>CM060430.1:6381924-7027366 GCA_030545235.1 Helianthus tuberosus
TAGACATTACGAAAGCTAAAATAAGCACTAAAAAGCACCCGAAACGCACTTTAAGTGCAGAATTTTAATAAATTCAGCTCAAATCAGCATTTAAACATATGAATACTATGCAGAAATTATGTTTTATTATCCAGAATACTTCCCCAAGTGTCGGGAATCGGAAGTATTGCAAAAGGGTACTTAAAAGACACTAAAAGGTGCAATTTAGCACTTTAACGAACCGGTATATAACCGAACAACCGGATATTACCCGGAACACCAAAATAATGCTAGAAGCATTGTTTTTATTTTTCTAAGCTAGTTAGGGTCCCCGAACACCCTAACACACTATATATTACTTAACATACTTAAACACCTAAATCTAATGCTTAGCTTGTAACTAGATTGTGTAACTTGGAGTTGAAATGTAACCAAGACCCCCCACCCCCTAATGTTGGACGGTTGGGAGGCATAATCCCTCATGGGATTTTAACTTCATAAATTAATTGATCTTGTCTCTAAATCAAGAACATAATACCCAAGGGTTAATGTGGGAAAATGGTTATTAGTAGGACACATGAGACCATACACTTCATTCCTTCACAACTCAACACACTCCATCTTCCCTTCTCTCCCTCTCCACCTCACGGCTACAACAAGCACCACCACCACCCTCATTTTCAAACATCATCCATCCATTCTAAGGTGATATTAAGGTGTAAGGAGGTCACTAACGAAGCTCGGTGCAAGCGGATCTTGAAGGACCTTCTTCATTTTCTTTTATCCACTTCATTTACCCTCTTGAACTTCCCTAGCCTTGTTCTAGTAGTAAGTGCTTCTAAACATCATCTTGATCTTGTTTATGATGGTTAATAGTTGATTTAATGGTTAAAAATTACGAAACACTAATGAACATATCATAAAGTCTTGAACATAAGTGATTAATGGTGGATAAAGAGTAGATATGTGTGTAAATCATGTGAATCTTGTCTAGTTGCGATTATTTGATGTTGTTTGTTACTAAAAGTGGGATGGATCATCATCTAGACATACTAGATCATGTTCAAGAACATGAACTAGTAGTATGTTAGTGTTAGAAATGTGAAAGATGATGAAACCATCCACCATGAACTTGAACTTGAATAAACATGAGCTTTCTTGTAAAATAAAGTTGTAAACTTGTTGATCTAAAGATCTACAAGTGGGTTTTCGGAAGAACCAATTGGAAAATGCTAGATTGTTAAAAACCCGGATCTTGTATGAACAAAAATCATTTTTGGTAAGTAAACAAGTGTGTAAACACTTGTGTAGAAAGAAAATTCCACAAAGAAATATTTTTGAAATTCATGACTAGAAGTTGTGAAAATACATACTCTTTAAAAGTAAAGTTTTTAAGAAACTAAACTTATTTTTAAAGATAACAAGTCCTACTAAATATGTTAGTAACTTACTACATATTTTTACAAACTTTCAAGTTCATAAGTTGTGATATATGCTTGTTTTGACAAGTTTGATAAATAAAGTTTGTGTTGTTGAGATTGTTGTTGATTTAAAAGAAAATAAACACATGTTTTGAAAACATGGGAAACCTCCATTTTTAGGGGAAACTCTGTCAAAATTTTCATAAATTTTGACACTTAGAAAAATATAAGTTTTGAGAAACTTATTCCCTAAAAATGCATTTAAAAATATTACCAAGGTTTCCCTAATTTTTGGTGATAAGAAATGAGGATTTCTTCAAGAATAAAAATGGATATTAAATATGTATATATTTTTGAGAAAAATATATATATTATTTGATCACCAACTTTTGTGCTAAGTGTATATAGTATGTGTTATACGTGCTAGTGTATTAAGACTTAAAAATACACTAAATACTCATGAGAAGTATAAACACAAAAATACACATGCAACATACAAGATACATAATTCGGGTGCAAAGTGAAAAACACGAGATACTTATATTAAATTTTGAGAAAATAATATAAGTAAGATACTTAGTTAAAAATATAAAATATTTTTAACACAACAATACAAATACAAAAGAGAGTGACTGTACTTGTGCGACGCAAGTCTAGTGACTAACGTTAAGAAAACGCGTATAGGTCACGACGTTAATTAAGCAAATCCGGTGAAGTTTACGACGCAAGGAACGCAAAGTTGTGAGTACATGCTTCCCCTTTTTCTTTAACTGTTTTCAGTTTTATAACTTCGGGGGTGATATACATGTACAAATATTACTATGTTTACAAATGGTATGATAACAAGAAGCATACTTGGTGAGGACGAGTACCAAGTGTGATGAGATATGAGAATATAAGAAGCGCACTTGGTGAGAACGAGAACCGAGTATGATGCGCTATGAGAAATGATATGAGAAATCGTGTCACGAATAGGGTACATAAGCACCATTAATCAACAATATACCTAGACCGCAGAACAAAAGGTTAGATCTAACGGGTGCCGGGCAGCCACACTCTCGGTGAGGGCGAGTATCGAGTAGTGCTTTTGTGTCTCAGAATATGCCAACTAGAAAAATGCCTAAGGTTTGGTGACTTCCTATGTCGTGTCACATGTTAATGGCTTTGCAACCCATTAACAATCCTGATACTTACAGGAATACTTTATTTACATAAGATTCATACCATACTAAAACTTGATTTATACTTGAGTACGTGGGGTACTCAAGAAAACTTGAACTATACTTGAGTACGTGGGGTACTCAAGAAAACGGGAATTATACTTAAGTACGTGGGGTACTCAAGAAAAACTTGAATTATACATGAGTACGTGGTGTACACATGAATACTTGATTTATACATGACACAAACTATGTTTTCATACAAAGTATACAAACGTGAAATACAAAAACTGCATGAATTCACACCAACATTATGTTGACGTTTTTCCAAAACTCACATGTATTTCAGGTAACTAGGATGGAAGTGCGCGGGGTCTTACTCATGCTCGTGGATGTCGCTTTGTTTATCATTAAATAAAGTTGTAACTTTTAAGACAATATGCTATCTCGTGTTGTAAACACCTGACTTATGTTTTCAGTAATGTAATGTTTGAAGTTATTTTTGAGCATGTAGTATGTTTACCTTTCGTATGCAATGAGAACCTTTCATGATCACACCTCGTGCTTCCGCCGCAGAAAGGGGTGTGACAGATTGGTATCAGAGCTGCGATTGTAGTGAACCAGGATTCCTTCTCGAGTCTAGTCTACAATCTCTAGGATCCTTTCACGAAAACAATTTTTTTCAAAGAGTTTTCATTGCATAAGACGTCCCGCGACATCCACTACCTGAAACTATTTACAAGAGTCTAGAAAAGACACTACGAGACTTAGGGTGCACAAGAGTAGCACTTGTCTGTGATTAAGGATTTCTTGCGATTATATGTGATACTTGATATATACATATACTAGAAGTAGAATGTCACAGGTACACGTGACTTTATCTGAAAGCGTTGGCCCATCTGAAGGAAGAAATACGAGGATAAAACGAACTGTGCGAACTGTGCAAGGAGTTACGTAATTATGGATGCATACATAATTATGGGATTCAGTGCACAGAAAACCACAGCAAGTCTTGTCACGCGTAGATTCCCTCAGTGCAGGCCTACTAAGTACTCTGCTAGAGTAATAATTGTTTGATGTCACTTATTTGGTATATACCTGTGAATATATATATACTACTACTGTCTAGTGTGACGATATCAAACAAATGTTTAACCCTGTTGTGTTATGTTCTGTCAGAACATGGCACCCAGGAAGGCTGTGAATGCTCGCAATGATGATCAACCTCCTCCTCCCCCACTGCCAAGAACTGCTGAAGAGCTGAACGCTCTACTAGAAGAAAGGATCTCCGCTGCTATTGCCCAGTACGAGACGAACCGTACTCAAGACAGTGGAGGACCAAGCAACGCTAGACGTAACGGGCATGGAGATTCGTCTGGAGGAAACGCAGCTCAAGGTAACCTTAAGACGATGTACTAAGCATGGGGAAATTTATGAACGGTCCTTGTTTCATTATTTCTTCGATTGCTCACGTGTGAATTGGTTGTATCAATTCCAGGCTGCACTTTCAAGCAGTTCCTCGACTGCAAGCCGATGAATTATGACGGCACAGGAGGTGCAGTAGCATTTGTACGCTGGACGGAGAAGACTGAAACTACTATCCGCATGAGCAAGTGTACCGCGGATCAACAAGTCACCTTTGCTACTGGGTTATTTGTCGATGAAGCTCTGACTTGGTGGAACTTGCAAGCCCAAACCTTGGGCGATGATGCCGCTTATGGCCTAACCTGGGAGGAACTGAAGGAAAGAATGAGAGAGAAGTACTGCTCTCGTGCTGAACTCCAAAGACTAGAAACGGAGTTCTGGCACTTGACTATGGAAGGTGCTGACATTAATGGTTATACTCGAAGGTTCCATGATCTGTCTAGAGTGCTTCCCTACATGGTGACTCCTGAAATTAAGCATGTTGAACGCTACATTTGGGGACTGGCCCCAGAGTTTCGTGGCATGGTGACGTCGGCCAAACCACAAACAATCACCGAGGCTGTAACTCTGGCTGTCAGCCTTACTGAAGATTGTGTTCGTATGAAGAAGTTATCGTTGAACCCAACAGAGAAGACCGAGACACATGTTGAGTCATCCGGGGACAAGAAGAGAAAGCATTCGAATCTGAATCAAGCAACTCGTAACAACAAAGGTTTCAACAACAAGAAGCGTGACGCTAATCCGCCTCAGGAGGCGAAAACCCCTGCAACCAAAGGATACCAAGGCACCATGCCTAAATGCCAAAAATGTAAGCATCATCATGAAGGAGCTTGTCGCATTCCAAGGTGCGACAAATGTGGTAGATTGGGTCATCAAACAGAAGACTGTTGGGGAAAAGGAAAGAACCGGAATGGAAACGGTGCTGGTAACAAGAATGGTAACGGTAAAGGGCGGAACCAAGGATGCTTCAGTTGCAGAAGCAATGATCATTTCAAGAAGGACTGCCCAAAGGGAAACAATGCTCAGGCTCGAGCATTCGTGATTGGAGCAAAGGACGCACGCGAGGACCCTAATGTGGTCACCGGTACGTTTCTCATTAACAATCACTTTGCATCCATATTATTTGACACTGGCGCCGATTATAGCTTCATGTCTGTGGAATTTAAATGCATGCTTGGAATAGAATCTAGTAGATTAGAAATTCCTTATTCTATTGAGCTAGCCAATGGTAAACTCGTTGAATTGGGCGAAGTTGTTAGAGGCTGCACACTAGAACTTGGTGAACGAAGATTTAGCATCGACCTCTTACCTATTCAATTGGGTAGCTTCGATGTTGTAGTCGGAATGGACTGGTTGTCCAAGAACAAAGCTGAGGTTATTTGTCACGAGAAAATCATTCGCATACCTTTGGCGAATGATGAAACTCTCATCGTACAAGGAGAAAGACGAAACGCGCCTCTACGAATCATCAGTTGTATGAAGGCACGGAAGTGCTTGAGGAAAGGATGTGTCGCTTTCCTAGCACACGTTATAGACAAGAAGGTTGTGGAGCCAAAACTCGAAGACATCCCTGTGGTGAAAGAATTCCCTGATGTTTTTCCCGAAGATCTGCCAGGACTACCTCCGCAATGACAAGTCGAATTTCATATAGACTTGGTTCCAAGAGCCGCTCCTGTGGCCAAGGCTCCCTATCGACTTGCGCCATCCGAAATGCAAGAATTATCTACACAACTCCAGGAGTTGTTGGATAAAGGATTCATAAGGCCAAGCTTCTCACCCTGGGGAGCTCCTGTATTGTTCGTGAAGAAGAAGGATGGAACACTGCGAATGTGTATCGATTACAGAGAACTGAACAAGCTCACAATCAAGAATCGGTATCCACTACCGAGGATTGATGACTTATTTGATCAATTGCAAGGATCAAGCTACTATTCCAAGATCGACCTTCGATCTGGATACCATCAGCTAAGAATCCAAGAAGAAAGCATACCAAAGACCGCATTCCGAATGCGTTATGGACACTACGAGTTCCTTGTGATGCCATTTGGGCTGACGAATGCACCAGCGGTCTTTATGGATCTGATGAACCGTGTATGCAAACCATATCTCGATAAATTCATGATTGTATTTATCGATGATATCCTGATTTACTCGCGAACGAAAGAAGAGCACGAGCAACATCTCAGAACCATCTTGGAACTACTGAAGAAAGAGAAACTTTATGCGAAGTTCTCAAAGTGCGAATTCTGGATTCGCGAAGTACAATTTCTTGGTCACGTTGTGAATGAGAAGTGCATTCATGTAGACCCATCCAAGATAGAAGCAATAAAGAATTGGGAAGCTCCCAAGACCCCAACTGAAGTTCGACAATTTTTGGGCTTAGCGGGCTATTATCGGCGATTCATCAAGAATTTCTCAAAGATAGCCCAACCGCTAACAAACCTTACTCAGAAAGACAAGAAATACGACTGGGGTCACAAACAAGAAGAAGCCTTCCAGTTACTTAAAAACAAGCTATGCGATGCACCGATACTATCTTTACCCGAAGGCACTGAAGACTTCGTGGTATACTGCGATGCCTCACGACAAGGTTTGGGTTGCGTGCTTATGCAGCACCAAAAAGTCATCGCTTACGCTTCAAGACAATTGAAGGTGCATGAAAGAAACTACACCACTCACGACCTGGAACTGGGAGCAGTGGTATTCGCCTTGAAGATCTGGCGACACTATCTATATGGTACTCGATGTACAATCTTCACAGATCACAAAAGCTTACAACACATATTCGATCAGAAAGAATTAAACATGTGTCAGCGACGTTGGGTTGAGCTGCTGAATGACTATGACTGTGAGATTAAGTACCATCCTGGAAAGGCAAACGTTGTAGCAGACGCGCTAAGTCGAAAAGAAAGGGTTAAGACCCTAAGGGTTTGAGATTTGGAGATGACCATTCGAACGAACCTCACTGCACGCATTCGTGATGCACAACAAGAAGCTCTTAAGATAGAAAACCGTAAAGCTGAATACCTCCGGGGTATGTTGAAATATATGGTGCCAAATGAAAAGGGAGCCTTATACTTTAAGAAGCGTATTTGGGTCCCGCTCTATGGTGGCATACGAGAGGTCATCCTTGATGAAGCGCACAAATCGAGATACTCGATCCATCCAGGATCAGATAAAATGTATCAAGATTTGAAAGAATACTATTGGTGGCCGAGACTCAAGAGCGACGTTGCTGTTTATGTTGGAAAATGCCTAACCTGTGCTAAGGTTAAGGCTGAATATCAGATACCGTCCGGCCTACTACAACAACCAGAGATACCCATGTGGAAGTGGGAACAAATCTCGATGGACTTCATAACAAAATTACCCAGGACCCCGAGAGGGCACGATATAATATGGGTGATAGTTGATCGATTGACGAAATCTGCGCATTTCCTACCGATCCGAGAAAAAGACAGCACTGGAAAGCTTGCTGAGATATACTTAAGAGAAATTGTGGCACGACATAGAGTGCCAATCTCAATTATTTCAGACAGAGATGGACGCTTTGTCTCAAGAATCCGGCAATCATTTCAGGAAGCCTTTGGATCTCAATTAGATCTAAGCACGGCTTTCCATTCGCAAACAGACGGCCAGAGCGAACGGACTATACAAACGTTAGAAGATATGCTTCGCGCATGTGTCATGGACTTAGGCGGCAGCTGGGATACTCATCTACCTTTAGTTGAGTTTTCCTACAATAACAGTTACCATACAAGCATAAAGGTCGCGCCGTTCGAAGCTCTGTATGGCCGCAAGTGCCGATCGCCCTTATGTTGGGCAGATGCTGGAGATAAACGTATGGTTGGTCCTGAACTTGTACAAGAGACAACCGACAAGATTGCACAGATCCGAGAGCGCATTAAGATGGCCCGAGATCGAGAAAAGAGCTACGCTGATCTAAAACGAAAACCATTAGAATTCGAGGTGGGAGACAAAGTGTTGTTAAAAGTCTCACCTTGGAAGGGCGTAGTAAGATTTGGAAAACGTGGAAAGCTGAATCCACGATACATCGGACCATTCAGAATCCTGGAAAGGATTGGTACCGTGGCATACAAGTTGGAATTACCGGAAGAACTTAACGGAGTACATGATACGTTCCATGTATCCAACCTCAAGAAGAGTCCAACACAAGAAGACGTGATCATCCCTGTGGATGAAGTACATATTGATGACGCCCTCCTATTTACAGAACAACCCGTGGAGGTTACCGACTAGAAAGTCAACAAGACCAGGAGGAGCACTGTTAAACTTGTCAAAGTACGTTGGAACTCTAAGCACGGACCCGAGTACACATGGGAACGTGAAGACCAGTTCAAAGAAAAGTATCCCCACCTATTCAAGAAGACTCCTGCGAGAGTTAGCTCAGCCTGAATTTCGGGACGAAATTCTTTTAACGGGGGGAGACTGTGACAACTGGCACCAAACCGGTAATTTCCGTACACTTTAATTTTTATTTAGTGACTGCAATTATGTGCTTAATTGTCAGCAATGGCTGAACACATGCTAAACAAGTGAATTCATGCACGTTGTATACTACAAAATATTGCTTTATGCATAAACGAGAGCGTTGCGTTAGAAATACTAGTAAACTCACCGGTAAGACACACTGTGTCAACAGAACTGCAAAAAGCAGTCAGACAATAAAATTGGAGCCTAGGTGTAGGTCCGACAACAAGAATACTTTAAAACCCAAGAGTAGATACAAGGGCGTATATATAGACATTACGGAAGCTAAAATAAGCACTAAAAAGCACCCAAAACGCACTTTAAGTGCAGAATTTTAATAAATTCAGCTCAAATCAGCATTTAAACATATGAATATTATGCAGAAATTATGTTTTATTATCCAGAATACTTCCCCAAGTGTCGGGAATCGGAAGTATTGCAAAAGGGTACTTAAAAGACACTAAAAGGTGCAATTTAGCACTTTAACGAACCGGTATATAACCGAACAACCGGATATTACCCGGAACACCAAAATAATGCTAGAAGCATTGTTTTTATTTTTCTAAGCTAGTTAGGGTCCCCGAACACCCTAACACACTATATATTACTTAACATACTTAAACACCTAAATCTAATGCTTAGCTTGTAACTAGATTGTGTAACTTGGAGTTGAAATGTAACCAAGACCCCCCCCCCCCTAATGTTGGACGGTTGGGAGGCATAATCCCTCATGGGATTTTAACTTCATAAATTAATTGATCTTGTCTCTAAATCAAGAACATAATACCCAAGGGTTAATGTGGGAAAATGTTTATTAGTAGGACACATGAGACCATACACTTCATTCCTTCACAACTCAACACACTCCATCTTCCCTTCTCTCCCTCTCCACCTCACGGCAACAACAAGCACCACCACCACCACTCTCATTTTCAAACATCATCCATCCATTCTAAGGTGATATTAAGGTGTAAGGAGGTCACTAACGAAGCTCGGTGCAAGCGGATCTTGAAGGACCTTCTTCATTTGCTTTTATCCACTTCATTTACCCTCTTGAACTTCCCTAGCCTTGTGCTAGTAGTAAGTGCTTCTAAACATCATCTTGATCTTGTTTATGATGGTTAATAGTTGATTTAATGGTTAAAAATTACGAAACACTAATGAACATAACATAAAGTCTTGAACATAAGTGATTAATGGTGGATAAAGAGTAGATATGTGTGTAAATCATGTGAATCTTGTCTAGTTGTGATTATTTGATGTTGTTTGTTACTAAAAGTGGGATGGATCATCATCTAGACATACTAGATCATGTTCAAGAGCATGAACTAGTAGTATGTTAGTGTTAGAAATGTGAAAGATGATGAAACCATCCACCATGAACTTGAATAAACATGAGTTTTCTTGTAAAATAAAGTTGTAAACTTGTAGATCTAAAGATCTACAAGTGGTTTTTCGGAAGAACCAAGTGGAAAATACTAGATTGTTAAAAACCCGGATCTTGTATGAACAAAAATCATTTTTGGTAAGTAAACAAGTGTGTAAACACTTGTGTAGGAAGAAAATTCCACAAAGAAATATTTTTGAAATTCATGACTAGAAGTTGTGAAAATACATACTCTTTAAAAATAAAGTTTTTAAGAAACTAAACTTATTTTTAAAGATAACAAGACCTACTAAATATGTTAGTAACTTACTACATATTTTTACAAACTTTCAAGTTCATAAGTTGTGATATATGCTTGTTTTTAGGCCTGTAAACGAACCGAACGAACACGAACATAGGCATGTTCGTGTTCGTTCATTTAACTTTAACCGAACATGAACACGAACACGAACATATAATCGAACACATTTTTTTGTTCGTGTTCGTTCATTAAGAAATCGAGCATGTTCGTGTTCGTTTATGTTCGTTCGTTTAAAGCCTAAACGAACAGTTCACGAACACAAACGAACATAAAAAAATTAATTGAATATATTTGAATAAACAAAAATTAACATGATTGAAGAAACAAGTCTAATATATTACATTTCATCCGAAAACACATCTAAATAAGGGTTCATAGATATACTAATTAGGTATATTTATATAAGTAGTTAGAAAACCTAATATTTATATAAATATAATTATTTATGTATTTATTAAAATTTAAACGAACATAAATGAACATTAACGAACATAAAAGAATGTTCACGAACATAAATGAACGAACACAAGGTGTGTTCATGTTTGTTAATTTAATTAAACGAACAAATATTTTTGTTCGTGTTCGTTTGTTTATTAAATAAACGAACATAAACGAACTTCCCGCCGAACAAGTTCATGAACAGTTCATGAACGTTCGGTTCATTTACAGGCCTACTTGTTTTGACAAGTTTGATAAATAAAGTTTGTGTTGTTGAGATTGTTGTTGATTTAAAAGAAAATAAACACATGTTTTGAAAACATGGGAAACCTCCATTTTTAGGGGAAACTCTGTCAAAATTTTCATAAATTTTGACACTTAGAAAAATAGAAGTTTTGAGAAACTTATTCCCTAAAAATGCATTTAAAAATATTACCAATGTTTCCCTAATTTTTTGTGATAAGAAATGAGGATTTCTTCAAGAATAAAAATGGATATTAAGTATGTATATATTTTTGTGAAAAATATATATATTATTTGATCACCAACTTTTGTGCTAAGTGTATATAGTATGTGTTATACGTGCTAGTGTATTAAGACTTAAAAATACACTAAATACTCATGAGAAGTATACACACAAAAATACACATGCAACATACAAGATACATAATTCGGGTGCAAAGTGCAAAACACGAGATACTTATATTAAATTTTGAGAAAATAATATAAGTAAGATACTTAGTTAAAAATATAAAATATTTTTAACACAACAATACAAATACAAAAGAGAGTGACTATACTTGTGCGACGCAAGTCTAGTGACTAACGTTAAGAAAACGCGTATAGGTCACGACGTTAATTAAGCAAATCCGGTGAAGTTTACGACGCAAGGAACGCAAAGTTGTGAGTTCATGCTTCCCCCTTTTCTTTAACTTTTTTCAGTTTTATAACTTCGGGGGTGAAATACATGTACAATTATTACTATGTTTACAAATGGTATGATAACTAGAAGCATACTTGGTGAGGACGAGTACCAAGTGTGATGAGATATGAGAATATAAGAAGCGCACTTGGTGAGAACGAGAACCGAGTATGATGCGCTATGAGAAATGATACGATAAATCGTGTCACGAATAGGGTACATAAGCACCATTAATCAACAATATACCTAGACCGCAGAACAAAAAGGTTAGATCTAACGGGTGCCGGGCAGCCACACTCTCGGTGAGGGCGAGTATCGAGTAGTGCTTTTGTGTCTCAGAATATGCCAACTAGAAAAATGCCTAAGGTTTGGTGACTTCCTATGTCGTGTCACATGTTAATGGCTTTGCAACCCATTAACAATCCTGATACTTACAGGAATACTTTATTTACATAAGATTCATACCATACTAAAACTTGATTTATACTTGAGTACGTGGGGTACTCAAGAAAACTTGAATTATACTTGAGTACGTGGGGTACTCAAGAAAACGGGAATTGTACTTGAGTACGTGGGGTACTCAAGAAAAACTTGAATTATACATGAGTACGTGGTGTACACATGAATACTTGATTTATATATGAAAACTTGATTTATACATGAAACAAACTATGTTTTCATACAATGTATACAAACGTGAAATACAAAAACTGCATGAATTCACACCAACATTATGTTGACATTTTTCCAAAACTCACATGTATTTCAGGTAACTAGGATGGATGTGCGCGGGGTCTTACTCATGCTCGTGGATATCGCTTTGTTTATCATTAAATAAAGTTGTAACTTTTAAGACAATATGCTATCTCGTGTTGTAAACACCTGACTTATGTTTTCAGTAATGTAATGTTTGAAGTTATTTTTGAGCATGTAGTATGTTTACCTTTCGTATGCAATGAGAACCTTTCATGATCACACCTCGTGCTTCCACCGCAGAAAGGGGTGTGACACACCAGTACTTGTAGCGAGGTCCTGGTACACCTTATCGGCACCGGGATGAATAGAATATCGAGACTTATGGGCTTCGTCCATCAGAATCTGTCGTAAATCAGTCCGTTTAGGGATCCAGATTTGGTCTAGATAATGGAATATCCCATTCGACTTACTCACTAACTGGGCTCCATCGTTGATAATCCTTTCCTTCTTCAAAGTACGCTCGGTAAAGCATGCATGTTGGGCTTCGCGAATGAGAGACTCGAGATGATGCTGCGCGGGAATATCACGAATGCTATGCAAATAACTTCGCCTGCTGAGGGTGTCGGCAACGACATTGGCTTTGCCAGGATGATAACGAATCTCATATTCGTAATCGTTGAGAAGTTCCACCCATCGGCGTTGACGCATGTTCAGTTCTTTTTGGTTGAAAATGTGTTGTAGGCTCCTATGGTCGGTGAAGACCGTACACTTAGTACCATAAAGGTAGTGTCGCCAAATCTTCAACGTAAAAACAACTGCGCCTAGCTCGAGGTCATGGGTTGTATAGTTCTTCTCATGGATCTTGAGCTGTCGAGACGCGTAAGCGATAACCTTGTCCCGTTGCATGAGAACATAGCCAAGACCAAGGTTCGAGGCATCACAATAGACTATAATGTCATCGTTTCTGTTGGGTAAAGCAAGGACGGGAGCATTGCAAAGCATGTGCTTGAGGGTTTGGAAAGCAGTCTCTTGTTCAGTTCCCTAAACAAAAGGTTTGTCTTTATGCGTGAGAGAGGTAAGCGGCACGACAATTTTAAAGAATCATTCGATAAATCGACGATAATAGCCCGCTAGTCCGTGGAAAGAGCGGACTTCAGACGAGTTCTTAGGCGTAACCCAACTCTTAACAGCTTCAATCTTCGTGGGATCGACATAAATACCTTGACTATTGACAATATGACCGAGGAATTGAACCTCCGCCAGCCAAAATTCACACTTGGAGAACTTGGCATAGAGTCGATTCCCTTGGAGTAGCTCGAGAACCAAACGTAGATGTTGCGCGTGTTCGGCTTTCGATTTTGAATAGATCAGGATATCATCGACGAACATGATGACGAAGCGGTCAAGAAATGGTTTACACACGCGATTCATCAGATCTATGAAAACCGCCGGTGCGTTGGTTAGACCAAAGGCATAACAACGAACTCATAATGGTCGTAACGGGTGCGAAAGGTTGTTTTGGGTATATCCTCCTCTTGGATGCGTAATTGGTGATAACCTGAGCGTAGATCGATCTTCAAGAAACATGAAGCACCTTGCAATTGATCAAATAAATCATCGATTCGAGGCAGGGGATGGCGATTCTTGATAGTTAGCTTATTCAATTCCCTGTAGTCGATGCACATCCTGAACTACCCATCCTTCTTTTTGACGAAAAGGATCGGTGCGCCCCATGGAGAGGTGCTAGGGCGGATGAAGCCTTTATCAAGAAATTCCTAGAGCTGACACGAGAGTTCACGCATTTAAGATGGGGCGTGACGATACGGCGCTTTAGAAACAGGTTAGCTCCAGGGATGAGGTCGATACGAAAGTCGATATCACGACTCAGAGGAAGACCAGGAAGATCATCATGGAACACATTCGGAAATTCACACACAACGGGGACATCGTTTACTCCCGGATTATCTTTCTTTTCCTTATCCGCTACTATAATGTTGGCCAAGAAAGCTTTGTATTCCTTTCGGAGATACTTGCTAGCTTGGATACATGACATGAGCTTTAGACTCTTTGAAGCAGTTTCACCATAAACACACAATAAATCACCATTAGCGAGCGAGAAGCGAATCATCTTATCGAAACACACAACTTCAGCACGATTCTCACAAAGAAAATCCATGCCTACTATGATGTCAAAAGTTCCGAGCTGCATCGGAATAAGATTGATCGGAAAGATGTGATTGTTGAGATCGAGAGTACAATCACGAAGAACAGAATTAACTGTGACAGTTCTTCCGATGGAAACTTCGAGATCGAATGACGAGGGTAGATGGGCGCGCTTACGATTAAGGAGCTTTTCGAATTCCAACGACACAAAACAGTTATCGGCTCCAGTATCAAATAAACACGAAGCATATATACCATTCACAAGGAACGTACCATTGACCACGTTGTTGTCGGCTTGAGCTTGGCGGACATTAATGTTGAAGGTGCATCCGCGCGGTGCTTGTTGTTGCTGTTGCAGCTGCTGTTGTTGCCGGAGCTACTGTTGTTGCTGCTGCTGTGGCTCCTGCTTGACCACCCTATTGGGGCACATGTTGGCGAAATGGTTAGGATCGCCACATGCGAAGCAAACTCGAGCTTGGATCGTGGGTGCCGGAGCTTGCTGTTGGCCCCGAGGGGCAGTAAGAAGAGCTTGTTGAGCAGGGGCAGGAGCTGCTGCGTTGCGGGGGCCGGTTCGACAACTGGCGGTGAAGTGACCGTATATATTGCAATGCACGCAATATCTACTGGCTACCCCCACCGGGTGATGGTAAGTGCATGTCGGGCAGGCAGGATGAGGACCAGTATACGCACGCTTGGCAGGCGGCGCATAGGTGACTGGTGCAGCTTGACGATGTTGTTGTTGTTGCTGAGCCGGTACAGCTTGAAGTGGAGCAGCGGCGGTGACAACACAGTTTTTGTTGGCATTCTTCCTCTTGCGACGAGAGGACTTGGATGATTGAGGAGCAGCGGTGGCGGTTTCAGCAGTGGTGGCGGTTGTAGCTTAATGCAGACTCTTGGAGGCTTTGTCCCAGACACCAGCCTTGACACATTTATCATTGATTTCAGTGGCGAGCAGATAAGTCTCCTCGATGGTAGTAGTCTTGGCGGCCTAGACAAAATCAGCCACACAGTCCGGCAGAGCACGGATGTATTTCTTGATCGTGATGTCAGGCGTCTTCACTTGATCAGGACAGATGATACTGAGCTGCTTGAAGCGAGCAGTCAGAGCTGCGTTATCTCCATCCTTCTGCTTTATATGCCAGAATTCATCCTCCAGCTTCTGGCGTTAGTGAGGAGGGAGAACTCTTCCATCGTAAGGTTCTTCAACTCATCCCATGTCAGCTCATAGGCTGCGTCATTTCCGCGTTTGTTCCTCTCAACCGTCCACCAGTCTAAAGCGCGAGACTGGAAGACGCCGGAAGCATTCAGAGTACGGAGATTCTCAGGACAACCATTCTGGCGCAGAGTGACTTCAATAGAGTCAAACCATTGGAACATAGCTGTAGGGCCATCTTCGCCAGTAAACTCTTTTGGACCACAAGCTTTGAACTGCTTAAAGCTGAAAGCAGACTTTGGCGCATCTGTTCGAGATTCTTCTGAAGATTTGCTGGCGTTCTCATTCAGCTCACTGACGATATGAGGAATTACTTTAGCTATTTGAGTAGCGACGAGAGAGGCGAGTCGCTTGTCAGCTTGCTTACGCTTCATAGCACAAGAGTGAAGTGATCCAGTGGACGACATTGTCTGCAACAAACATCGCCATAGGATTCAATCACTATTTAATCGAATCTCACCTCACACGCCTAATACTACTAAAGCTTAGGAACACGAACAAGCACATAAACATACAGTCACATAAGCACAAAATCACAGAATCACATAAACACATAAAGCACATAGGGCACATAGAAGCAGTCAGAATACAGAAACCTATCATTCAAGGTCGCGCATGTCGAGAATAGCGATTACGAGTAGGGAGCATTCAGCGTATAGTATAGCATAAGCAAACAACATAGCTTGCGAATATCCATAAGTAGCAACGATTTGTCAGCGTTTTGAGATAGAGGTGCAGTGCGATTCGTGTGTGTCGATAAAAAAGAACAGCGAAAATCGAATAAATCACCAAAAATAGAAACATATAAACAGGTAAATACACACATAAACACATAAAAGCGGCGAGTATCAGAGTCAGCAGTTGCGGGCTCAGAATCAAAACACATAAAATCGGCGAAATGCGAGATTGAAATCGAGTATAGATTGTCTCAGGCTGATAGACATCGACTACCCAAAGCGATTCGACTATTCACAAGGACTCTTGGTACACATTTTGGCTTTCGGGACTGTGCTCTCACCTCAATTTGGGCGAATGGCACGCATCCTTTCAGTCGTAGTGGTACTTCAAGTTGTTGGAGTCCATCGAAGCTTTGGTGAGAGTTTTGTAAAACCAAAAGTGAGATCGGAACAAGTCGTCAAGGTTCGGCTTTCACCCCTGACTTAACGACTTCGTCCCTATTTTGATGAAAAATAGAGAAGAAAATATGCGTTAAAGTACGGATTTCACTCCTGATTCAACGCAAATTCTCCTGTTTATAGCTAAAATATGGGTCGAACAAGCGATCTAGTCGAGAGTTTACAGGTTTCACCCCTAATCTCGATCAAATCACTGGTTCAGTGTAGTGTGACTGCCTCAGGAAAGGCAGTTGTGATAGTATAGCGTGAGTGCGAGCGAGAAAGACATCGACCCGGACTAGGTCGAGTCTTTCCTACTTCCCTATAGTTATGTCTCTGATACCAATCTGTCACACCCCAACCGATGGTGGAATCATCGGGGCGCGGCACTGAGCGAAACAGATTGTCCACAAGTTTCCATAACAACTACGATTACCAATTATTTAAAGCATCACGTCCCATTCCATGACATAATAAGTAGCATAGTTATTACAGACAAGATTCAAGACAAGTAGTTCTGTTCCGACAACTCAGATTCAAATAAAAATAGATTGTCTTTGTTTCTAGACTCTTTCCTAGCCTCGATTTCATAGCAATACAAGCATTTTAACATCTTAAGCACCTACCACATACGTTAAAGTAACAGTCAATACACATAGTGTAAGGGTGAGCATACAAGTTTAGTAGATATAATAGAGTTCGAAATCGTTTACGCATAACCAGCACGTACAATGCGTGAAATGAAGCACGTAAGTTATCGACATGTTCATATCAATACCAATGACTGCGGGTTGACTGCACAAGGCAGTTCGTAATACATATTCACCACTGTGAACCATGTGTTTAATTGTCCTTAACAACCCCTGAGTGAACATGTGCTGAGTCCAAACTATAGAACTATCGTTGCTAAGGCAGGTAGACATCAATCCATGTGTAAACATAACAAACAAGCATTCATTGAGTCATATATAAAATGAAGTAATGGTTAAGTATTGCGTAGTGTGTTCGATGTGATTTAGAATATGTAACGTATGTAACACCCAAAAGTGCGCAAAGCAAAAAGGGTTCGAGTATACTCACAGCGATGATGGATTGAAGGGAGCGCTAGAGTGAGATTAGCCTGAACAGTACGATGGTATAAACGATAAGTGACGCGTAAAACGGTGTGAAGTGCCAAAGGATCGGAAGGTAATCCGATCGGATGGCAATCCGATCGGATGGCCAGTCGATCGGGTGACAATCCGTCCAGATGGTCATCGAATCGGGTGACCATTCGATTGGATTGTTACCTCGTTTGGAATGGGTGTGTTTATGTATGATGGTTTGACTTTTGAAGTTTTTGTTTTAGCATTTTGAAAACAGAGAAGTATCTCTACCTTTCAGGTCGATCGATCGAACGACCGTTCGATCGGGTGACGATCCGATAGGTTAGACACTTAGTGAGAACAAGTTCACAACAGTTTGTCAATCGATCGGATTGAAATCCGATCTGGTGGCAATTCGTTTGGAACTGACTATGCATTGAACATGTTGAAAATTGTTTAAGTGTTGAGTTCAGAACAACACAGGGTCGGGTGGTCGTTCTATCGGGTGGCAACCCGATCAGACGGCAATCCGTTCGGTGTCCAAAACTCTTGAAAGTTGAAGTAACGTTTAAGTGTGGGACCAAGTGCAAGCCGATCAGACGGCTGTCCGATCGGGTGGCAACCCGATCGGGCGGCAATCCGTCCGGGCGGTCTGATCATCTTGGCACTTGTTTATTTTGACAGTTTTGTAGTTTTCTTGAGACGGTGTGACAACGTGCTAATCAACAGAACCTTATCAACGCTCAGGTGACCCGATCGGGCAGGAATCACCCTAGTCCGACCGTTCAGCTGTTCAAGGCATGGTTCGTGGTTAACCCGAAGTCGGTTGTCTCGTTGATAGAACTCAGATCTTGAACTGATACAACACTAAGAAAGAGTTAGAAGATCAGAACAAGCTCTGATTCTATCGGCTTTGAGTGCATTTGAGTGTAAAAGGGTTGAAAGAAAGTTAAAAACCATCTTCCAATCCCTTTTCACCATGATTATGTTCAGATCTATGAAAGATCTTTGTTTATTCATGTGGAAATCGGCCAGATCTAAGTTGTTCTTGGTGGATTGAGGCCAAAACATGCAGTTCATAAGAACTCCATGTCACACCCCAACTGATGGCGGAAACATCGGGGCATGGCACTGAGCGAAACAGATTGTCCAGAAGTTTCCATAACAACTATAATTACCAATTATTTAAAGCAACACGTCTCATACCATGTCATAAAAGATAATACAATTATTACAGAAAAGATCTAGTCAAATTGTTCTGTTCTGACAACTCATATTTTTAGTACAGACAACTGTTTATTGTTGACCTAGGTCTTTCCTAGCCTCTATTTCACAGCAAAGTAAGCAAATAAGCATCCTAAGCACCTGTCACATACATTAAAGTAAAAGTCAATACACATAGTATAAAGGTGAGCATACAAGTTTAATAGATATAATAGAGTTCGAAATCGATTACGCATAACCAGCACGTACACAGTGTAAAATGAGGCATGTTAGTTATCGACATGAACCTATCGATACCAATGACTGCGGGTTGACTGCCCAAGGCAGTTCACGATACACACTCACCACTGTGAGCCATGTAACTAATTGTCCTTAACAACCCCTGAGTGAACAGGTGCTGAGTCCAAACTATAGTACTATCGTTCCTAAGGCAGGTAGACAACATTCCATGTGTAAACATAACAAACAAGCATTCATTAAGTCACGTATAACATGCGGTAATTGGTTAGCGATTAAAGTATTGCGTAGTGTGTTTGATGTGATTTAGAATAAGTAACGAATGTAACACCCAAAAGTGCGTAAAGCAAAAAGGGATCGAGTATACTCACAGCGATTGGTGGATTGAAGGGAGCGCTAGAGAGTAAGGTTAGCCTGAACAGATCGATAGCATAACAGTGAGCGACGCGTAAGACGAAAAAAGTGTTAGTGGGTCGGATGGCAGCTCGATCGGATGGTAGTCCGATCGAATAGCCGGTCGTGCGTGTGACAGTCCGCTCTGATGGTCATCCGATCGGGTGACCTTTCGAGTGGATTATTTCCTCCTTTGGGAAGGATGTGTTTGTGTATGATGGCTTGACTTTTGAAGTTTTCGTTGTAGCATTTTGAAAAGTTAGAAGTATCTCTACCTTTCAGGTCGATCGACCAAACGACCGTTCGATCGGACACAAACCAATTGGTTAGACATTCTAGCGTGAACAAGTTCGCAGCAGGTTGTCACTCGATCGGACGGTTGTTCGATCGGGTGGAAACACATGTGCATTGAACATGTTGAAAATTTGTTTAAGTAATGAAGTTCCAAAACATCACATAGTCGAATGGTCGGTCGATCGGGTGGTAACTCGATCGGACGGCTATCCGTTCAGTGTTCCAAAACTTCTTGAAGTTTGATTTGAAATCTAAATGTAGGGCCAAGGTGCAAGTCGATCAGGTGACAACCCGATCGGATGACAGTCCGATCGGACGGTAGTCCGATCGGACGGCATTCTGTCCTGGTCGTTCCGTTTCTTCTTACACTTGGTTGTTTTGATTGTTTGTCGATTTATCGAGATGTTTTGATAATGTGTTAAGTAACAGAAACCTCGTCAATACTTGGTACTCCTGATCGGACATGAATCACCAAAATCCGGCCAGTTAACTGTTCGTGACGGTGTTGCATGTTTAACCCGAAATCTGTAGCCTCGTGGATAGAATCCAGATCTTGAACCAACACAACCACAAGAATAGGTAGATGGTTAGAACAAGCTCCGATTTCATCGGTTCTGAGTGCATTGAGTGTAAAAGAGTTGAAAGAAAGTTGGAAAACCATCTTTCCATCCTTTTTCACCGTGAATATGTTTAGATCTATGAAAGATCTTTATTTGTTTATGTGGAAATCAGTTATATCTAAGTTTTTCTCGGTGGATTAAGGCCAAAACATGAAGTTCCCAAGAACACCATGATGACCTCATCCTAGAACACCTCAAATCTAGTGATTTCTCGGTTAAAAGTTAAGACTTAAAAGATAGAAAGGTGTAGAATCAAGTGTAGATCAAGGAAGTACAAGATTTAGGTTGAAATCTTACCAGAATCGCGAGAAATCGAAGGAAAAGTGAGATTGGAGTGCTGGTCGGACAGGAGAGTGCCAAAAGTGGTAAGTTTGATGGTGACAGGGGGTATTTATAGGGTTTCCCAAAGTGGAAAGGGTTGGTCGATTGGTGGCAGCCCGATCGAGTGGCTGGCCGATCGAGCGGCAGCTCGATCGATCGGCTGGTTACCTGGTCGATCAGTCACTTGGTTTGAGTGTTCGGTGCGACGATTTTTGCCGTTTCGATTGCGAATGCGAGCGTTGCGATGCAATAGAGTTTCCTATTCAAATTACTTTTAATCCCAACTACTTTATCAACATACAATCACCCTTAATTGTCTTGCGTTTAGCGTTTGCGATTCGATTGCGATTCGAGTTTCGATTGCGTTTCGATTATCCACCACAACATAACATAAATATGTGACATCTAGCACAAAACCGGTAATTTCCGTACAATTTTATTATTATTTAATATCTGCAGTTATGTGCTTAAATGTCAACATTGTCTGATTTCATGCTATACTTGTGAATTCATGCACGTTTTATACTTCAAATATTGCTTTACGCATTACTATTAGCGTTGCGTCAGAAAAACTAGTAAACTCACCGGTAAGACACACTGTGTCACCAACTCTGCAGAAAGCAGTCAGATAATTGAATTAGGGCCTGGGAGTAGGTCCAACGTCTAAAATACATTAAAACCCAAGTATGGATACAAGGCTTAATATATAAACTTTTCGGAAGCTAAGCTATGCATTAAAAAGCACCCGAAACACACTTTAAATACTGAATTTTACATATTTAAGCAAAATTCAGCATTGTAACAAGTTAGTAACATGTAAAAATATGACTTAATGGTCCTGAATGCTTTCCTAAGTGTCGGGAATTAAAAGTGTCACAAAAGGGTACTTAAAGAACACTAAACGGAATAGTTTGACACTTTAACGAACCGGTGTCTAACCGAACAACCGGACACTACCCGAAACATCAAAATTACACTAGAAGCATTATTTTAATGTTTCCAAACTAGTTATGAACCCCAAACACCATAACACCTCTTATAGCATATTAACACATTAAATCCCTAATCAAGACACTTGAAACCTAACTTGATTTTGTAATTAGTGATTGAAACTTACACTTTACCCCCCCCCCCCCCCCCCCTCATGTGGACGGTCACCAAGGTGGCCCCACACTTAGATTTCCCTTGATCCACCAAGATCTTACTTAATCTTCCTAAGATTTATTAGAGATTGTGTTGTGTACTTAAGAAAAACATTTTAACCAATGGATAAAACTATAAGATGGTTATAAGTGGAACATGACCTCTCATTCTTATACACACTTCTCACCACCACTCTTCTCCTTCCCTTGCTCCCCCCTCACGGCCGATATCACCCATCAACACCACCATCATCTTCAATTCCTTTTCATCCATTTCCAAGTACTCTCAAGGTGTAAGAAGCAAGGTTAAGGAGCTTGGTGGTCTTGAATCTTGAAGGACCTTTCCCATTTGCTTTTATTCAACACATTTATCATCTTCAACTTCTTGTGTTCATCCCTAGCCATAGAGCTAGTAGTAAGGCCCTTATAATCTCTTGTTACTTCTAGTTTTGTTGGTTAAAAGATGATGAACATTGTTAATCTTGATGAACACTAAAGAGCTTAATCATGAATCTTTAACATAAACATATTAACATAAGAATACATGTTGATTAGTGTTGATTTGCTTCTTGATGATTGATGATTTGTGTTAGTGATGTTAGACATCTTATGAAACCTACTAGATTGTGATTTAACACATGATCTAGTAAGTTAAGGTGGTGATCTTGTGAAAGACCAAGATCATCATGCATTGTGTTTTCATGAACTTGAAAATAAAAATGATTTTGTGAATTATGAAGCATGTAACATGATTACTAGACATAAACTTGGATGATTTCAAAAATAGTTTTCCAAAGAAACTAAGTTAAATAACAAGATTTACATAGATTTGGTTTTTACATAGACAAACACTATTTTTAAGGGTTAAACAAGTGTAGAAACACTTGTGTATCAAAAAGACTACATAAACAAGCATTTTTAGAAAATGTGTTTGGAAGTTGTAAACACCCAACTTCTTTAAAGATGAAGTTTTTAAAGAAGTAAATACATTTCAAAGGGTAACTAAACCTACTAAACACATTACCAAGTTACTACAAGTTTTTATGAAAGTTCAAGTTCATGATGTTATATAAATCACATGATTATGACAATTTGGTAAGTGTTGATTTCATTGTTGATTGTTGTTAATTGTTTTGATGATTGAAAAGAAAATAAACACATGTTTTGAAAACATGGAAAACCTCCATTTTTTGGGGAAACTATGTCAAAATTTCTAAAAAAAATTGACACTTAGAAAAATATAAGTTTTGGTGAAACTTATTCCCTAAAATTTCACCTAAAAATATTTACCAAGGTTTCCCTAATTTTTATGTGAATTTCAAGTTAAGGAATGATGATTTCATCAAGATAAAAATTGATATTAAGTATGTATATTTTTGAGGAAAATATATATATATTTATTGGTCACCAAATTCTGTGCTAAGTGTATGTAATATGTATTATATGTAATAGTCTATTAGTACTTGAAAATACACTAAATACTCCCAAGGAGTAAAATACAAAAATACACATACAACATGCTTAGACAAATACAAGATAATATATTTATGAAAATATATTTCTTAATAGATTATGTAACTTGGACAAGTTATGAACTTAAAATGCATTTTTGGACGAGAATATATAACTCGGGTGAAAAATACAAGATACTTATATTTATTTTTGGGAAAATAATATAAGTAAGATACATGGTTAAAAATATAAATTATTTTTAACAACAAAGAACACATACATAAAAGATGGTGACTTGCACTTGTGCGATACAAGTCTAGTGACTAACGTTAATAAAACACGTATATGTCACGATGCTATAAAACCAATCGGTGAAGTTTACGACGCAGGATACGCAAAGTTGTGAGTTCATGTCCCCACTTTTAAACTTATACTTGTTTTCTAAACTTGGGGAAAATACATGTGTTATGGTATGTTGAATACAAAAACTAAGGAATGGTACTTTAGATCATGTCACGAATAGGGTGCCATAAGCACCATTAATCAGTTACATACCAAGACCGCGGAACAAAAGGTTAGATCTAATGGGTTTCAGGCAGCCACACTCTTGGTCACTCTAGTACCAAGCAGTGCTTTTGTGTCTCTAGTCGTGAATCGACAGTCGTGGATTCGACAGCTAAAAATGCCTATGGTTTGGATGCTTCCTATGTCGTGTCACATGTTAATGGCCTTGCAAACCATTAGCGATCTCTATTTCCTTATATTTACAGAAATACTTGTTTCATACAAATTACATACCATGTTTTCATTCAAGTATACAAACGTTCAATACAAAAACTGCATGAATTCACACCAACATTATGTTGACGATTTTCGAAAAACTCACATGTATTTCAGGTAACTAAAGTGGATGTGCGTGCGGTCATACTCTTGCTCTTGGATGTTGTTTATGTTTTTAGCAATCTTGTGTCAAGACTCCGATGCCTGTTTTTGTGGGAATTGGTTATTATATTTCATCCTATGTGGAATATAAGAACCAAGTTCTCGATGTTCGTCTTTTAAATAAAGGTGTAAACTTTTCAGACAAAATGCTGTCTTGTGATGTAAACATTAACCTATGTTATGTTTTAATTATGCAATGATGTTGGCATTTTGGAGTTATTTTACGAGCATGTAGTAAGTTTACCTTTCGTATGCAATGAGAACCTTTCAAGATCACACCTCGTGCTTCCGCCTTAGAAAGGGATGTGACAGATTGGTATCAGAGCTGCGATTGTAGTGAACCAGGATTCCTTCTCGAGTCTAGACTACAATCTTTAAGATCCTCTCACGAAAACGATTTTTTTTTCAATAGTTTTCATTGCATAAAACATTCCGTGACATCCACTGCCTAAAACAGTTTTCAAAGAGTCAAGTAAGGACACTACGAGGCTTAGGGTGCACTGGAGTAGCACTTATCTTTGACTAAGAATTTCTTGCAACTATGTGTAATAATTGATATATACATATACTAGAAATAGAATATCTCAGGTACTCGCGTCTTCGCCTGAAAACAGTGGCCTATCTGAAGGAAGTGATCCGAGGATGAAACGAACTGTGCGGACTGTGCAAGGGGTTACGTAATTATGGATGCATACATAATTATGGAATTCGGTGCACAGAAACCACAGCAAGTCTTGTCACGTATCAAACAAGATTCCTTCAATACAAGAGAAGGTCAAACGTGAACACCCTCACCCCTCCCCCAGCCTATTAAATACTCTATTGAAGTAATGATTCAGGGTATAAAGACAACAACCGCCAATGTGAAGAAAGATATTTTGTCTTTTACACATATTAAACTTGTACTATGGGGTGATGTAACCCTTATGCATTTTGTTTACTTCGCAAACAATGATGTAACAAGTTATCCTGATATGTATAAAGACTCGGTGAATATCTTATGACACATCTGTATTTATCTATTTGTGCATGCTTGTTGCTGTATGAATTGATTTATACGTTTGGCGGATTGTTTGATGTCACTTATGTGGGTATATGCTTGTGTGTATATACTACTACTGTCTCGTATGACGATATCAAACAAATGTCTAACCCTGTTATGTTATGTTCTGACATAACATGGCACCTCAGAGAGCTGTGAACAATCAGGATTCTGATCAACCCCCTCCTCCTCTTCTGCCGAGGACTGCTGAAGAACTGAACGCCCTACTGGAAGAAAGAATCTCCGCAGCTATCGCCCAATACGAGGCGAACCGCACCGAACAAAGTGGAGGACCAAGCAATGCTAGGCGTAATGAACAGGGAGATTCATCTGGAGGAAACACAACTCAAGGCTGCACCTTCAAGCAGTTTCTCGACTGCAAACCACTGAACTACGACGGCACCGGAGGTGCAGTGGCATTTGTACGCTGGACGGAGAAGACTGATTCCACTATCCGCATGAGCAAGTGTACCGCAGACCAGCAAGTCACTTTTGTTACGGGGTTGTTTGTTGATGAAGCTTTGACTTGGTGGAATTTGCAAGTCCAGACTCTGGGTGATGATGCTGCGTAAGGCATGACGTGGGATGAGCTAAAGGAACGAATGAGAGAAAAGTATTGCTCTTGTGCTGAACTCCAAAGGTTGGAGACTGAGTTCTGGCACTTGACCATGGAAGGTGCTGACATTGCTGGTTATACCTGAAGGTTCCACGATTTGTCAAGAGTGATCCCCTATATGGTGACTCCCGAATTTAAGCGCGTTGAACGCTACATATGGGGATTGGCTCCAGAATTTCGCAGTATGGTAACTTCGGCTAAACCTGCAACAATCACTCAGGCTGTAACTCTGGCTGTTAGCCTTACTGAAGATGTTGTTCGTATGAAGAGGCTATCATTGAACCCAACTGAAAAGACCAAGACGCATGCTGAGTCGTCTGGCGACAAGAAAATGAAGTATTCGAGCCTGAATCAAGCGACACGTAACAACAAGGATTCCAACAATTAGAAGCGCAACCCCAACCCGCCACAGGAGGCAAGAACTCTTGCAGCCATAAATGACGCTCCTGCCAGAGGATACCAGGGCACACTGCCCATCTGCAACCAGTGCAAGCGTCATCACGAAGGAGTTTGTCGCATTCCAAAATGCGACAAGTGTGGAAAACTGGGTCACCATACTGAGAACTGTTGGGGAAAAGGAAACAGAAGTGGTAATAGGAACGGGAATGGAAACCTCAACGGTGCTTGTAATAGGAACGGTGGTGGAAATGGCAATGGCAATGGTAACCGGAATGGTAATGGAGCTGGGTAGAATCAAGGATGCTTTGGTTATGGAAGCAAAGATCATTTCAAGAAAGATTGCCCAAGGGAGAGCAATGCTCAGGCTCAAGCATTCGTGATTGGAGCAAGGAACGCACGCGAGGACCCTAATGTGGTCACCGGTATGTTTCTCGTTAACAATCACTTTGCATCCATACTATTTGACACTGGTGCCGATTATAGCTTCATGTCTATGGAATTTAAACGTATGCTTGGAATAGAATCTAGTAGATTAGATATTCCTTATTCCATAGAACTAGCCAATGGTAAACTTGTTGAATCGGGCGAGGTTGTTAGGGGTTGCTCATTAGAACTTGGGGAGCGAAGATTTAGCATCGACCTCTTACCTATTCAATTGGGTAGCTTCGATGTAGTGGTCGGAATGGACTGGCTGTCAAAGAATAAGGCTGAAGTTGTTTGCCATTGGAAAATCATTCGCATTCCTCTTGCGAATGATGAAACTCTCATCGTGCATGGAGAAAAACGAAACACGCCTCTGCGAATCATCAATTGTATGAAGGCACAGAAGTGCTTAAGGAAAGGATGTGTTGCTTTCCTGGCGCATGTTGTAGATAAGAAGGCTGAGGAGCCGAAACTCGAAGACATTCCTGTGGTGAAGGAATTCCCTGATGTTTTTCCCGAAGACCTGCCAGGACTACCTCCGAAACGACAAGTCGAATTCCATATAGACTTGGTTCCAGGAGCCGCTCCTGTAGCCAAGGCACCCTATCGGCTTGCACCATCCGAGATGCAAGAATTATCTATACAACTCCAGGAGTTGTTGGATAAAGAATTCATAAGGCCAAGCTTCTCGCCTTGGGGAGCTCCAGTATTGTTCGTGAAGAAGAAGGATGGAACACTGCGGATGTGTATCGATTACAGAGAGTTGAACAAGCTCACTATCAAGAATCGCTACCCACTACCAAGAATTGACGACTTATTTGATTAGTTGCAAGGATCAAGCTACTATTCCAAGATCGACCTTCGATCAGGATACCATCAGTTAAGAATCTAAGAGGAAAGCGTACCAAAGACTGCATTCCGAACACGTTATGGGCATTACGAATTCCTTGTGATGCCATTCGGACTGACGAACGCGCCATCGGTATTTATGGATCTTATGAACCACGTATGCAAACCATATCTCAATAAATTCGTGATTGTATTTATCGATGATATCCTGATTTACTCGCGAACGAGAGAAGAGCACGAGCAACACCTCAGGACCATTTTGGAACTACTGAAGAAAGAGAAACTTTATGCAAAATTCTCAAAGTGCGAATTCTGGATTCGCGAAGTACAGTTCCTTGGTCACGTTGTGAACGAGAAGGGCATTCATGTAGACCCAGCTAAGATAGAAGCGATAAGAATTGGGAAGTCCCCCAAAACCCCAACTGAAGTTCGACAATTTTTGGGCTTAGCGGGCTATTACTGGTGATTTATCGAGAACTTCTCCAAGATAGCTCAACCGCTGACAACCCTCACGCAGAAAGACAAGAAGTACGATTGGGGTAATAAGCAGGAAGAAGCCTTCCAACTGCTCAAAAATAAGCTATGCGATGCACCGATACTATCCTTACCCGAAGGCACTAAAGACTTCGCGGTATACTGCGACGCTTCGCGTCAAGGTTTAGGTTGCGTGCTCATGCAACGCCAAAAAGTCATCGCTTACGCCTCAAGACAGCTGAAGGTGCATGAAAGGAATTACACCACGCATAACTTGGAGCTAGGCACGGTGGTATTTGCTTTGAAGATCTGGCGACACTATTTATATGGTACTCGATGTACAATACAGATCACAAAAGCCTACAACACATATTTGATCAGAAGGAATTAAACATGCGTCAGCGACGGTGGGTTGAGTTGTTGAACGATTATGACTGTGAGATTAAGTACCATCCTGGAAAGGCAAACGTTGTAGCAGACGCGTTAAGTCAAAAAGAAAGGGTTAAGACCCTAAGAGTTCGAGCATTGGAAATGACTATTCGGACGAACCTCACTGCACGCATTCATGACGCACAACAAGAAGCCCTTAAGGGAGAAAATCGTAGAGCTGAATACCTCCGGGGTATGTTGAAAAATTTGGTGCCAAACAAAGAGGGAACCTTATACTTTAAGGGGCGTATTTGGGTTTCGCTCTATGGCAGTATTCGAGAGGTCATCATTAATGAAGCTCACAAGTCGAGATACTCGATCCACCCAGGATCGGACAAAATGTATCAAGACTTGAAGGAATACTATTGGTGGCCGAGGCTTAAAAGCGATGTTGCTATCTATGTTGGAAAGTGCCTAACCTATGCTAAGGTTAAGGCTGAATATCAAAAACCGTCCGGGCTACTGCAACAACCAGAGATACCCATGTGGAAGTGTCGATGGACTTTATAACAAAATTACCCAGGACCCCTAGGGGGCACGATATGATATGGGTGATAGTCGATCGGTTAACAAAGTCTGCGCATTTCCTACCGATTCGAGAGAAGGATAGCACTGGAAAGCTTACTGAGCTATACTTGAAAGAAATCGTGGCACGTCATGGAGTGCCTATCTCAATTATTTCAGACAGAGATGGACGTTTTGTCTCAAGGATATGGCAATCCTTCCAGGAGGCCTTTGGATCTCAACTAGATCTAAGCACGGCCTTCCATCCGCAAACAGACGGCCAGAGCGAGCGAACCATACAAACGCTGGAAGATATGCTTCGCGCTTGTGTTATGGACCTAGGCGCCAGCTGGGATACTCACCTACCTTTAGTTGAGTTTTTCTATAATAACAGCTACCATACGAGCATAAAAGCCGCACCGTTCGAAGCTCTATATGGCCGCAAGTGCCGCTCGCCATTATGTTGGGCAGACGCTAGAGACAAACGTATGGTTGGTCCTGAACTTGTTCAAGAGACAACCGACAAAATCATGCAGATCCGAGAGCGCATTAAGGCGGCTCGAGATCGACAAAAGAGCTACGCTGATCGAAGACGAAAACCCTTAGAATTTGAGGTGGGAGACAAAGTTTTGTTGAAGGTCTCACCTTGGAAGGGCGTAGTAAGATTCGGAAAACGTGGAAAGCTGAATCCACGATACATCAGACCATTCAAGATCTTGGAAAGAATTGGTACCGTGGCATACAAGTTGGAATTACCTGAAGAACTTAACGGAGTACATGATACGTTTCATGTGTCCAACCTCAAGAAGAGTCCAACCCAAGAAACAGTGATCATCCCAGCGGATGAAGTGCATATTGACGACACACTCCGATTTACAGAACAACCCGTTGAGGTTACAGACTGGAAAGTCAACAAGACCCGGAGGGGTAGTGTCAAAATTGTTAAAGTACGTTGGAACTCTAAGCACGGACCCGAGTACACGTGGGAACGTGAAGACCAGTTTAAAGAGAAGTACCCCCACCTGTTCAAGAAAACTCCTGGGAGAGATAGCTCAGCCTGAATTTCGGGACGAAATTCTTTTAACGGGGGGAGACTGTGATAACTGGCACAAAACCGGTAATTTCCGTACAATTTAATTATTATTTAATATCTGCAGTTATGTGCTTAAATGTCAACATTGTATGATTTCATGCTATACTTGTGAATTCATGCATGTTTTATACTTCAAATATTGCTTTACGCATTACTATTAGCGTTGCGTCAGAAAGACTAGTAAACTCACCAGTAAGACACACTGTGTCAGCAACCCTGCAGAAAGCAGTTAGATAATGGAATTAGGGTCTGGGAGTAGGTCCAACGTCAAAAATACATTAAAACCCAAGTATGGATACAAGGGTTAATATATAAACTTTTCGGAAGCTAAGCTATGCATTAAAAAGCACCCGAAACACACTTTAAATACTGAATTTTAGATATTTCAGCATATTTCAGCAAAATTCAACATTGTAACAAGTTAGTAACATGTAAAAATATGACTAAATGGTCCTGAATGCTTTCCTAAGTGTCGGGAATTAAAAGTGTCACAAAAGGGTACTTAAAGAACACTAAACGGAATAGTTTGACACTTTAACGAACCGCTATCTAACCGAACAACCGGACACTACCCGAAACATCAAAATTACACTAGAAGCATTATTTTAATGTTTCCAAGCTAGTTATGAACCCCAAACACCATAACACCTCTTATAACATATTAACACATTAAATCCCTAATCAAGACACTTGAAACCTAACTTGATTTTGTAATTAGTGATTGAAACTTACACTTTACCACGCCCCCTTCATGTGGACGGTCACCAAGGTGGGCCCACACTTAGATTTCCCTTGATCCACCAAGATCTTGCTTAATCTTCCTAAGATTTATTAGAGATTGTGTTGTGTACTTAAGAAACATTTTAACCAATGGATAAAACTATAAGATGGTTATAAGTGGAACATGACCTCTCATTCTTACACACACTTCTCACCACCACTCTTCTCCTTCCCTTGCTCCCCCCTCACGGCCGAGATCACCCATCAACACCACCATCATCTTCAATTCCTTTTCATCCATTTCCAAGTACTCTCAAGGTGTAAGAAGCAAGGTTAAGGAGCTTGGTGGTCTTGAATCTTGAAGGACCTTTCCCATTTGCTTTTATCCAACACATTTATCATCTTCAACTTCTTGTGTTCATCCCTAGCCATAGAGCTAGTAGTTAGGCCCTTATAATCTCTTGTTACTTCTAGTTTTGTTGGTTAAAAGATGATGAACGTTGTTAATCTTGATGAACACTAAAGAACATAATCATGAATCTTTAACATAAGCTTATTAACATAAGAATACATGTTGATTAGTGTTGATTTGCTTCTTGATGATTGATGATTTGTGTTAGTGATGTTAGACATCATATGAAACCTACTAGATTGTGATTTAACACATGATCTAGTAAGTTAAGGTGGTTATCTTGTGAAAGACCAAGATCATCATGCTTTATATTTTCATGAACTTGAAAATAAAAATGATTTTGTGAATGATGAATCATGTAACATGATTACTAGACATAAACTTGGATGATTTCAAAAATAGTTTTCCAAAGAAACTAAGTTAAATAACAAGATTTACATAAATTTGGTTTTTACATAGACAAACACTATTTTTAAGGGTTAAACAAGTGTAGAAACACTTGTGTAACAAAAAGACTACATAAACAAGCATTTTTAGAAAATGTGTTTGGAAGTTGTAAACACCCAACTTCTTTAAAGATAAAGTTTTTAAAGAAGTAAATACATTTCAATGGGTAACTAAACCTACTAAACACATTACCAAGTTACTACAAGTTTTTATGAAAGTTCAAGTTCATGATGTTATATAAATCACATGATTATGACAAATTGGTAAGTGTTGATTTCATTGTTGATTGTTGTTAATTGTTTTGATGATTGAAAAGAAAATAAACACATGTTTTGAAAACATGGGAAACCTCCATTTTTAGGGGAAACTATGTCAAAATTTCTAAAAAAATTTGACACTTAGAAAAATATAAGTTTTGATGAAACTTATTCCCTAAAATTTCACCTAAAAATATTTACCAAGGTTTCCCTAATTTTTGTGTGAATTTCAAGTTAAGGATTGATGATTTCATCAAGATAAAAATTGATATTAAGTATGTATATTTTTGAGGAAAATATATATATTTATTGGTCACCAAATTCTGTGCTAAGTGTAAGTAATATATATTATATGTAATAGTGTATTAGGACTTGAAAATACACTAAATACTCCAAAGGAGTAAAAATACAAAAATACACATACAACATGCTTAGACAAATACAAGAAAATATATTTATGAAAATATATTTCTTAATAGATTATGTAACTTGGACAAGTTATGAACTTAAAATGTATTTTTGGACGAGAATATATAACTCGGGTGAAAAATACAAGATACTTATATTTATTTTTGGGAAAATAATATAAGTAAGATACATAGTTAAAAATATAAATTATTTTTAACAACAAAGAACACATACATAAAAGATGGTGACTTGCACTTGTGCGATACAAGTCTAGTGACTAACGTTAATAAAACACGTATAGCTCATGACGCTATAAAACCAACCGGTGAAGTTTACGATGCAGGATACGCAAAGTTGTGAGTTCATGCCCTCACTTTTAAACTTTTACTTGTTTTCTAAACTTGGGGAAAATACAAATGTTATGGTATGTTGAATACAAAAACTAAGGAATGATACTTTAGATCATGTCACGAATAGGGTGCCATAAGCACCATTAATCAGTTACGTACCAAGACCGCGGAACAAAAGGTTAGATCTAATGGGTTTCACGCAGCCACACTCTTGGTCACTCTAGTACCAAGCAGTGCTTTTGTGTCTCTAGTCGTGAATCGACAGTCGTGGATTCGACAGCTAAAAATGCCTATGGTTTGGATGCTTCCTATGTCGTGTCACATTTTAATGGCCTTGCAAACCATTAGCGATCTCGATTTCCTTGTATTTATAGAAATACTTGTTTCATACAAATTACATACCATGTTTTCATTCAAGTATACAAACGTTCAATACAAAAACTGCATGAATTCACACCAACATTATGTTAACGATTTTCCAAAAACTCACATGTATTTCAGGTAACTAAAGTGGATGTGCGCGCGCTCATACTCTTGCTCTTGGTTGTTGTTTATGTTTTTAGCAATCTTGTGTCAAGACTCCGATGCCTGTTTTTGTGGGAATTGGTTATTATATTTCATCCTATGTGGAATATAAGAACCAAGTTCTCGATGTTCGTCTTTTAAATAAAGTTGTAAACTTTTCAGACAAAATGTTGTCTTGTGATGTAAACACTTAACCTATGCTGTGTTTTAATTATGCAATGATGTTGGCATTTGGAGTTATTTTACGAGCATGTAGTAAGTTTACCTTTCGTATGCAATGAGAACCTTTCAAGATCACACCTCGTGCTTCCGCCTTAGAAAGGGGTGTGACAAAATAAACATGCACACGTAACACATAAGGCACACACACACATAAAACAATATCCAGAAAGCGTAATTCGAGTTACGAGTGCGATAGCGATAGCGATAGGCGATAAAACATGCGCTAAATATCGAATAAACCTCGATTATTAATAAGTACTCCACATAATGCAACTAACGTAAAGCATAAAATAGACTAACTACAAGTCAAAGAAGTTAAAACATGAATTGAGCAAGGAGTGACAGATCACAATTAGCAATCTTGTCTTCCTTTGACTTCAATCTTGACTTTGACTTTGACTTTCGAAACACGAGGTGTTACACTCCATGATGACATCATCCTAGAACACCTCAAATCTAGTGATTTCACGGTTAAAAGTTAAGATTCGAAAGAGAGAAAGGTGTAGGAGTGCATGTAGATCAAGAAAGTACCAGATTTATGTTGAAAACTTACAATAATCGCGAGAAATCTGAAGAAAAGTGGGCTGGAGCGAGTTGAGTCGAGTGGGAGCTGTCACATCAAGTGATGTGACATATGAGGGGTATTTATAGGGTTTCCCAAAATGGAAAGTGGGGAAAGTGGCTGGTCGATCGGGTGGGTCACTGATCGGGTGGCTGTCCGATCGGGTGGCCGTCCGATCGAGCTGTCACTCGATCGAGTGGCTCCGACGGTTTGAGTTTCAGCGTTTTGCGTTGTGCGTTGAGTTTTGCGATGCGATAGAGTTACCCATTAATCCCAAATACTATAGCTAACATTCAATCACTATAATTAACTTGCGTTTAGCGTCTGCGATTCGATTGTGATAGCGTTTCGATTAATCACCACAACACAAACATAAATTAACATGCAAAAGTAACACATAATTAGCACACACACGTAAAACAATATCCAGAACGCATAATTCGGGTTGCGAATGCGATTGCGATGCGATAAGCGATAAAACATGCGGTAAATAGTGAGTAAACCTCGATTATTAACAAGTACTCCACATAATACAACTAATGCAATAAAATAAATAGATCATCTACAAGTCAAAGAAGTCAAAACAGGAGTTGAGCAAGGGGGTGACAGATCGCAATTAGCAATCTTTTCTTCCTTTGACTTCAATCTTGACTTTGACTTTCGAAACACGAGGTGTTACAGCTGTTGCTATAATTTCAGTGCATATAAACAATTCTGTTAAATTATCATCATTTTCAAACACTTAACAGATTCATTCTCTTTTACACAATGGCGTCAGGTACGATTACAAACAAAATACCAAACAATAACCAAACGCTTCACACAACAGAGATCGATTAAGCCTAATATCAACAAACAACTAACTACATTACAGGGATACATGAATAAAATCCAAGGTGGTGGTGTTGGACGTGGATCTGGCCGGAAAATGGGGTGGCGACGACGGTTGTGGTGTGGAATGGTGATGGTGAGCGACGGCTAAAGTTATAAGAAGGGGGTGGTGGTGGGGTGAGGGTGGGGTTGTTATAAGGGTATTTTTGTAATTTTATACCCACTTAACTGAATTATTTAACCCCCATCTACTACAGGGACCATCCGAGTAACAAAAAGTAAACCACAGGGAGCACCGGTGTAATTTCCGAAAGTTGAGGACTATAGGTATTATTTTACAAAACCACATGGACTATCCGGGCATTTTACTAACATTATTTTCTTAATACAATGTTTGGGTCATAGAAATATGTAGGATGTAAACCACATTTACTTAAAGATGTAGGTTTTATAAACCTACTTGGGATTATTTATTTTGTGATAACCTTTCAATACACTTAAGTCTCATATGATTTTTGACATCATAGATGCAGCATCGTTGAAGTTGACTTGTGTTTTGGTCTTGTTCAGTTGTTGGAAAATGTCTAGTGGACGGTTGATGCATGGTCGGCCAATGGTGTTGATCGTGGTAACACTAGCTATTCCTCTACATGAACTCAATATGCCATAAGTTACTGATCAAATCACACATTATTTACTTATCTTTCTCAACTTGTTACTTTTAAAACAGACCCTATAAGTTACTAATCAAATCACACATGTAAAATCCGTTCCAAATATAGTGCACTAAAAACTAAAAAAAACTATTAAAATAATTGAATCTTATTATATCAGATTCAGTTTAATGGAACCAAAAACCAAACTTTTGGTTTGGGCTTCGGTTCTAGCCAAACCAAACTATGCTAACTTCTAAGGTATTTGCTTCTTAATTCTCATAAACTCTCCAACTAGAACTTTATTTTTGTAACATGAAAACAACATTATCACAATAATATAAATACATAATTAGAAATAATAGGGGGTGGCGGCGCAGCTTGTTGCCCGTCTACCAACCCATGATTTGTAATTTGCCTTTTATGAGTAAATGAAGTTGGATTGACCCGAAATAATACAATAAACACTTTATGGGTGTTTGGTTAAGGTGATTTGAACATGACCTTGGAAATGTGGACCAGTGGTCCTGAATGGTGTGGACCATCGAATGAACCATCAAGTAAAGGTCTTGTGCAACTCAATCATTAATGTCTTCCAACGAACCACCTCTCATGTGCTTTTAACTTTTCTTTAGGAAACAAAGCATTACACAATAATATTATATTTTATTAATAATGTTATCCTTAGGATTTACTTTTTAAAAAACTTCATAGGATGACTACATCAAAGTGGACACCTGTCTACGTCGGAAAACTTGCATCACTTGGGGTGTGCAAAATGAAACTTACTTGAATGCTAGAGGTGAAATCAGAAATGTAAATATGTAACTAGAATATAGAGATACCTACGAGTGTAAATGAGGCAAGTAGAGTTGACTCCGATTTAGTTTGAACTCATATCGTTTAACTTAAGAGTGCTCGAGTTCGATTCAACTAGTTTCAAGTCTTATGTTTGAAGCTTGAGCACAGCGTGTGAGTAATGTTACAAACTCTAGATCGATTGGTTTATTAAAATTTTATGAAGCACTACATTGTATTATTAAAATTACGAAAAAGATAACCGATGTCACTTTATAATAAAATGAATGTAACGTAGCTTTAATGCTACATACGTTTGTACTTTGATTACTTGTATACTATTACTTACAACTCAGCTTTGAAAAAAAATTTATATCGAAATGTAGATAAATATGTAATGAAAAGCTAATATGCATACTATTGTTGTTCATGGGAGATACTTTTTAACATATAGATAATAATTAGCATTTGAAATTTCTAAATTGTTGTTCATGGGAGATGCTTTTTAACATATAGATATAGATAATATTACCATATGAACTTTGAAATTTCTAAATGAAAATCTAATGGGTAGTTGAGTCATGGACACAGTATGTCACGTGATATTTGTATTGTTGTTAAACGATCACATGATGGCAAGTACATAATACAAATTAAGTAATGTTGGTTCAAATTCACATATGTTATATGTGTTGGCATAGTGTCACGCACCCACTCACGGGAATTGGGTGACCTTAAATCCACAAGGATCAACTAAACTATATATCGGCTTCTTCGTTCCTTTGACTTGTTAGGGAAATGGCCCCAACTCCTGGATAGTGATGTATCGAGAAGTGCATGTACTTAAAGCATACATACCTATCAACTACTCGTTTAGTGGTATGGTGTTTGCTCCTTATAAAGGTGGCGTAAGCATAAATTCCTACAAGTGAAACGTTAGGTAGTATGTAGGTGTAAGAAAATGTTGTTCAGATTTAAATTATAAAACAAAACAAAAAACTTAGGGCATGCACCTTTCCTTAATTGTTAAAACTCTCCTAATAAATATGCAATGATGATCAATATCCCACACGCTTAAGCACGTATCGAGTAGACCTGATTCCCGAACCAAATTCATGCATACCCTCATGCATGGCTACTCTTCATTCTTCCTTGACAACACCTTTGAAAGATTGGTTAGATTCATGGCTAAAAGGACGTTTGACAACATTCGATTGCAGCATGTAGCAACCATCTCCCCTAAACCGCTTCGTTGCTCTTCCTTAACACCCACCCATGATCCCTCCTTTGGGTTGGTCCACTAGAGCAAAGCATGCGGTTCCCAACATACATCATGGCACCTTACATAACATTCCAGGGATAACGTACGATCTCCCACCAACTTAATTCAAGTCTGAAAAATTACTGTCCGATCAACCTCCTTAGCATATATGCCACCACTATTGCATAACCATCATTTAATACAATTTAGAGTATCGATTTTAACAATCGTGAAGTAACTCAAAGAGTTAAATCCATGTATGGTCGAGGTTTATTGGTTTTAGCGTTGCCATGGACTCATTAGGGAAGCGTGCCTAACCTGCAAGGCTGCAACCAGACACACCGAGAAGGGCAAGAACACATGTTTCCTCATTCAAACACTCTCAAGAGATATACAACATACATGCATATCTTGATTAGTGATTTTACCACAATACATGTTTTTACTTAGGTTAATAGAGTTAATAGAAAATGGAGAATGCTATAACAAATACAATTGCTAAAGTTGAAAATTTCACTAGTTATATGATAGATACGCACGACACGTAATTATATAAAAAAATTAGGATGAGTAGTCAAAGTTTCCAGTTCATTAGGTTGAATTCCTTCACAATTGAAACGAAATTTGGGTCTATGTTGAGATCATTTCCTAACCAAACACATTTTAAATGAAATTCATATTCCAATTTCAACAGATTATACAACCCTAACACATCAAGTAATTGAATCCGTATTTCAATTCCATTGAATTATGCGAACCAAACACACATTAAGATTGTATTAACAATCTTGTCTTAATTTATCCATTAGTCTTAAGCTGAAAGTTTTATTTGTTAGATTTTCTTTGACTTAGTAGAGATCAATATTACAAATCATCACAAAAGTTACTTGGTATGGATCATCATCTTGCTTATCCTTAATTTGGTTAGGGATCATCATTTCACGTTCTCCCTGATTTAGTGGTGACCACCACTTCAGCTTCTACCTAATACACTTTGTCAATTAACATAGAAAAAACTTGTTACAAATGATGTTTAGATATGAACACAAACTCACTTATTCCGTTGTTATCTTTGACATTGAATATATGAGATGGGTTTAGAACTTATGTCGATTTAGCAGTGTTTAAGCGATCTAGATCAGTTCACAACAGTCAACACCCGTGTCGATTGTGCTCCTCTCTCGAGCGAATTTATCTCAAAAAGCTTGTACCCATTGTTGTCAGTCAAAATCTTCTATGTAGCTTATATAAAACTAGAAACAATAAGCGAAGAGCTTTTGAAAAATATTCAATTGACCAATCATGTTTAAAAGGCCCTTATTATAGGTTGCCAACGTTGTAGGTAGGAAAGTTGTGTTGAATATTCACAAAGAGATGTTGCTATACGCTTGAATATTTGTAAAAAAAAAGTTTATAATATTTGTAAAAACATCTTAATTTTATAACTATATCTTTGAGTGATTATTAGTTATTCTTAACAATACATGTTTTTATAAATACATCATTTAACTATACAATAACTTAGGATAAACAAAAATATAAAAAGTACAAAAAAAATATTTTATTAGTTAAAGTTTTTTATTAAGTGATTTAATATACAATGTATACATATTTTGCGAACTAAACACATTAACAAATTGAATTCAAATTCAAATTCCATTTAATATCGAACACCCAATGTTTGTGCTCGATATTAACACTTTTGTCTTACTTTACGCAATAGTCTTTAGCTGAAAACTTAATTTGTTAGCTTTTGCTTTAGTTTAGTAGAGATCAATATTACATCACCACAAAAGTTTATCTATAAGATACTTCACATAGTTTGCCATAAAAACTTCTACTTAATCCACAATTATCTTGACATTGAATCTAGTTTATGAGATGGGTTTAGAACTTTTGACCATCAGTAATATTTAAGATATCTATAATATTTAGCTTTAAGAGGCGAGTTTAGGTGATTGCGGAAAGTTTATTAGAATATGTGCGCGTGAAATTCTTCAAAAAGCCGCGAGACAACTCATGATCAATTCACAGTTAACACTTATGTTGATTGTGCTCCTCTTTTGAGCAACTTAATCTCACAAAATTGTAGCCATTGTTTTTAGTCAAATCTTCCATGTAGCTTATATAAAACTAGAAGCAATAAACTAAGAGCTTTTGGAAAAAAAGTAAATTGACCAATCATGTTTAAAAGGACCCTATTGTTAGTTGCAAACGTCGAATGTTTAAGGTAGGAAAGTTATGTTGAATATTTACAAAGAGAGGTTGCTATACATTTAAATAGACTACGACATCTTTTAATGCTTGATTTGAGCTTTGAAATCATATTCTTATATAGTCTTTTATTGAGACATCATCACTAAACTTTTATAACATTTGATTTTTTCAAAAAGGTAAAATATCTGTAAAATAAACGACTTCTATAATTTTTATTTTTGAGTTATTATTACTTATTGTTATGCTGGAGGGTGTGGGTGGGGGCTTTATCACGCCACCTCAGCGTCACGTCAACGCCATGTCACACAGGAGACTTTAAGGCCCCTCCCCTTAACTTGCAGGGTGTGGGATAAAGCCTCCTTTACACTATAGCGCCCCCTTTAACCAATCTCAGCCTCCTTTCTTCCCTTTATACCGCCCCCTTTCTTCCGTTACCATGTTGGTGAAACCACCATGGCGCCCCCCATTTAATTCTCTCGGTGTGGTTGATGGCGCTGTAGCGGCTCTATGGAGGCTGATGTGGCAAGGGTGGCGCATCCACACCCTCCGACCTTAACATAACTATCTACCCAAATTTATTGGGTATCCCGCAAGGGGGTTTTCCCAAATCTATTGTGTTTCCTCATGAATTTGTGTATAGTCATTATTACCTAGTGGAGATGGATATGACCGGGTGGTTCCACTGATGGCACAATGATACTTCAGTGGTCCGTCAGTAATCCAAATTTGCTGTAAAAAAAAAAAAAAAAAAACTATCTACCGATTGTTTTAGTACATGTGCAGGAAAAAAAAACAAGATTCGCTTGGTAAGTTTTGTCACGAGATATAATCACCAATATCATCATAAACATACTAAAACCAATATTAAACTAAGGTCATCCGTAGTCATAAAGCCCCTTTGTGGGCGTTATGTGACACGTGTCGTGCCACGTCACACAGGGGTTTTATGGGGCGTTATATCACTAGAGTCTGTAGTCATAAAGCCCCTACCCATCATTACTTAATTATTAATTTTCATTTTTATTAATTAATTAAAAAAACACTAACTATTTTTTGATTGGTCAAACTTTTGAAAACCCCCTCCATCATGCCGCTATGGAGATAGCGCTTCTTATTTTTTTGGACTCATAAAGCCCCTCGTCGTGGTGTTTCAGGCGCCATTGGGCGCTATGGGGCAAAAACCCAGGCACAAAACGCCCCACTACATGGGGTCTAAGGATTGAATCCATAAAAACTCTTTAATCTACACTATATTGCCTAATTATGTAGACACGTTACTCAACTTAAACACCACATGACTAAAAATCATGGTTGCTGGGATACCATTCAACTTACTACTCTGAATCGACGGTAAAAAACATATTTTCTTCGTCCTTCGAATATAAGGTAAAAACAACTTTTTTTTTAAATCATGACGGCGCAATTTGTTGCCTATTTACCTTCTGTTTTGGTGTAACTCGACAAACTTGTTATTTTATATATTAAATAAAGTCCATATTTTATTTTGAAAAAAAAAATGAATATTCTTTCTAGATTTATCACGCTGAATATTTTTTTTTCTTGATTCATCTCGGGTAAAAATAATCTTATATTACATGAAATAGCGATTAGAAAAATGAATATTCGTTAGAACAAATAATAATAATAAAATGTATAAGAGACAGTAGCCATTGCCGCTAAAAGCGGGCAAACTGAAGCAACAGCAGACGTTTTACTGACACTATTTCTCTACACTAGATCCCAAAAATATCCCATAGTCTTTCATTTCATTTTCATTTCAGATTTTTGTTCTTTTCTATCACTCAATTTGCCTTAGTTTAATCTCAATTTTACTGTAAATCCATTGGTTGATTCAACATTTTGTTTAGATTTCGTGTTGATTCGGTAGATCTAGCGTTAGATTTCGTTAACTATGTGCAATTCCCCCAAATTTTCTCTCACTTAGGGTTTCTGAAATCTGTTAGAGAGAGAAGAAAGAAACCTTATCCATTGGATATATGAATTTGTGAGTCTGTTGTTGAAATTACCGTTATTCTGTTACAGATGAGTTGTTTTTCTTGCTTGAAATATCACTCTGAAGATGTTAACAACTCTGATGGTGAGTTAAATTGCAGTATTTTTGTTTACTTTTTAGGCATTATGTTTGAGTTTATTACGTTTATGCCATTGCAGGTGGTCATGGAAAGGGAAGGAGGACATACAAGGATGTTACTGTTCCTGGTAAGATTATCAACATTTATATATAGAGGTTATGGTTAAATACTTAAATGAAGGAACCGATTCGGTTTTGATTTTTAATCGGCCGTGTATGTTAATTTCTCGACCCCTAAGTCTTATAGCTCTGGCTTTAGTAGTGTAAATGGTAATGGTATGAAACCGAACTTGTATTGATTGAAAATGTGTGTTTACAAGAGTAAATAACCCCTCTACTTATAGGGAAAGTGAGGGACTAAAAAGAAATAACTAATTATATACAGGGACCTATATAATAGCAACCAGGTCCTTGAACTAACAACTATTTACAACTAACACTCCTCCTCAAGTTGAAGCATAGATGTTAATCATGCCCAACTTGTTACATATGAAGTCTATTTGTGGCTTCCGGAGCGGTTTCGTGAAAATATCCGCTAGTTGGAATTCCGTCCTAACATGGATTGGCTGAATCGATGGAGGATCCTTTTGAGTACCGACTATCCGATCTCTGATTAGGTGACAATCAACCTCAATGTGTTTAGTTCTCTCATGGAATACTTGATTTTTGGCTATATGTATAGCTGATTGATTATCACAGTACAATCGCATCAAGTCTTCAGAGATAACCCCAAGTTCTCTAAGAAGACGACGAACCCATATCATCTCCGATGTAACATCTGCCATAGCTCTGTACTCTGATTCAGCACTTGATCTGGATACGGTGTGTTGTTTCTTACTCTTCCAGGACACAAGGTTTCCGCCAACGAAAACACAATACCCAGTGGTGGATCGACGGGAAATAGGACAGCCTGCCCAATCTGCATCTGAAAATCCAGATATACGTCCATCTCCATCTTCTGTGAAAGCACCCACACGACAATGACCCTGATCAGAATATAAGATCCCTAGGCCTGGTGTGCTCTTGAGATATCTTAAGACACGGAGAGCAGCATCCCAGTGTCCTGTGTATGGAGTGGCCATGAACTGACTTAGGACACTGACGGCAAAGGATATATCTGGTCGGGTGACAGTTAAGTAGTTGAATTTTCCGACCAGTCGTCTGTATCGCTCAGGATCTTTCATTGGACTTCCGTCCTCTGGAATGAGCTTCCTCGTAGGAAGCATAGGACTATCAACCGGTTTGCAACCCAATAAGCCACACTCAGTTAACATATCAAGGACATACTTCCGCTGAGAAAGGAGTATTCCTTGTGGGGAACGAGATACTTCTATGCCAAGGAAGTACCGAAGTCGACCGAAGTCGACCTAAGTCGCTAATCTGAAACTGAGACTGAAGGAACTGTTTGAGCTTGGTAATCCCATCTTCATCATCCCCAGTAATTATGATATCATCCACATAAACAACTAGAATAATCCTTCGGCCCTGATGATGTCTAAAAAATACAGAGTGATCATATGCACTACGAACCATCCCAAACTCTCCCATAACACTAGAGAAGCGACCAAACCATGCCCTTGGAGACTGTTTAAGGCCATATAGGGAACGACGTAGTCTGCATACCTTTGAGGCCTCCTCCTCAACAATGAACCCAGGTGGCTGCTCCATATAAACCTCCTCCTCAAGAACACCATTGAGAAAGGCGTTCTTGACATCAAGCTGGTGGAGCGGCCAATGATAAATGGCAGCAAGAGCAATACAAATACGCACAGAGGGCATCTTGGCAACCGGGGAGAAAGTCTCGTCATAATCAATACCATAAGCTTGAGAATAACCTTTAGCTACCAGACGAGCTTTCAGACGATGTAGCGAACCATCAGGGTTAAGTTTTACTGTGAAAACCCAACGACAACCAACAACACGCTTACCAGGAGGAAGTGGTTCAAGATCCCAAGTCTGATTGGCCCGTAAGGCCCCAATCTCGTCTTCCATGGCTTGTCGCCATCCTGGATGAGCTAGAGCTGTCATCACATTTTTGGGAATCGGATAGGAATCAAGTGAAGTGGTGAAGGCATGAGACTCCGTGGATAGGTGAGTATAAGCAACATAATCCTGGATGGGATAACGGGTGGCATGTCTAGGTTCCCTGCGGAAGGCAATAGGTATATCGGGATATGGGGCACCTGGAGGGTCATAAGCAGGAGTATCCGAAGGGATATCCGAGGTAGTATGGGTAGGAACTGGCACGGGTGTATCTGGTTCAGTCATGGCAGGTTGAACGGATGTACCAGAGGTATGGGTAGGTTGGGGATTAATGGTTGCTGACGTGTGATCATTTCCTCGCCGAGCATATGTATAGAGTAATGGCGGGGGATCGGTTGGTAGGTCCTCAGCAGTAGGACCCTGGGTTGTGGTGTCTGGGACCTGAGGGACAGATGGAACAGGAGTTATAGGGAAGGTGGGGATGATGTGAGACTCAGATATATCAGGATCGGGAAACAGATCAGAAACTGGAATGGAAGATTCTGGAAAGAAAGGACGCAACGGATCAAAAGTGACGTCAGCACTGGTAAAGTATCGGCGAAGAGAAGGACTATAACACCGATAACCTTTCTGTACACGCGAGTAACCAACAAAGATACAACGAATGGCTCGAGGGTCGATTTTAGGGACTCCGGGACGATGATCATGGACATAAGCTATACATCCAAAAATTTGTGGCTCAAGAGGAAACGGAGTTCCTCTAGGAAATAGAACCGAGAACGGGGTTTGACCATGAAGAACGGATGATGGCATACGATTAATCAGATAAGCCGCAGTAAGAACGGCATCACCCCAAAAGTGACGGGGAACATGAGAATGAATCATGAGTGTGCGAGTAACATCCAACAGATGGCGGTTCTTACGTTCAGCAACACCATTCTGTTGAGATGTATATGCGCAAGAAGTCTCGTGAACAATACCCTGTGATTTGAGAAATGTAGAGAAATCGGTGGACAGATATTCTTTAGCATTATCGGTGCGTAAGGTTTGAATGGATGTTTTGAACTGGGTCTGGACATATGCATGGAATTCACGAAAGATCGAGTTGATTTCACTACGGGATTTCAATAGGTAAACCCATGTAGCACGAGAGTAATCATCAATGAAGGTAACAAAATATTGAAAACCCAATGTAGTTTTAACTGGACATGGACCCCATACATCTGAATGGACAAGTTCAAATATGGAGACGGTTCGGCTTGACGTTTTTGGAGGATAAGGACGTCGAGTATGTTTACCGAGCCGGCATGACTCACAATGGAAGTTATCGGGAATAGAGATGTCAGGTCTCATTTGCCGTAGGACGGCTGCTGAGGGATGGCCTAACCGACGGTGAGTTTCAAAGATACTAGACGCACAGATGTTTGCTTTGGGATGCGACAATGAGGTCATTCGATAGAGACCTTCTGATTCGAGTCCGGTACCAATTACTCGGTTAGTACCTAGTTCATTAAAGGTACAATGAGTAGGATAAAAGGTAACAGAACAATTATTTCGTTTAGTAATCTGACTGACAGATAAAAGACTGGCAGGGAAGTTAGGAACAAGAAGAACAGAAGACAGGTTTAGGCTATCTGGGTTCTGAATGGATCCAATGCCGCGTACGGGGCACGAGGAACCATCTGCAAGTTTAACCGGTTGGCAAGAGGTATTATGAAGGCTAGTGAGAATTTCTTGATTCGCAGTCATGTGATGAGTAGCTCCAGAATCAATAATCCAGGATAAGTCAAAACCAGAAAACGTACCTGATTGTACTGAGTTGGTTTGAGGACCCGATGACCAAAAAGCAAGGAACCGTTGAAGCAAATCATACTCCTCCTTGGTGCATGTAATGGTGTGATTTCGTTCGTCACCCATTTGAAAAGATGTTCAAGCAGAAAAGCGGAAAACTGAGATGAAACCCGAACACGCGAACCGAGGCAGAAAACGAAAGTTGCTCAGATCGGAAAACCGATTTCACGGAAATTATCGGAAATAAATTTCACGGAACTTGGCTGATCAGGTCTGGAGCTGGTGAACAGTAACCTCGAAAAATCTGAACATACGAACACGCTACACGAGGCAGAAACGAAAAAGTTCTCGGATTGAAAAATTAACTTGACGGAATAGACGGGGAGGTAATTCCGATCAGGTTGGTAAAACACGGCGGCCGGAGGAGCGGCGACGCGCCGTCACGCGCGGCGCGTGGGTTGCGGTGGCGGAAGGCTGTGGTGGCGCGTGGGGGCGCGTGGGGCGGCGGTCGGCGGCGCGGTTTGTGGGGTTTTGTAGATCGGGAGATTCCGAGCACGATGGTGGTGGTGGTGTATGTTAACTCGCCGGAAAAATAATGGATCTGAAAAAGTAGGTGACGGGTTGTGGTGGTTTTGGGTGTTTGAACAGATCTGGGACGGGTTTTCAGGACGGAACTGGTGGTGACCGGGAATGGTATGAAAGAGAATTCGTTTCTGATGTGGAAGGTCAGACTGAGCTGCAACCACAAAGCATACTACGAATTTTCTAGACGGAAATGGTCACCCGAATGAGGATATTCTTGAGCTAAACTACCTTTAGCTCTGATACCATGTAAATGGTAATGGTATGAAACCGAACTTGTATTGATTGAAAATGTGTGTTTACAAGAGTAAATAACCCCTCTACTTATAGGGAAAGTGAGGGACTAAAAAGAAATAACTAATTATATACAGGGACCTATATAATAGCAACCAGGTCCTTGAACTAACAACTATTTACAACTAACAAGTAGGATCGGTTTTGGGATCCAAAAGGGGGTTGCAGCGCAGCTTGTTACCTGCCACTTTATTGTACTTGGTGGTTTTGGTTGGAACTTTATAATTGTTATAATCGATGAAAACCGAACCGGATAATCAAATATGGTTTTGATTGATTATTCGGTTATAATTTAGTTCGGTTCAGTTTTTTGGTTTACTTGAATTAGTAAAAGTAGAAGGCTGAAAATATGAAATGACTGAATTAGTATGGACATGGGAAGGAGATATAAGGATTGTACTGTTACTGGTAAGATTGTCAAGATTGTAGAGGTTTTGTTTGGTTAAATGTACCCCTTGCATGCTAAACGTACTTAAAAGTAGGGTGCTGATTTGTTTGGTTAACAGTTTATTCGGTTTTGATTTTTAATTCTTGTAACCGAAAACTGAAAACCGAATCGAATAAGGTTTTGATTAATATTTTGGTTCAGTTTTTCCTGTCATGGTTTGGTCTTTTTGGTTTAATAAAGTGAAAGTAGAGGGATGAAATGACTGATTTAGTATGGACATGGGTACATTCAGTAATAATAATGGGGTGGGGTTCGCTTAGCATAACTATTTATATATTCATTTTGGGGAGTTTAATGAAAAAAGTTGTTTTGAAATTTGGGGTTTTGTTGGTTTTCTTGTGTTTGGTGTGTAGATTCTATGAGAGGAAAAGGTGCTGCATTGTCTAATCAGAGGGCTAATGTGGCTAGAAGCTTTACTTTTCGTGAGCTTGCTGCATCCACACAGAACTTCCGCGCTGCAAATTTAATCGGAGAAGGTGGATTTGGAAGTGTTTACAAGGGCCGTTTGGAATCCGGAAAGGTAAAACTTGTTCATTTGTACTTGTAATTTCAAACATCTGAAACTGTTGATGTGCCTTTTCAAATTAATCAATAGTGGATAATTTCATTATTATTGTGGAATTGATAATTGAACTATATGAACAGCTAGTAGCCGTAAAAAAGCTTAACTTGAATGGATCTCAAGGGAACCAAGAATTCATAGTGGAGGTTCTTATGTTAAGTCTTCTTCGCCATTCAAACCTTGTCACATTGATCGGTTACTGCACAGATGGCGACCAGAGACTTTTGGTTTATGAGTATATGCCACTCGGTAGCCTCGAAAGTCGTCTTTTCGGTAATTTTTCATTCATTTTTTTTTTCTTATTACTTTCTTTATCAAGTAATTTTTCATATATTTACGAGCTTCATCCATTATACATACTATAAATATGCTATTTTGTCTCATCAACCAACTTTGACCCCTCAACTTTGACATTAACCAACTTTAGTTCCTCAACTTTAATAATGACATGTTTGGCCCCTAAACTAAAACAAATTTATCCTCTCAACAGTCTCAACTTTAGTAATAAACAACTTTAGCCCCTCACCTTTAGTAATGACATGTTTAGCCCTTTAACTACATCAAACAACTTTAGTCCCTCAACTTTAATAATAAACAACTTTAGCCCCTCAACTTGAATAATGACATGTTTAGCCCCTCAACTTTGATAATGACATGTTTAGCGCCTTAACTACATCAAACAACTTTAACTCTCGCTCTTTGCTTATTTTTATCTAAGTTTCGAACCCGCTGTGGAGTGCAGGTGGTAACCCACTAGTTATCAATAAAATATAACTCAAGTTGACCCGTTTCGATTGCTGTAATAAAGCCTACCATTTGGCACCTTTATACTTAAGTGGATGCATTTTTTTTTTTCAGATCTAGAGCCTTACCAGGAGCCGTTGGATTGGCAAACAAGACTAAAGATTGCGGTCGGTGCAGCTCGCGGTCTTGAATATCTACACTGCAAAGCAAACCCGCCCGTAATTTATCGTGATTTGAAATCATCAAACATATTATTGGACCGTGACTTCAATCCAAAGCTTTCGGACTTTGGGCTTGCTAAATTGGGCCCTGTAGGTGACCACACCCATGTGTCAACTCGAGTTATGGGTACATATGGTTACTGTGCTCCCGATTATGCAATGAGCGGTAAACTTACTATAAAGTCTGATATTTACAGCTTTGGTGTTGTGCTGCTTGAGCTCATTACCGGTCGTAAAGCAATTGATATGAGTAAAAAAGCTGGAGAACAGAATTTAGTTTCATGGGTAACTTCTCTTGCCTTCGTATGTTTATTTTTCTTTCATCATAACAAGTGTAGGTGGCAAAATGGGTGGGTTGCTTAGTGGTTGAAAAAAGATTGGGTCAAATGGGTTAAGTCTTAGAACCTGTCAAAAAAGGTCGGATTGGGTGGATATAGGGCTGCAAACGAATCGAACGAACACCGTTTGTTAAGGAATATATGTGTTCACAAACTGCTCATGAACACTTACCGAACATGATTTTATGTTCACGTTCATGTTTGTTAAGGAAATGAACGAGTTCGTGTTCGTTTGTTAATTTTAGGCAAAGAACGCAAACGGATGTTCATAAACACAAACTAATGTCCATGAACACAAATGGAAAAAAACGAACACAAACAAATGTTCATGAATATAATATATAATAAACTGATACTTATTGAATATTTTATTTTTTTGGAATTTTGAAGTATTTAAATAAAATATACAAACTAAAAACACTAATAACTATCAAACACAAACGAACACAAACAAACACGTAGGGCTGTAATCGAATCGAACGAACACGAACAAGACCATGTTCGTGTTCGTTCATTAAGGAAATTAACATGTTCGCAAACTGTTCACGAACGCGTACCGAACATAAGTTTCTGTTCGTCTCCGTTCGTTAAGGAAATTCAGTTGTTCACGAACAGTTCGTGAACACTGGTCTCGAACACAAATGAACGCAAACGAATAAAAACAAACGTAATAAGTTTTTGTTCGTCTCCGTTCGTTAAGGAAATTCAGTTGTTCACGAACAGTTCGTGAACACTGGTCTCGAACACAAATGAACGCAAACGAATAAAAACAAACGTAAACAACATTTAACTTGAAAATAAAAAATAAAAACATTATTAACCTTAAACATTCGACATAAGTAGTTAAAGATAAGCATCAAATGATAAGTCAAAACACTAGAAGTCTACTACAATCACCAAACGATGAACAAGTTTAACTAACTTAGACATATTATCTAGAATTACTTAGACATAATTATTGAAAGTTTAACTAACTTAGACATAATTATCCCAAAAAATGTCTTGAATGTCCAAATTGTTGCTAACTTAGAAAAAAACAGGGTTTCAAGTTTTCAATATGTTTAGATAAAAGGTTTATTATTTATTATTTTTTTAATATAATTAAACGAACACGAACGTAACTGAACATATTACCGAACGTTCACGAATGCAGTCAAACGAACGCGACCTTTGTTCGTGCTCGTTCGCTAAGCTAACCGGACAATTTTTTTTTGTTCTTGTTCATTCATTAAGCTAATCGAACGAACATAAACGAACTTCCTGCTGAACGGTTCACGAACTGTTCGCTGAACGTTCGCTTCGTTTACAGCCCTACAAACACGTTACCGAACAACGAACATAAATGAACGAACGTGGCCTCTGTTCATGTTCGTTCATTTAACTACACGGACATAATTTATTGTTCGTGTTCGTTCATTTATTAAACGAACGAACACAACCGAACTTCCAACCGAACGGTTCACGAACTGTTCACTGAACGTTCGGTTCATTTGCAACCCTAGGTGGATATGCAAACATATTGTTAATTCTCTCTCTCTCTCTTTTTTTTTTACTTTTTTATATAAGTTTTTGTATTAAATATGATAATGAAATTATTATTAAAAATATTTATCCAATTCTTTTGAGTAAAGCAATTTAAGAGGTTGTAGACACTTGTGTATAGTTTGGGCGGTATTGGAATACGAGGTGGCAATATTGTAATATTTATTTGTGAACGGGTCAATTTGGGTTATGTTTTACCTCAAACGGTTAAAGATCATGAACTAAGTTAAGTTGCAAACCATTTACATTGTTGTTGTGCTCATAATCAACACAATATTTAATTATAAATTTTTTCATGAAAAAAAAGATAAATAAAGACTTTAAAGTTAACCTAACCCAACCTGTACCGAGCTGTTATGACCCTTAATAAAATTGACCCGTTTCAACCCAAACCCGTTACCCAACCCGCTCATTCTGCCATCTATGTTTATACTGTACAACTCTTTTTGTTTGTTTCTGTTTAATCTATTGTTTTTGTAGAACTTTTTGCTCGTTTTATTCGTTATTGATACAAGTTGAACCCAACTTGATTTTTTGTGCAGGCGCGCCCGTTTTTGAAAGACAGGAAGAAGTTTGTTCAGTTAGCTGATCCGTTACTGCAAGATCGGTTCCCAGCGCGTTGTATGCACCATGCGGTTGCCATAATTGCAATGTGTCTTCAAGAGCAAGCAAACTTCCGTCCATTAATTGGTGATATTGTTGTTGCTCTCGAGTATTTAGCATCTCAAGCTGAATTTTCTGAAAATTCTCACCCATCACCCTCAAAGATAGATAATGACCATATTGCCCCTGCAAGATGAACCGAAATGTCGCATTGCTGAGATTTTAGTCACCGAAAGATTCATTATTTGCAAATAGGATTCACACTATCTAAATCATAAGGTATGCAGCCCCTTTTGTTGTGGGTATCTCATATTACAAAAAACACTATTTATTCCTACCAATGAGTAAAATTACCAGTATGACCTCATTTAGTATGGTGCTGCAGGGTTGATGCTTGTGCTGGGATGGGTGTAAAAGTCAAACACCATGTATTTTGTGAGTAGGTAGAATATTGTTATACAGGTAAAAGGGTAAAGATTTCATCTTGTATGAGCAGCCAGCAGGTATTTTCAAGTAAATTTATTGTCATTTGTATCTAAATATGTAATTATAGTTTGGTGTTCTTGATTTGTTTAAGATAAATGTGTTGCATGTGGTTTTGGTTGTTCTTATAGGAGAATCAAAAGTTGATTTGAGTTTTGAACATATATATTATATAAAACTGTCTTGAAGCGTTCATTTCAGATTCAATAATATGTTTGAAACTTGCAAAACTGCTTTAACCCTTGCTTGGTTTTAAAAAAGTGCGCCTCAGCGCGTTGGGGGGGTTTTTCGCTCAGCGCCTAGAATAAATACAAGTAGCGCACAAAAAGCGCAAACTTTAGGGTTTTTTTGGGGGCTTTTTGGCCTGAGGCACGCACCTCATGTATCTGAGGCGTTTTTATGCAGAAAAATGTTGAACCTTTGGGTTTTTGGCTTGTACATGTAGGTAAAATGGTCATCATCATCATACACGGTAAATCCCACCAATAGCAAAGCTAAGGTAGGGTCTGAGGAGGGTAGATGTAGACAACCTTACCTCTACCCCGTAGGAATAGAGAGGCTGCTTCCGTGAGACCCCGGCTCGATTGTAGTTTTGTATCAAGCCTTGGACCTAAGACACATAAAACATGTAGGTAAAATGGTATAAAACCTTATTTATATATTTTGGGTGAAGGAAGCTAAAAACCTATGGGATATATATAAAAAAATTATATAATCACCTTGTGCCTCGTGAAAAGCCCATCGCTTTTGCACTTTCCCGGCCTCAATTATAGACCTCGTCGCTTTTGTGTGCCTTTGGCTTTTTAAAACCAAGAACCCTTGTACTATTAAATATATATATATGTGTGTGTGTGTGTGTTGACAGTTGACGAGAATGCATGTATAGATTTATTTTTACAAAATATGGCATTGATAGTCTTTTGCTTAAATTCACATGTACATATATGCTGAATGCACATGTACATTTTTACAAGAATTCAGTAGAGTATAAAATCAAAGAAAGAATGAGAAGAAAGAAATAAACCTTTTTTTAATCTTTTTTCCCGTTTTACCCTTTCATTGAAGCGCTATATGCACGTACCTATGCAGTTTTCAACATAATATTGGTTCTAAAATGAACGCCCACTATATGGTTGGTTAATACTTGAGCTTTTAACCTTGTATATGAGAACGTACATATTGCTTTAACTGCGACTGTTGTGTAACCACCTCTCTTTATCCCTTATATCTTGACAAATATTGCGTACAAGTATTTATGTGATTCTCTTTTTTTTTTTCTGTTTAAAATTGGTTCGATGGTGGGCTTTTATGGTCCTTGGAAGTATTAAGACTTCTAAATTTTATTTATTTATTTATTTATTTATTTATTTTTGCATTTTGGTTAGAATTCGGATTAGGGCTTGGACTACGTTTTAGAGATTTATAACTAAATTATGTCATAACCCAAGAAATATATTGATAAGATCTGAGCTAAAGTTTTGAAGGTTATAATATTCTAGATGAAGCCAAATAGGCGCTCAGGGTTGAGTATGGGTTTGTTTAAATGGGTCAAAGTGTTGGGTGGATTGCATGTAAAATAAATTTGTCAAAATTTTTCAAGGTTTGTATATATAATATAATTAAGAAAAAAAAAACTACTAGAATTTGTGGAGAACTTGGATTTGATCTTTTAAGCATTAGATCTGGTATGTTGTTTCTAAAAGTCTTTGATAAGTCATGTTGAGTTCGATTAAGCTTGAGTTTGACTCGTTTAGCATAAGAGAGTACGATTTGTTTTGAGCCCTATCTCTAAAACTCAAAGTTAAGTCGTTTGTTATTAATAACATGAGGTTTTTCCAATGTGATGAATTGGGAAACTGAACCATTAACCAAAAAGAATAAGGAAGATGTTATTAACAATAATCATTTGTATCTTCTTAACATAGAATTCAAGCCTTAATGAAAATCTAGAAAATTAAAAGAACAAATGCCACAAGACAACTTCAGGTAGCATTCTTCAAGGGGGAGGCTATACATAATCTTCAGACATTTCTTACTACATCATCTATTTCTTCCACGTCAGCCTCATATCAGATTCCACTAATTTCATATTTTTTTATTTCATAAGTGAGGATGTACATACGCCAATTCAAAAACTTACCACAACCATTTTTTAAATAATTAACTTAATATATTTACATAAATTAACTTACAAATATACAAACCAATGTAAAACAGTAAACAACAGAAAAAACCTTCATAAGTAAGTAAATTAATAACAAAAAACAATCAAAGTTCAAATGCTACCTACTTCTATTTCTCCTAATCATTAACTAAAACAACAAAAAAACTTATCTAAGACATAACTTGGTCTTTAACTAGAAGAATCCGACAAAAAAAGTGGTCAAACCCCTTTCCTCTTGATAAATCATGCCATAACTTCTCTACGCATGGTTCTTATCACATATAAATTTGTTCCGTAAGTTCATAAAACAACACTGAACACTTAAACAAAATAAACAATCATGTACAACCAATACCATAGTCCATAGTTTTCAACTTTAATTTTCAAACATTCAAACCCTAGTTTTAAATGTTGATTAGTAATTATTTAAACAAACAAAGCTTAAAATAAAACAACAAAATCATTAAATACAAGTCTAAAACAACTAAAAAAAACATCAAAAAACATAAAAAGATCAAACCCTTGTACATCTATATTTTCTCTTAATCACCACATAAAACAACAAAAAACAATCAATAAAAAAAGATAAATCTTTGGGTTGGGTTGGGTTTGGGCTTGGGTAGTTGAGTTAATAAAATTAGATTATAGATTGTGTTAAGTAAAGTGAATAAGTGGTTAAAAAATAATTATACAAACTGTGTTATATATACTTATATATTCACAATAATCAGTGTTTAATTTTTTTATAACTTTATAATATTTTTTTTCTAAAGAGGATGGTTGAAAATTTTCAAGGGGTGCAGTTGGAATTTTTGACAAAAATTAGCACTAAAATTTTTAAGGGATACGGCCGCCCACCCACCATCGTGGGTAGGTCCGCCCCTGCTATCATGACACACGTTCTCCACACTATGATCATTAAACACAAGACCGCTTTTGCCGAATTCTAGCGGTACCCTTCTTACCGATTGTCACGTGGATTGTAATTTGGTTCCAATTTGCATTTGGTATGTTCACATAGTGTACCCTAAGCAACAACAAATTATATTTTGACCATTTTGTTAAAGTTGTGACCTACCATCAGTGGCGGATCTAGAAACGGATCGTAGCCGTAACGTTTTATAAATAAGCCGTAACGAAATCGAAAAAACGTCAAATTTTTCCGAAATTTACATTAATTTTTCCAAATTTTTCCGTGACAAGCCGTAGCGGGCGTTGCCCCCTGGTATAAGCTACATCCGCCACTGCCTACCATCCGTGAACGTGATATCCAACCCATTAACCGAATATGACTTATAAACGACAGTTAACTAACCATGCTTAACTGACTATTGGTTATGGTTATGGTTATGGTTATGGTTATGGTTATGGTTATGGTTATGGGATAAGCCTCCATAACCGGCCTGAATCGACTTTGCACACGTAAGCATACATATATGAAAAAATAACATTAAATACTATATTTACCTAAGTTAAGAGGTTGTTTGATGACCTTGTGTTGAGCCATTAAAAGGCTTGGCTGATTAAGAGGTAGTCTCTAAATCGGTTAGCATGTTTCTACAACTTACATATTAAGAGGCTATCCATGAATTATTTAAAGGTGTCTTTTAAGTGAATCAAACCCATTCTACCCCCCGGTTTAGATGTAGTCTCTTAATGAAATCATTCGAAGGCTACTAAACATCCCCTTAAACGTAAAATACAAAAAAAAAAAAAAATATCTACTCTTCGGTGTTGTTGGGTAGTCGAAGTGCGTAATTATACTCCATCGAAGTTACTAATACAAACACACGCCAAAATCGTTTACAATACCAAAAAAGTAATTTATTTTTTACCCCTTGCATTAATTTTTTGTGGTTTTGTTTTTTTACGTTTTTTTTCCATCTCTTGTAATGTACGTTTTCAGCCCTTATGCTTTGTGTGTTGTTTCTTAAGTACCAAGTTCTTTAGCAATTTACAGTTTTCGTCAGCGTTTAAACTTTGCGTTTTTACCACTTGCACTATTTTTTTTCTTTCTTTTTCCTTTCTTTTTTGTGGTTTGTTTTTTTACTTATAACCTTTAATTTTCAGCATTGACTCTTACAACCTCTTAACTTTCTAAATACTTTTTTGAAAAAAATGCCCGGATAGTCCCTGTGGTTTCGCCTTTTTTCACCTATAGTCCCTATCTTTCTAAAACTACTTGAATAGTCCCCAAGGTTTTCCGTTTTGTTCTCGGATAGTCCCTGGGTCTAACTTCAGTTACTTTTCTCTGTTAAGTGGCTGTTAAGAGGGTGTGAAATGACCAATTTACCCTTTCCTTTAAAAGGCCAAACCATAGGGACTATCCGGGCATCTTCTTCATTTTTATTTATAAAACCCCACCACCACACCCTCCTCCACCCTCCACCGTGCCGCCGCCGGTCTCCGCCGCGCAGAACCACCGTCGTTCCTCTTTCCCCGATGCGCTCTCTCTCTCTCTAACCCATCGTCTTCTTCAACCAGTTCATCTTATTCCAAACAAAACACTCCCGATTACCCCTTCATCGAACACCTTTCACCATTTATATCGACCACCGAGAACCATCAGTGACCTCCGTGAGACCACCCACCATCACCGACCACCGGCGACTACACTTGGTCCTGATTTCAACCGACGGCGGCATAAACGGAAACATATTTCCATAACACAAACGACCGGAATACTTTACAACCTACCTGCAACTGCACCCAAGAACCCTAGCCCAAGATTCCCAAAATTGATAATGAATTGCACTCTATTATACCGAATTAACAAAGAACTATTGTTTGATTTGCAAGAACATGTATAAATCTCACCTAATTGAGCTCGGTTGAAGGTGGTTTGCACTCTATCTAGCTACAATTGCTTTCTGCAACTTTGTAGGATTTACCATCACCAAAAAGCCTTGTTTCCTGTATCTTGCGGTTGCTTTTGCACTATCCCTTGGAGCATATTTGGGCATTCATCGATCCAAGATGAGAAAGAAATTCAATATTAAGGTAGTGAAAGAGAGGTGATGAATGGTGGTCGTCGGAAGTGATGGACTGTGAAGACGATGAAGCAGGTTTTAAAGATGAGAAAAGGTGTGAAACAGTTGTTGATGAGCGGAGGTCGTGGTTTGTCGGCAGCGATGATCGGACGGCAATCGGAGTTGCAGGTTTCGGCGATGATGAAGATTAAAGGTTGGTGGTGTAGATACATTGGTGTGAAGGTGGTTGTGGAGATAACGATGACGGAGGTGCGTTGCAGGCAATGTTGTAGAAGGCGCTAGGCGCTAGTCGGGCGGTGAGGTACCGCCTAGGGATTAATCGGGATTAATAGGGATTAATCGGGATTAATCGGATTGGACTTTTATATATAATTTTACATTTTTTTTATAAATATGTAGTTAATTTTATACTTTTTATATATAATTTTACAAGTTTAGGAACTATATGTAAACTAGTGCAAGATAGAGGGGCTAAATATCAAAATACCCAAACTTAATATACCCTAAGTCCGATTAATTCCGACTAAGACCGATTAATTCCGATTAATTCCGACTAATCGGTTTAATGGGCTGCAAAAGACTGGACCGATTAGTCCGATTAATTCCGACTAAGACCGATTTTCACCGATTACGACCGACTTTGACTAAAACCGATTAATTGGACCGACTAGGTTAAAATTAGTCAGTAGACTACCGCCTAGCGCCTAGGCGGCGATTAATCGGCCGCCTAGGCCGATTTCTGCAACAGTGGTTGCAGGTTCTTGTACGAATCGGAGAAGATGACACAGATGTAGAGAGACTAATGACTGATGATGAAGATGACTGATGATGAAGATGAATGGTATTGGATGATGTTGTCATGAAAGATGATAATGCTTCTGATCTAGTCCCTGTGGTTTGGCCTTTTAAAGGAAAGGGTAAATTGGTCATTTCACACCCACTTAACAGAGAAAAGTAACTGAAGTTAGACCCAGGGACTATCCGAGAACAAAACGGAAAACCTTGGGGACTATTCAAGTAGTTTTAGAAAGATATGGACTATAGGTGAAAAAAGGCGAAACCACAGGGACTATCCGGGCATTTTTCTCTCCTTTTTTTTTTATCAACTTTTACGTCTTTATTTTTATTTACATGTCGCTATAAACTTAAGTTGATTTATATTTCGACATAATTTTTTTTCTTTTCTCAGGTTTTAGCATTCACACTGACAACCTTGTTACTTTGTAAATACTTTTCTAATCGAGTTTTCCAATCGATGTAAGACACGTGTCGACATACTTTTATAACGGATCAAAAATCATGTCGCCCCGCCGCGAAGCGCGGGTGTAACACCCTAGTTATTATTAAAAAGGTTAGTATTAGAAAAGGAAAAATCTCACTGGACAAGTTTACTGTTCATAACGTCGACTTTGTTATGATCATAATAAATTAAATATAAGTACTATAATATTTAAATTTAATAAAAATAATAAACTTTTCTCGGTTCACAAGATTAACGAAGCTTTAAGCTAGAGTTTGAGCCTGTTTATTAAACAAGTTTTAGTTTAGTCAGCTAGATTTGATTAGATTATTTAACGAGTTGAAATAATACCCTGTTAAAAAAATAACTCTTACAATAATTACATTAAAAAACCCTAGAACACGGCAAGCACACCAAACCATGCCTTTTCCGTTCCTTCTAGAACACAAATGTCACTCCTCTAGTCACCGTGAGTACAATAATCACATTAAAAAAAACCCTAGAACACGTCAAGCGCACCCAAGCATACCTCTTTCGTTCATTCTAGAACACAAAAATCTCTACTCTAGTCACCGTTAGTCGCATTCTCTCATGACATGTCCTAAAAAGTCAGTGTCGTTGTTGGTATTAGCTTTGACGTTCGATCGGGGAATAAGGTGGGACCGGGGGTTAGGAGTTTTTCATTTTTGAACTTATTTTTTTTTTTCAAATTAAATATTTTATCTCATTCTAACACTCATTTATAATTCCTATGATGTTATAAGAACTAAATTCGTGATAAAGTGTCAAACCTTTAAACCAAATATATTACTTCGAAGACCAACTTAAAATCTTAATGGTAATAACCATCTTCAGGGTAATAATCATTCATATATAGTTTCAACTAGTGAAATTCCCCGTGCTATGCGGCGGAATTCAAACGTTAATCGATTCGTTTCGTTTTGTAATGAGATTAATACGGTACCGATACTCGGTATAACAACCGAAAGAAAAAACAAAAAAAGGCCGTGCCATGACAAAAACAATATCCACACATAAAAAAATACATTACGTCTAATAAGGTTCAAATCTGCGCTCGGGATGAGCACGGTACCCGTTCGGTACCGAAAAACGGGGAAAAGTGGTACCGGTACCTAATACACCGGTTTGGTACCGGTACCAAAAACGGGAAAAATGGGAACCAGTAGCGGTTCGGTACCCGGTACCAAATGCTAATCCCTAATCTGTGCTACACTGTAGGAAGAAGGTATGTTAAAAAGATATTTGTTTTAAAAGATTTGGTTATAAAAATTACAATTTTAGAATCCGTTCAAGAACACTCATATAATTAATGTGTTAGATTGGAATATAATTCAGTAGTCTATATTCTTTTTTACATAAAAACAATCAGAAGGTTCTATATATATTTTTGTGGCTTAAAAACTTTTCAATCCACCTCTATCCTATTCAGAGTTTTTAGTACAATTATTATTATTCCGTTTAAAATGTAAGGCTTGTAATTTGTCACTCTAATTTACGTGGACATTAAGCATTTGGACTGTTGACCAGGTATTCATCTCTTTTATGCAATGTTTTAAAAACCTATTTTTAAATTAAACCGGATTAGGCTAAAAATGGTTCAACCAGTTAAACCAAGTTGTACCGAACGGTTCAACTGGGTTGACTAGTTAACTCTATAATTTCATAAATTACAACAACTCAAAAGTTAATCAAAAAATGCATGATTACATATTAAAAGATAATCCAAAAGTTAATCCATAATAAAAAAATAATCCAAAAGATAATTAAAAATCATTCAATTTTCTAACAAGCTATTTTAAATGAAAGTGTATGTTTAAGCTATTTGAGTGTTAATACATCAAGTTCATGATCGCATAAAAGATGAAATTCACTATTATCGCTATCCTCATCAACTAGAGGATAACTATTTTCGTTTCATACAATATTAAATAAGAAGTTTTAGTTACGAATAATTATAATATATAAATATTACGTAAGTGTAACACCCCGAAAACGGGTTTGATAATTAAACCACGTTAATACTAAAATACGGGTAAAGTACCGTTAGTGATAAATTAACCCGGTAAATATTAAGATTGAAATACATAAACCTAATATGAAATAAAAAGTGAATAAATGCTTTTAAGGAAATAAAGTTTATAAAATTCCCAAGTTAACGGGACTTAAATAAACTTAGTCGTAATCTTCCCGAACTCACTAAATTAACTAGGAATGTTTAACCTAGTTAATAAGTGGGAATATTGTTAGAAATAAGTAGGTTGTGGCCTACATAAATATTAACCAAACAAGAGGGGCCAAAGTTGGATAACTTGAAAGTTTACTTATAAAAACTTAAAAACAAAATAACACACACTAAGTGTGTGCGTAGGTTTGGACGTACAGGGAAAGCTCCCATGGAGCAAAACCCTAGTTCTATAAAAAATCATCAAATTGAATGTAATGCTTCGCTCTTTCCGCGCTTTCTTATTTTAGCAAGTCATGTTGTACTTTCCATATTTGGACACTTGCACTCTCTTTGTAATCTACTTTCGTTTCTTTTGTAATTCGAGACTATTGATCATAATGAAAACGAAGCTATTTTAATCGTGTTTGTATATTCATAGTTAGACTTATGTGCAACTGTTAATCAAATTCTCGTTTGAACAAAATATTATTCAAGGATTCTTGATTCTTTATTTATCGATATTTGATACTCGTTAAACTAGTTAAAACTCTTAAATAATGAGATTCGGAAGCTTCGTGAAATGAATAATCGTTTAAAGATCTTTATCCTAATTTAAACTCGTTCATAAATATGGTTATTTATCTATCCTATTTTATTTAATTAATTAAATTAATTAATATGACTATTTAAAAAGTTTATTTTTGTAATATCTAATTAGTCTCGTTAGATATTAAAGTTAGTAAACTAACCTAGTTAGTTTGTATTAAAAGTTAGTTTCTTTTAAAAAAAAAACTATATAACTTGGTTAATTAAAGTTAGGGGATGTTAGAGTAAATAACTGAAACTTTAAAATTACAGGGGCTGATTGTGTAATTTCTGAAAGTATAATAATAAAAAAAAAGGAATTAAACCCTCAAAAACCGCTGACCACGGGACTCGAACCCGGGTCACCGGCTTAACCAAACACACGCATAACCAGCTGAGCTGGGTCTTGACATCGAACAAATCTCGGCCCACTTTTTATTTAAAAGCTGGTTACAATTAAATCAAAAAAAAAAAAAAACGAAAACAAAACTGCAGAACGCGGGGATCGAACCCAGGTCGACAGCTTCTCCACACGCGCGCCAAACCAGCTGAGCTGGGTCTTCACATCGTTCATAACCCAACCCGCTAAACCCTTAAACACTCGCCCGTTAACCAGCCCAGCTCGCAGAAACCTTTACCAGCTCGATTTTTAGCGCAATTTTTGTATTGTTTTGAGTTTTAAACTTAGTTTTAACATTAATTACCCAACTACAAAGTAACCTAAACCTTCACTATAAATACCAAGTGTTCTCCAAGCCATTTACACTTTACAAATCACCTAAAACACTCTCAAATCCTCCCCATATCAGCTGCAAAACACAAGTTCGAGCAAATTCATCATCTCTTACAAAAGTATGCATAACTTTCTTGTTTCTTGTCCGATTCACTCCATTCTTTTTCCCACTTGCTTGGAACAACCTTAGAAACATTTCCAGAGGTTTACCATGGAAAACCAGCTCTGGAATGTCACCAAAAAGGCTTCAAAGTGGACTGTTTGTTTCTGTTTTCATCTAAACTTGTTTAATTTTAATAAACTTGAGTCTATCTCATCTCAAACCTATGTCCTAATGCTCATAATCAATTGAATGGTTAGTTAGGCTTAAAAACAAGGTTGAGAAATGTTAAATCAGAGGTTAAAACCTCACAAACATTCTGTTTTAGTTAGGGTTTTACCCACAAGAAGTGTTCAAGCTTGAAGCTTGATGAATGTGTGATTGTTAGACTATATCTTTCATAAAAACTCCACTCACTTCTTGATGTTTTCTCATAGATTAGTTGTTGTATTTCATTATTCTTGTAAGTTCATGACCCTCCTTGTTGTTTATAACAACAAGTGTAGTAGTGAACATTAGAGGTGCCTAAATGAAGACTTTAATCTTCTACCTCATGCTTGACATATATGATATAGTATACTCTATATAATACTCATGTAATACCCAAACAAACCGAACCCTTGATGATGAACAAGTGGACATTATCAATTTAGTAAGTATATCATCTAAGCATCATATGTGATGGATGATTATTTTTCATATGTCTATGTTCATGTTATTTAAATTTCGAATCTCTAATCTTCCGTTATTCCCCAAACTCATACATCTATGTTCCTTTGTGTAGAAGGACAAGGTGCTCCAAATTAATCCATCAACCAATATCACTCGCGGGATTCAAAGTAGGAAAGCTTGCAAAAACCGTGAGTATACTCGATCCCGTTTCCCTTTTTATCACTTTTGGGATGCAACATGTATATGATACAAACTTACACCACACATGAAACTATTTTAAACTCTATCCATGCTTAACATGAAACTATATGATGCTTGTTTAGATTTGTTATGCTAATGTAAACTATTTGTGTCGATATATGCTTCATTAACTTTGCTAGTCTACCTTAACAATTATAGCGCTATAGGAGTAATGCACCGCCCACGATTCTTGGGGTATTGTTAAGTTAAACATGTTAACCTCCCTTTATTCTATTTGGGATAGGCTATTTTAACGCATTGGAATCTTGGGTTTGAACATATAAGTACACCGTTTTGGCATGCTAGTAAACTTGCTAATTATAATTCATGTTGGATATGAGCACTTAAACTATTTTATGCTATATTATGATGTGTAACAAAAACTTGTATACTCGCCTTTGCTTTTGCATTGAACTCTATTTTAATACATGTTGCAGGTTGATTGATGAGTTGATGTTCAAGAAGAAATGCACTTTAGGTGGACATAGATACACACCTAGATTAATCTATCTTTTGTTGTTATGTTACAATTTGAAACAATGTTGTTATTTCTATTTGAACCTTGTATGACAATTAGTCTTGAAATGAAATTTGAATTTAATTAATATTGTCACATAGTGTTACGAAGTCTCTTGCAATCTCGTTTTCGTCTCATCCCGATGTTTTCGCCATCGGTTGGGATGTGACAGATTGGTATCAGAGCCATAACTATAGGGAATTAGGAAAAAGTAGGAATGCTTTGCCCTAGTCTATAGTTTTAGAAACTTTGTCTCTTATTTGTTGTTTAAAACTTATGCATTCTACTTTACATGCTTCCTAGCAATACTTCTTGTTTGTTAAATTTACATGCCTTTCCTAAGGCTAACATGAATACACTTTTGATTATTTGAAGACTCTTGTATCATAAACGAGACGACTTTACCAAAATAGGCGTGAAACCCACAATTTGGTAAATGACTCTCATTCTACCTTAAACTATTTTTGCACGAAATTACACTATTAAGCTAGGAGTGAAATCCACAACTTAATGGTAATTTCCATATCAACTCTAGTGGACCATCGTCAAAGTGTCGAAATTATGTTTTGACCCGACGAGTAACAACCACATTTAGGGTACGAAATCTTCAAGTTAGGGGTGAAACCCGCACCTTGTCGATTAAGTCCCATTCCTCGATTTTCAATCTCGCCAAAGTCCCGATTGTTTCAATCGATTAGAGACGTGTAGTAACTGGAAGGTAAGATACCGTTAATCGCTTCTCGACGAGAGTATCTTACCTATAGGCCAAAGCACGTTTTCTCTAATTCGAAAGGACTTTCGACCCAGTTTGGAATAGTCGATGTCTCTCTACCCGAAACAATCCCATGTTTTATTGAGCCTCTCTTTTATGTATCTCAATTTCTATGTGATTTCATACTTGAACGTTCGTTCAATTCAAACTTTTTACGCCTTTCGCATGTTATCGCAATAAAAAAACAATAATAATCCCTCGTGAACAAACTAAATTTACGATGCTTTCATTATTAATGTTATGCTATGTGGAATTCATGATTATGCTATGTGATACAATTTGAATCTTATGTGCTATGTGAATCAATTTGAACGCTTTTATGCTATGTGAAACTTTATGCTATGTGAATCATTTCATGAAAATGATTTTTCTTAACCAAACATTATGATCAAGTCTCATCCTTTCCTTTTCTTTCAAACTTCTAGATGGCATCTTCAAGCTCATCCGAAAAGCCCAAGTCCAAGAAGGGTTCCCACACTGGTTCCATCTCTAAGAAAGAACTCGTAGGCCTCATTGCTGAACAAATGGCCGATCAAATGGCTCGAGTTATACCCGACATCATAAGCCGCATTCAAACCAACACCGTCTCGCCCCATGGCTCTGTGGACTCCAATGTGGAGAAACAAAAGCCACCATTCCTCTTCAAGCAATTTATGGCTTGCAAACCCCTGGAATTTTCAGGCAAGGATGGTGCCACCGCGCTGCTCACTTGGTTTGATGCTATGGAAATCGCCTTCCGTCAGAGTGGTTGCCCTGACAAGTTATGTAACAACTCTCACCAAAATTATTATTTCTTATCTTATTTTGTCCACTAGGAAACCCTAATTGAGACCTCCAAGTGATATTGCATGACCCCAAAAAATTTCAGAACAATCGGAACTAGGATCAGGGCCCCCCTAAAACTCGGGGGGGGGGGGGGGGGGTATTCCCTAATTGATATTATCTTCACAGTTTGTTGTAGAATGCGAAATTCGTCAAACCATCGACTCACCCGAGCTAGTTAGACACGAGGCAACCCTATGCTAGAGGGGGTTCCCTCGCGCCACGCGCCAGGCCCTCGCGCCACGCGAGGGTGCCGTTTTTCCAGTATAAATTCAGGGGTTTGGCACTTGAATTTTGGCGTTGGTTCGACGTAAAAATTCGTTTCCTACACTGAGTTATACTCCATTTCGTTCAAAAACACACACAAACACGAAATTCTGCCGCGATTAACAAGGTAATAACTCGATCACTACTACGATTTAATGTCCGATCGATTGAAACCAATCCGATGGATGTTTAAGTGCTGCTCAACCTCGGGCTATACTTTATCATTCGTCGTGAATTCGATGGATGTTTAAGTATTGCACTTTGTCATTCGACGTGAGGGTTTTTATCTCGTGAGTTGTTGTAAAAGTTGTATTAAGTTACTGACCTAGTTTTCGTGTGCATTGTAATTTGAATTAGGTTAACAGGCTTATCAGTAGGCTAAACTCTGCCCGACTAAACTTGCAAAGTGAGTCATTATCTTTTTATTAAATTGTTTTCTTAAAACTCTACTTGTGTTCAAAGTTATAATTACAGGGATTAAGTCTTTGTAATCTTCAATTACTGCCGGTATGTGGGGTTTTGTATACATTACTTGATACCCGTCACCATTAGACAACGGGTTAGCCAATGGGTGATCTGACCATAGCCACATATACAGTCGAGTGAAAAATACCGATTTGGGGTAATTGGTTGATAGAAACAATGTAATCACCCTTAATACTGTATATTATAACAATGTGTCATTTTGTGCAACTTGAGTGACTCGCCAGTATTTCCCTGTTGATAAAACCTTTTTAAAACATGTTTCAGGTGATCTGCTGTGATTCAGGAAAAAGTGCCGTGTAGCACTGCAAGCTTGAAGAAGTGGCTCAATAACATAAAGAAACATGTTTTTTTGTAAAAACAGGGATTTCCTAGTGAAATCACCTCTATTGTAAATTATGGGGTTTGTCCCAATTGTGTGAAATAAAATAAATTGGACATTTTCAAGTTTTAAACGATCCTGTTAAATACTTCCGCTGCCAACATAATAATTACCACGGGTTTCTGTCCCAGGGCTCCTGGACCGGGTAACACCGGGGTAGGGGCCGTGACAGAAAAAGGTGGTATCAGAGCCACTGATTTAAGCCAATTAAGTATTTAGAAATACTTAATTTTTCTGATTGCCATTCTATGATTATGTGAAAATGGGTTTACAAAAATTTAACTTAGAATTTTGTGTGTTTCTTCATATATGCTAACAGCATGAATGAGTTGTCTGAAGCTCTTCAGAATATCACTATCCATTCTGCTGATATGGAAGTTTCTGAGGGATTTTCCGGTTATTGGGCTGACGCTGAGGAACCAATGGTATTCCAAGCCCAACCTCAGGAAAAACCAAAACCGAAAAAGAGAAGAAGACTCGTAGGCTGGAAGCGTGTGCGTAGGAAGAAACCAGCAACACGAAAAGTGATAAAGACTGAGGATCCGAAGGATAAAGGCAAGGGAATAGAGATCGGAGAAAGTTCCAGGCAAGACCAGGAAATGCAATCATGGGAGGAGCTGGATCGTAAACTGGCACTTAGTGACCTCATCGGACCTGCCGATGAAAACCTCTTTAACTATCCAGTGGAAGCACAACTTCCAGTTGATCTGGAACCTGTTATCCCAGATCCTATTATCCACCCTCGACCTCTACCAGGAGAGCTGGAAGAATGGTGGACCACTGACTGACAATTTCAGAATCTCTTAATAACCCTAATACCTTTTTCCCTCAGTTTGACCCCGAGCCTGCACCAAACCCACCTATGAGCAATGAGAACTTGGCTGAACTCCGCCATTTTGGCGAGGAGCTGGTGGACGCAGGGAATCGAATCTGGGAGGTGGGATAACAGATATCCTGGAAGTACGACGAGAGGGAACGTCGCTTCTAAGATGCCAGCTGACAGTGGTGGTGTGACTGTGTGGTTGTGATTATATAATAATAATAAAATAATAATAATAAAAATATAATCATGTAAAATAACTTAAAATAAAACTTTTGTAAGATAACCAGTGTGTACGGACGCATACTAATATATAAAAAATATCAACGTCGCAAAGTCGACAATTTTGGCTATATGTGTTGACGTGATTATGTGCGATTGTTTATTGTGTTTGGTTGTTATCCATTTTGTACTAATAAGTTATATATATGAATTACCAGGTGGAACACGCTGGTAATGAACCAGTTAACGAGGTTAACCAATCCGAGCAAAACAATGAGGACCATTTTCTGAATAGACAAGACATAGAAAACATCGTTGCTCAAGGAATAGCCAATGCTATTCCAGCAATTCTTGCTACTGCCCGAAATCCAGTTGAACCTCAACCAATTATTCCTAGCAAACGTACTCATGAAGACAACTTCAGTAATAGCATAAATGGAGGCGGCAACATTAACAATGACGATGATGTGATGCAGGCCCCAATTCTTAAAAGAATGAAAGTTGCAACGCCTGGTTGCACTTACAAGGAATTTCTTGCCTGTAAACCTGTTGAATTTGCAGGCAATGAAGGGGCGACTGCTGCACTGCGTTGGTTGGAGAAAACCGAGGCAATAATTAAAATAAGTAAATGTGCCAAGGAGGATAAAGTCATGTATGCTTCTCATATTTTCAAGGAAGAAGCATTAGAATGGTGGAATACGGTATTACAAGCTAAGGGAAGTGACATGGCCTATGCCATGAGTTGGGAAGAATTTAAGCATTTGGTGGAAAGGAAATTCTGCCCTGAATATGAAAAAGAACAAATGGCGAATAAATTCCTGAGCCACCGAATGGTGGATGTGGACTGCCGAGGGTATACTTCGAAGTTTTTCGAATATGCTCGAATTGTGCCTACTCTGGCTTCGCCAGAACCGGTACTTATTTCTCGCTACATTTGGGGTTTAATTAGCGAGATTCGTGATATTGTCAAAGCTGCGAGACCCCGCACGATCGATGATGCGGTGGAATTAGCCAACACTTTGACTAACGGACTGGTGCGTACGCGAGAAGAAATTAGGAAGAAGGAATTAGCTCAGAAAATTACCCAAGGATTTCGTGTGGGTAATAATAGAAATTTCAAGAAAAGAGGAACTAGGCAATCTTCCACTCCGCCGTTCTGCAGGAATTGTAAAAAGAAACATTTTGGAAAATGTAATGAACCCTGCAACTTCTGCAAAGCGATAGGACATCGTGAAGAAGATTGCAGAAAGAAAACAAAGATCTGCTACAACTGTGGAGAAGCTGGACATTTCCGACCAGAATGCCCTAAATTGGTCAAACCATTAGATAACAAGGCAAAACCTGCTGAAGGGACTAACAAGAAGAACGTAAGCCTTCCAATTGACCACGCAGGAAGCCGAACTGATTCCTGACGTAATAGCTGGTACGTTCTTAGTTCACGATGTTTATGCGAAAGTATTATTTGACTCTGGTGCAAACCAAAGTTTTATAAATACTTCATTCTGCCAAGCTCTTAAGTTACCCTTAACGAAACTTAGGCAAGTTTTTACAGTAGGAACGGCAGACGGGAACTCTGTTAACATAGATACGGTTTTGCAAAAAGAAAATATAGAACTTTCAGCTCATAAATTTTCTGCAAACCTATTACCCATGAATTTAGCCGGATTCGATGTCGTGTTAGGAATGGATTGGTTAGTAGCCAACCATGCTCGAATCCTTTGTGATAAGAACTCCATAGAAATCCGTTCACCCACAGGAGAAGTAATTATGATTACAGGGGATAAGCCACGTAAGTCAATGAAGTTCATTTCAGTGATGAAAGTTGCTAATTATGAATGAAAGCGAGGAATAGTGTATATGATTTCAGTAATCATTAGCACTAAGGGTAAGGAACTTAAGGAAATTACTGTAGTATCAGAATACCCGGATGTATTCCCAAAAGAACTACCAGGATTACCACCAGATAGGGAAGTAGAATTTAGAATTCATTTGATTCCTGGAACTACACCCGTAGCAAAGGCACCCCATCGATTAGTACCCACTGAAATGTTAGAACTGAAAAAGCAATTAGATGAATTGCTCAGTAAAGGATTCATACAACCTAGTTCATCCCCTTGGGGAGCTCCAGTGTTGTTTGCAAAGAAGAAAGATGGTTCGATGCGAATGTGTATCGATTATAGGGAATTAAATAAGATTACAATTAAGAATAGATACCCATTACCTAGGATTGATGATCTTTTCAATCAACTTCAGGGGGCTAGATATTTTTCTAAGATAGATTTACACTCCGGATATCATCAATTGAAGGTACAAGAAGAAGACATACCTAAAACCGCTTTCAAAACTAGGTATGGTCACTACGACAGTCATGCCCTTTGGATTAACAAATGCTCCGACAGCATTTATGGACATGATGAATAGAATCTGTAAACCGTACTTGGATAAATTTTTAATTGTCTTCATCGACGATATACTTATTTATTCCAAAAACCAGGAAGAGCATTGTGAGCACCTGTATGCACTCTTAACTTTGTTAAGAAAGGAAAAGCTTTACGCCAAATTCTCGAAGTGTGAATTTTGGCTACAAGAGGTACAATTTTTAGGACACATGGTGAATCACGAAGGTATTCATGTAGATCCCTCCAAGATAGAAGCGATCACCAAATGGAAGGTCCCGCAATCAGCTACAGAAGTTAGAAGTTTTCTAGGATTAGCTGGGTACTATAGGCGCTTTATTAAGGATTTTTCTAAGATAGCTGTGCCGTTAACTAAGCTAACCTGTAAAACAGTTAAGTTTGAATGGGGACCTAAGCAAGAAGAGGCCTTTAGGATTTTAAAACAAAGGTTAACCAACACCCCAATTCTTGCCTTACCAGAAGGAACAAAAGATTTTGAAGTTTATTGTAATGTTTCTAAGCTAGGATTAGGATGTGTGCTGATGCAACGCAAGAAAGTAATTGCACATGCCTCAAGGCAATTGAAAAAGCACGAGGAAAATTATACGACTCATGACTTAGAGTTAGGAGCCATAATTTTTGCCCTTAAGATTTGGAGGCACTATCTGTATGGCAGTAAGTTTACAGTCTATACGGATCACAAGAGTTTAAGGTACATATTTGGGCAAAAAGAACTAAATATGAGGAAAAGAAGATGGATGGAAATCCTAAGTGACTACGACTATGATATTCAATATCATGAAGGAAAAGCAAATATAGTAGCAGATGCCTTAAGTCGTAAGTATCATGAAAAGTAAAAGCGAGTTCGTGCTCTTAGATTAAGCTTGCAATTAGACTTAATGGCACAACTGAAAAATGTTCAAGCCACAGCAATCAAGGATGATGCTGAAGGAATGAAAGGAAGAATAAAGGAATTAGAGCAAGGAGCTGATGGAATTTGGAGATTCCACAAGAAAAGAATTTGGGTACCAAAGCAAGGAGATTTAAGAAATAAGATTTTAGAGGAAGCCCATAAATCTAGGTATACCATGCATCCTGGTAATAATAAGATGTACCAAGATTTAAGGAATAATTTCTGGTGGATAGGAATGAAAAAAGATAAAGCTAGATATGTATCTAAGTGTCTAACTTGTTCACAAGTTAAAGCAGAACACCAGAAACCTTCAGGGTTACTCCAACAATTAGAAATGCCTGTTTGGAAATGGGAACTAATAACCATGGATTTTGTTACGAAGTTACCCAAAACCAGAAAAGGTAATGACGCGATTTGGGTAATTGTGGATCGATTAACCAAATCAGCACATTTTCTACCCATGAAGGAGACCTTTAGCATGGAAAGGTTAGCCAAATTATACGTAGATGAAATAGTATCCTTACATGGAGTCCCACTCTCTATTGTATCGGATATAGATAGTCGTTTCACTTCGCATTTTGGACAAGTTTCCAAGAAGCCATGGGAACGCGATTAAATTTAAGTACTGCCTACCATCCCCAAACAGATGGACAAAGTGAAAGGACGATTCAAACCCTGGAAGACATGCTTAGGGCATGTGTAATAGATTTTGGTGGAAACTGGGATGACCACCTACCCTTAATTGAATTCTCCTATAACAATAGTTATCATGCAAGCATTAAAGCTGCCCCATTCGAAGCATTGTATGGACGAAAGTGCTGAACTCCAGTTTGTTGCGCAGAAATAGGAGAAAGCTAATTATCAGGTCCCGAAATTGTACAAGAAACCACTGACAAGATCACTCAAATCAAGGACAGACTGAAAACAGCTCGAGATCGCCAGAAGAGTTATGCAGACAATCGACGCAAGCCACTAGAATTTCAAGTCGGGAAGAAGGGAAAGCTAAGTCCAAGGTACTCTTGAAAATTTCTCCTTGGAAAGGAGTAGTGCGATTCGGGAAGAAGGGAAAGCTAAGTCCAAGGTACATAGGACCATTCCCAGTAATCCAGCGAATAGGACCAGTTGCCTATCGATTACAACTACCAGAAGAGCTAGCTGGAGTACATGATGTATTTCATATATCCAATCTCAAGAAATGTCTATCTGACGAATCCCTGGTAGTACCTCTTCAAGATGTAGAGGTAAATGAAAAGTTAAAATTTGTTGAGAAACCACTGCAGATAGAAGATAAAAAGGTCAAGTTCCTTAAGCACAAACGACTATACTGGTCAAAGTCAAGTGGGATTCAAAGAGAGGACCTGAATACACTTCGGAGCTGGAATCAGAGATGAAGCGAAAATATCCCTACCTGTTCCAATAAATCTCGAGGACGGGATTTTTATAAGGTGGGGAGGATGTAACAACTCTCACCAAAATTATTATTTCTTATCTTATTTTGTCCAATAGGAAACCCTAATTGAGACCCCCAAGTGATATTGCATGACCCCTAAAATTTTCAGAACAATCAGAACTAGGATCAGGGCCCCTAAAACTCAGGGGGGGGGGGGTATTCCCTAATTGATATTATCTTTGCAGTTTGTTGTAGAATGCGAAATTCGTCAAACTGTCGACTCACCCGAGCTAGTTAGACACGAGGCAACCCTATGCTAGAGGGGGTTCCCTCGCGCCACGCGAGGGCGCCGTTTTTCCAGCATAAATTCAGGGGTTTGGCACTTGAATTTTGGCGTTGGTTCGACGTAAAAATTCGTTTCCTACACTGAGTTATACTCCATTTCGTTCAAAAACACACACAAACATGAAATTCTGCCGCGATTAACAGGGTAATAACTCGATCACTGCTACGATTTAATGTCCGATCGATTGAAACCAATCCGATGGATGTTTAAGTGCTGCTCAACCTCGGGCTATACTTTGTCATTCGTCGTGAATTCGATGGATGTTTAAGTATTGCACTTTGTCATTCGTCGTGAGGGTTTTTATCTCTTGAGTTGTCGTAAAAGTTGTATTATGTTACTGACCTAGTTTTCGTGTGCATTGTAATTTGAATTAGGTTAATAGGCTTATCAGTAGGCTAACCTCTGCCCGACTAAACTTGAAAAGTGAGTCATTCTCTTTTTATTAAATTGTTTTCTTAAAACTCTACTTGTTTTAAAAGTTATAATTACAGGGATTAAGTCTTTGTAATCTTCAATTACTGTCAGTATGTGGGGTTTTGTATACATTACTTGATACCCGTCACCATTGGACAACGGGTTAGCTAATGGGTGATCTGACCATAGTCACACCTACAGTCGAGTGACAAATACCGATTTGGGGTAATTGGTTGATAGAAACAATGTAATCACCCTTAATACTGTATATTATAACAATGTGTCGTTTTGTATTATAACAATGTGTCGTTTTGTGCAACTTGAGTGACTCGCCAGTATTTCCCTGCTGATAAAACCTTTTTAAAACATGTTTCAGGTGATCTGCTGTGATTCAGGAAAAAGTGCCGTGTAGCACTGCAAGCTTGAAGAAATGGCTCAATAACATAAAGAAACATGTTTTTTTTTGTAAAAACAGGGATTTCCTAGTGAAATCACCTCTATTGTAAATTATGGGGTTTGTCCCAATTGTGTGAAACAAAATAAATTGGGCATTTTCAAGTTTTAAACGATCCTGTTAAATACTTCCGCTGCCAACATAATAATTACCACGGGTTTCTGTCTCGGGGCTCCTGGACCGGGTAACACCGGGGTGGGGGTCGTGACAAGTTACGCACTCAAAACGCCACTGGTGTGTTTCGCTCAAAGGCCCTGGACTGGGGGACCTCTGAGCGTGGCATAAGAGGAGAAGATGCCGCTCACGCTCTGCCATGGGCGGAACTAAAGAAGATCATGAGGGAGGAATTATGCCCTCCTCATGAACTCAGAAAGTTGGAGCATGAATTTTGGTTTCTGAAACAAGCCGGTGATGACAACGATGGCTTAACCACCTGTTTCAAGAAACTTAGCATTCTCTGTCCCAGCCAGGTTGATACGCCTGAAAAGCAAATCAACAAGTACATCCATTGCTGCCCTGATTCCTTCATGAACCTTATGGAAGCTGCTCTTCCAGCAACCATAGAAGAAACCTACCGATTGGCTGCTTTCCTTAACAGCAACATCGTCCTTCGTAGGATCTCTGAAAAGGCTTCCTCAAAGAACGTGCACCAAGCCACCGTTGAACCCTCCTCGTCCACTAAAAAGAACCAAAACAAGAAGCGGATGGCTTCTAGTCAGAATTATGCGGTTGTTACTCCGCCGAACCCTCAAGCCTTGCAACCTAACCCCGCCTCACCTACAAATGAACGAAAGTCATACACTGGGATTCATCCCAAGTGTACTACTTGCAATTTTCACCATCCTGCCAATGCCAATTGTCGCCATTGTACCCATTGCAATCATTTCGGCCATAACACTGCCTATTGTAAGAATAACCCCACACCGCAAGCTCAACAAGCTCAACAAGCTCAAGCTGCTCAACAAAACGACAAACCAGCATGAGCCTGCTACAAATGTGGTGACACGACTCACCTTCGTCCTCAATGTCCTCAACTCAACCAGGAAAAACAACCTCCTCGTGGACGCGTTTTCAACATTAGTGCAAATCAGGCACGCAACGACAATGACGTCGTTAATGGTACGTTTCTTGTTAATAACCTTTATGCTTCATCGTTGTTTGATACTTGTGCGGACAGAAGCTTTGTGTCCGTTGAATTCGAACCTTTGTTAAATGCCACACGCTCTAAACTGCCTAAGTCGTTTTCCGTCGAAGTTGCCAATGGCAAATCCGTTTTAGTCGATTCCATTCTTCATGATTGTCTTCTTACTCTTAACGACCATACCTTCACTATCGACCTTATACCCATGCAACTGGGTAGTTTCGATATCATAGTAGGCATGATTGGCTTCATGAAAACCATGATGAAATCGCTTGCTACAAGAAGTATGTCCGTTTGCCTCTACCGTCTGGTGACACTTTGCGTGTTTATGGAGACCGACCTTCAAAAGGACTAAGATTGATGTCCTACACACAAGCGAACAAATATTTACGTAAACCGTACTTTGCCTTTTTAGCCCACATTGTGGAAGAAAAGGGCAAGGGAAAGAGCGTAAGTGATGTTCCAGTGGTGCGCGACTTCCCTGACGTCTTTCCCGAAGATCTGCCTAGTCCTCCTCCACCTCGATCGGTCAATTTTCGTATTGATCTCGTACCTGGTGCGACTCTGTTTCCAAGGCTCCGTATTGTCTTGCTCCCTCCGAAATGCAAGAGTTATCTAGTCAACTCCAAGAACTCCTCGAGAAGGGATTCATTCGTCCAAGTACCTCGCCTTGGGGTGCTCCTGTACTCTTCGTCAAAAAGAAGGATGGCTCGTTTCGCATGTGCATCGACTATCGTGAGCTTAAGAAACTCACTGTCAAGAATCGTCTTCCTCTTCCGCGTATCGATGACCTCTTTGACCAACTTCAAGGCGCTACTTGCTTCTCCAAGATCGATCTTCGATCTGGTTATCACCAGCTTCGTGTTCTTGAAGAGGACCTTCCCAAAACAGCGTTTTGCACTCGCTATGGACACTACGAGTTCGTGGTTATGCCTTTCGGTTTGACCAATGCACCCGCTGTGTTTATGGATCTCATGAATCGCGTTTGTAAACCTTATTTGGACTGCTTTGTGATCGTCTTCATTGATGATATTCTTATTTATTCTAAATCTCAAGCCGATCACGAACGTTACCTACGTCTTATCCTCGAGCTCTTACGTGCTGAACACTTATACGCTAAGTTCTCTAAATGCGAGTTTTGGATCAAAGAAGTCCAATTCCTTGGACACGTTGTTAGTGAAAAAGGAATCCATGTTGATCCCTCCAAAATCGAAGTAGTGAAGAATTGGACGGTGCCTAAATCTCCTTCTGAAATCCGTTCTTTCTTATGATTGGCGGGTTACTATCGTCGATTCATTTCGAACTTCTTAAAGATCGCCGTTCCTCTCACTTCGTTGACTAAAAAAAAACCTTTTGCTTGGGGTCCTGAGCAAGAGGAATCTTTTCAAACTCTCAAAGAACTGCTTTGTAACGCTCATATTCTCGCTCTCCTCGATGGGAATGATGATTTCGTGTTATATTGCGATGCTTCGAACCGTGTTCTTGGTTGTGTTCTCATGCAACAAGACAAGGTCATCAGTTATGCCTCTCGTTAACTCAAAATACATGAGAAAAAACTATACTACCCACGATCTCGAGCTTGGCGCAGTTGTTTTTGCGTTAAAGATTTGGCGACACTACCTATATGGAACGAAGTGTGTGGTTTTCACTGACCATAAGAGCCTACAACACATCTTTAACCAAAAAGAGCTTAATATGCGACAACGTCGATGGGTGGAATTGCTTAACGACTACGACTGCAAGATTCGCTATCATCCTGGAAAAGCGAATGTCGTGGCCGACACTCTTAGTCGTAAGACTCATGTTAATAGTGTTCGTTGTTTTCATATCTCGAGTGATCTTCACACTTGCATTCGTGAAGCGCAATACTTGTCTATCAATGAAGGAACCATGTTCGTAGAAATACGTGGAGCTACTGAAGACCTACTCTTTACAAAATATGATGGTCTGCTTTACTGTCGTGAAAGCATTTGGGTGACAAATCGTGACAATCTTCGTGAACTCATTATGAACGAGGTTCATAATGAGTTCACGAAGATTGTCACGATTTGTCACCCAAATGCTTTCACGACAGTAAAGCAGACCATCATATTTTGTAAAGAGTAGGTCTTCAGTAGCTCCACGTATTTCTACGAACATGGTTCCTTCATTGATAGACAAGTATTGCGCTTCACGAATGCAAGTGTGAAGATCACTCGAGATATGAAAACAACGAACACTATTAACATGAGTCTTACGACTAAGAGTGTCGGCCACGACATTCGCTTTTCCAGGATGATAGCGAATCTCGCAGTCGTAGTCGTTAAGCAATTCCACCCATCGACGTTCCTGGTGCTGACAAGATGTGCCAGAATCTTTGTACATCCTATTGGTGGCCTGGTATGAAGAGAGACATTGCCACGTCTGTTTCTAAATGTCTCACCTGTTCGAAAGTCAAAGCCGAGCATCAACGACCTTCTGGTCTACTTGAACAACCTGAAATCCCTGTTCTGAAATAGGATAGCATCGCTATGGACTTCATAACCAAACTTCCTCGTACACCCTCTGGTCATGATAGCATTTGGGTGATTATTGATCGTTTGACCAAAACCGCTCATTTCCTTCCTATTCTTGAAGATTTCAAAGTTGAACGACTTGCTCGACTCTACACTGATGAAATCATATGCCGTCATGGTATTCCACTCGACATCATTTCTGATCGTGATGGTCGTTTCACTTCACGTCTTTGGCAAACTTTCCAGTCCGCTATAGGTTCTCATTTGAATCTCATTACGGCCTTTCATCCTCAAACGGATGGACAGACTGAACGTACTATCCAAAACCTAGAGGACATGCTCCGTTCTTGTGTCATCGACTTTGGTGGTAGTTGGGATGTGCATTTACCATTGATCGAATCTCGTACAACAATAGCTGCCACGCCAGTATTCAAATGGCTTCTTTTGAGGCATTGTATGGTCGCAAATTCCTATCTCCTTTAAGCTGGCACGAGATTGGTGACAAACAATTTACTGGCCTTGAGATCATATAAGAAAAAATGGATAAGATTCTTCAAATTTGTGATAATCTACTCAAGGCTCGTAGTCGACAAAAGAGCTATGCCGACAAGAGACGCAAACCATTGGAGTTTAACGTCGGTGACCATGTTCTACTCAAAGTATCTCCTTGGAAAGGAGTAGTTCGTTTTGATAAAAAGGGAAAGCTTGCCCCTCGCTATGTTGGTCCTTTCAAAATACTCGAGAGGATTGGCAAGGTGGCATATCGACTCGATTTACCTCAAGAACTCAACAACGTGCATCCAACGTTTCATGTCTCGAACCTAAAGAAGTGTCTCGCTGAAGAAGGACTTCAAGTTCCCCTCGAAGATCTTCAAGTCAATGAAACCTTGCATTTTGTGGAAAAACCCGTTGAAATCATGGACTAAGGAGTCAAGATATTGAGGCGCAGTAAAATTCCTATCGTCAAGGTTCGATGGGAAGGAAAACGTGTGCTGAATTCACTTGGGAACTCAAGAGTGACATGAAGATGAAGTATCCGCATCTTTTCGTTACTTCTTCCTAGATTTCGGGACGAAATTTCCTAAAGGAGGGGAGACTATAACGCTTCGCTTTTTCCGCGCTTTCTTAAATTAGCTAGTCATGTTGTACTTTCCATATTTGGACACTTGTACTCTCTTTGTAATCTACTTTCGTTTCTTTTGTAATTCAAAACTATTGATCATAATGAAAACAAAGCTATTTTAATCGCGTTTGTATATTCATAGTTAGACTTATGTGCAACTGTTAATCGAATTCTCGTTTGAACGAAATATTATTCAAGGATTGTTGATTGTATATTTATCGACACTTGATACTCGTTAAACTAGTTAAAACTCTTAAATAATGAGATTCGGAAGCTTCGTGAAATGAATAATCGTTTAAAGATCTTTATCCTAATTTAAACTCGTTCATAAATATGGTTATTTATCTATCCTATTTTATTTAATTAATTAAATTAATTAATATTACTATTTAAAAAGTTTATTTTTATAATATCTAGTTAGTCTCGTTAGATATTAAAGTTAGTAAACTAACCTAGTTAGTTTGTATTAAAAGTTAGTTTCTTTAAAAAAAAAACTATATAACTTGGTTAATTAAAGTTAGGGGATGTTAGAGTAAATAACTGAAACTTTAAAATTACAGGGGCTGGTTGTGTAATTTCTGAAAGTAAAATAAAAAAAAGGAATTAAACCCTCAAAAACCGCTGACCATGGGACTCGAACCCGGGTCACCGACTTAACCAAACACACGCATAACCAGCTGAGCTGGGTCTTGACATCGAACAAATCTCGGCCCACTTTTTATTTAAAAGCTGGTTACAATTAAATAAAAAAAAAAAATCCAGACTGCGGGGATCGAACCCGGGTCGACAGCTTCTCCACACGCGCGCCAAACCAGCTAAGCCGGGTCTTCACATCGTTCATAACCCAACCCGCTAAACCTGTAACAACTCTCATCAAAAGTACTATTTAAATGTATTAATTAGTCTAAAAGGAAACCCTAATTGAGAGACCCAAGTGATTCTGAACAAACCCTGAAATTTTCATAATTTTCAGAATCAGGATTAGGGCCCCTAAAACTCAAGGGGGGTAAACCCTAGTGGATAATTATCCACTAAAATACGTTGTCAAATTACTGAAATTCGAGTGTAGCAACTCAGCAAGGCTAGTCCCAGTCGTGGCTAGTCTATGGGCCTATTTTCAACCCATACGCACCGTAGCAGATTATAGCCTACGATGCGCAGGCCTTTAAAAGACCCATACGCATCGTAGGGGATGTTTTGCTACGATGCGCAGGGCATCCCAAAATTTACCTATAAATAGCAGACATTGGTAGGCGAATTCTGAACATTTTACGTCGACCCAAATCTCACAAATACACTGCTTTACGTTCTGTTATTCCAAAATTCAACCCCCGGGTATCGAAATTCTGCTACAAAACAGGGTATTAGCACAATCGCTGCTACGATTCATTTATCCGAAGATCAAGATATCCAATGCATGTTTAAATGCCGCCCACATTAGGGTTATACTTTATCATTCGTCATTAATTTGACGGATTGTCGTTAATTCGATAGGTAAAGTATTATACTTTATCGTTCGTTGTTAATTCAACGGATTGTCGTTAATTCGATAGGTAAAGTATTATACCTTGTCGTTCGTTGTTAATTCAACGGATCATCGTTAATTCGATGGACAAAGTATTGCATTTGATCATTCATTGTGATAATTTGATCTCGTAAATTATCGTAATTGCTGGATTGATTACTAACCCAGTTTTGTGTGCATTATCTATATTAGGTTAACAAGGCTAAACCATAGATTAGACTCTGACCATATTAAATCAGCAATGTGAGTCATTCTCTCTTTTTATCAAATCTATTTACAAAATCATGTTTATTTCAAAGTTATAATTACGGGGATTAAGTCTTTGTAATCACCAAGTTACAGCCGGTATGTGGGGTTTTGTATACATTACTTGATAATCGTCACCATTGGGGCAGCCAATGGGGGATATGACCATAGTCACAGACACCATTGGACGAATGGGCCAATGGGTCGAGTGGCAAGTACCGTGGGTAGTTGGATTGATATCAGAAACATTGTAATCGCTCTTAATACTGTAAATTATAACAAATGTGTCATTTTAGCAAAATGAATGAACTCACTCAGTATTTCCCGCTGACAAAACCTTTTTCAAACATGTTTCAGGTGATCTGTTGTAATTCAGGAAAAATGCTGGAGAATATTTCAAGCTTAAAGATAGTGGCTCAATATAAACTAAATAAATAATTTTGTAATATCACGCTTTTCTAGTAAAAACTTACTATTGTAAATTATCGGGGTTTTATCCCAAATTGTGAAATAAATAATCGGGGAAAAATTTTAGCTTTAAGCGATCCTGTTTCCGCTGTTAAACTCAATTAAATCAATACCGCAGTAATTTCTGCCGCGGCTCCTGAAACGGGTCAAACCGGGTCTTGGGCCGTGACAGAAAAAGGTGGTATCAGAGCCACTGGGTTAAGCTGATACTCAATTTTTCCTGATTACAGCCACTGGGTTAATTTGATTAAGTATTTAGAAATACTTAATTTTTCCTGATTACTATTATGTGATTATTTGTATTATTAACTGATTATTTGATTATTTGTTAGTTACAGTATGGGTAAGAAAAAGCTGTCAAGCATCTATCTTAAATTAGATAAATCATCTAATGAAAAAGGAAGTTCATCCCGAACCAAATCCTCAAGTCAGTCTGAAATTCCTGAAGAAGGAATATTCGTGCGTAAGGCACAATACGAGGAATCACTTTCTCCTCGAAGGAGGGAAATGATTATTAAGAAAAGTAAAGAGAAAATCCGAGAAAAGAGGATTAAACGGGAAACTCAAGAATTAATTGATAAATCACCTTGGGAAGATAAACTAGATGAGAAATGGGCTAATTTATATATGCTAGCTACAGTAGCAGAAAATATAAATCTTTAAAGTTAGCACTCTATTCTCATAAATCTAGAAACCTTGTGTGATAAATAAAACTTAAAATCTGAGTATGTTTGTCAGTTATCTTTGTAATTAACAAGTACACAGTATGTAATAAATTACAAAGTTATTTGTAAATTTTAACTCAAAATTTTATGCATTTTGCATATATGCTACATCAGCATGAGTGAGATAACCGAAGATTTTCAGAATCTTAATCTGTATCCCGTAACTGTCGAAGCTTCCAAAGAATATATTAGTTACTATCCCGATGTTGAACAACCAGTAGAATTCAAGGTTCCACCCCTGAGTAAGCCAAAACAAAAGAAAAGAACTTATGTAGGATGGAGGAAAATCCGTAAGAAGAAGCCAGCTCCAAGACTGCCCAAAATAAATAATCCTTTGAAAAAGGGAAAAGAAATTTTAACTGGAGAGAGTTCCAAACAACAGGAAATTGTAACCAGGAAAAGTCCTAGACTACAGGAAATGGAAACTGGAAACAAAAAGAAGGATAAGGAGGTAGAATTACAAATGGAGAAGATTACTAAAGAAGTAATAATGGAAGTTGGGCAAGGGTCTATACCAGCTCAGAGAGAAATCGGGGAGAGTTCAAATCCAAACCAGGAAAGAACTTTTCAGGATGAGATAGATTTTCTGTTAGAAAACTGTGAGACAATTCAGCCTGTCCAGACAAATCTTTTTACCTATCCTATTGAAAACCAATTCCCTATGAATTGGGAACCAGCAGCAATTCCCGATCCAATAGTCCACTCCCAACCCATAGGAATGGACGAATGGTGGACAAACAATTGGCAATTTCAAAATATTGTCAATGATCCTTACACTTTTCTTCCACAATTCGATCCAGAACCATTACCTAATCCACCCATGAGCACTGAAAACATGGCCGAACTTCGCCATTTTGGCGAAGAGTTGTTTGATATGGGGAATAGAATGAGGGAGATAGGTGGACAGATTGCTTGGAAGTACGACGAGAGGGAAATGCGTTTTTAAAACAACAAGTAACGAGAGATGGTAACAAGGATAAAATGATAGTTGTATAATAGTACTAATCAAGTTAGTCTGTAAATAATCAATAAAACTCTGTATGATATCTGTGAGTAATGATGCATAATAAATATATAAATGAAATCGAAAGATCGATTGTTTTGACTATATTTGTATTATACAATTTTCTGATTATTTGTATATAATTATTATTTGTCAGTTACTAATAAAATTTATATATATACATTATCAGATGGCAAACAGTAATGATGAACCTATTAATAAAGTTAATCATTCTGAACAACATTCAAGAGATCAATATATGACTCGGCAAGATATCGAAACCATTGTTGCTCAAGGGATAGCCAATGCTATTCCAGCATTCGTCGCTGCTATAAAGAATCCACCCGAACCACAACAAATTGTTCAGAGCAAACAGATTACTGAAGATAACTTCAGTAATAGTGTAAATGGAGGCAATAAGCATGATAATCATAATAAGGAACCACATCAAGCTCCATTAACCAAGAAAATGAAAACTGCAACGCCTGGTTGCACTTTCAAAGAATTCATTGCTTGTAAACCCACTGAATTTGCAGGCAATGAAGGAGCAACTGCATCACTGCGTTGGTTAGAGAAAACCGAAGCAGTCATTGCAATAAGTAAATGTGGTAAAGATGATCAAGTCATGTATTCGTCCAATCTGTTCAAAGAAGGAGCACTCGAGTGGTGGAATACTGTGTTACAATCAAAAGGAAGAGCAATAGCTTATGCTATGACTTGGGAAGAATTTAAGGGTTTGGTGGAAAGAAAATTCTGTCCTGAGTATGAGAAAGAACAAATGGCGAATAAATTTCTAAATCATCGGATGATGAGTGTGGACTGTCACGGATATACCTCGACATTCTTCGAATATGCAAGAGTGGTGCCAACACTGGCTTCGCCAGAACCGGTACTTATTTCTCGCTATATTTGGGGGCTAATTAGCGAAATCCGCAATATTGTTAAAGCTGCGAGACCTCGCACTATTGACGATGCGGTAGAATTAGCCAACACTCTGACCGATGAATTGGTGCGCACAAGAGATGAAGATAGGAAGAAGGCACTAGCTCAGAAAATTACCCAAGGATTTCGTGTGGGTAATAATAACAGCTTCAAGAGAAAAGGGACAGGGCAATCTCCAGGTCCGTCATTCTGCAGGAAATGCAAAAAGAAGCATTATGGAAGATGCGATATTACTTGCAATTTTTGCAAAGCTATAGGACATCGTGAAGAGAATTGCAAAAAGAAAACAGTAATCTGTTTTAATTGTGGAGAAGCGGGGCATTATAAAACAGAATGTCCTAAATTGGTCAAACCAGTAGATAACAAAACCAAGACGACCGAAGGAACCATTAAGAAGAATGCTAGGGCATTTCAGCTGACCACCCAAGAAGCAGAACTTATTCCAGATGTGATAGCGGGTACGTTCCTAGTTCACAACGTGTATGCAAAAGTATTATTTGACTCTGGTGCAAACCAAAGTTTTATAAATACTTCATTCTGTCAAGCTCTTAGTTTACCTTTAACCAATATTAGGCAGATTTTTACCGTTGAAACAGCAGACGGAAATTCAGTTAAAATAGATAAAGTTTTGCAAGAAGGAAACATAGAACTTTTAGGACATAAATTCTCTGCAAGACTATTGCCGATGAATTTAGCTGAATTTGATGTTGTATTAGGAATGGATTGGTTAGTAGCCAACCATGCTAGAATCCTTTGTGATCAGAATTCCATAGAAATTCAAACACCTACCGGAGAAGTGATTAGGATTATAGGAGATAAACCACGGAAACCCATGAAGTTCATATCAGTAATGAAAGTTGCTAATTATGAACGAAAACAAGGAATAGTGTATATGATTTCGGTAATCATTAGCACTAAGGGAAAAGATCTTAAGGAAATACCAGTAGTATCAGAATACTCTGATATATTTCCGGAAGATTTACCAGGATTACCTCCAGATAGGGAAGTAGAATTTAGGATTCATCTAATTCCAGGAACTACACCGATAGCCAAGGCACCTTATCGGTTAGCACCTACAGAAATGTTAGAAATGAAAAAGCAATTAGATGAATTACTAAGTAAAGGATTCATACAACCTAGCTCATCCCCTTGGGGAGCGCCAGTGTTGTTTGTGAAGAAAAAGGATGGTTCAATGAGAATGTGTATCGATTATAGGGAATTGAATAAGGTTACAATTAAAAATCGATATCCATTACCTAGGATTGATGATCTTTTTGATCAACTTCAGGGGGCTAGATATTTTTCTAAGATAGATTTACGCTCTGGATATCATCAATTGAAGGTACAAGAAGAAGACATACCTAAAACTGCTTTCAGAACTAGGTATGGTCATTACGAGTTTACAGTCATGCCCTTCGGGTTAACAAATGCACCTGCAGCATTCATGGACATGATGAATAGGATCTGTAAACCGTATTTGGATAAATTTGTAATTGTTTTCATAGACGATATACTTATTTATTCCAAAAGTCAGACAGAGCATTGTGAACATCTTCATGCACTCTTAACTTTGTTAAGAAAAGAAAAGTTGTACGCCAAATTCTCGAAATGCGAATTTTGGCTAAAGGAAGTGCAATTTTTAGGACATGGTGAATCATGAAGGTATTCATGTAGATCCTGCTAAGATAGAGGCAATTACCAAATGGAAGGTTCCACAAACAGCAATGGAAATTAGAAGTTTTATAGGTTTAGCTGGGTATTATAGACGGTTCATTAAGGATTTTTCCAAGATAGCCGTACCATTAACTAAGTTAACCTGTAAAGCCACTAAGTTTGAGTGGGGACCTAAACAGGAAGAAGCTTTTAGAATCCTGAAACAGAAACTAACCCATGCACCAATCTTAGCCTTACCAGAAGGAACTGAAGATTTTGAAGTATATTGTGATGCTTCAAAATTAGGATATGGATGTGTGCTTATGCAACGCAAAAAGGTAATTGCGTACGCATCAAGGCAATTGAAAAAGCACGAAGAGAATTATACGACTCATGATTTAGAATTAGGAGCCGTAATTTTTGCCCTTAAGATTTGGAGACACTATCTTTACGGAAGTAAATTTACTGTCTATACCGACCACAAAAGTTTAAAATACATATTTGGGCAAAAAGAGTTAAACATGAGACAAAGGAGATGGATGGAAATCTTAAGTGATTACGACTGTGATATTCAGTATCACGAAGGAAAGGCGAATGTAGTTGCAGATGCCTTAAGTCGTAAGTATTATGAGAAACAACGAAGGGTTCGTGCTCTCAGATTAAATCTACAAATAGATTTAATGGAACAATTAAAGAATGTTCAAACTACAGCAATCAAGGATGATGCTGAAGGAATGAAAGGGCGGATCAAGGAATTAGAACAAGGAACAGATGGAATTTGGAGATTCCATAAGAATAGAATCTGGGTACCTAAGCAGGGAGACTTAAGACCTAAGATTTTAGAAGAAGCTCATAAATCTAGGTACACTATGCACCCAGGAAACAATAAGATGTACCAAGATTTAAGGAAGAATTTCTGGTGGATAGGAATGAAAAGAGACATAGCCAGCTATGTTTCTAAATGTCTTACTTGTTCACAAGTTAAGGCAGAACATCAGAAACCTTCGGGGTTACTACAACAATTAGAGATGCCAGTATGGAAATGGGAACTTATAACAATGGATTTTGTTACTAAGTTACCCAAAACCAGAAAAGGTAATGATGCGATTTGGGTAATTGTGGATCGATTAACCAAATCTGCTCACTTCCTACCTATGAAAGAAACCTTTAGTATGGAAAGACTGGCTAAATTGTATGTAGATGAAATTGTATCCTTACATGGAGTTCCACTCTCCATTGTTTCGGATAGAGATAGTCGATTCACTTCCCATTTCTGGAAAAGTTTCCAGCAAGCTATGGGAACTCGACTAAATTTAAGCACTGCATATCATCCACAAACAGACGGACAAAGTGAAAGGACGATCCAAACTCTAGAAGACATGCTCCGAGCATGTGTAATAGACTTTGGTGGAAGTTGGGATGATCACTTACCATTAATTGAATTCTCCTATAACAATAGTTATCATTCAAGCATTGATACTGCTCCATTCGAGGCACTGTATGGAAGAAAGTGCAGAACCCCAGTTTGTTGGGCAGAAATAGGAGAAAGTCAGTTATCAGGACCTGAAATAGTGCAAGAAACAACTGATAAGATTACTCAAATCAAAGAAAGGCTGAAGACGGCTCGAGATCGTCAGAAAAGTTATGCAGACAATAGAAGCAAGCCGTTAGAATTCCAAGTTGGAGACAGAGTACTGTTGAGAGTTTCTCCTTGGAAAGGAGTAGTCAGATTTGGAAAGAAAGGAAAGTTAAGTCCAAGGTACGTAGGACCATTTCCAGTGATCCAACGTATAGGACCAGTAGCTTATCGTTTACGATTACCAGAAGAATTAGCTGGAGTACATGATGTATTTCATGTATCCAATCTCAAGAAATGTTTAACAGACGAATCTCTGGTAGTACCTCTTCGAGATATAGAGGTAAACGAAAAGTTGAAATTTGTTGAGAAACCTCTTCAAATTGAGGATCGAAAGATCAAGTTTCTCAAACACAAACGACTAGTTCTAGTTAAAGTCAAGTGGGATTCAAAGAGGGGAGCTGAATACACTTGGGAACTGGAATCAGAAATGCAGAAAAAATATCCACACTTATTCCAGTAAATCTCGAGGACGAGATTTTTCTTAAGGTGGGTAGAATGTAACAACTCTCATCAAAAGTACTATTTAAATGTATTAATTAGTCTAAAAGGAAACCCTAATTGAGAGACCCAAGTGATTCTGAACAAACCCTGAAATTTTCATAATTTTCAGAATCAGGATTAGGGCCCCTAAAACTCAAGGGGGGTAAACCCTAGTGGATAATTATCCACTAAAATACGTTGTCAAATTACTGAAATTCGAGTGTAGCAACTCAGCAAGGCTAGTCCCAGTCGTGGCTAGTCTATGGGCCTATTTTCAACCCATACGCACCGTAGCAGATTATAGCCTACGATGCGCAGGCCTTTAAAAGACCCATACGCATCGTAGGGGATGTTTTGCTACGATGCGCAGGGCATCCCAAAATTTACCTATAAATAGCAGACATTGGTAGGCGAATTCTGAACATTTTACGTCGACCCAAATCTCACAAATACACTGCTTTACGTTCTGTTATTCCAAAATTCAACCCCCGGGTATCGAAATTCTGCTACAAAACAGGGTATTAGCACAATCGCTGCTACGATTCATTTATCCGAAGATCAAGATATCCAATGCATGTTTAAATGCCGCCCACATTAGGGTTATACTTTATCATTCGTCATTAATTTGACGGATTGTCGTTAATTCGATAGGTAAAGTATTATACTTTATCGTTCGTTGTTAATTCAACGGATTGTCGTTAATTCGATAGGTAAAGTATTATACCTTGTCGTTCGTTGTTAATTCAACGGATCATCGTTAATTCGATGGACAAAGTATTGCATTTGATCATTCATTGTGATAATTTGATCTCGTAAATTATCGTAATTGCTGGATTGATTACTAACCCAGTTTTGTGTGCATTATCTATATTAGGTTAACAAGGCTAAACCATAGATTAGACTCTGACCATATTAAATCAGCAATGTGAGTCATTCTCTCTTTTTATCAAATCTATTTACAAAATCATGTTTATTTCAAAGTTATAATTACGGGGATTAAGTCTTTGTAATCACCAAGTTACAGCCGGTATGTGGGGTTTTGTATACATTACTTGATAATCGTCACCATTGGGGCAGCCAATGGGGGATATGACCATAGTCACAGACACCATTGGACGAATGGGCCAATGGGTCGAGTGGCAAGTACCGTGGGTAGTTGGATTGATATCAGAAACATTGTAATCGCTCTTAATACTGTAAATTATAACAAATGTGTCATTTTAGCAAAATGAATGAACTCACTCAGTATTTCCCGCTGACAAAACCTTTTTCAAACATGTTTCAGGTGATCTGTTGTAATTCAGGAAAAATGCTGGAGAATATTTCAAGCTTAAAGATAGTGGCTCAATATAAACTAAATAAATAATTTTGTAATATCACGCTTTTCTAGTAAAAACTTACTATTGTAAATTATCGGGGTTTTATCCCGAATTGTGAAATAAATAATCGGGGAAAAATTTTAGCTTTAAGCGATCCTGTTTCCGCTGTTAAACTCAATTAAATCAATACCGCAGTAATTTCTGCCGCGGCTCCTGAAACGGGTCAAACCGGGTCTTGGGCCGTGACAAAACCCTTAAACACTGGCCCGTTAACCAGCCCAGCGCGCAGAAACCTTTACCAGCTCGATTTTTAAGTGCGATTTTTGTATTGTTTTGAGTTTTAAACTTAGTTTTAACATTAATTACCCAACTACAAACTAACCTAAACCTTCCCTATAAATACCAAGTGTTCTCCAAGCCATTTACACTTTACAAATCACCTAAAACACTCTCAAATCCTCCCCAAATCAGCTGCAAAACACAAGTTCGAGCAGATTCATCATCTCTTACAAAAGTATGCATAACTTTCTCGTTTCTTGTCCGATTCACTCCATTCTTTTTCCCACTTGCTTGGAACAACCTTAGGAACATTTCCAGAGGTTCCATGGAAAACCAAGCTCTGGAATGTCACCAAAAGGCTCCTAAGTGGACTGTTTGTTTCTGTTTTCATCTAAACTTGTTTAATCTTAATAAATTTGAGTCTATCTCATCTCAAACCTATGTCCTAATGCTCATAATCAATTGAATGGTTAGTTGGACTTAAAAACAAGGCTGAGAAATGTTAAATCAGAGGTTAAAACCTCACAAACATTCTGTTTTAGTTAGGGTTTTACCCACAAGAAGTGTTCAAGCTTGAAGCTTGATGAATGTGTGATTGTTAGACTAGCTTGGGCTATCTTTCATAAAAATCCACTCACTTCTTGATGTTTTCTCATAGATTAGTTGTTGTATTTCATTATTCTTGTAAGTTCATGACCCTCCTTGATGTTTATAACAACAAGTGTAGTGGTGAACATTAGAGGTACCTAAATGAAAGCTTTGTTCTTCCTACCTCATGTATGAATTCTATGACACTTAGAGGTGCCTAAATGAAGACTTTAATCTTTTACCCATGCTTGACATATATGATATAGTATACTCTATATAATACTCATGTAATATTCAAACAAACCAAACCCTTGATGATGAACAAGTGGACATTATCAAGATAGTAAGTATATCATCTAAGCATCATATGTGATGGATGATTATTTTTCATATGTCTATGTTCATGTTATTTAAATTTTGAATCTCTAATCTTCCGTTATTCCCCAAACTCATACATCTATGTTGGACAAGGTGCTCCAAATTAATACATCAACCAACATCACTCGCAGGATTCCAAGTAGGAAAACTTGCAAAAACCGTGAGTATACTCGATCCCGTTTCCATTTTTATCACTTTTGGGATGCAACATGTATATGATACAAACTTACACCACACATGAAACTATTTTAAACTCTACCCATGCTTAACATGATACTATATGATGCTTGTTTAGAGTTGTTATGCTAATGTAAACTATTTGTGTCGATATATGCTTCATTAACTTTGCTAGTCTACCTTAACAATTATAGCGTTATAGAAGTAATGCACCGCCCACGATTCTTGGGGTATTGTTAAGTTAAACGTGTTAACCTCCCTTTATTCTATTTGGGATAGGCTATTTTAACGCATTGGAATCTTGGGTTTGAACATATAAGTACACCATTTCGGCATGCTAGTAAACTTGCTAATTATAATTCATGTTGGATATGAGCACTTAAACTATTTTATGCTATATTATGCTGTGTAACAAAAACTTGTATACTCGCATTTGCTTTTGCATTGAACTCTATTTTAATATATGTTGCAGGTTGATTGATGAGTTGATGTTCAAGAAGAAATGCAATTTAGGTGGACTTAGATACACACCTAGATTAATCTATCTTTTGTTGTTATGTTACAATTTAAAACAATGTTGTTATTTCTATTTGAACCTTCTATGACAATTAGTCTTGAAATGAAATTTGAATTTAATTAATATTGTCACATAGTGTTTTGAAGTATTTTGCAATCTCGTTTTCGTCTCATCCCGATGTTTCCGCCATCGGTTGGGGTGTGACATTGAAGGTCTAAATGAAGCTCAAATTCACAATTGAACGTGAATTAATGATCACTGAAGCTAGGGGATCATAAGTTTGACGCTTAACAAACTAGGTGGAAGCTTGGGAATAGAGTGGGTCAAACAAATCGAGTGTGAAAGAAAAAGCATAATTTGGACCTTATGTATACCGAGCCGTAGCACTGGCTACAGCTCAACTTTTTATCGGTAGTGTAATTTTTTTTTTCGGTTTTTATACCAAGGATACCCCTGAACAACTACGAGGACACCCCTAAAAAAGTCTGTAAGCCCAAATCAATTGAAAATAATAAGCCCAAATCCCAATTGCCCAATATGTTAGCCCAAATCAATTGAAGATTGTAAATAATAAGCCCAATTGCCCAATATGTTAACCCAAAATAATAAAAGGTTGTAAATAATTGCCCAATTGCCCCTGAAGTTTTAATGCATAGCACGGCACAACAACGAGGATACCAATCAATTGAAAAGAATAAGCCCAAGTCCCAATTGCCCATTTCGTCACATTATAAGCGATGATGATAAATTTGAAAACTTGAATGGAATAAGTGATCTTGTGCGTGTTATGGTTGAAACGGGAACGCATAGTTCTTGTCCTTCAGTTTATCGGGTAGTGAAGCTAGCTTTGCTTTTACCGGTTGCAACAGCAACCGTTGAAAGATGTTTTTTTCGAAATTGAAGCTTGTCAAGACAGATTTACGTAATCGAATGGGCCCTGAAATTTTGAACAATGCTATGGTTTGTACGGTCGTAAAGGATTTTTTACGTGAAGTAAAAGACGACGTTGTGATGGAACAATTTCAAGCTATGAAAAAAAGAAGAGGAAAAATCTATTAGGTATTTGTTTTACTTTATTTATTTATTGTCGTTTTTTTTAATACTGTACGATTGCACGGTGAAATTTCTTTTGAGATACCCCTGAGTTAATGTTCTAGTTCCGCCACTGCACTACAACTTACACTCTCACTTTATACTATGTTCCCTCTTTCTTCCTTTCGAACAATACTTATTTTCACACCGAATGATGGTTACAAGAAGAACCCCCACACCTCCTTCTCGTAACGAGTCTCACGTGTTTTCTAGTTTTGCATATTACTCTCTATATTTAAGCTTGTAAAGATCAAAAGATAAACTCCTCGGTTGAACATTAGATCATATTCCCCGCTAATTAGACTCGTGTTTCTTCGGTATTCAACTTCATTTTGTGTATTCATAAAAGTAGGTTGCAAACGAGTCTATCGGCTCGTGAGCTGCTCCAGACTGGCTTGAGAAAATGCTCGAAATGAGCTGAGCTTGAGCTTAAAACAAAGCTCGTTTATTTATCGAATCCGAGCTCGGGCCTGGCCTGTGAAGCTCGTTAGGCTCGTCGAGCCTTAGTGTAACATTATTTTTTATTAATATTTAATAACATATACCCCCTATTTAAAGTTGTCTAGTAAATGAGTCGAGCCAAACTTATTTAAACTTGTTTACGAGCCGAACCTGAACCCAAACCTAAAAATAAGCTTGTTAATAAACAAGCCCGAGCCTCACTTATCAAGCTCACAAGACTAAACGAGTCTATTATGTATATTATATTTATTTAATATATTAATTATAAACAATAAGCAGCCTGAGCCCAAACTTAAGAAACTACCAATAAGCCAAGCTTAAACTTTAAAAACAAAGCTTGAACGTGGTGAAACTCGGATTCGGCTCAGCTCGTTTGCAGATAGAATGAAAGACTATATATTTGTATATTTATTGACTAGCCTAAGACCCCGCGAGTTTCGCGGGTGGCTTAACACACAAATATATAACTTAAAATTGTTGAAATAATCCTTTGAAAGAAATAAACGTTCAAGTAAGGAAATCCATCTCTCTACCCGCGGGTACGTAATGTATCAAACGAAGTTAGATTCAATCTAACTTTAAAAAATTAAACTAAAATTAAGGTAAGGCATCTAAAGTTTGTTGAGTTTCGAATCAAACCATATACCAAGTAAGATGACAGATGTTGAAATAAGTGATTACGGGTTCTATAGCCCAAGGTTCAAACTATGTCATTAAATAAAATAAAAAGACATGTTTTCAAAAGGCAAAAATCCATTAACGATTTTCGATTATTATAAATATATTAAAGATTTATCTATTGAAAAAATAAGTAACTGGTCTACACAAACGGATATCAAAAGAATTAATTAAGTGTGGATTATCTGTTTTGTTCTCCAATTCCCCAGCTACCCTTCACCTTATTTCACATTTTGATTCGCCCTTGCAATACATGTCACAAGAAAAAGTACGACATTTACAACCTATCTTATCAAAACATTAACAATTGCTTTGGACCTGGAACAAATGCCAATTGTGATGAAAATGATTGCAGTCATCTATCCAATTATATAGGTGAGGGAGAAATTAACATGCATAAACAAACCTGGCCATCTCTATTAATTTATAGCAAAAAAAAAACATATTTATCCTGCAAAAACTTTAAGTCTAGATGTATGCTCTGGAAGTTGGAACTTAGAAAGCAAACAAAACATTTTTTTGAATAAAATTATAGCCACTATAATAGTAATTTGTTAAACTGACCAAATCGCTGAACACCTTGTAGCAAGAGAAAAATGTTCATTAGTCGAGTTTACAACCTACACGGTCTACAAATACATACAAAGACAAATTTATTGATTATATGGAGTGTACCATGAATAATAGATGATACAACTTGTAAATTATAGTGTTTGTATTTAGAACAGGTTTCTAGTCTCTTTGATCCATGATCATCGAGACAATCCTTGAGAATAGTCTCTTTGATCCATGATGAAGTTGGGTTCACTTGTGCATTTAAAGTGACAATTAACCAAAATAGTTTCACCATTAGATGTTAAAATGACACAATCTGAGATGTAGTCTAAGTCAACAGATTGATCTAAAATGATCTCAACATTAACTGGATGAACTATGAAGAAGACTCAAATAAACACCAAATCTATGGAAAACGAACCTGCTTGCAATCGATTGGAAGAACGATTAGCTCTCTAAAGGACCTTTTGTCAACAAAGACATCACAATTTTAAGGATTCAAATAGAGAATGATGGATGAAACATTGCCTAAGCGTAAACAATGATCTGTACTATAACTTTTCTAGTATGCCAAATCATCACTCCCAATTCTAGTCTTGTTCAAATTACCTTTGCTAATTGAGACATATGCCTGTATAAACGAAAAAAAGATACATGTAGAATAAACTTTTAGAACATAATTCATTCCAAATTGCATAAACTGTATTTTAAGCATTGTCTTTCAAATAAAATCACCTATATACAAAGAACTATTAAGATTTTATGTTAAACTCACATGTCGGATGTACGACCCAACTCCTTTTGTGGAAGAATAACTTATAATGAATGTGATTCATTGGCATGTGGAATGGGATGACTCATAATGCAAATCCTCTAGCCATCTCGCCCACCATCCTAACTTGTCTCGAACAACCTGTGTGATGTAATGCTTACATGTGCTAAGCTGGAAAGCATTATTAGGCATATGAAAGTCCGTTGCTAGATATGCTGAAAGAACTAACTTTCATCGGAGTAGCAATGAGAAGGGGGCCTCAGGTGAATCATTGACTGCAAATTTCTCATACATAAAACGGTTATCAACGATTGAATTGTCTGTTGGGACTATCTTGTAGCATTAGCAACTCTTCACGCCAACTTGATTTCAGTAGCATTCATGGGACCCATCCTTCTTCACCTGCTAAAACATTATAATTAGAAGCAATAAAAAGCCAAGTATTCGAGCACAAACTGATCGGTGCAGCCACCGATTCCGGGTTTGGTGTGTTTTTCAAAACATTGTTTTTTACATAAAAACCAAACGCCTATAGTATGAGCAATAAATATCATGGTTAATTACTATTATAAAATCAAATATCAATGTTAATACACACACACATGATTAGAAATAATTATACATGGTAAAATAATTTATTTACCTTACGAAGAACTTCAGATACATGCCCATCATTTGCATATTAATCTAGTGGGTCATGTGATGGCAATCAAGAATATGACAACATGGAACATCCAAGTAAAATCTCCAAATAGAGTGCATATAATATCATAAATACACCTTGGCCAACTCTTGACTGAGACTACTTTCATCTAAAGTTGTTGTTTATCAAAAGCTTTAAATATTTTTCATTTAATGCCAATATTATAACAGCCCAGCTCCTTTAATAATTATTTCTCCGATATCAGATCATGATGCAAAGATGTCGTTACTATTCTGTTTAGGTAGGTAGCTAAACTGTAAGTGAATTTAGGATTTTTAACATGAATACGCTTAAAAACATGAAAATTTATAATTTTACAGTAAGATTAGGAAAATTATCATCTGAATGAATTACCTCAGTGCTTTGAAACGGTTCAAGAGCTTGTACGGTTCCATTGCAATCAATTCATCTGTTTCACAACGCCACAAAGCAATAACCATGGGTTAATTGTAAGGTGGTATGGTTTCACAACATTCACGACGTGGTGAACTCATCTGCACGAAATAAATATCATGCTATTTAGACCATTTATATTAGTAAATCAGGTGACCTTCAATCAAAATCAAAGAACTCACCTAGATCGGGTAAATCGATATTTAGCATTTCAATGCTTCTCTGGATTCGTTTTAGCCTAAATCGTCATGCATCGCCTTCACCAGCCACCTCTAATGCCTCTTGTCTATTTGGTTATTGAACATGAACTACCACCACTCTTTTGGCAGCCCCCTTATCCTTTCTTAACCGCCCCAAACAATACAATTCGTAAAGATGTTGATCGCCACTATTTTTTCTCTGGTAAACTCTTTATCTCTCTAGTTGATCGACCATCACAAGCCACCACTACATATCATCTTGCAATCCTTGATAGAACACCAAGCTTCACTTACAGACCCATGTTTCATACACCTCAATTCAGCCCCGAAACACTCATTGTTGTCTTCCCGTTCATGATCTGTTTTGGCAGCCCTTACCGACACTTACCGTGGTTGTTTATACAGAGTTCTCAGCCCTGAAACACCTCTCAAACAAATGCAAAAAATCCCAACTCGCTGCTGCATCGTACCACATGATTTGGTCTCAAACAAATGTAAAATTTTGTTAATAAACACACAAATCGAATTTCTATTCAAATATCTGTACAAAAAGCTAAAATGTTTGTCTAAATACACTAATAATACCTGGTCTGATCTTAGCTTTGATCTGCTGTTTTGTAGTCTGCATCTCTCCATCTCATACAGTCGCGCGCACAATTCTTTTAGTGCTTTAGCTTTGTTCTAACAAACAAAAGGGAAACAAAAATCAGTATGCATGTTGTATGTTGCAGTTCGTTTTTATTAAAATGATTTACCATATGTTGTGAGCGTTCATCTTGTATAGAAACTGTGAGGCCTGATGGAATATGTGTAATCCTAACGGCACTATTAGTAGTATTTGCATGCTGACCACCAGATCCTCCAGACCTGTATGTGTCGATTCTTAAGTCCTCATTTCTTAGTTGAACATCTACCTGCAAAATGCCACTTTGTTATGACTTATGTGAGTGATCACACATTTAAAAAGTGTGTGCCTCGTATATTTAACAAATTAAAAGAATATAAAATGGCAACTATTTTAGGAAGTCACCAATCACCTCATCTGCTTGGGGAAGGATAGCAACAGACACAACACTTGTATGAACAGGTCCTGATTTCTCCGTGAGGGGAACTCGCTGCAAATTTCAAAAAAAAAAAAAAATGCTAAGAAAAATGTCTTTTACATTAGCAGCCAAATTCACCAAGTGAAATGGTGAAAAAAACCTGCACTCTATGAACTCCGCTCTCGAATTTTAGTTTTCCGTAGACATCTGCCCCGGATATTGCAGCACTCGCTTCCTGCCAAATAAAATACACACGTCACGCATGACTCCTTGTTAAATGATCAAATAAAATCCTCCCATTAGCCAAAATAAAATAAAAATAATAAGAAAAAGAAGATTGACCTTGAATCCTTTCATATTTGAATCTGTGACTTCCACCACCTCAAATCTCCAACCCTTTTTCTGAGAGTATCTCTCATACCTGGTGTGAATCACGTATCATAGGTCAGGAATCAAAAAGAGAGAGAGAGAGAAATGGCATTTTCGTCCACAATTTCGTCCAAAAGTTTGTTTTTCCGCATCTGGATCCAAAAGGTTTGAAATACTGCTATTTTTATCCAGCTGGTTAACTCCATCCATTTTTCTTTGTTAAGTTTTTATTTAGTAAGGGTATTTTGAATACTTGTACATTATACTAAATGCTTGTACATAAAGTGAAAAAGACCGCATTGCTCTTTAAGGTAACAAAAAAAAAGACAAAAATACCCCTGACTTGACGGAGAAAAATGGCAAGATTTCAAACTTTTTGGATCTAGATGCGAAAAAACAAACCTTTGGATGAAAGTCGCAAAACTGGCCAAACCTTAGGGACGAAGATGACAGTTTACTCTAATAATAATAATAATAATAATAATAATAATAATATTTCAGTGAAAAATCTAAATTCACATTTTTAAGATGTCCATTGCAAACAGTGAAGCCTCTTCGCCTCCAGTCCCTGATGCAAAATCAAAACTATTAAATTTAATAAGCAAGATTTGGTGTTACGTTCAAGAACGCTGTAATCTTCAATGATTGTGTTACCTGCACGAATTTCTAAAATTGCAATCTCTTACATCTCATCATCCTTAGGCAGTAAAGACTTAAGCAGCATATTATGCAGTTTTTGTTCTTCTTTTAGGGCTTGCTCTAGTTCTTCGTATGCCATGGCTTGCATGTCTTTATCTTCTTCACAATCACCCATTAGTGATTTTAAACTTTCAATTTCCTACGACACACAGCATCAGTGTCAGATGCTACACATGACGGAAGAACTAATACTATAATATCATCCAGGATTCGTCATGACTTGATTTTTAGAGAACTAAGCAGTTAATGCGGTTAAAAATCGGATATCGCTCAAGGACTGATATTTGAGATATAGGTTATCGCGGTGGGATATAGGTAAATTTAATTTCAGGCATAATTTATATACATAGCAATTTAACACTAACAATTCAGTATACTACTGATACTCTCTTACCATTACAAATTAATCTTGTACAACTTGCAAAACACTAACAATTGTAGCAAGTTGGAACTGATTAAGACTTAAAACACTAACAATTAACAACTAAGACTTAAAATGTTGTGTGCATTTTTAAGTGAAGGTAATCAATATTATTGGATAAAGTTTCAACCTTTTTCGTAGAAACCTCAATTAAGAACTAAATATAATCCTTAAAATGTTGACAACCCATTACCGCTTACCTTTCGAGATTGTTTAACCATCCACGCAGCCCCTAAACAACAATCAATCAAACACATGTGATGGTGATGGAGATTTTTAAGTGAAGGTAATCAATATTATTGGATAAAGTTTCAAGCTTTTTCGCAGAAACCTCAATTAAGAACTAAATATAATCCTTTAAATCAAATATTTAAAGAACTGAAGACATGGGTGATGCAGAAATTGTAACCTGATGTTAGTAATGTCCAAAATGTTGAAGATATGCTGAAACTTCAGCCTTGATATGTCTTGTTCTGTCGAAAATTTTGAAATCAACTCGAAAAATAAGTAAAAGAACACAAAATACCAACGCATACATATTATCAGATAGAGAACATCAAACACGAAGCAACATTATCAAACATGAATTGATATTTGAATAATTGTTACCTGTTTGTTGAATTGTTTGGAGAAGACAGTGATGGATCCAGTACATCGATGAATGAGAGGGAGGCTAGGGTTTAGAAAAGTAATGTTATGCTCTCACCAGACAAATTGAAAAGACTAACAACGCCAAAAAAACTTCAAAGGAGAAAGCTTAAACCTACAAATCGGAAAACTGAGTTTAGTCATTACGTAATGGTTCTCATTTTAGGGTTGCTGTGAAAAGGGGAAAGATGCGATAACAAATGCAATGACAGAATAACATACAACAGTTTAAGAAAAGGATTAACAATAGCAAAATTTCTTACTGATACTTGATGCGTTCATAGATAGTTCAACCAGAAGGAACATGAATTTGATATTTAGGGTTTTTTAGAAAAGAAGCGTGGTGATTGTTGATGCGATTAGGGTTTGCGGTGATGAATGACTGATCTCTTTTTTGCGAAACAGAGTGAAACGGCCAAAACAATGGATATAAAAAACGTTTGAAAATCACTATCTTTAATCGGAACTATTGTTAATCTAACCTTGATTCGAATTGATGGAATGAAGATGGCGATAGAGAGGGAAGGAGGAGAATGAGAGAAACCCTAGAATATGAGGGAAAGAATAAGAGAAACAGCGTGATTCAATTTGCCGCTCTAAGGGAGAATTGAAAAACAATTAGATGCCACGTGGCATCAATGGTTTTGCTTTATTATGTGCATGTAATATATAACAAAATCCCTTTGTTCTTCTACTTAGATTAGCCTATTTCAGCATAGAGCCCCATAACTTACTAACCCTCAAAAAGCATGTCAACTAATATGCTTAGGCAACTAAAACCACAAGAAGAAATAACCATTTAAAAAATAAACATTCACTTTGAATAAGCTTGATTGTCATACTTTCGGTTATGCTCGATTATATAGAGAAATGATCTAGATCAAGTCATCAAGTGATACGTAAATGAATTTTGACTAATGATTTGTATCCGAAAATGGCACATACATATATATCAAGACAGTAATGCGAAATCATTCAAACAGAAGAGAGACAGAACAGTATATCTATATATTCTAGACACCTATTCCTTTCCTTAAAACATAAACTCAAATCTACTCTACAGCAACACTTATAGACAAAAACACAAGTCCCCATCCACTTGAGATTTAAACCTCTGTGCTTTGATTTCAATCAATTCTGCATAAGAACATTTAAAAACCTAGTTTTCCACTTAATAGAAACCGATCGTCCAATAACACAACATGATCTCCATTATAGGGTTGTTACTTAATCACTAACTTAAACTTTTGTCTAGATTTACTATTAGATGAACGGATGCACCACTTCTAGATAGAAATGATCAAAGTCAAAATTCATTGATCTCGGTCAAATAGGTTATAAATTTATAATCGAAAGTACGAAGATCAAGCTAAATCATATCAAAAGCGATGCAAACAAAATAAGAATAACACACACATTGTAATCAAATTTGCTTTCGATACAACAGATTACAAGATCAAATACACATACATACATACATACATACATACATACAACGGTCAGAATCAAAGAAAAGCGAAAAAAGATTCAATTTTACCTCACATCGTAACCATATGTTGTTTTATTCCCATTTGTAGAGACATTAGGTCTAATGATCTGAAAAATGAAAACGCAAGATGCAGAAACTTTAGATTCGAAAGAAACCCTAATTAACCACTGAATAATCAGAAATTATGATAAGATGAAACCCAAATCAAATCAAATACCTTCGTTCATAGGAAAGTTTCTTCGATTTTGCTTCATTGAAGATGATATAAAAAGTCATTGGTCGGAAATTCATATGTGCTTCATGAAACCAACTAAAACAAAATGGCTAGCCTTGATGCCTCCTCAGTTGGCCGACATTAGGGTTTCACATCGATATCCAAAACGGGTGAGCTTTAGGGTTTGTTATATGTGAGATGATTGAGAGGAGAAGGATGAGGATTCATACATGTTGAAATCGAATGAAACATATGGCGATTAATTGAAGAGGAAATGGCAATGAAGAGCCCTGCAAGATGCAAGATGCAAAGATATGAAATCAGGGTTTAAAGAAGCGCGTGGAAAAGCCTTTTAGTTTTAGCGCTCAAAATCAATCATGTTGGAACAATACAATGCCACGTGGCATAAGTTTATTTTGCTTTATTAAAAGTAGTAGATAAGGGAAATTAAATTACAAACACAATTTACAAAAAAAAAAAAAAAAACTACAAAATTGCGCGACTTGTAAGCATTGCACTAAAAATGTGGCTAAACCCAGGCTCAATAAGCATGGTATCAGAAGCACTCCTTACATAGCATAATGTCACGATCCGCCTAAATACAAAACTTTTTTCGCGAGTTCCGGAAGATTCCGGAACACTAAAGAGGTGTCTAGGGCTGCCCGGAAGTTTCCGGAACAGCCTACAAGTTGCTGGAACGATTCGGCACCATCGAAAGGTTCTAGATCAGCCTTCAAAGATCTAGAAAGGGCTGATATTTCCGCATTCAAGAATCATCTAGAAAGACCATGAAATCACTTAGAAAGCATGGATATTTTGAAAGAACATTCTAGAATGTAGCTCATAAAAATCCAAGATATTTTGTATAGAATTCTCTAGTTAGAGAATTCTCTAGTTAGAGAATTCTCTAGAACTAGTAGTTAGCTAGTATAAATAGGTGAAAGGGGTCTCATTTGGAGATCACCCCAACATCTTAGCAAGTTATCACACTTGTACTTGTAAACTCTCCTTTGTAAACATCTTGTAATCAATACAAAGTTGTTTCTTTGTATACACAACTTGCAACCATCACTTGAATCACTCAAAACACTACATCGTTGGGGCACATAGCTTAACTTAGATCAAGCCTAAGTTGCTACACGTGAGTCAAACGTTAACTCCGTGACAAGTGGTATCAGAGCAGGACGATTCATTCGGGATGGCAACCGAAACAAAAGGCGACAAAAGACGCATAACTAAGAAAGAACGAGAGGCAACATATGATAAGCGCATTGGTGACACCGAGGTGGCGGTCACTGAATTGGGTGCGCAACTCGACCTTGCATTCCAACGAGTACGGGCGTTGGAAACTGATTTCGAAACTTTCAAAGACGACGTGAAGTCTCTCATGGGAGTTTGGCGTCACGAGCTTACGACATTGTTCAAGGAGGAAATGTCGAAACTACGAAACGAGGTGGAGAATAGTATTCGAGATTGTCACCATAGCTTCTTGGACCTAGAAGCAAAAGTGAAGGAAAATAAACAAGTAGTTGTGCATCCAGCCAACACTAATCTCTTCGCTCCTAGGGTGGAGATCCCAAAACCATCTCCGTTCCTTGGCAAAAGAGAAGCACGAGCGGTTGACGACTTCGTATGGGAGATGGAACAATACTTGGGTGGAGTTCAAATCAAGGACGATGCCACCAAAATCAAAACGGCCAGCATGTACCTAAAAGACATAGCAGGACTATGGTGCAGACGTCGATACACAGACATCACCAAAGGTACGTGCACTATTAACACTTGGGCTGAATTTGTCCAAGAACTAAAGAAACAATTTTACCCGGTCAATGCTGAGCACGAAGCTAGGAGCAAACTGAGAAAGCTCAAGCATACCGGAACTCTCAAGGACTATGTCAAAGAATTCACAACACTTGTCCTTGAAATCCCCGATCTGTCGGAAAAGGATTCCCTTTTCTACTTCCTCGACGGGTTACAATATTGGGCTAGAACAGAATTGGACCGTTGCAATGTTCAAGATTTAGCTACTGCCATCGCCGTAGCTGAAGGCTTGATCGATCTTAAAGAAAAACGTCCTAATAAACCCGTAGTCGAAGAACCTGATGATGACATAGGTGGGGGAGCAAAACCAAGTTACACCCGGAGGATTGAAGGACCAAAAGCCCCACGAAACAATAACCAACTCGCAAGGAGAGGTTGCTTCATTTGCGAGGGGCCACACGATGCACGTGATTGCCCAAAGAAATCTAAGTTAACGGCCCTTATCAGGACCGAAGATGATGAAGCCGAAGGTAGCGGGGAGGCTCGTCTAGGGGCGATGCAACTCCAAGTCCTTAATGCTTTAAGGACACAACAAACAAAGCCGCTAAGAATAACCCATGACCGCTCGAGTAAGACCAAGGAAATTTCCACAAATGAGGACCCAAAAGGCCTTCGATTCATAACACTCGAGATTAACGGGCAACACACAAAAGCCTTAGTTGATACCGGAGCCAGTCACAATTTCATTACTAGGGACGAGGCCAAAAGACTTGGTTTACGGATCAGCACGCAAGAGGGACTAATGATGAAGGCTGTTGGCGGGGACCCCAAAGTAATCGAAGGAGTTACCTATAACGCTAAGGCCAAGGTCGGGACATGGAACGACAAGGTCACTTTCTCGGTCGTTCCCATGGACGACTACAAGATTGTGCTCGGGATGGCATTCATCCGGAGATCCAACGCCATTCCAGCACCCTTTCTCAACACCATGTACATCATTAAGGGCAAAGAAGTTCACACGGCACCCTTGGAGACGGATACAAGGTACCAACGTAAAGCATTATCCGCCATGCGGATCGTGAGAACAAGACATCAGCCACGCAAGTACCACGACGAGGACGTCGTGAATTTAGGTGGGGGAGAATGTCACGATCCGCCTAAATACAAAACTTTTTTCGCGAGTTCCGGAACACTAAAGAGGTGTCTAGGGCTGCCCGGAAGTTTCCGGAACAGCCTACAAGTTGCTGGAACGATTCGGCACCATCGGAAGGTTCTAGATCAGCCTTCAAAGATCTAGAAAGGGCTGATATTTCCGCATTCAAGAATCCTCTAGAAAGACCATGAAATCACTTAGAAAGCATGGATATTTTGAAAGAACAAAATAGAATGTAGCTCATAAAAATCCAAGATATTTTGTATAGAATTCTCTAGTTAGAGAATTCTCTAGAACTAGTAGTTAGCTAGTATAAATAGGTGAAAGGGGTCTCATTTGGAGATCACCCCAACATCTTAGTAAGTTATCACACTTGTACTTGTAAACTCTCCTTTGTAAACATCTTGTAATCAATACAAAGTTGTTTCTTTGTATACACAACTTGCAACCATCACTTGAATCACTCAAAACACTACATCGTTGGGGCACATAGCTTAACTTAGATCAAGCCTAAGTTGATACACGTGAGTCAAACGTTAACTCCGTGACAATAAACTACATCAATTCCTCCTATGTGAGCGATTCCACACATGCACACTCTTGTAACTTCTTCACAATCTCATACTTGTGTTCTGCATATTAAGATAAAAAGTGAGCTAATACTATTACACTAACTTTAAAAGGATAAAAAAATCACTAACCTCAGGAAAGCTACAGCAAATCCATTAGCTTTCTCTATCAACTCTATCAAATTTATCAGTTGTAAGGTTGTTAATAGCCAGTATTCGACTTCATTTTGTGTATTCATAAAAGTAGGTTGCAAACGAGTCTATCGGCTCGCGAGCTGCTCCAGACTGGCTTGAGAAAATGCTCGAAACGAGCTGAGCTTGAGCTTAAAACAAAGCTCGTTTATTTATCGAATCCGAGCTCGGGCCTGGCCTGTGAAGCTCGTTAGGCTCGTCGAGCCTTAGTGTAACATTATTTTTTATTAATATTTAATAACATATACCCCCTATTTAAAGTTGTCTAGTAAATGAGTCGAGCCAAACTTATTTAAACTTGTTTACGAGCCGAACTTGAACCCAAACCTAAAAATAAGCTTGTTAATAAACAAGCCCGAGCCTCACTTATCAAGCTCACAAGACTAAACGAGTCTATTATGTATATTATATTTATTTTATATATTAATTATAAACAATAAGCAGTCTGAGCCCAAACTTAAGAAACTACCAATAAGCCAAGCTTAAACTTAAAAAACAAAGCTTGAACGTGGTGAAACTCAGATTCGGCTCAGCTCGTTTGCAGATAGAATGAAAGACTATATATTTGTATATTTATTTATGTATGTCAAAGTATACTACACACGATACACGTGTAAACAAGACATATACTAGTTATTGTAGGAGATTAGCATACACCAACACGTGCTGTCGTGTTTGTCAGATGTCAAATCAAATGGAATAAATGAGTTATATGGGCCCAAGGCGACCCGATCCACACGGTTATGTTTCATTTCATTATTACACCTTAACCGCGGAAAATTCGGTGAGAATGGTTCAATATGTCTATGATTTAAATTAATAGGGCGGTTTAATATGTGAATGAAGTTTGGAAAAATTTGCCCTCAAAACGAATAGAACTAAAATTCTGAATTTGGTTAAATTTTAAGTTCGGTTTTTGATTTTCAAAGTTTGGTTTTCGAAACTAGTTACGAATTTGTGAGTTTCTATTTATGGTTTTATAGCCTAGTGACATCTTCTGGGTGAGATAAGACTTTGTGACCAATAGATCATTGGTTTGATTCCCTCAAGTGAGTTTTTCTCATATTTATTGGGTTTCCTCCTGAATTGGTGTATATGCATTATGCCTAGTGGAGATGGATATGATCGGGTGGTTCCACTGGTAGCACGATGATACTCCAGTGGTACATCAGTGATCCAAATTTGCAGTTAAAAAAAAGATAAAAATAACACGTTCGATGTCTATTTGAAAAGTAACTGGTTTAGCTGTAGGTGCATATGTCTGTCGACTTCGTCTTGTATCGAGTCTTGTACTAGTTTAGAAAGATCAGGGCACGAAAAACGAGAAATGTGTACGAGAAGTCATTTCGTACGAAATACACTGCCTATATATAGTTGTTGTGTCAAGTCATTTGTAACGATTCTGATTTCCGGTACCGAACTGCTGCCGACGTGTCTACTGTCTGTAATCTTTGTCAAATCAATAAACAAGACATTAAAAGTGATTCTGTGTGTAAATCAAGCCGATTCCAAGTTGATACGATTGTTTCCGCCTTTCGTATTGATAAGAACGCTTCTGAACGACTCGTTTTGGTCGTGAAAACGATCCTACATTAGCCGTTTGGGTTATGTGGTTGTTAATTTCGTTAAAATTTTTGTTAATTTATATAAAACTAGGGTTAAGACCCGCCCGCATTGCGGCGCGGGTACATCGTAAACATTGAATGGGTTAGACCAAAAGTTATATGATGCATTAACCATATGAAAACACACATTTCGACGTATCCAGTTGAACTCAGTGTAACCTATATAAGCATTGTGATTGGATCAAACATAAAGTAAATGGAATTCATATCGAACAATCATAACGTATTATATGTGACCCAACTCATACATAGAAAACGTAATGGGTATGAAGGAAAATATGCACATGTAATCGAAAGAGATTAATTAGAGCTTTCGGAAAAAGGGGAGAAAAAGAAACCATAATTTGACTCCACTCGGTTCAAAAAAAAAACTTTACAAAACATATATAAAATAAACACGAAAACATATTATATTTGACCTGAATCAATTCCCAAAAAAGTTTACGTCAAAACGTAAAACAACTTGAATTTATACCAAAACGTACATAAAAACATGCACGTAAAAATGGTTTCTTTAAACGAAAACGTATTATATTTGACCTGACTCGTCTATAAAAAAAGTTTACGTTGGAATGTAGAACAAATCATATTTATACATACCCGTACATAAAATATGCAAGTAAAAAATAGTTTATAAGTAAAGGAACTATAGGGGTAAACCGAAACAAAATATTAGTAAAAGATTTAATAGATTAAAAACGTTCGTAAAACCGTGCCAAGCAGCATCAATGCCACAACGACATCGACTCTCAAGATCGTAAAAATAAAATAGAAAAATGGTAAAAATTACACTGAACGAAAAGGAGACTAAAATCGTTGAACCACGCACACCCGTTATAGTGTTTTAATGCGAAGAAATTAACCAGAAACGTAAAACGTACAAAATAATAACTTAGTCGATCTAGGACCCGCCCATTGCGGGGAAGTTTTCAAAAGGGAAAAATGGACGTGTTGCGACGGGTCTGTCAAATATGAAAAAGTAGACCAAAAACGTTGAACCTCACATGCACATTACGACACGTTAACTCGCATAATTTAGAACGAAACGTAAAACGAAAAACTTGCGAAAGATAAAAAAGTGTGGGGGACCAAAGTTGTAAATAATAAAGTGTTGTGTTAAATTACAAAGGATGAAAAAGTTTGAGTTAAAAGTAAAAATTTCAAATGGGTTAAAATGTAAAAGAAAAAACTTTAAGGTTGAAAGTAAAAAATCAAGTTTTCTTTTTTGAAAAAGTCCCCAAGCATAGGGTACAAGCCATGATGCACAAAAAAGTTTCTAATTTATATATGGAATAATTACTATTTTACCTTTTTACACAAATCAGGGACCATTTGTGTAATTTACTTGAAAAAATGATAAAATAAAGAGTAGACTTCAATTTTCGTCTATGTGGTTTGCTAATTTTAACACTATTAGTCCAATAGTTTAAAAATTGCATTTATCATCCAATAGTTTGCATATTCGAACATTTCTAGTCTACCACTCTAACAGTCATACAGTAGAGTGGTGGACTAAAAGTGATGGACTAGAAGTGTTAGGCTACTCGGTATGGCACCCGTCCCCGGGTCGTCTTGGTCCGGCGCCGCTGGGCACACCGTGCCGGCCCCCCCCGGTCCCGTCGCCAACGTCCGAGTTCCGACGTTTAAGACGCTCGCTAAATGACAAAAAAGGTGTGGGGACCGATGTGTTTTGACCGTTTGAAAAAAAAAAATAATTCAGAATTTTAATTATTTAAAAACTAACGGTTATAATTCAAAAAACACCTCATTTCACTTCCATTTTTATAAATACTCACCCCTTTTACTCATTTTTTCACAACTTTTCACCAACTACAATCTCACATCTCTCTCACATTTTATAACCATCTTCCCTTTTTATAAAAAACTCATCTATTTTTTTACCCGCTACCACCCCATTTCAAAAATTATCATGGCTTCACCCATGTCTTCCATTTCTTCAATTTCTTCTATGTCTTCATCGGCTTCGTCTGCGTGGTATTCATCATCTTCGGAAGAGGATGATATTATGCACAACATGATTATGAACGCGGCTCAAGTCTTCATGGCGGCTGATCAAGGGTCGTCCCAACGGGTGCCTAGGCGAGCAAAATATAACATCATATACCAGTCACCGATATTTGAGGATGTAGTGGCGGGTACAGGTCCAGACACAAGCTTTACAGTTTCGGGGGTGGAATACAGGCGAGGTTACTACCTAGGCGATGGGATATACCCAAAGTACTCGACAATCGTTAAAACTATTCCGCACCCGACAGACAACAAAAGAAAAAAGTTTGCGAAGTTTCAAGAGGGTGCGAGAAAAGATATTGAACGGGCTTTTGGTGTTCTACAAAAAAAATGGCACATCATTGAACATCCAGCACGTTCGCAAACACCAAAGAGGTTACGACACATTATGTACGCTTGTATCATCCTTCATAACATGGTCATTGAAGACGAAGGTAGAGCGATATGCGAGTACGACGAAGACGCGTCAACTGGAAATTCTGTTCCAGTTAGTGCGGAACAACAAGATTTGAACATGTTCGCTCTACGTAACGAGTACACACATCATAACCTACAAGCGGACTTGGTGGAGTACATTTGGAACAACGCTCAAAACGAACCCGACCACGACATGGAAGACGAAGACTAGTTTATTTTTTTTTAAGTTTATGTTTTTTAAATTTTTTTTTTTAAGTTTATGTAATGTTTTTAATATTAATGAAAATATTTTGTTACTTTATTTGTTAAATGTTAAAAAAAGTTGAAGATTAAAAAAAATAAAAAAACATAAAAGTGGTGGAGGATGATGACTAGGACCAACTTACCATGCCCTCTAGTTTTGGAGGATGGACCATTCTTGGGAGGATGATGACGTGGCGCCTACGTGGCGGATCATCCTCAAGGATGGTCCATCAACCATACCCACTAGCCTTAGAATATGCAAACTATTGAATAATAAATGCAATTTTTAAACTATCGAACCCATTACACCATCTATTCATCAACCCAACTCCATCACTATAAACGATCATCCTCCAACATAACATCATTAACCGACATGCAAACCTCCATGCCACTGCTTCCCCAATCGGCACCACCATTTACTAACAACGTCATTGTATTAGTGTGTTCTTTCTTTTTATTTTTTTTTTCTTTTGAATTTGAACAAATAGGATTGCATTAAGATTGGTTAAAGATGCAGAAGATAATGGTCTTATTACTCCTAGAAAGGTTAGATCATTGGATTTTAATATAAAACTAGTTGAATTCCCCCGCGCTACGCGGCGGGAACTTCTTTATATCAGTTCGTTCGTTACGCTACTGACACTCGTTATAACAACCTAAAAACGCCAAAATAAAGTTTTAATATTCTCAAAAGAATATCCGCACGTGTTTTACATCAATCAAAACCAAAAAAATAAATACTGGTACCGGGTAGATAATTTTGATACCGATACGATGTTCATCGAACCCAAAACCTAAAAGGAGTAAAAGCACAAACCGAATAACTTACCTATTATGCTGGTACAATACCGCTTTGGTAGTTTGGTTCAGTATGGTAGAAGTTGTCGGAAAATTCTTGTTTTTGAATACATGTTTTAAATATAGTTTATGTCGCAATGTGAAAAAAATTAAACATATTTGTAAATATAAATTTTTTGAAACAATTAACGAATGTATGTTATCAAACAAAAGTTAAATCAAATAATAAATAGCATATTATTACAAAAACCTCTTCGCATCCATGTTTCATTTGTAATAAACATAACTTTTTTAATGGGTAATAAAATGTTGGTTAAAGTTAAGTCTCCTAGATTTAAGAAGTGTATAAAACCATAATAAATCGTAAAATATAACACAATTTTGAGCAAAATATAACACAATGTTCAGAAAAAAAGACACAATACGTCGCAAAAAAGACACGAATAACACAAATATAGAAAACAAACAATGCTATAAACCAAAATTTTAAAATCTACAAGCTGTATATCCAAAAGTGAAAAGCTAAAATCTCATATTGTAGAGTTTGATGAGATGGTTACAATGCCACTTGCATGAGGTCAATTGAAGGCCGGTTGGTACCCTTTTTGTAAAGTCTTATTTTTAAGAGACTTTGTATTTAATCTAACCCATAAGATATTTATCCATTGTGAGTAATATTAAGTATAACATGTAAGAAAAAAATATCATAAAATAAACCTGAAAATATATTGCTTGATATCATTAACATCAATCACAAATTGGTTTGTGGATTAAGCTCAAGGACCCAACCCAGGTTTCCCTGGGTCTCCTATCATTACACACCAGTGCCTCACTCTGCACCAAGTGAGAGTCAATCCTGCATCTCTTAAAAGAAATGCAAGACCTCCACCGGTTGATCTAGAGATCATTAGCCCAACAAATATATTAATATGGAGCACTCTTTCCCTCTTTTCTTCCGAATTCATCCCTTCTTTTATAATAGCCGCCTACAATAATTATATTATATGGTTTCCTTTTTTTTCTTTCTTCTTATGTACGTGTCCTCCTCAAATAGTACATCAGTCGCCTTTAATATTCAATTTGAAAACACTGTTCATCAGAACTTTGTGTTAATATATATAATAATATTGATGCAAAATCATCAACTAAATCATATTAATGAAGACAGTGCTTGTTGAGGCTACAAGTGGAATCGTGTTGGAAGCTTTGGCTAGTATGATCTCGCGGGCGTGTAGTTTGGGCCAAATATTACTCATATGTTATATGCCGATGATGCGCTCATAATGGGGAATTGGACCAGCAATAATATTGTTACGGCTTCTAGGGTGCTCCGCATTTTTCATATGTGTTCAGGGGTGAAAATTAACGTGCACAAGTCTCATTTATTTGGGTTGGGTGTTACGAATATGGAGGTGAATGGTATGGCTGAAATGATGGGTTGTAAAGTGGGTGCGCTTCCTTTTCAATATCTTGGTATTAAAGTACGTGCTAACATGAATCGTTTGATACATTGGGAACCCGTTTTAGAGACAGTTAGACAGAGACTCCAATCTTGGAAGGCTAAGGTGTTGTCAATTGGTGGTCGTCTTACATTGATTAAATCGGTGCTCGCGAGTCTTCCGGTTTATTATCTTTCGTTATATAAAGCTCCTATTGCATTGACTGAGAATATTGAGAGGATGATGAGAAAGTTTTTATGGACAGGAGGTAAAGAAGGTAAAGGAATCCATTGGGTTTCATGGGATATTGTTACGAGACCGAAAAGGGTTGGGGGCTGGGCATTTCTAAGTTGTACGAAGTAAATTTGGCACTTCTTGTGAAATGGGTGTGGCGGTTTAAAACAGATCATGAAGGGTTATGGAGGAGAGTGATTCTTAGCATACATGGGGGTCGGAATAGATGGTTGTTTTTACCGGTTAAAAAAGCTCTAACTGGGAATTGGAAATCCGTTGTCTCACACCTAGAAAAGATTCGTTTAAATGGGATGAATATTGACAAATTAATTACTTGCAAAATTGGGGATGGGGATCCAATTAGTTTTTGGAAGGATATTTGGTTCGGCACTACGCCTTTATATGCTAGATGGCCGATTCTGTATTCATTGGAAAAGAATAAAAATGTTCCTGTGAAGTTTCGTATAAAGTAGAATGGGAACAATTTGGTTGTGGATGATAGGTGGGATCTAAATGTTTCTAACGTGGAAGGCATATCGGAGGTTCAAGATGTGGCGAGGATGTTATCTCAAGTCAGATTCAACGGTAGTAAGGATGTTTGGGTTTGGGATAATAATGCGAGTAATGGATTCTCGGTTGCTGCTGTTAAAGAGACGCTGCGAAGGAACCTTTACGTGCAGCCGATGCAGAAAATGAGCTGGGTGAATTGGGTTCCGATTAAGGTGAACATCCTGATGTGGAGGATTGAAAAAGATAGACTCCCATCTCATTTGCAACTGGTTAAAAGGGGTATAGTGCTTCCGGAGACTTCATGTCCGTTCTGCAGTATAGAGGAGGAATCGGCTACTCACCTTTTTGTGTCTTGTGGGTTCACTTTTGGAGTTTGGAGTAAGATTTGGAGGTGGTGTAAGTTGATTCCAGCATATTATGGCATGATTGAAGACATGTTGTAGTGGCAGAATTCGAGCTCGCTATCCGTTTGGGGTAAGAAGATTGTCCGGGTATCATCATGGTTACGTATTGGGCGTTATGGAAGGTGCGAAATAAGAAGGTTTTCCATAATTCTGATCCTAAGGTGGAAGAGGTTGTGGCGTTAGTTAAGTCCATGTCTTTTATTTGGTTAAAATATCGATCGGTTAGAAGTAGCATTGAGTGGAAAGATTGAGTAGTATACCCGTTGTATATATTGTAACTTGGTTTGTGAGCGGTCCTTAATTTGAGGACTTGCTCTGTTTCTTTGAATGAAGTTAATGTTAAAAAAAAAAAGTGGAATCGTGTTGGACTTCATTGAAGCAGCAGGAGGTTACAAACTTATAATAGTTATGTTTTCAACATTTAGCATGGAATTGTTATGCGCACTTTGGGAGCAGAATTGTGTTTAACTGATCCACGCACACTTTGGGAGCATGTTAGTCAATCCACTTCGTCGTCATTCCATCACTCTCCAAAGACTCTCTTCGCGCCAACCGGCACTTCAATCCGTTCATGCTCTTCACGCGTCCAGAGCCGTAGGGTTACGAAATTGCGAAAAAAAAATGTTTAAAACCCCTAAACCTGTAGGGTTTAGATATCTCGTAAACCAGGGGATAGAGAGCAGTTCTTGGACGATTTTGGGAGTACTCGGAGCAGGATGGAAGACTAGGAAGCTTTGGATTCAAGTTTTGAGTGTTTTGGGTTCGATTATACTTTGTTTATTCGTACTTTTTGCATTAGAAACATGTTTCCCTTTGATTTTCAAATATGAGTTTATCTTGTTTATGATCATTAAGAGTAGCTAATTGTTTAAATCTACCTAGGTTAGATGATCTAGACGAATTGTGATGATTGATTGACATTCGTTTTGATTGAAAGTGTTGCTTTACATGTTTGTGCTTTGTTTCTATTCCTGGTTTTCATACACTTGTGTTATTTGATCTTGTGGTAGTTTGTTGGTTACGTGATTTAGGCACATAGAAATATACCCTATATTCACAAACTAATCTTGTCCGGTTATCATTAGGTTTTCGGTCTAGATCTTGTGTTTAGGGATAAAACAAGTTAAACAACCATAAAAATCAATCAGTTAAAGTGCGTAATTCCGTCCCGATGATTCAAAAGATAATTCAGGGTTGCTAGGTTATTTGCTAAACATTATGTGATAGTTGGGTGACCGATAGCTCGGATTCGACTATTTATCCGTGTTTAGGGTTTCCTAGGGTTTCGGTTGCAAGGTCTAATCAACTTCACGATTTGAGGATTTTGACACCATAGTTGTCATACATCTGATAATTATGGGATTTGGTATCGATAGGGCGAGCCGGTCCATTTTAGCACTTAAACACTTTGTCCCACTTTCGTGCACAATTTATCATCCTTAATAAGAGGTTTATCAGGTAGATTAGGGTCTTCAATCACACACTAGAGTCAGGGTATCATTACGTGTTTCTAGGGAATCGATACATAGGTAGTTCCCTTCCATCATATCTGATCTTAGATCCAGTTTTCTCATGTCTGCTTGCATGTTGCGTCCAGTCTGCTGTCTTGAGTTGTTTGCTTAAAATGTCACATTTACTGTTATCATAGCTAAATACACTTTAGGTTAATAGAAAATCATAAAATTCATCATCCAAATTTGCTAGTTTTGGACAGAAGTTCAGTATTGAAAGTTTGCCCATGGTGTCCACGGATTGATATCCGATCTTGCCATCTACAGTACACTGCAACCGATGCACTTGCTGATTGTGTGTGGTTTAGTTAGCGATTCCTTTTTAAAACTTGTTTGAAATCAACATACACACTTTTCACACATCAAGTTTTTAGCACCGTTGTTGGGACACTGACACTTTTGAGAACGTTCGGAGTCGTTGATCTAGTTGTTTACTTGCTTTCTTAGATTTTCTTTTGCCTTTAAGTGCCTTTGCTTGCAATTTGTACTTTTAGGTTTAGGTTGTTTTTGAATTTTTAGTTTAGTAATTTTCTGTGACAACTGGCACAAAACCGGTAATTTCCGTACTGTTTTAATTATTATTTAATATCTGCAATTATGTGCTTAAGCGTCAACATTGTCTGATTACTTGCTATATGTCACACCCCGAATTCCACGTGTCACCGGTGGGCCCGGTGGGGAGTATCGTGACGTGGTTGGCAACATAATAGTCAAACAACACAATATTTAAATGCACAGCGGAAGCAAATGAAAGATATCAATGTATTTCAACTTTAATAAATTGTAATATCAAGTATCACAATCAGTCGAAAGTTTGTCCACAGAAGGATAAAAAATAAATAGGAAACAGTAGTTCAACAGACTTTAGGCATCTTAAGCTTGCGAGACTTCTATTGATGCTAAGGAGAAATCCAGCCTATTACGATTAGTACCTGCATTTAATCTTTTTGGGAAAATACGTCAGTTTACACTGGTAAATACAATTAACCGACTCATTTTAAAAATGATTAAAAATTGATTTGGATGCACGTGGCATAAACATTTTATAACTTGGGATAATTATTTAAATATATAATCTCGTAAAAGAATTACATGTTCCTTATGCGTTCAGTAGCCCGGGTCGTGCCGGGTTAAAGATCAATAGACACACCACATTATTTATTTATGCACTGACGGGTGTACGCCTACACCCCGCGCTTAGGTCGTGGCCATTTCGTAAAATGATGCCAAGGATATCCGGGACATGTTCATTAACCCCCCAAAGGATTTAAGCAAACAAAACAATTTAAACGGGCCGATCAAATATCAATTAACCACCATACAATGGAAGATTTAATGCCCGACCAAGCGGTATTTTATATACCGTACCCCAAGCCCGTATAGGGAAAATAAGTTAAAAGTATTTACCTTTGCAAGTATAATTCACAAATAGCAAATGCAAGTAGCTTTTACTGGTCCTCCTATTCTGGAACGAAGGTTTATAATAACCTATTAGAATCCTAACGGGTCTTTAATTAAGCCTAAGCTTAGACCGGTTAGTTTTAAAGATACGGTTCGTACGCACGATTAAGCGAAGTCCGGGATAGAATGTTATTTAGACCCGACAAGTTTGAAGACTTGTTTAATATGGGTATATTATACACATTTTGGATTTTCAGATAAAACCGATAAGGTTTGACCCGTTTCGGCTAATTTATGCAAACTAGTTACATAAACCGAACCGAACGCGTAATAAGCGTAACGGGTATTCATGAGAGCCATATACAGGTTTCCTATGTTAATATGCCTCAAATATGTTGTGACATCAGTAAGATATCTTTTATTATGCCCGGAACGAATTTAAACACAAACTATGCCCCGTAAGGGTAGTTTGGTAATTTACAAGGTTATAAAAGAGTTTAAGTATTAACCTGAGTTACAGGTCTGATGTAACCAGAAAAAATACTCAATTTAATAAGTTATAACAGTAGAGTAAAGTATATATATGTGAAATTTATCAATTATAACCAAACTATGCACCGTAGGGGCAGTTTAGTAATTTCACATAAGCCGAAAAGCTCAAAACTGAAGTCTGAGTTAAACAACTTTTGCTTACTGTTAAAATATTATAATTTACCTAAAATATCAGTAGGTATCAACCCTTGTATGTTTAAAATAGTTTTAGTACATACTATGCGTTAAAAACGCTTACAAAGGCGATTAGGAGCTGTTTCCGGGTTCTACATACAAAGCTGATATTTTTATTATTCCAGAAGGTTTAAAATAACTTATTTACCATATAAGATCAGTAGCAAAAGGTTTGGGGTCAAGAAGATATGTAAAACTCTTTTTATAGCCCGAAAGGGCAAAACCGACATTTACCGAATCATGCTTCCGACCCTAAATTATGCTCAGCCCAAAATTAATTAAAAATCTTCAAAAATCCCAAAATAATATATTACATCAGTGGGTAAAGAGTTTGATATCAAAAAGTAGGTTCAAATAGGCTATACGCTAATTATGCCGTTTAATTGCTAAAAAGCTTTATAATTACGCTAATGAGCATAACTCTCAATCTACACCTCAAACTGATGTCAAATTTTGGGTGCAAGTTTATAATTCAGTAACTAAGGTTTCTACTCTTTTACATTTTCAAAAATCACGTTTTATGGTGAAAAGGGCATAATGGTCAACATATGAGCAATTAACGGAATCATGCATATTAATTGGATAATTATTGAACCGAGGTGTATAATAACAGAGGGTTATACTAGCATGTAACCTGGTCCAATTAAAGCTCTAAGGAATTTCTAAAACATGCTTAAACGGGTTAGAACTGAAAGTCAAAGCAAAAGTCAAATTATGCGACTTTCGGTTCCGAACCGGGTCTCTACTGAAAATTGTCGGGTTGAACATGTTTAGACATGTTCTTACATTAATTACCAAGTTATATTAATGATCAAACAGGTTGTATGGGTTCTACATTGCTAATTATGCATAAATTGAAAATTAAGCATTCTGTTGACTTTTTAATAACAAGTTTGACCCGACATTTGACCTAGTTCGAGTGGGAATCAGAGGGAGCCCTTTTAAGGGTTTAAAGCCCACATAATTACCAACTTATAACTACTTTCAATTCGACTAATCACTGGACCATCAATGATTAATCGTTAAGTCAACCGTTAATTATGACGGTTTGACTTTTAAGCTAAAACTAAGCAAAAACTTAACTAAGAAAGGTTAATCACACTTACTGAAGTCCTATGCATGATTTGGAAAGACTTGGGTCTGCTCTTAAGCTCCAGGAAGCTCCAGAAATGCAGAAATGAGGTGTGATCAAATGGTTGCAACTTTGGCCCTTTATATAGTGCTCAAATCCACTTAGATCATTGACAACAAGTGCTAGCAATGGCCATGGATCATCAACAGATGTCCCTAAGTGCCTAGGACTGTTTAGGGGTCGCCCATGATGTGAAAATATCTGTTTTGGGTCGGTTATGCGCGAATACAGGCTGCTGTCCAACTTTTCTGTATCTGGGCGTCTGACGCGGCCCGTGTAAGATCATAACAACTCTTACGCGGCCCGCCTAAGCCTCGTATTCAGAATTTCACATTTTCAAGTTTTTGCATATTGTCCCTTGGCCTTTCGAAAGGTCAACCAACCTTATTTCTTGCAATTTGACCCCTTCACATTTACTTACAAGGGCTTTAAGGCTTATACCCACTTTATTTAGTCCTTGATCACTTTGTTATTACCCGAAAAGTCATAACTTTCAACGTTGACGCTTTAACCCCTTGTATACGAATTTGATCATAACTTTCTCATACGATAACGAAACTTTATGAAATTTATATCGTACATTCTAGTGAGCATAATTAACAATTACAAAGCTTCGGGTTTGTTAAAAGGTCACTCAGAGGTATAACTTAAACATGTTGACACATTTAACCCCTGCAGTTTGTAATTTCTCACTTTCTTTCATTTTTAGCTCCGTATGATCCATGATTTATTCATTTGAAGGTATTAGCATCATGTAGGGTTATTGTAAAGTATATTTATTCACTGTTGACATTTCAAACTCGTATATTCACATACTTTCCATGTTTGTCAACTTTAGTCCTTCTAGAACATTCTTTCACACGTTCAAACATATGACACGTGTCAATACATTATAGGACGTGAATTTTCGAGGTGTTACATCCTCACCCCCTTAAAAGAAATCTCGACCTCGAGATTTACTGAAACAAATGAGGGTACTTTTCTTTCATGGTGGACTCCACCTCCCACGTATACTCGGGACCTCTACGGGCATCCCATTTTACCTTTACAATAGGCACATGCTTCCTTCGAAGCTTCTTAACCTGTCGATCTTCGATCGACACAGGTTTTTCAACAAAATTTAAGCTCTCTTCTATATGCACATCTGTATGCGGTATGACCAGTGATTCATCAGCGAAACACTTCTTCAGATTGCAGATGTGGAATACATTGTGAATTCCACTGAGCTCTTCAGGTAAGTTTAACTTATAGGCAATTGATCCGACCCGTTCGATGACCTCGAAAGGTCCTATGTATCTCGGGCTTAACTTGCCTTTCTTACCAAATCGCATCACTCCCTTCCAGGGTGATACTTTAAGCAACACCTTGTCACCTACTTCGAAGTTAAAAGGTTTACGCTTTAAATCTGCGTAGCTTTTCTGCCTATCACGGGCAGCTTTGAGACGGTCATAAATCTGGACAATCTTGTCCGTCGTTTCAAAGACTATCTCCGGTCCTGATAATTGGACATCTCCAACTTCCGCCCAACAAACGGGCGTTCTGCACTTTCTACCGTATAAGGCCTCGAAAGGCGCAGCCTTAATGCTGATATGGTAGCTATTGTTGTAGGAGAATTCGATTAACGGTAGGTGGTTATCCCAACTACCACCCAAGTCAATCACACATGCACGAAGCATGTCTTCCAACGTTTGAATAGTACGTTCACTCTGGCCGTCCGTCTGAGGATGGTAAGCCGTACTGAAATTCAAACGCGTGCCCAGAGATTGTTGGAAACTTTTCCAAAAATGTGACGTGTATCTAGTATCTCTGTCAGAGATAATAGACACAGGTACTCCATGTAGAGCTACAATCTTATCTACGTACAGTTGGGCTAACATATCGAAGCTATAGGTCTCCTTGATGGGTAGGAAATGTGCTGACTTAGTCAGTCTATCAACTATCACCCATATTGTGTCATTTCCTTTCCTGGTCTTGGGCAACTTGGTGATGAAATCCATCGTCACCATTTCCCACTTCCATGTGGGAAGTTCAGGTTGTTGTAGCAAACCTGACGGCTTTTGATGCTCTGCTTTGACTTGTGCACACGTCAAGCATTTAGCTACATAGGTGGCTATAGACTTCTTCAAGCCTATCCACCAAAAATTTGCCTTCAGATCATGGTACATCTTATCTGCTCCAGGATGAACGGAGTATTTAGAACTGTGGGCTTCCTGGAGGATGACATCTCGAAGTCCCCCATAAATTGGAACCCATATTCGTCCATTTAATCTCAGCATTCCGTCCTTGCCAAGAGATAACTGCTCCTCAGTTACCCCTAGTTTTTCATTTGGGTAGTTAGCTTCCAACACAGCTTCCTTCTGTGCAGCTAACAACCTTTCATTCAAATTGTTCTTTATTTCAATGCTCTTGGCATTGATTCGGATGGGTTTCACCCTTTCCTTTCGACTCAAGGCATCGGCGACTACATTCGCCTTGCCGGGATGGTATCTGATTTCACAATCATAATCATTCAAAGTCTCCATCCATCGGCGCTGCCTCATGTTTAAATCCTTCTGATTAAACAGGTGCTGGAGACTCTTGTGATCAGAATAGATCACACACTTCATACCATATAAATAGTGTCTCCATAGCTTCAACGCAAATACAACGGCACCCAACTCCAAGTCATGGGTGGTGTAATTCTTTTCATGCACCTTTAACTGCCGTGAAGCATATGCAATAACCTTGCCTTTCTGCATAAGCACACACCCCATGCCAGTGTGTGATGCATCGCAGTAAACTACGAATTCTTCGGTACTTTCAGGCAATGTCAGTACAGGAGCATTGCTCAACTTTCGCTTTAGGATATCAAAAGATTCTTGCTGCTAAGGGCCCCAATCAAACTTTATTTTCTTCCTAGTCAAAGAAGTTAGGGGCGCAGCAATCCTTGAAAAATTTTCGATAAATCGTCTGTAGTATCCTGCCAATCCCAAGAAATTGCGAATTTCTGTGGGCGTCTTCGGCTCCTTCCAGTTCACAACTGCTTCTACTTTAGCGGGATCCACTTGGATTCCACGCTCACTAACCACATGTCCAAGGAATTGGACTTCTCGGAGCCAAAATTCACACTTTGAAAATTTGGCGTAGAGTTTCTCATGATGTAGAAGTTTAAGAATACAGCGAAGGTGTTTCTCATGGTCAGCTTGGTTCTTCGAGTAGATGAGGATGTCGTCAATGAAGACGATGACAAATTTGTCCAAGTAGGGCTTGCAGACGCGATTCATGAGATCCATGAATGCGGCAGGTGCATTAGTGAGCCCAAAAGGCATCACTAGGAACTCGTAATGACCATAACGAGTCCTAAATGCAGTCTTGTGTACATCTTCATCTCTAACCTTCAGTTGGTGGTAGCCTGACCTCAAGTCAATCTTCGAGAATAGCTTGCCCCTTGCAACTGATCGAACAAATCATCGATCCTGGGCAAAGGATACCTATTCTTTATTGTGACCTTATTAAGCTCACGGTAATCGATGCACAGACGCATCGATCCATCCTTCTTTTTGACAAACAGAACTGGCGCTCCCCAAGGAGACGAACTAGGTCTAATGAAACCTTTAGCTAGCAATTCATCCAGTTGTGCTCTCAATTCCCTCATCTCTGTTGGTGCCAGCCTATAAGGTGCTCTAGCAACAGGTGCTGTTCCAGGGATGATGTCAATTCTGAATTCCACTTGCCTATCTGGTGGTAAACCAGGGAGTTCTTCAGGAAACACTTCAGGGTATTCAGCAATGACGGGGATGTCTTCCATCTTAGGTTTCGGCTCATCAATAGTCATTTGTGCCATGTAGATGACACAACCCTTCTTCAAACATCTCGAGGCCTTGAGCATAGTCACTTGCTCAGGCAGTCCATACCGGGTATCTCCCTGAATGGTAAGTGGTTCACCAGATGGAGTCTCGATCACCACTTGCTTCTTATCGCAGACAATCTGGGCCTGGTTATGAGATAACCAGTCCATGCCTAAAACGATGTCAAAACCAGCTAACTTCAAAGGAAGTAGGGACAATGGAAAAGAGTGGTTCTTAATGGATATGAAACATCCATCTAATATGGTTGAGGCGGTTTCTATGGTGCCATCTGCTAACTCCACCTCATATTTCACTCTTAGGGTTATAACAGGTAAATTCAGCAATTTGCAAAACTTATTATCTACAAATGATTTATCTGCGCCTGAATCAAAAAGTACTCTTGCATAGATATCATTTATGAGAAAGGTACCTGTGATCACGTTATCGTCTTGCACAGCCTCCTTCGCATCCATCCTAAAGACCCTAGCATTGGTCTTCTTGGCCTCTTCAGGCTTCTTGGCGTATTTAGGGCAGTTGGTTTTAATGTGCCCTTTCTCATTGCAACTGTAGCATGTTGCATCCTTCAGCTTTTTGCAATCCAAGGTCTTGTGTTCGTTGGACTTGCATATCCCGCAAGCAAAAGTTCTTGACTGAGTCTGCGAGTTCGATTCGAGTCTGCACTTCCCGAAGTGTTGTTTCTTGCAGACTTTGCACTTGGGCTTTTCACCAGATTGATGCCCATCCTTCTTTGACTCAGACCCCTTCTTGTTGTCACCGTTTCCTCGGTGTTTCTTGTTTGACCTCCGTGAATTATCATCTTCACGTTTTCTTTTCTCAACATCTTTGTTCCTCAGCGATCTTTGTCTGACCGCGTCCAATGTGAGGGACAAAGATATATCAGCCACAGATCTGAAAGTAGTCGGTCGAGAGGCCCTCACGCTTGCCTTTATCTCGGGGGCTAAACCCCCAATGAAACGAGCTATTCGTTTGGGTTTCGGGGTCACTAGATACGGAACCAACCTCGACATTGTATTTAAAGATCGTGAGGTAAGCTTGGCAATCTAGATTGGTCATTACCAAAGAGAGAAAATCTGACTCAATCTTTTCGACCTCATGTTGAGGGCAGTAGTTTTCCCTGATGAGGGCAACAAATTGCTCCCATGTCATGTTGTACAATGGGATCTTCCCAGTGGCTTGAATCAACGATCTCCACCAGGCTAAGGCCTCGCCTTTAAATGATTGCGACACAAACTTGACTATATCCCTCTCAGTGCACCCGCTGATATCCACTACTGTGTCCATCTCATCTAACCACGTCATGCAGTCAATGGCTCCTTTTTCCCCAGTGAAATCCCTGGGTTTGCAGGAAACAAAGTATTTGTAGGAGCAACCCTTATTACGGGGTTCTTGATTTAGTACAATCTGTTGAGATGGAGCACTGTGGTGGTTTGAGAAGTGTCGATCATCATCTTTCCTTGGTTCTTCCTTTTTGGAGGGAGGCTTGCTGTGAGCCTCAGAATGAGTCTTTGGCTTTGAACGCAGCGCAGATAGGGTACTACTTCGAGTCCCACTATAATCTTCATACTGTCGCTCTAAGGCCTTTGTAACAGCGTCGTCTACTAATGCTTTCAGTTCAGCACCCGGTATATTAATTCGGGCGTCATCGTTATTCTCTCTTGGGTGACTATTAATTTCATCCGAGTCAGCCATTTTAATTTAAACTGTTACATAGGAGAATAACAATAGTTTATTTGGGAGTTTATCATAGAATTGTCTTTTATGGCAATTCATTAACCATGGTATACATAAACCATATTTGGTTAATTTGTTAATCATATTTATTTAGGATTTTTATTAAAATTTATCCTAATTATAAAAACAATAACAGTTTTATTAGTGGCACAAAAGGCCTAGTCACAAGGACATTTTTAAATTACAAGCTGTGATTTCAGATAATCAAGGCTTTAAGGTTTGAACATAGTTCTTTACCTTTTTCGGACAGGGAGTCATAGCTACCACTGTCTTTTGGCTCATGTAGAAATGAGCAAGGCCCGTAGGCACTATATTACCAATGTATGGTCAAATACGATCATCTTAATTGATGATTTAAACCCATGATTCATAGATCATTTAGTTGGGTTAGGAATCTTTTGAAGAATCCATATATAAGAATGACGTGTGTGATTTTAACGAATCACGTCTGCCAAGAGTGTTAACATATTTTTAGATGTTAACAGGGATCCGAATCTTTTAAACAGGTCTTACCATCTTGGCCAGGTCTTTACAATGACACTCAGGCTAGGTTTCACTCTTAAGATTCTTATTCAATATTTAATAGGCAGATTATTATTAAAAAGGAATGATTTTGATTTATTTATTTCATATATAATATTTATGCATATAATGGCAAAAATGAAATTTATAAACTTACATTCCATTAATTATTAAAAGATTACATACTGCCCTAAACGGGTCTTTTTAACAAACATTTACCCACGCAGGGGTCAAACTGAAATACTAGTCCACGCAGGGACTTAAACAAACAACATACCCTTGTAGGGGTTAACAGAAAGATAGACCCACGCAGGGGTCAAAACAAACAAACATACCCACACAGGGTCAATACAGCAAGACAGGCCCACGCAGGGGCTCAACTGATACAAGGAAATTACAACAACAGTGGAAGGATTCAATGGTCCTTCTTGCTCTTCCCTTTTATTAAACTTGTCAGTCCCTGGAAGAAAGTTTGTCTCTCCCTGCGATCCCTGTGAAAGTCTCGCTCAACCTGGTCCTGTCTCTGAAGAATTTCTTCCCGTTCTGGGGGAGAAAACAGTGGCGGCTGCGATTGTGTCCGAATTATAGGTCTAGCAGGTATTTGGTACCCATGAGTTGGGTACCCTACTCCCCAAGGAGCTCCATATGATCCTTAGGGGTTAAAGGCGTTGTAATTGGCCGCTACCAAGTATGGGTCGGCTTCAGCGTAATTATAGTTGGTGTGAGCCGGCGGCTCAAACGGGTTATACGCCATTGAACCAGTGTAAGCAGGAATCGGGTTATCAAAACCCATCGGTGGTGGCTGCTGTGCAACTGGGTTTGAAGGCCCACCCATTTGCGGGTCTTCATGTAGTGGCGGATAATGACTGCCACTTGAGTGTCGAGGAGAGCTGAAGTGAAAATCTCCTCCACGCGCGGACATTCGCGCGCCTGTCCTCCTACGCCTCGGTGGTTCTGGAGGTGCCTGGTTAACTGGTGGTGGTGGAGGCGGTGGCGTGACTGTCACAAATCGTGAATCCCCAGAGGGATCCTGCTGCTGCTGCTGCTGGTGAGGTGACGAATGATGAGAAGGTGTGAAGTACCACTCGTGCTGGTTAAACCTCGCCTGAAAGCTGTCTGGACCACCATAGGGTGATCCGTGAAAAGAAGATCCATCCGAGATCTCGATGGGATGGTTCGGTGTACCGCTTGCAGGTTCGACGGGATCCGTTTCCTCGTCCATGTCCTCTGCATGATCGCCGGAGAAATGATCCTCTGGCCCCAATGGGTTAAAACCCACTGGTTCTTGTATGTAGTTTGCCGGGTTAAACCGGCCCCGAAAAACAGGTGTGGGGTCTCCAAAGGAATGGTGCGATAAGGATCGCTGTAGAGGTATGTAAGAAGGTTGTGGGTTGTTGGGCTCGTTTTCCGCCTGTGGCCCATACGAGTTATGATAGGGAGGCGTTGAACTGTGCGAAACCGACCGCCTAGCGGGCTCCGCATGTGTCCTCCAGTTTCCTTGTGGTTCTGCGCTCGCAGTATTGGAAGGAGCTCGCTGGTGCGAAGGTCCGGCCTCATGATCGTTGGGGGCGGTGATTGGCCCCTTGCCTCGTCCTCTACGTCTAAAGAATCTTGGCGGCATGTTTACTCCTGTCAATATAACATAAGATAACGACAAGAAAATATAAAATAAAGGACAAATTAAAACAAAATAGAATTTGTCCTATGTTATTTGTCTAGACTCGAAAGTTTAGGTATGTGCAATTGTGTCATTGAGATTAAACACAAAAGGCTAGTGTTTAATTCACTCAATGTTGGCTCTGATACCAACCTGTCACACCCCGAATTCCACGTGTCACCGGTGGGCCCGGTGGGGAGTATCGTGACGTGGTTGGCAACATAATAGTCAAACAACACAATATTTAAATGCACAGCGGAAGCAAATGAAAGATATCAATATATTTCAACTTTAATAAATTGTAATATCAAGTATCACAATCAGTCGAAAGTTTGTCCACAGAAGGATCAAAAATAAATAGGAAACAGTAGTTTAATAGACTTTACGCATCTTAAGCTTGCGAGACTTCTATTGATGCTAAGGAGAAATCCAGCCTATTACGATTAGTACCCGCATTTAATCTTTTTGGGAAAATACATCAGTTTACACTGGTAAATACAATTAACCGACTCATTTTAAAAATGATTAAAAATTGATTTGGATTTACGTGGCATAAACATTTTATAACCTGGGATAATTATTTAAATATATAATCTCGAAAAAGAATTACATGTTCCTTATGCGTTCAGTAGCCCGGGTCGTGCCGGGTTAAAGATCAATAGACACACCACATTATTTATTTATGCACTGACGGGTGTACGCCTACACCCCGCGCTTAGGTCGTGGCCATTTCGTAAAATGATGCCAAGGATATCCGGGACATGGTCATTAACCCCCCAAAGGCTTTAAGCAAACAAAACAATTTAAACGGGCCGATCAAATATCAATTAACCACCATACGATGGAAGATTTAATGCCCGACCAAGCGGGATTTTATATACCGTACCCCAAGCCCGTATAGGGAAAATAAGTTAAAAGTATTTACCTTTGCAAGTATAATTCACAAACAGCAAATGCAAGTAGCTTTTACTGGTCCTCCTATTCTGGAACAAAGGTTTATAATAACCTATTAGAATCCTAACGGGTCTTTAATTAAGCCTAAGCTTAGACCGGTTAGTTTTAAAGATACGGTTCGTACGCACGATTAAGCGAAGACCGGGATAGAATGTGATTTAGACCCGACAAGTTTGAAGACTTGTTTAATATGGGTATATTATACACATTTTGGATTTTGAGATAAACCGATAAGGTTTGACCCGTTTCGGCTAATTTACGCAAACTAGTTACATAAACCGAACCGAACGCGTAATAAGCGTAACGGGTATTCATGAGAGCCATATACAGGTTTCCTAAGTTAATATGCCTCAAATATGTTGTGACATCAGTAAGATATCTTTTATTATGCCCGAAACGAATTTAAACACAAACTATGCCCCGTAAGGGTAGTTTGGTCATTTACAAGGTTATAAAAGAGTTTAAGTATTAACCTGAGTTACAGGTCTGATGTAATCAGAAAAAATACTCAATTTAATAAGTTATAATAGTAGAGTAAAGTATATATGTGAAATTTATCAATTATAACCAAACTATGCACCGTAGGGGCATTTTGGTAATTTCACATAAGCCGAAAAGCTCAAAACTGAAGTCTGAGTTAAACAACTTCTGCTTACTGTTAAAATATTATAATTTACCTAAAATATCCGTAGGTATCAACCCTTGTATGTTTAAAATAGTTTTAGTACATACTATGCGTTAAAAACGCTTACAAAGGCGATTAGGAGCCGTTTCCGGGTTCTACATACAAAGCTGATATTTTTATTATTCCAGAAGGTTTAAAATAACTTATTTACCATATAAGATCAGTAGCAAAAGGTTTGGGGTCAAGAAGATATGTAAAACTCTTTTTATAACCCGAAAGGGCAAAACCGACATTTACCGAATCATGCTTACGACCCTAAGTTATGCTCAGCCAAAAATTAATTAAAAATATTCAAAAATTCCAAAATAATATATTACATCAGTGGGTAAAGAGTTTGATATCAAAAAGTAGGTTTAAATAGGCTATACGCTAATTATGCCGTTTAATCGCTAAAAAGCTTTATAATTACGCTAATGAGCATAACTCTCAATCTAAACCTCAAACTGATGTCAAATTTTGGGTGCAAGTTTATAATTCAGTAAATAAGGTTTCTACTCTTTTACATTTTCAAAAATCACGTTTTATGGTGAAAAGGCATAATGGTCAACATATGAGCAATTAACGGAATCATGCATATTAATTGGATAATTATTGAACCGAGGTGTATAATCACAGAGGGTTATACTAGCATGTAACCTGGTCCAATAAAAGCTCTAAGGCATTTCTAAAACATGCTTAAACGGGTCAGAACTGAAAGTCAAATTATGCGACTTTCGGTTCCGAACCAGGTCTCTACTGAAAATTGTCGGGTTGAACATGTTTAGACATGCTCTTACATTAATTACCAAGTTATATTAATGATCAAACAGGTTGTATGGGTTCTACATTGCTAATTATGCATAAATTGAAAATTAAGCATTCTGTTGACTTTTTAATAACAAGTTTGACCCGACATTTGACCTAGTTAGAGTGGGAATCAGAGGGTGCCCTTTTAAGGGTTTAAAGCCCACATAATTACCAACTTATAACTACTTTCAATTCGACTAATCACTGGACCATCAATGATTAATCGTTAAGTCAACCGTTAATTACGACGGTTTGACTTTTAAGCTAAAACTAAGCAAAAACTTAACTAAGAAAGGTTAATCATACTTACTGAAGTCCTATGCACGATTTGGAAAGACTTGGGTCTGCTCTTAAGGTCCAGGAAGCTCCAGAAATGCAGAAATGAGGTGTGATCAAATGGTTGCAACTTTGGCCCTTTGTATAGTGCTCAAATCCACTTAGATCATTGACAACAAGTGCTAGCAATGGCCATGGATCATCAACAGATGTCCCTAAGTGCCTAGGACTGTTTAGGGGTCGCCCATGATGTGAAAATATCTATTTTGAGTCGGTTATGCGCGAATACAGGCTGCTGTCCAACTTTTTTGTATCTGGGCGTCTGACGCGGCCCGCGTAAGATCATAACAACTCTTACGCGGCCCGCCTAAGCCTCGTATTCAGAATTTCACATTTTCAAGTTTTTGCATATTGTCCCTTGGCCTTTCGAAAGGTCAACCAACCTTATTTTTTGCAATTTGACCCCTTCACATTTACTTACAAGGGCTTTAAGGCTTATACCCACTTTATTTAGTCCTTGATCACTTTGTTATTACCCGAAAAGTCATAACTTTCAACGTTGACGCTTTAACCCCTTGTATACGAATTTGATCATAACTTTCTCATACGATAACGAAACTTTATGAAATTTATATCGTGCATTCTAGTGAGCATAATTAACAGTTACAAAGCTTCGAGTTTGTTAAAAGGTCACCCAGAGGTATAACTTAAACATGTTGACACCTTTAACCCCTGCAGTTTGTAATTTCTCACTTTCTTTCATTCTTAGCTCCGTATGATCCATGATTTATTCGTTTGAAGGTATTAGCGTCATGTAGGGTTATTGTAAAGTATATTTATTCACTGTTGACATTTTGAACTCGTATATTCACATACTTTCCATGTTTGTCAACTTTAGTCCTTCTAGAACATTCTTTCACACGTTCAAACATATGACACGTGTCAATACATTATAGGACGTGAATTTTCGAGGTGTTACACTATACATATGAATTCATGCATGTTTTGTACTTCAAATATTGCTTTGTGCACTACTTTAAGCGTTGCGTCAGAAAGACTAGTAAACTCACCGGTAAGACACTCTGTGTCAGTATTTCCGCAGAAAGCAGTCAGACAATAGAATTAGGGCCTAGGAATAGGTCCAACATCTAAAATATATTAAAACCCAAGTATGGATACAAGGGTTAACATATAAGCTTCCCGGAAGCTAAACTATACACTAAAAGACACCCGAAACTTACCTAAAATGCTGAATTCTGCATATTTCAGCAATAATTCAGCTTTTAGCACCAAAATAGCATGTAGAATTTATGAATTAGTGTCCAGAATAACTTACAAAGTGTCGGGAATCGAAACTGTCACAAAAGGTGCTTCATACTTAGTGAAACTGCGCAATTTAGCACTTTAACGAACCGTAACGAAACGAGCAACCGGACACTACCCAAAATACCAAATTTCACTTGAAACATTGTTTTAGTGTTATGAAGCTAGTTATGGGCACCGAACATCATATTACATCTCATAAACACTAAACACATAAAATACCTAACTAACACCTTTACTTTCCAACCAAACCAAGTAACCAACAATTGAAATGAAACCATACACCCCCCCCCCCCTTTGGACGGTTAGGGGACATGGGTCCCACAAGATGATTTTATTCTATATTTATAAGATTTGTCTAATATTTGTTGAGAATATTCCAAACAAATATACCATGTGTTGGAAGAATTTTATAAAGAACCATAAGACTTAAACATTTCACATATACACTTCATCTTCTTCCATTCTTCTCCTTCTTGGTCTCGGCTCAAACACACACACCCACAACCTCCATTTTCAAGCTTCATACAACCAATCCAAGGTGATTTAGAGGTGTAAGGAGCTTATCTAAGGAAGCTTGAAGTGTAGAAACTTGAAGGACCTCTTTGTGGAGCCTTTAACCACCTATTTTCTTTCATATTCATCATCAACCTTCTTGTGCCACTTCCCTAGCCGTTAGAGCTACTAGTAAGCCTCTTGATCTTGTTTTTACTTCTAATCATAATGGTTAAGGTGTTATGTAAGTGGTTAAACTCAAGAATCATAAAGAAATAAGAAGATGATCACTAACATAAAGCTAAATAACATGAAATCTAAGTTGATTAAGTACATGTATGAATCTTGTTTGTTGATTTCTTGTGTTTATGGTGTAGATCACCATAAGAAGCTTGCTAGATGATGATTAAACATATGATCTAGCAAGTATAAGGATGGATCTTGAAGAAATCATAATGATCATCCTTTATGTTAATCATGAACTTGAAAATGATATTGTTTTAGGGTATAATGATGATTAATACATGTTAAAAGTCTTGTAAATGGATGATTACAAAAATAATTTTCTCAAGAAACCAAGGTTATTTACAAGATTAACATGATCATGACTTTTAAAGGAAATAAATATGTTTTTAGTGTTAAATCAAGACTAGAAACATGTTTGTAACAAGAAAAATACAAAAGAATTATTTTTAGAAAAATTATCTTACAAATTGTAAATGACTAAATCTTTCAAGAATGTGATTTACAAACAAATAACCATGTTTTAAAGGGTAACTAAACCTACTAAATAACATGGTAAGTTACTACAAGTTTTTACAAAATTTCAAGTTCATGATGTAGTGTAAATTGCATGATCTTGGCTCATGGTAAGTTTTGATTGAGTTGTTGATGATTGATGATGATTTTAAAAGAAAATGATATGTTTTTAAAGCATGGAAACCTTCATTTTTAAGGGAAAACTATGGCAAAATTTTTGTAGAAATTAAACACTTAGAAAAAAAAATATTTTTTTAAACAAGTGTTTATAAGTAAATTTTGAACATGGTTTTCATATAAAAGTTTGCCATAATTTTTATTACAAAAATTACAAACATTGGAGGTTGATTTTTGATAAATAAAAGTGACTAACTATATATTTAGGAAAATATATTTAGATGTCACAAAATGTGTGTTACTTGTATATTACGTGTAGTAGTTATATTATTTTAGGAACTTGAAAATAATATAACACACAAATATGCCAAAATTTGGAATACAAATACTACCAAAATTCCAAGAAAACACATATATGAATTATACCCGAATATCGGACAATCGGACGAACGGACTTATGGACTATAAGTAAATATATTCCGGAAATAAATCAGTAACTTAACAAGTATGACGAACGGTATTTTCGAAACCAAGGGATAGCGAGATATGAATTTTTACAAGTATTACAAAAATATATCATATTTTTGTCAAATAGAAAATATATTATTTTGGATGGAGAAAAATATATATATTTTCTTGAAACAAGATAAAAATATATTATTTTGGGTGAAACTGGAAAAATATATTTTCTAAGACTAATCTTAAAAATATATATTATTTTTGAGATTTATAAGGAATATACTTATTTTTGCCAAATAAATTTATAGATATTTTCTATAAAAATCCTCTCAAAATATGTATATTTTGAGAATATAAGATGGTGATTTTTAGTTGTCTAAAAAAATAATGTTCCGGAAAAATAATCACAAGTTTAAGTATAAAATACTTAATACAAGAAAATACGCATCCGCATACGTATAAATACATTCCAGAATACACCACTAATACTTGGCGAAATACACAAGTATGAAAATACACAAATACAAGTATACCTATGCTTGGAAAATATACATGTGTAGAAAGTATATAATAAACCAAGTTGAAAATATATTACTTCAACAATATTCCAATAATTGGATAAATATAATTTAAGTTAAAATATTATTATTTTAACTAATAATTATATACTTTGGAATTATATAAAGTACATCAAGGATGTAACTTAAAATATACTAATGATTCCAAAATAAGTCTTAATGAACAACTAAGACTAATAGTCGTTACACGACCTAAACGTCTAATAAAACATAGTACATGTGTAGGTAGTGATACGACGCTCTAAGCAAACCCGGTGAAGTTTACGACGCAGGATACGCAAAATTGTGAGTTCATGTCCCCACTTTTAAACTTTTACTTGTTTTCTAAACTTGGGGAAAATACATGTGCTATGGTATGTTGAATATAAAAACTAAGGAATGATACTATAGATCATGTGACGTATAGGGTGCCATAAGCACCATTAATCAATTACATACATAGACCGCGGAACAAAAGGTTAGATCTAATGGGTTTCATGCAACCACACTCTTGGCCACTCTTTTACCAAGCAGTGCTTTTGTGTCTCTAGTCGTGAATCGACAAGTAAAAATGCCTATGGTTTGGATGCTTCCTATGTCGTTACATATGTTAGTGGCCTCGCGAACCATTAGCGATCTCGTATTCCTTACATTTACAGAAGTACTTATTTCAGTACAATTACATACCATATTTTCTACAACGAATGCTTAAATGTTTTACACAAAACTGCATGAATTCACACCAACATTATGTTGACGATTTTCCAAAACTTACATGTATTTCAGGTAACTAAAGTGGATGTACGTGCGGTCTCACTCTTGCTCTGGGATGTCGTTTATGTTTTTAGTTATGTTATGTCAAGACTCCAATGCCTCTTTTGCGGGTTTTGGTTGTTATACTCCACCTCATGTGGTGATATAATGATTAAAACCTTGATGTGTGTTGTTGAAATAAAGTTGTAAACTTTTGAACAATTATTAGTCGTGTGATGTAAACACTTATCTTAAACTATGTTTTGAATGATTAATGTCAATGGAATTTGGAGTTATTTTATGAGCATGTAGTATGTTTACCATTCGTATGCAATGAGAACCTTTCAGGATCCCACCTCGTGCTTCCGCCTTAGAAAGGGGTGTGACAGATTGGTATTAGGGTTGCGATTGTAGTGAACCAGGATTCCTTCTCGAGTCTAGACTACAATCTTTAGGATCCACTCACGAAAACAATTTTTCAAAAGTTTTCATTGCATAAAACTTTCTGCGACATCCACTACCTGAAACTGTTTTCAAAGAGTCAAGTAAGGACACTACAAGACTTGGGGTGCACTGGGGTAGCACTTGTCTTTGACTAAGAATTACTTGCAACAATGTGTATAATTATTTGTATATTAATTAATTAATAATTAATATATACTTATACTATGAATAAAATATTACAGGTACACATGTATTCGTCTGAAAGCAGCGGCCTATCTGAAGGAAGTGACCCGATGATGATTATCTCCAACGAAGAGATTTCTTCAGCACAGGAGACGTTCAAGTCTGACTTCGAGGCTGACCCTGAGATGATAACCGATGATGATGATCTCGACGATGTCTTAGCTCTGCCTTTACTGTAGGTCCCTCGGAGGTTGAGGTCAAACCTATTCCTTGTTATGTATAACACACTAGCAAGTGCGGAATCCAAGCTAGCATGCAAACCGAGATAGAACAAGCACAAACACAGCACACAAACTTCACCGATTAACACCACATGTATTAATACGTATGAAAGGTTCGGTTACAAGCTCAATGTTTACAGATGTATTCTGCAAACTCTCAATGTTCTCTCGTGTGTGTGTGTTATCTATTCTTGTGTCTCTGGCTCTCCTTCTTAAAATGAACACACTACATGGGTATTTATACCCAACACAGGACGTCTGGTCGAAGGATCAGATAGACTGATCGAAGGATCATCTATCGACCAGAAACCTATCGAAGGATCAACATATACCTCGAAGGATGACATCTTTCGAGGTCCATCAATTATCCATCGAAGGTTATCCTTCGAGCTCATCGAAGGATATAAACTATCCTTCGATGACACATCCTTCGACCCAAACATCTTTCAACCAATGTTCAAACTGTTTGGCCAAGTCAAACCAGGAGGATAGTTGACTTGGTCAAACTTACAAGACTAACAAAGACATCGTTTGGTATCATGACAAAATACAGACAAAGTACAGACACAAGTGCACCAACAAACTCCCCCTTGGCTGTAACTTTGTCTCGATTTTAATTCTTGATCTTTGTCTCGATCTTCGTGACTTCAAGTCTTTGACGTCCTTTCAAGTCTTCAATGTCGGAGGATCTTTAAAGTCTTCACGTCTTGAAAGCAGAAAGTGTACCAACAAACTCCCCATTTCATGTAGGAAGTGTGTTGACAAACTCCCCCTTAACATAAGCTCCCCCTTGAGTTATGCTCGTGAAATACTTGTTCTTTATGGGTTGAGATCCTTGTGGTGTTGATGATGGCCAGCAGCAACTCGATCATTTTCTTCATTTGAGTGCCTTCACGTCGTGTCTTCATTCCGAAGCTTGTCATCGACCATGTTCTCCTTGCCTTTAGAATCTGCACATGCAAGAAATCTAAACGCGTAATGAGAACAACTGCTTGGAATATAGCAAACATAAACAAACGACACACGTGTGACCATTGTTTAATCAAACACCGTCCGACAACAGTTTGAAAGTTTAGAAAATGTACAATGTTAATCCTTTAACTTTCAAAATGTGTTAACTTCGACCATTTATGAAGGTGCAATTGTTTTCCGGCTTATAATCAGGATTTTGGGTAGGATAGACTCGAGTTCCAACATCAGTCAATCAAAAATAAACTAGAAGCAAAATCTTTTTGGATTTTATAAAGTTTATATTAAAACACACCTAAAATCTTTTTGGAATTTTTCATTTTTCAAAAGTAAAGACGGAAAGCAATAAGTAAATATATACAAAGATGCAGAAACGAAAGCAGTAAATAAATATTTACAGACATTCTTTTTGCGAGTTTCGAGGGTAAGAGAATCATATCAGTGTACGGTCATGCCAAAACGCTCTTGTTGTTCAATTAGTTAACATTAAGATAAGCATCCTATAACAATTATCGGTATTGTTGTCCACATAAGCTCAACTTATCAGATGTAATCATGGCGAGGGGATACGTTAAGGAATGATTTATACTTACCGACCGGTGTTCATCCACATCACGACACATTCCCGTATCAAGGTATGCACGAGGGTTCATCTTACCGGTGAGTATACCGATTATCATCTGTTTGACCGTATATGATGTGAGATTCTCACTTATTTGATTTGAAAACAAGCCCTATGTGATAGAATCACTTATTGATGAGGAACTTGATTTTCATATGCATGAGGGCACAGGAGCAAGTCCGTGAACAGGTCAGTACTTTCGTACAGCAGAGAGACGAACTTGACTCCCGGATAAATGTGATATATTATCACTTATTTGTTTGGACATGTGATTGTTGATCACTTATTGAGGTCGTATGCAATATGTACACGTATGTATAGTATCATGGAAGATCTAGACTTGCGTCCCCGTTATTTTTCGGTAAAAGATACAACCATGATACCCAGATGATAAGCAGCATTAAGACCGAATATCTCAGAACCTCGGCAATCTCTCAAACGAAATTTCGGTACTAAGACCATATGCCAATGAATGGTTCCCACCCAGTCTTCAGTCGGATTTAAGATTTATATCACCCTGCACACTTTAAAATGATTGTGAGCCTACCGATACATCTTATATAGAGCTGCTTATCGTTTTTCAGTTTAGGTTTAAAGAGGTTTGGACAGACCACTGATGTACTATCATCTTCTCTTTTGCTCGCCAGGAAACTCATTTTTGTTTTTCTATTGTTTTTGTGTTTTTGAAATTTTCAATGTTTTTGGATTTTCAAATTTTTGGATTTACTCCCCCTAAAATCAACAAACTAAGATAAATTTAAAACACAAAGGTATTTACAAAAATGATTTTCCGATGTTGGTTTTACTCTTGCTTGACCTTAATGCCGTTTACCATCAATAAAAAGTCAAATCTTGATTTGTCAAATGCTTTGGTAAAAAGGTCGGCACGTTGGTCATCGGTGTGGACCATGACAACATTGATGAGTTTCATAATGAAACAATCACGTGTGAGGTGATATTCGAGATCAATGTGTCAGGTCAAGGAGTGCTGTACGAGATGATAATAATTCATAAAGCAGCTTAAATATCGACAAGTAAAGGAGAGATTAGAAATTTAAAACCGTATCCTGCAACTGCTTCGTGCATTGCAAGGAATCTGAGTGCTCTCCCAAACTGGATATCCACCCGGTGTGGATTTCAAAGTCGATTTTGTAGCTACTTAGAAATCTCTTCACAGCAACAAGATCAGAAACCTCTGGGTCCGGCTGGTCTTCCACATTGTACCAGCGAAGGTCTTTGTCTTTCTCTTTGAGAAGTAATGTGCGGTTGTTCAATCCACGCCAAGGCATCCGCACACCCGGTTGGTTTGATCAACAAACACATTCTCTTCAATCACACCACGAAGAAATGTACACTGCACGTTTATCTTGTTGAGTATGAACTTCAGACGTGCTGCAGGTGCGTACATTTTACGTGATTCTATCCCGGGGACCCGATTAAAGCCTTGAACAATCAAACTTTTGGAATGATTTTCATTTTGTCGAAGTTATCAATATCTTTCGACGGACAACTCTGTTTCTCCTTTTCCTTTTCTCTCCATCAAAAGCAACAATTTATTATGTCGCCTATCTTGTGCAGGGACGCTCCACTATCAACAATCTTACGATTATCGAAAGTTCCTCCTGGAATATCCTACACACTCACTCAGAGATTAGTTGGTGAGGGGGACCCAAGCCTTTGTGGTCTTGGGTCGTCCTTGATCATCAAGGAAAGTGATTTCAATCACTTGATGATTAGGAAAAAGAACCTGTGGTGCTCCCCCTGATTGAATTATCTGCTTTTGCTTCCAAGCTGTTTGTCCTTTACCAGTATTTGAATTTATTGTTTTAGCATTTACTGGTTTTACAGTTTCAGATTTCGCTTGTACAGGTTTTTCTTCTTTGACCTCTGATTTTAAGGCCTTTTCAATTACCTTTTGATTCTTTTGCTTTAACTTCTTTTCCCTTTCTTTCAAGACACGTGGGTCTTGTTTCGGGGAAACTGATCGTTTTCGGTAATTGATTTCTTGGGGAGCACTTGTTTTTGACTTCAGCTTTTGTACGTGTGGGCAATATCTTACAATATTCCCAACTGTCCCACATTCAAAACATGTTCTCCGCTCTACAAACTTCGGAGAAACATGTTGATGACTAGACGGAGAACCAGACAATGAACTTTGTGATCTAGACGTGCTTGGACCTAAATCACATGCGTTGGTGTGTTGGGTGTAATTATTCTGATCATTTCGTTTTAAAATTCTAACTTGTTTTATAAACTCAAGGTTAGATTTATCCTGAAATGTTTCAAGTTTGTCTGAACCCGTGGATCCAACAAAGTTCATTTTCGGTTCTCGTTTCTTAACCGGAGCTCTTTTGTTTTGCACCTTTTGTTGTTGAACCTTTGGTTGTTCAGCCTTAGACTGCTGAACTTTAGGTGCTTGAACATTCTTGTTCTGAGCCTTCTTTCTCTGAACCTTACCCTTTCCGGAGTTGACTTGTTGTTTTCGCTCAATTGGTAGTTTTTGGTTTCCGTATTGTTTTCTAATTTGTTCACACGGAATTGGATCACATTGAGTGACGGTAACTTTGCCACTCTTGTTCCCCAAAAACTTATCAGTGCATCCTTCAAAAATTTGCTCAATTAAATCTTGATTTACATTTTTAATTGGAAAATCTTTGTTAGAGTAGATTTTGCTATCTCCTTTGAGCGTGTACAACAAGTTATTCTCTTCACTGCTAGATACAAGGGACTCCACTGCCTTTGACATTTCAGTCTTACTCGGTTTCACTGGTGGATCACACAGGATGTGATTCTCGATTGGAATATCTATTGTAACCGAGTTAGACTGTTGTTTCACAATTTCTTCAGATTCATCATCCGAAGAATCAGCATCCTCAACAATGGGAGGACTCTGTTCCTTAACACACGATGAATCTGACACATTCTCAGATTCTGATTGACCCGAGGATGATGTACCAGTTGTGAACCCGAGGCCTGCTGCAAAGTCATCTAGATTGAGTGACACAGTAGGTTCAAAACGGGGCATATCCTCGTCATCAGGCAATTTGGAGTAATTGTGATTCATTGGGGGAGGACATGATTTGAATCCAATACATAGTTTATCCCCCTTTTTCTTTTGAACGTCGATGATGTGATCCAATACATAGCGGGAATTGGAATAGCTTTCCAGTTTCTGCTTAATTGTCTCACATTCACATCGAGCCGTTGCCAACTCTACCATTTGCTTTTCAATTGTGTCAATAAGATTATTATTAGCATGTTGTTTTCGCAAAACAGCCTTTTGTAATTCTGAAACATCATGTCTTAATGACGCAATTGTTGCCTTAAATTCCTTTTCATTTCTGGTTAAAAACAAGTTAGCTTCAGTTGCTTTAGAAAGATCTACAATCAATTCTTGATTGTGTTTGTATGTGATTTCAAACTGACTTTCCTTTTCAGCATATTTAACATTTAAACTATCACAATTTTCACAGCTAACTACAGTGGGTTCATCGACACATACCTGACTTGATGAACTGTCGACATTAGCCATAAAGGCTGAATGGAGAGAAGACGAAGAGGAAGCAGTTTGATCCACCAAAATAGATCTTCTTTGAATTCCTGCTGCAGTTTCGTCCAAAGGCTCATCAATATCTGCATCGACTGACGCATTTGATGTCTCATCCACATGATCATTGCCTGAAGTGGAGGATTCTTCATCTGAGCTTCCACTATAACCAGAACTGTCTTCATCTTCAGAAGATTCATCACCATTTGTGGAAGATTCTCCACCACTGGCGTGCTTTAAATCCTTTACAACTTCAGCAAAACATGCTGTTCCACCATTTCTTCCTTCTCCAAACTGAAGGTTCCAATTGCAGATTTCATCAGCTTGAACAACCAAACCTCTGTGGGAATTAGTGTTTGTGGATCCAGATGCATTTCCTCCAATGGGAACTATTGATCTGTCGGAATTGTTGTTCGGTTGCTGTTGTGACTGTCCTTGATTCCCGAAGGGATTCTGATTTCCTTGCTTAGGTGGCTTCTGACACTCCCGCTTGAAGTGACCCTTTTCACCACAATTGAAGCAAGTGACAGCATTCTTATCAAAACCATACTTGGTGTTGTTGTTGCTATTCAAGTTGGTTCTTCCCGTCCTTTCCATAAACTCCTTTGCTCTTCGAATTGCACTAGTAAGAGCCCATTTGATATCCATCATTTCAAACTCTTCTCTATCCACTTGCTGATAATCTTCATTGGTTAGATTGATATTCCCAATCTGACCTGCTATCAATCCACAATAAGCACTAACCAAGGTGTTCAACATCTCCATATGCTCCTTGGCTATTTCGACACTGACTTTGGAAAAGTTGGAAGTGTCTAATCTGACTGTGTTCGGATTGGAAGTGGCTTGAAAGTTTGAAGAGCTCCCATAAAATCCTTGCTGTTGCGGTTGTTGCTGCTGAGCTCTGCTTGAATACATCGTCGAGTATGCTGAAGGATCAAACTGATTTGTTGTGGAAGGTCCGGTGTTTGAGATGAAGGCTGTTTGAAGCTTCGCATGTTGAGAGGCTGGTTTTTCTCCACTGATACCTCCTGCAATCCCATGGTACATCTCTGGATTTTGAGGAATTAGTGTTCTTTTTGCCTTAAGCTTTTCTTCTACATCCTTGTTCTCCAGTTTTTGAATTAACTCATAAACGGTGATTGTGTCTAGAACACCATTTTCTTTGAGAATTTCAAGATAACTGCTCCACTTTGCTGGTAAGCTATCAGCGAATCTCTTCACCATTTCTTGTGGGGTGGCAGTAACTTTAAAAGCAAACATCTCACTCAACAAGTGATGGAACCTTGTAGATAACTCTGCCAAAGTCTCATTCTCCAAACACGTGAATCCTTCAAACTCTTTCTTCAGTAATTCTTGCTTGATCTTTCTAGATTGAGCATTTCCTTCACATCGTAACGTGAGCATATCCCACAAGCTTTTAGTAGTCGTGCAGTAAACAAACTGGTGGTATATGTCTCTGTGAAGAGCTTGTGTGAGAATCATGAAGGCTTTCTTTTCTAACTCAAATTTCTTCTTATCATCTTCAGACATAGTGCTGTAAGTTTGTGGATTAGATCCTGCAACTTCCAAATCATTGTCAAATGCGGTGAAGAAGCACATCCATAGATCTTGACCTTGCCCCTGAACATAAGTTCTCAGCCTTTCTTTCCACCATCCCCAATCATTGATGTGATTTAGCTTTGGCGGTTTTGTGCTTGTACCAGTTTCACTGTCGTTCTGCATCATAGTTTGAATGCTGCTGCTTTGATTTGTGACCAAAGCCCATTGATTTGCAGTTATCATTGCAGCTTGAGGTGGGGCAATAGCCTGCATCCATGCAGTTTTGTTGAAATCTGGCACAGATTGCGTAGTTGAAGATTGTGGAGTTAAAGTTGTTTGAGTCCACGCGGTTGGATCCCACCGATCATGCGTAGCTGATGATTGTGGAGTCGAAGTTGTTTGAGTCCACACGGTTGGATCCCACTGACTGTTTGTTCCCATTTTATAAAAATTAATATATTAAGTGAAAATCGATTTAAAATTTGAAAAACAAGTTTTCCCTTTTTAAAATTTAATTTTCACAAACTATGTTAATATCTCGAAGGTTAACAACCAGTCGAAGGATTCTTGATCGAAAGACCTGAAAAACACAAACTAGTTAAACTCAAACAGACAAGGATCGAAGGATCAAAACTTGTTCGAAGGATCAACAGTGTTCGAAAGATCACTGTTGAGTTTCGAACAATTGATTTCGAAAGACTCTCCAATCGTAGGATCCTTATCTTTCGAAAAAGAGCTGTAGATCGAACGATATATCCTTCGAATAGATTCCTTGGATCGAAAGATAAGTCACAGACTTCGAAGGATGTTCGAAGGATGATTATCTATCGAACCTCCGATGATCGAAAGATGATCTTTCGACTTCGAAGGATATCCTTTGATCTGATCTGACACAGTTGACAAAGAGTGACAGGTTGGTGAAAAAGGTGATGGGTTGGTGAAATCTTTCGGCAGAAAGTATGGTCAGACCATGATTTTCTGCCAAAACAGATTTGAACAACTAAAATAATACCAAAACAGAAGGTTCTTATCCAGAAAACCGGTCACCGGAGTAAGCCGGAATTTTGGCCGGAAATTACCAAACAACTTAAAAACAGATTTTTAAGTTACCCAAGCCTTCCTTTAACACACCTGGTTAGTTTAGAACACGTTTTATCGTCAAGAAATGCGAGAAAATCACAGAAAACGGTTACTAAACCAAATGAGTTTTTGTCCAAAACACTTCAAAATCTTGTATAAACCCGATTTTTAACAAGGAAAAGAGCCACGGCTCTGATACCACTTGTAGGTCCCTCGGAGGTTGAGGTCAAACCTATTCCTTGTTATGTATAACACACTAGCAAGTGCGGAATCCAAGCTAGCATGCAAACCGAGATAGAACAAGCACAAACACAACACACAAACTTCACCGATTAACACCACATGTATTAATACGTATGAAAGGTTCGGTTACAAGCTCAATGTTTACAGATGTATTCTGCAAACTCTCAATGTTCTCTCGTGTGTGTGTGTGTTATCTATTCTTGTGTCTCTGGCTCTCCTGCTTTTAAAATGAACACACTACATGGGTATTTATACCCAACACAGGACGTCTGGTCGAAGGATCAGATAGACTGATCGAAGGATCATCTATCGACCAGAAACCTATCGAAGGATCAACATATACCTCGAAGGATGACATCTTTCGAGGTCCATCAATTATCCATCGAAGGTTATCCTTCGAGCTCATCGAAGGATATAAACTATCCTTCGATGACACATCCTTCGACCCAAACATCTTTCAACCAATGTTCAAACTGTTTGGCCAAGTCAAACCAGGAGGATAGTTGACTTGGTCAAACTTACAAGACTAACAAAGACATCGTTTGGTATCATGACAAAATACAGACAAAGTACAGACACAAGTGCACCAACATTTACCCCTCCATGACCAGCTCTCCATCGGGACTGTAGAGCACCTCGTTGAGCCTATTCCCATCCATGCTATTCCTTTTTCCGCCATCCCTGCTGAGGACTGGCCATTCGTTGATGACCTGGATTATTGTGTGGCCTCTCCTGTTATGTTCGTTACCGATGTTCCCTCCGATTTCTGACCTTGAGTCTGATGCCTATTCTTTTGATTCAGTGATATCTTCGGCCCTTTTTGCTGCTGGGTTGAGAGTTTACCCGACTGGTGATGATGATGACACTATACCTGTTGTGCCATCCACTCCTACCCGTGTCTCTACACCTCACCACACTCCTGCTCAGATCAGCTCCCTCATCCGTCGAATTCATGAGCTTGAGGATAAAGTGACGCATCTTCATAGTTTGATCTTCCCTTCACCCTCCCCCTCTCCCCCAGCCTATTAGGTTTTCTTTGCAGGTACTCTGTTGGAGTAGTGTTTTTGGGTATGAAGACTATAACCGAGCCTTGGGAACAACTTGAAGACAAGAACCGCCAATGTGAAGAAAGATATTTTGTCTTTTATATGCATTAAACTTGTACTATGGGGTGATGTAACCCTTATGCATTTTGTTTTCTTCGCAAACAATGATGTAACAAGTTGTCCTAATATGTATAAAGACTCGGTGAATATCTTATAACACATCAGTATTTATCTGTTTATGCATGCGTGTTGCTGTATGAATTGATTTATATGTTTGGTGGATTGTTTGATGTTACTTATGTGGGTATATGCATGTGTATATATACTACCACTATCACGTATGATGATATCAAACAAATGTCTAACTCTGTTGTGTTGTGTTTTGTCAGAACATGGCATCCAGGAGAGTTGTGAACGCACGTGATTCTGATCAACCCCCTCCTTCGATGCCGAGGACTGCTGAGGAACTGAACAACCTGCTGGAAGAAAGGATCTCCAAAGCGATCGCCCAGTACGAGGCTATAACAACCCTCTAAAATATTCCGACACCCTAAAAATAATTAAAATACACCCCATATACGAAAACGGGCCCCGAATACGCTTATTTTTATTAAAATTAAAAAAACAAATTTTAAGGGGCTGTCGCGGGGCGCGAAGACCCCTTAGGAGTCTTACGCGGGCCGCGACAGATGGGAGATCAGGCCGCACCCTAGGGCGCCACGTGGCATAACGCGTGTGAAGGCTAGAACAATGACTGGGCTAGGCTAGGGCCTACCCAGCCTAGCTCGCGGGCCGCGTAGCCCTTGGCTACATCTTGGAATGATATAGTTTGGGCTAAATGAGTGAATGTATTAATGTAGGCGTAAAAGAAGAAAGCTCAAATGCTAGGAAATTGGAAAGCTCTCAAGATCGAGGTATGTTGTTTTATGCATACAAATTTTATTTTGTAACTTGTCGATTTTGTACTAAAATCATAATTATGGTAGTTCGTAGTAGTTATGTAGTAGATAGCATGACCCATCACAAACGGGTCATATGAAAATGAAGTTTATGAATGACATTGTGTTATGATCGGTTTGTCTCGAATGAACCGTATATTGGAAAGTTATGTAAGAAAGGAATGTAATTACTCGAACCGTTATAAACGGATTGGAGTTGATGTAAGTACAAAAGATGAAAGGAATGTATTCGTCTGTGGTAAACGGACCGAATGGAAGTTTATGTTACGAATGTAATTACACGTTTCTAGCGGGTTAATAAATGTATGTTTTATCTCACTAATGAGATAGTATGTTTTGACCCGTTGAGTAATGAATGGTATGTTTTATCTCTATTTTGAGATATGTATGTTTTGACCCGTTTCAACGGGTAGTAAGTGCAAGAATGTTGTGAAGGCACGAAATAGATTAATTGGTTTATTAGATAAAAAGTAACATAGTTAATGGAATTAACTTTTCAAGTTTGTTGTTTGATGTAGGTAAATCCTCAACATAATGGTTTGGCGACTTGGAACGAATACACATGAATCACGTCCACCATGCGCTTCCGTTATTTTTGTAATTATGTTATGGGTAAAAAAAAATACTTTTGTGGTATATAACTTATGTTTAGTAGCTAGACTTTAAAGCTTAACATATTATGTCTTTTGAATGTGTCGTAGAATTCCTTGAAATGATTATTGTTAAAAACAGGGAACTGCTCGTGTTACGAACGGGTCATGCCCAATTTTTGTTAAAAATAGTATGCCATTAATATTATTTCCGAGTGTGCATTAAGGGTGTTTCAAATACTTTTGTTACAAATAGTTTATGTTTAGTTGTTAAACTTTAAATCTTAGTATGCCATGTCTTACGTATAAACCTAGTTGGTTGTGAATGTCTAAACGGAATGGTTTTTGTATGAACAATTAAATTTATTTCTAATGGTATGTAAAAAGTTTTAATTGGGTCGTGATTTTGTCGATAAAGTATTGAGTTTTGACGTTATGGAAAGTGGGCGTTACAAGTTGGTATCAGAGCCGAGGTTTGAGGGATTCAAGCGCAAGTAATTGTGCTTGAACTCAAACTGACGGCTCGCTCGAAGGTGTGTTCGCTCCAAGGCCGTAATTAAGGTAAATGCTTAAGTTTCGGTATATAATAGTAGGTGTAATGTGTTTATTAGAAACAAAATTTAGCTTGATATTAGAATGATAAAAGTCGGGAGGGTTACGGGGTCCATGTGGTCGGAACCGGGCTTGATAGTGGGTCAAACAACAAAAGAAAAATGCAACAGCGATTTGGCTGATCGGAGGGGCGTCGCCGACGCGACTGCCTCAGCCGACGCCCTATCTTCCTGCCTACGGCAGTTTTCACCCGACGCGGTTTTTGAGGGACCGTCGCCGACGCCTCGTGCGGCTTCAGTCCGCTATTTTGTTTTGTTTTACATACTAGGGGTCCCTGTGTTATCCGAAATCCTATTTTATGTTCTCGTAGAGTCCTTAATAGGTATAATAAGATGTATGTGGTCACAATCGTGTGGTAATGATGAAATGAAATTCGTAAAAGTCGAAATGTAATGTATGGAATGGCATGAAATGAATGACGAACGAATAAAGTGCAGTTTGAAACATATGATTATGAATAATGAAAGAAGTAAATGTAGATTAAAGTACTTGGATACGTGAAGGAACCTGATTTGTTAATAAATGAAAATAAAAATGATGAGATTAGTAGTAAAATAACTTGAAGAATGTGAGTTAGATGGAATTCGTATGAGAATTCGGATAAATGTATGCTTTGATCAGAATTATGCATTAGAGGCTTGTACCCTGTGCTTGAATGGTGTGATACTTATGTGTATTTAATGATTTGCTTTAGTATGATTGAGAGGCGAATATGTGCTAAATGTGAATCATACGAGCCTATTAGTAAAGGATATATTGAAATTATGTTATATAGTTACCTTGAATGAAATTTGCTATTTGTAGAATCGTGAAGCATTAGCATGTGAAAGTATGTGTATGTGAATGTATATGTGTATTGTTTAGAGGATCACGTAAATTGTATATGTCATACAATACGGGTATGAAATGCGTAGGATATTAATATTATGGCCTACCATATTTTTATGAATTATGTGTTATGCTTGATGATAGTTTAGTTGTATGGATTTGAAATGAGATAACTATTAATAAATGTCTCATTTATACGAATTTTGACTAACGAAAGTCAATTAACGTAAGAATAGAAAGAAAGTAAACAATTGTATGTATGCTCACATAAGCTAATAATATTACGAACGTGACGATATGTAAGGATGGAAATCTTGTCAATTGACTTGAGCATGGATGGCAAACGGGTTAAGAGGAAGCAATGAGGTAAGCATGAACATGGACGCTAAAGGAAGGTGATTTCGCAATCACTTCGAATTTATTTACAAGAAGATGTATACGTGTTTGAATATTCGAAATCAAGTGGAACGTATAAAGAAATGAGAAATGTTAAGGTACGTTTTGTCGAAATGGTTGGCATAATGTTAAACCGGTAAGACCTCGTTATAGGGGTAAACCGGTCATAAATTTTAGTTGAGAAGTTTTAAGATGGAAATGAGAACTTGGTAATGTTAATGAAAGGTATGGATAGAATATTAGTTAAGATGTTTGCTAAAGACGTTTTGTAAGTATGTTCGAATTGAAAGTAAGTACAACGCATACTACAATACTATATACAAAAAGTACTAAGTGGTGGTTGATTTTGAACGAAATATGAACGAAATATGTAAACAAGATGAGTTGATAAGCGCCATACTTGAAGGAATTTGAACGAAATATGCTAATCCTAAATTTTATAGATGAAGGAGGTAGAACGCTCGATGTGATAAAGCTGGTAGTGTTGAGAAAGGATGTGCATGAGCGGAAGTTCATCACACGGATGAATGAGGTAAATCCGGTTATGGTGAGAACTTATGAAGGAGCGGGACGATCCGGGCCGCGGATCATTGGTCTATGTAATGAAATCAAGGTTAGTAAAATGTTTAGTTCTTGATTGATAAGTAAGAATCTGTAGATTGATTTGTACGTGTGAACGAAATGAAGGGTAGATAATTATGGTATGGTATGAAATGTTCGACTTTTAATGGACAACATAAGAAGGTATTTATATCATTAAGAGGAAGATCTAAAGACCTTGAATGAAAGTTTAGACTAATTGGTTAAACGCTCGCATGATGCTCTTGCACGACATACCCGGTTAGTATAATAAATAGTGCATGCAAAGAGCTAATAATAAAGTGATACAAAAGATTAAATTTGAGGCTAGACTTAAAGTTATAAGTAGTTCAAGTAACAGTAGAAAATGTAGATTGATGCTTAATCCTCGTGACGAGTATGGATAAGTGAGTATGAAAATGGTAATTATGATAGTGTATTAATATTTGAATGTTTACAGTAGTGCGTACTATCATATGCTAACCTCCCATGAGGATATGAAAGAAATTAGGAGCAACGTTAGTAATGGAATGTAGTGGTTTGCTCCAGATAAGCGGGAATGAAATAATAATTATCCGGTGGTAATGTTTAACTCAAATGAATGTTAGTAAAATGAGTATGTAAATGGTCCAAATTATTATGTGTTAGCGAAAGTACCTAGAAAGGATGCTAATAATAGAACACCGAGGTAAACTCACAACAAGCATTCGTGGGGCTAATGTTAGAATCTAATATCTTCTATGATGTATGAGTGAGGTGGAAATAGAATGACCCATTATGAATGGTAAATGCATGAAAGTTCAACTCCTGATTTTAAGACGATAACAAGATATATACTTATGATTGTAAGTAAATACTACCTCTTAAATAAATCACGGTATTCAATTCATCCTGGGGCAACAAAAATGTACCGGGACTTGAAGGCAAACTATTGGTAGCTGGGTATGAAACACGATATTGTTAAGTATGTTGCGAAATGCTTAGAATGTTTCCAAGAGAAGGCAGAACATCAGAAACCGTACGAAGAATTACAACCTTTGGAAATTCCAGTATGGAAATGGAAGGAAATAACAATGGATTTGGTGACCAAGCTTCCTAAAACGAAAAAGTGAAATGAAAAAGGGGTACGATACAATATGGGTAATTGTGGACCGACTCACAAAAAGTGCCCACTTTTTACCCATTCGAGAGGCCTACTCCTCTGAAAGGATGGCGGAAGTTTATATGAATGAGATAATATCTCGACACAGGATGCCCGTGTCAATCATCTCAGATCAAGATACGAGATTCACCTCTCGTTACTGGCAGAAGTTTCATGAAAATATGGGCACGAAGTTACACATAAGCACCACCTATCACCCTCAGACTGACGGCCAATCAGAAAGAACCATCCAAAAACTTGTTGATATGTTGAGGGCATGCGCGTTAGACTTTGGGGGGAGTAGGACAAAGGGAGCTTGCGCCTAACGATTTGATAGCGATGACCAGCGAAAAGATCGATCTTATTAGAGCTCGACTGAAAGCGACTCAAGATCGGTAAAAGGCTTATGCGGACAAGAGAAGACGTCCTATTGAGTTTCAAGTCGGGGATTATGTTCTATTGAAAGTATCACCATGGAAGGGCGTAATCCGTTTTCGTAGACGGGGTAACTTGGGTCCCCATTATATTGGACCGTTTAAGATTTCAGCTCGAGTCGGGAAGGTTGCAAATCGTTTAGAATTGCCGTCTGCACTTGACGGGATTCACAATACTTTCCATGTATTGCAATTGAGAAAGTGCCTTGCAGATGAAACGGTGGTCGTGCCTCTTGACGACATTGAATTGGATGGCAGATTAAATTATGTCGAAAGACCAATAGCTATTAAAGATGTTAAAGTAAAGAAACTTTGCAATAAAGCCGTTAGACAAGTCTTAGTGCAATGGCAACATTGGAAAGGATCGGAACTTACATGGGAAGCGGAAGATGAAATGCGGAAGCATTACCCTTTTCTCTTCGGTACGTAAAATGCTTGATTTGTTATGTGTCCAGGTTTCAGGGACGAAACCTCTTTTAAGGGGGGTGGACTTGTAACACCCCAAAAATGACTTAGTAGACAATACAAGTTAAAATAACTAAAGGTCTAACCTAGTTAATGTAAATGTGACAAAGCACTAGTAAATGATGAGAAAAAGCCTAAGTTAAATAAATATACAACTAGAAGGGACAAATGTGTAACATGCTAAAACTCAAAATAATAAAAAGAATAAAAATAAAACACACACATTGTGTGTGTTTGTGTCTGGGAGATCGAACAGGAAGACAAGGTGAAACCCTTGTTTCACTAATTCCATCAAATTGAGTAGGAATTTCAAGGAGAATCGAATGCATGAGTCTCAATTCTTAATCAGTTAACCTTGTTTATTGAAGTGGTCCAATTTCTTGATTTGGTGAATTGTAGGAAATGGGTTTCAACCCAATCATGAGTTTATGTTATGATATGTGTAATTGGAAGTAGGATTTGCACTATAGAATAAGGTTTTTGTTTGATTTGATGATTTGAAAGACTTGATGCATAAACCCGTTTTATGACAAATCTTCATGAATATAGGATGAACAAGATAATAGAAGTAATCATATATAACCTTGAAATATTGATGATTGATCTTGTTTGTGATATTTGGGTACTAGATGAATTGATGTAGAATAAAAAGGATTGTATGAACTTGTTGCTTATTGATGAATTACTAGATGAACTAGTAGAATCATGTGTTAAAATGCTTGTATTAAGTGTCCTATTAATGCGAAACCCGCCAAGTGTTCGATGAAATGTCTAAGAGAACAAATATGTGAAATTTGTTCATTTATGATAATGTTGTCATATGAGGAATTATGTGAATGATGGAATGATATAGTTTGGGCTAAATGAGTGAATGTATTAATGTAGGCGTAAAAGAAGAAAGCTCAAATGCTAGGAAATCGGAAAGCTCTCAAGATCGAGGTATGTTGTTTTATACATACAAACTTTATTTTGTAACTTGTCGATTTTGTACTAAAATCATAATTATGGTAGTTCGTAGTAGTTATGTAGTAGATAGCATGACCCATCACAAACGGGTCATACGAAAATGAAGTTTATGAATGATATTATGTTATGATCGGTTTGTCTCGAATGAACCGTATATTGGAAAGTTATGTAAGAAAGGAATGTAATTACTCGAACTGTTATAAACGGATTGGAGTTGATGTAAGTACAAAAGATGAAAGGAATGTATTCGTCTGTGGTAAACGAACCGAATGGAAGTTTATGTTACGAATGTAATTTCTCGTTTCTAGCGGGTTAATAAATGTATGTTTTATCTCACTAATGAGATAGTATGTTTTGACCCGTTTCAACGGGTAAGTAATGAATGGTATGTTTTATCTCTATTTTGATATATATGTATGTTTTGACCCGTTTCGACGGGTAGTAAGTGCAAGAATGTTGTGAAGGCACGAAATAGATGAATTGGTTTATTAGATAAAAAGTAACATAGTTAATGGAATTAACTTTTCAAGTTTGTTGTTTGATGTAGGTAAATCCTCAACATAATGGTTTGGCGACTTGGAACGAACACACATGAATCACGTCCACCATGCGCTTCCGCTATTTTTGTAATTATGTTATGGGTAAAAAATACTTTTGTGGTATATAACTTATGTTTAGTAGCTAGACTTTAAAGCTTAACATATTATGTCTTTTGAATGTGTCGTAGAATTCCTTGAAATGATTATTGTTAAAAACAGGGAACCGCTCGTGTTACGAACGGGTCATGCCTAATTTTTGTTAAAAATAGTATGTCATTAATATTATTTCCGAGTGTGCATTAAGGGTGTTTCAAATACTTTTGTTACAAATAGTTTATGTTTAGTTGTTAAACTTTAAATCTTAGTATGCCATGTCTTACGTATAAACCTAGTTGGTTGTGAATGTCTAAACGGAATGGTTTTTGTATGAACAATTAAATTTATTTCTAATGGTATGTAAAAAGTTTTAATTGGGTCGTGATTTTGTCGATAAAGTATTGAGTTTTGACCTTATGGAAAGTGGGCGTTACAAGTTGGTATCAGAGCCGAGGTTTAAGGGATTCAAGCGCAAGTAATTGTGCTTGAACTCTAACTGACGGCTCGCTCGAAGGTGTGTTCGTTCCAAGGCCGCAATTAAGGTAAATGCTTAAGTTTCGGTATATAATAGCAGGTGTAATGTGTTTATTAGAAACAAAATTTAGCTTGATATTAGAATGATAAAAGTCAGGAGGGTTACGGGGTCCATGTGGTCGGAACCGGGCTTGATAGTGGGTCAAACAACAAAAGAAAAATGCAACAGCGATTTGGCTGATCGGAGGGGCGTCGCCGACGCGACTGCCTCAGCTGACGCTCTATCTTCTTGCCTACGGCAGTTTTCACCCGACGCGGTTTTTGAAGGAGCGTCGCCGACGGGCAGTCCGACCGTCGCCGACGCCTCGTGCGGCTTCAGTCCGCTGTTTTGTTTTGTTTTACATACTAGGGGTCCCTGTGTTATCCAAAAGCCTATTTTATGTTCTTGTAGAGTCCTTAATAGGTATAATAAGATGTATGTGATCACAATGGTGTGGTAATGATGAAATGAAATTCGCAAAAGTCGAAATGTAATGTATGGAATGGCATGAAATGAATGACGAACGAATAAAGTGGAGTTTGAAACATATGATTATGAATAATGAAAGAAGTAAATGTAGATTAAAGTACTTGGATACGTGAAGGAACCTGATTTGTTAATAAATGAAAATAAAAATGATGAGATTAGTAGTAAAATAACTTGAAGAATGTGAGTTAGATGGAATTCGTATGAGAATTCGGATAAATGTATGTTGGTGCATACGTCTGTCGACTTCGTCTTGTATCGAGTCTTGTATTAGATACGATAGATCAGGGCACGCAAAACCAGAAATGTGGGTGTGAAGGTATTTCGCACGAAATAGCACAGAGCTATTTCGTACGAAATCAAGGGTATTTCGCACAGAATTGTGATTTCGTGTGAGCTTGGTTTCGTTTGAGTGATTTCGTGCGAAATCACTATTTCGCATGAACCATTTCATGCGAAATCACCTTCCCTATAAATACCTGTCGTGCCAATTCATTTGTAACGTTTCTGATTCCGGTAGCGAAGCTCTGCCGATGTGTCTACAGCATTGTAATCGATCTGATATTAATCAAAAGACAGTTATGGTGATTTCTCATGCAATTCAGCTGAAATAACACTGATACATCTGTTTCCGCCTTTTGTTTTGGTGAAGATCTCTTCTGATCGACTCGTTTGGGTCCTAAAACGATCCTACAAGTGGTATCAGAGCTCAGGAGGAAGAGTTCTCACCATTTCAGCTGCAATTTCTGATTTCTACACCTTCTTTTCAAAATTAACAGTGAAAACTTGGTTAAAATGTCTTGATTTTCAAGTATAATGTGCGAAACAGTGTTTTAATAACCCTAGAAAGAATCAGACTCTAATTCGAAGTAAAACATGATCAATTTTTGAAAAAATTGTCCGAAAGTTTGATTTCGCACGAAATTTGATATCATTTCGCTTGAACATTGCCATATTTCGCACGAAATCAGATCGTATTTTGCTTCAGAGGTTATTTTGCTTGAGAGTGAGCATCAGAGTGTTATTCCGTACGAAATTGTAGTTGATTTCGCACGAAAACAGCTATTTCGTTTGAAGTTGATTTCGCACCAAAGGTTATTTCGTATGAAAGTCTATTTCGCGTGAAAAATATACTGATTTCGCTTGGAAAGTTGATTTCGCTTGAAAGAGGATTGATTTCGTTTGAAACTTGATTCCGTGTGAAAATTGATTTCGTGTGAGGAGGGTATTTCGTTTAAAACTGACAGTTTGTGAACTTTTGAAAACTAAATCATAGAGAACGAGTTTTATAATGCCTTTGCTAGGCCGATGACTATTGCTCAGAATACATTACTTGAAAATGAGACGGGAACAACGCAAAACCCACCTAAGCTTATGGACATTGATGAGTTTAGTGGATGGGCCGAACGTTTTGCTAACTGGGTTGAAGCATATCACTTAGATGCATGGGAACATACTAAATTTCAATATGCTAGACCAGTCGGGAATAATGATGTGAAAATACCAATTAGAGAATTTAGTGCTGAGGAGAAAAAGAAATACAAAGATGAGAAAATGATGGTTAGTTTGTTGCAGCAAGCGATTAAAGAAGACATCTTGATCTTACTTCAACATAATGGAAGTGCATTTTCGATTTGGAAAGAGTTAGAATCAAAGTTCATGGGAAGTACCGATATGCTCAAGAACAAAAAGTCGCTTTTGAAAAAAGAGTTTGATCTATTTCGTGGTTTGAGAATGGAGAACACCAAGCAGATTATCGAAAGATATTGTAACTTGGTGAAAAACATGAACAGATTGGGCATCAACAAAGATAAAGATGAGTTGATTGAGAAGCTGGCTGATGCGTTGCCACATGATGTTTGGGGGACGTATCTGATGATGTTGAAGAATAAAACAGATTTTAACAATATCACGCTAAGCGAGTTTATTAAACATCTTGAAGCTCAAGAGATGGAACAAAGGAAAATTGCTAGAATGAAGAACTATGATGGAGAACAAGACATTGGGTTGTATTACAAAGGTGGTGTTAGTGAGAAGACCAACATTTCACCAAAGATTGAAACGGCCTTTAATGCAAAAAGTTCTTCTGAGAGTTCATTTCAGGGATCAAGCAGCAAAACAGGATTTACTTCATTTTCATCATTTGATCCACATTTTACAGCAACAAAGAATGGCAAAGTACTTCAATGCAACATTGCATTAAATCTGGAAAATGATCAAAACTATTCAGAGGAAATAGCTAAAAGCCATATGTCTTTGTTGGTGACTGTACTTGAATCTTATGGTAGTTTAGTTGCAGGGAGAATCGGGAATCCAATGCTTACAAAAGAGGATTACGATCAAGTAGATGCTGAGGAGATGGAGTTGATGGATATAAAGTGGTGCTTAGCGAGCGTGTTGAGAAGAGCCAAAAAATTTAAACAAATTACGGGAAGAGATGATTTTCGTGATGCGAATGTTTCTACTTTAGGCTTTGATAAATCTAAAGTCACTTGTTTTCGTTGCAGGGAAAAAGGGCATTTCAAGAGAGAGTGCACAAATCACGAAGCAAGCGGAGCTCAAATCCTTTCGGAAATAACGACTACTATCGAAAGGCGATTTATCATCAAGTTTCTCAACAGCCATATCAACAACAACAGCCACAAACCGCTCATGCTAGGAAAGAAATTGAAAGTTCAAAGAAAGCTTGTTTTGGTAATCAAGATGATGGAAGTTCATCAAAAGGATTCGGTTGGGATAAATACATTTCAAATGATAGTAAAGCATGTATGGTAGATCAAGAGGATGAAAAATTGATCGAAGGTTTCAGCTGGGACGATTATTGTCCAGACAAAGAATTTCTGGCTAAAGGTTTTGTTGCTCAGGTTGTTAATGATTATACTGATGACTATTGGGCAGAAAAATCAGAAAACATTTAAATGCTGAAGTTGAGGAAAAGAAGAAATATGAAGAAGAAGAAGAAGAAGAGCAAATGAGACAAGCTGAAGCTGAGAAAAAGAAAAAGGTTGAAGAAGAAATTCAAGTGAGAAAAGTCAAAGAAGTTCCAGCATTTGAAATTAAAACAGATGCTGATGCAGTCAAGATTTCTGAGAAGTGTATGAACTGTGAGTCTCTGATAAAGCAAAACAATGAATTGTTACACAACATAAAAAGGCTGAAAGAATCATATGATGTCTTGAACAAAGCCATGAATCAATACAACGAGACAAGCAGTGAACAAGCCACAGCAATGAAGACACTTAAAGGAGCATACATGAGACAGCTTGACAATGTCAACTATTACACTGAAAAGTGTGCTGAGCTTGAGTTAAAACTGGAAACTCAGAGAATAGAAATCGAGAGATTAAACAGATTATTAAAAAGTTACTCATGTTCTACTTTTGTGGTTGACAGGATTTACCCCATAGTAGAAGAAATGAAGACTTTTGAAGAAGAAAAATCTGAAGAGAAGAAGTCTGAAACAAAAGAAGATGATGAAGTGAAGATTTCTGGTAAGAAACCAAGTTTTGTCTATAACAAATGTCCACCCCCGGTCGAAAATGGATATTCTCCTCGAAATCCAAATTCAGAAAGAGTAAAAAAGGCAACAAACTTACAGTGGGAGTCTGGGTCTTCAGATAATTTGCTAGAAAATATTGATGTCACGTTCACATCGTCTGACGCTGATCATGAGTCCGAGTTAATAAAGAAAGTGGTCGATCAGGTGTTGGCTAAGGATGAAACGGAGGAATCCAAGTCAGAGTCAAAGTCTGGGTCCAACACGTCAAAGTCAACAGTCAAAAAGGACAAACGGGTTTATGATAAAGAATTTTTGTTATCAAAATCTAATTTGAATGACGAACCGATCAAAGTAGCATATACTTTGAAAGATTCTGACAAATTATATTCTGATGAGGTTTTTCCAATAAGAGGTGTTAAAACTGAAATGATCAAAAAGGTTTTTAAACTAACAGAAATTAATATTTCTGAAATAAAAGATGTAAATCTTTCTGGAAAATCTAAACCTTACACTTCAAGAGTTCAACAACGTTTAAACAAGAAAAAGGGTTACAGTTCTAGTTCAGGTTATCAAAAGAAACCAAACCATAACAGTAATTTCAAAAAGAAAGGACTTGGTTTTATTCCACCAAAAAATCATAAAAACGAGAAAAGTTATAAACCAAAAACTGTTTTTGTTTCAGGAAAATCATCAGAAGAAGAAAAAAAGCAAGTATTCAGAAAGCAATCCAACAAAGAATTCCTTGCCAAGAAGCAAGAAGAAATGAAGAAAAACATTGCTCAGAAGAAGATAGAGACGAGAACCTGTTTCCAATGCAAAACGGTTGGTCACATTGCCAGGAATTGTCCAAAGGCAATCAAATCAAAACAGGGAGTCTCTGAAAAATTCAAAGAAAAAATTATTGAGAAAACCGAATCACCAACGAACAGATTTAAAGTGTTTGAAAATTCAACTTTTGAGGTTGGTGAATGTTCGAAAGATGTTTACAAAAGAAAGGAGAAACTTAACAATAAAAAATGGGTTGTTAAGAATTTAAGTGATAATTCTGGTGATGAATCTGATTCAACAAAATCAGAGGAGTCAAAAGTTGTTATAAAAGAAGAAAAGTCAGTTCCGCCTTTGGATGATGTAAATTTTCCACCATTGCGGGCTGAAAATTTGAAATCTAAAATTGGTAAAGTTGAAATTTCAAATCAATTCTTTCCTGAAAAGAAAGAATTTGATATTAAAAAGGCTTTTAACCCCACAGTGCAAAACATTTTTGGAAAAATGATTGACGGAAAGGTCAAGGGGGTTAAAGAATTTTATGAGAAGAAAACAAAGAAACCGAGTGTTGATAACTCGGAATCTCCCAAGGATTATCAGGCTTGGGAGAAACTCTCTAACTGAAAAAACCTGACTTGCCGGAGCTCCCAAGTTGGTAATCGCGGAGCATGAATCGGCATCATTCTTGAAAAAGTGTTTTTGAAAATTGAAATTTTTTTCACTAGTATGACTTGCCGGAACTCCCAGGTTGGTAAGTGTGGAGTAGGAATCGGTATCTTGAGATTTCAACCTACAAGTGGTAATTGTTGGTAAGCAAACCGACAAATGGTTGAAAGAGAGGTTTTATCTACAAGTGGTTAATCAAGGTCATTAAGTTGAACTTGATTTAACTTTCTTTCAATTGATTGGAAAACAAAGTGATGATCACATCCCCATTTTTACAAGTGGTAAAATTGACAAATCTTATTTTCCGGAAAAACCATTTTGATTAAAACAAACTTAAGTGTTTTGAAATCATAATGGGAAAATAGTTTGTTGTGAGGGGGAGTTCTGATTGTTTATGCCAAGTGAATGGCGAATTGAAGTGATTCGATAACAGTTGTCACTTTATTTGTATAGTTTGTTTTCAAATTTTTCTTTAAAATGGTTTTGAATTTTAGGGGGAGTAAGAATTTTCAGAAAATCCAAAAACATTTGAAAATTTGAAAAAGCCAAAAACAGGATAAAAAAATGAGTTTTGTTGTGAAAAAGAGGAAATGATAGTACATCAGTGGACAATCACAGCATGCTAAAGAATTGGAAAGTTAATATGTGATAAACTGTCTCACTGATGATGTGCTAGTAGGTTTTTACAAATTTAGTAGATTGTGTCGAGATATAAACCTAAATTTCAAACTTACTTATATCATGGGGAACATCTCTCGGATATATGGGTAACCCCTGAAATCTTGTTTGAAAGGTCCCTCTTTCTGAGATACTAGGTCTTTATGCTTAGTGATATCTGGGGTATTATCCCGGGACTTCTGATTTTGCGGAAGCAATGGCCTAGTCCCCGTATAATACTTTCTGCTTGCTTGAAATATAGCACCACCCTCAGCATAAAAATGATGAAACATTCAAAAATGCTAATCATGTGCTGTTGAAGAAAAGATTATCTAAAGGGAACACACCAAAAGTCGAAGCCATCATCTCTCTGATTTTGCGGAAGCAATAGCCTGAGCTCTCATGGCCCTCGCATTTAACCCTTTACAGATATCATCTAGGTATACTCATCTGTAAGACTGAATATTGGGATCTGGATACGAGAGTATATTCTGAGATGGGACATGCGAATAAGTTTAAAGTGCTTAAAACACTAATCTCATATCTCGAAACAGTTGAATTTTGTGTAAAAATTTAAGAGGATCTGTATACTGACAATCTACGTGAATCGTTTAGAACTTAAAATGTTTAAAAAGCTTAACGGTGTTGGTGATTTGTTTCAGAAACTGATATGATCCTCTTACACAAACTCACAAAAATATTGTATGTAAATATTTCTTTACTGCATTTCGTTAAAATCAAAATTCCAAAAAGATTTTCAGTGTGTTTTAGTATAAATTTTTTGAAAAATCCAAAAAGATTTTCGACAACTGATGTTGAAGAGCTAATTTTCAAAATTCCAAGTGCTAAACATGATGAACAAGTTTGGGAGAGTGTTTTTGAAATGAAGAATGTTTGCCTACAAGTGATCATCAGAAGCTTTTAAATGATAAATCATTCTGGAAAAATATCTGCAAATGATATCATTTTATAAAAATCTTAAATTTGTGAAACATATGTTTGAGGTAGAGATAGTGCAGGAACGAAGTATGAGAAAAGCCAGGTTTTAATCATAGAACCTGTGAAAGTGTGAGCCAAGTCAAGATCTTGGATCAAGAATTCCAGATTGCGATCCCAGCTTAGCGAAAGGGGAAGTCTGATGACATCAAGAGGGAGTCTGAAGATGGAAGCTGCTGATGCTGATGTTCTTAAGGAATCAAGAGACCTGATCAAGAGGAATATAGAGTCAGGTTGCGTTTCTGGAAGAAAGAGAAAGGGATTGATTGAGGATGCTTACAATGGAGAATCTTTGGAGAGATTGAGAAGACTGATAAAGGCTGAAGGTTTGACAACCGAAGACTCGAGACCGAAGACTTCGTCAACATCCAAGGGGGAGTCTGTTGGAGCATACGTCTGTCGACTTCGTCATGTATCGAGTCTTGTATTAGATAAGATAGATCAGGGCACGCAAAACGAGAAATGTGGGTGTGAAGGTATTTCGTACGAAATCAAGGGTATTTCGCACGGAATTGTGATTTCCTGTGAGCTTGGTTTCGTTTGAGTGATTTCGTGCTTCGCATGAACCATTTCATGCGAAATCACCTTCCCTATAAATACCTGCCGTGCCAATTCATTTGTAACATTTCTGATTCCGGTAGCGAAGCTCTGCCGAAGTGTCTACAGCATTGTAATCGATCTGATATCAATCAAAAGACAGTTTATAGTGATTTCTCATGCAATTCAGCTGAAATAACACTGATACATCTGTTTCCGCCTTTTGTATTGGTGAAGATCTCTTATGATCAACTCGTTTGGGTCCCAAAACGATCCTACAATGTAGGCTTTGATCAGAATTATGCATTAGAGGCTTGTACCATGTGCTTGAATGGTGTGATACTTATGTGTATTTAATGATTTGCTTTAGTATGATTGAGAGGCGAATATGTGCTAAATGTGAATCATACGAGCCTATTAGTAAAGGATATGTTGAAATTATGTTATATTGTTACCTTGAATGAAATTTGCTATTTGTAGAATCATGAAGCATTAGCATGTGAAAGTACGTGTATGTGAATGTATATGTGTATTTTTTAGAGGATCACGTAAATTGTATATGTCATACAATACGAGTATGAAATGCGTAGGATATTAATATTATGGCCTACCATATTTAGATGAATTACGTGTTATGCTTGATGATAGTTTAGTTGTATGGATTTGAAATGAGATAACTATTAATAAATGTCTCATTTATACGAAATTTGACTAACGAAAGTCAATTAACGTAATAATATTACGAACGTAACGATATGTAAGGATGGAAATCTTGTCAATTGACTTGAGCATGGATGGCAAACGGGTTAAGAGGAAGCAATGAGGCAAGCATGAACATGGACGCTAAAGGAAGGTGATTTCGCAATCACTTCGAATTTATTTACATGAAGATGTATACGTGTTTGAATATTCGAAATCAAGTGGAACGTATAAAGAAATGAGAAATGTTAAAGTACGTTTTGTCGAAATGGTTGGCATAATGTTAAACCGGTAAGACCTCGTTATAGGGGTAAACCGGTCATAAATTTTAGTTGAGAAGTTTTAAGATGGAAATGAGAACTTGGTAATGTTAATGAAAGGTATGGGAAGAATATTAGTTAAGATGTTAGCTAAAGACGTTTTGTAAGTATGTTCGAATTGAAAGTAAGTACAACGCATACTACAATACTATATACAAAAAGTACTAAGTGGTGGTTGATTTTAAAAGGTTAAATTGCAGAAGTCAGTAAATAATAATTATTTACAAATTTTGGAAGTATTACGTAAGAAATGCAATGTGTAATGTAGGATACTCATTAGTAAGGGATCTGTGAGAGAATATAGGTGAATTAACACCAAATACAATGAATGAACAAATGAAAATGGTATATTAAGGGATGGTCATGTATTGACCCGTTGAGTACGGGTCAAACGAGTAGGAATGATACATTAGGGAACAGTCATGTATTGACCCGTTGTGAACGGGTCAAATGAACTAATGTGAATTTGGAAAGGATTAGTATGTAAACAAGATGAGTTGATAAGCGCCATACTTGAAGGAATTTGAACGAAATATGCTAATTCTAAATTTTATAGATGAAGGAGGTAGAACGCTCGATGTGATAAAGTTGGTAGTGTTGAGAAAGGATGTGCATGAGCGGAAGTTCATCACACGGATGAATGAGGTTAACCCGGTTATGGTGAGAACTCATGAAGGAGCGGGATGATACGGGCCGCGGATCATTGGTCTATGTAATGAAATCAAGGTTAGTAAAATGTTTAGTTCTTGATTGATAAGTAAGAATCTGTAGATTGATTTGTACGTGTGAACCCCCAATGAGTGCAGAAAATATGCAAGAACTCCGAACCTTCGGAGAAGAGATTTTAGAAAATAGCGAGAGGATGAGGCAGGTAGGAGAATGACTCGTCTGGAAGTATGACGAGCGTAATATGGAGTTCTGGATGAACCCATATCAGTGAAGGTGATACTGGAAAATAATAATAATATAATAATATGCAATATGTGTGTATTTTTGAAAATATATATATATATATATATATATATATATATATATAGCTGCAGATGCCTACTAGTAGTGTAATTTCAATTTCAGTCGTATTGTAATTTTAAATTCCAGTTCCGGTTTGTATTAGATGCATAATATATAAGAAAGAGTAAGTCGCAATGTTCGACGTTTTTTATCAATATGCGTGTTGTGTGATTGGTTATATTAAATGTTATCTTGCGATATTAATACGTGGTAAATGTTTAAAATTTAGATGGACAACGAAGTGAACCAGGAAAACCAGAATGACAATAACCCGAATAACGATAATCTGAACAACAATAACAATGGAAACCCAGTGGATAACAGTTCCATTCAACACATAGTGGCACAAAGGATAATAGATGCGATGCTATATATAATCAAAACAGTTAGGGAAGTGGATAATAAAAGTAACCATAGCAGTAAACGACCAACTGAACATGAACACAGCGTAAACAATGGACCCATACTTCAAGTGCCCATTCCCAAAAGAAGAAGGACCATGTCTTATGGTTGTTCTTACAAGGAATTCTGGTCTTGTAAATCAAAGGAATTCTCGGGCAATGAAGGGGCTGTTGCAGCACTACGCTGGATAGAAAATACTGAGGCAGTTTTAAAAATAAGCAAGTGCGCGGAAGAATATAAGATAATGTTTGCCTCCAATCTGTTTAAGAATTCAGCATTGGAATGGTGGAACACTATCCTCCAGTCTAGGGGAAGTGACAGGGTTTATAATATGGAATGGGAGGAATTTAAGAACATGGTAGAAAGGAAATTATGCCCTCCCAATGAAAAAGAACAGATAGCAAATAAGTTCTTAAATCTTAGGATGACTGGAGTGGATAGTAAGGGTTACACTACATTATTCTTTGAATATGCTAGAATAGTGCCAACCCTTGCATCACCTAAACCAGTATTAATCTCCCGTTACATCTGGGGATTAATCAGTGAGATTAGGCATGTAGTCAAGGCAGCTAGACCTCAAACCATAGAAGAAGCTGTAGAATTAGCAAACACCTTGACTGATGAATTAGTACATACACGAGAAGAACACCAGAGAAGGAACCTAGCTCAAAGGCTTACCCAGGAATTCCGCTACGGTAATACCAACCGTGGAAGAAACGTAGGTTCTTCTTCTGCACCCTATTGCAAGGCATGTAAGAAAAAGCATTTAGGAAAATGCTCTACCTACTACAATTTCTGCAAGATACCGGGACACAAGGAAGAAGACTGTAGGAGGAAATCGAACAATGGAATGTGCTTCAACTGTGGAGAAAAAGGTCACATCAAGCCAAACTGTCCGAAACTAGTTCCATCCATGGGCAACAAGAACACTAAAAATGCTAGAGCATTTGTTCTGACTGCAGATGAAGCCAAGATGATTCCGGACGTGATAGCCGGTACGTTTTTAGTTAATGATGTTTTTGCTAAAGTATTATTTGACTCTAGTGCAAACCAAAGTTTTATTAATACTTCATTTTGCAAACTTCTCAATCAACCATTAACTAAACTCCCACAAGAATGTCTAGTAGAGACAGCAAATAGGGAAACCGTTAGAATTTCTGAAATCTTGCAGGGAGCAAGAATAGAATTTTTAAATCAAAAGTTTATTGCAAACCTTTACCCAATGAATCTGGCAGGATTTGATGTTGTATTAGGAATGGATTGGTTAATAGCCAATAAAGCCAGTATTTTATGTGATCAAAAGTCAATCCAAGTAAATTCACCAAAGGGTGGAAAGATCACAATTAAAGGAGATAAACCATCTAGATCCACGAAATTCATCTCTGTGATGAAAACAGCAAGTTATATAAGAAAAGGATCATTAGTGTATTTGATTTCCATAATCATTAACACTAAAGGAAAAGAACTAAAAGATATTCCAGTAGTGTCTCAGTTTTCAGATGTATTTCCAGAAGAATTACCAGGACAACCGCCAGACAGAGAAGTTGAATTTAGAATTCACCTGCTACCAGGGACAGCACCAATCGCCAAAGCACCTTATCGTTTGGCACCCGCAGAAATGCAGGAACTGAAAAAATAGTTAGACGAATTGTTGGAGAAAAGATTCATACAGCCAAGCTCATCGCCATGGGGAGCGCCAATCTTATTCGTCAGGAAGAAAGACGGATCAAAGCGTATGTGCATTGACTACCGTGAGTTGAACAAGGTCACGATTAAGAATCAGTACCCATTACCCAGGATCGATGATCTGTTCGACCAATTGCAAGGAGCTCAATTTTTCTCTAACATCGATCTACGCTCAGGATATCATCAATTAAAGGTACAGGAAGAGGACATTCCTAAGACCGCGTTTAGAACAAGGTATGGCCATTATGAATTTACTGTCATGCCATTTGGTTTAACCAATGCCCCAGCTGCATTTATGGACATGATGAACCGAATATGTAAGCCATATTTTGATAAATTCATAATTGTCTTTATAGATGATATTCTCATTTACTCTAAGAGTAAAGAAGAACATGCAAAGCATTTGCATGCACTTCAAAGTTTATTAAGGAAAGAAAAGCTTTATGCTAAGTTTTCAAAGTGCGAGTTTTGGTTAGAATAGGTACAATTTCTTGGACATTTAGTTGATCATGAAGGAATTCATGTGGATCCCACTAAGATCGAGGCGATTACTAAATGGAAAACCCCTGAGTCACCAACCGAGGTTAGAAGTTTCTTAGGATTGGCAGGATATTATAGAAGATTTATTCGATATTTTTCTAGAATAGCCATTCCCTTAACTAAGCTAACATGTAAATCCATTAAGTTTGAATGGGGACCAAAACAGGAAGAAGCCTTTAGAATTCTTAAGCAAAGATTAACCAATGCACCCATACTAGCGTTACCAGAAGGAACTGAAGACTTTATAGTCTATTGTGACGCTTCTAAGTTAGGTTATGGATGTGAGTTGATGCAACGCTAAAAGGTTATAGCTTATGCATCTCGACAACTTAAGAATCACGAAGAGAATTATTCAACTCATGATTTGGAATTAGGAGCCATAATTTTTGCTCTAAAGAATTGGAGACATTACCTTTACGGTAGTAAGTTTACCATTTTTACGGATCATAAGAGTTTAAGGTATGTTTTTGGGCAAAAGGAGTTGAATATGAGACAAAGACGTTGGATGGAGATACTTAGTGATTATGATTGTAATATCCAGTATCATGCAGGAAAGGCAAATGTAGTGGCTGATGCTTTAAGTCGAAAGTATCATGAAAAGCCAAAAAGAGTACGTTCTCTTAAATTAAATCTACAAGTAGATTTAAATGAGCAAATTAGAAAAGCACAAGAATCAGTAATCAAGGATGATACTGAAAATCTGAAAGGAATGATTAAGGAATTAGAACAACGAACAAATGAAATTTGGAGATTCCATAAGAAAAGAATGTGGATACCTAAATTAGGAAACCTACGCCACCGTATCTTAGAAGAAGCCCATAAGTCTAAATATACGATGCATCCTGGAAGTGATAAGATGTATCAGGACTTAAGAAAGAATTTTTGGTGGATAGGAATGAAGAAGGACATAGCAGCTTATGTTTCTAAGTGTTTAACCTGTTCACAAATTAAAGCTGAACATCAAAAACCCTCAGGTTTGTTGCAACAATTAGAGATGCCAGTATGGAAATGGGAATTGAAAATAATGGATTTTGTTACCAAATTACCCAAAACAAGGAAAGGAAATGATACAATCTGGATGATTGTAGACAGACTAACTAAGTCAGCTCATTTTCTACCAATGAAGGAGACTTTCAGTATGGAACAATTAGCTAAATTATATGTAAATGAAATAGTTTCATTACATGGAATTCCTTTATCAATTGTTTCTGACAGAGATAGTCGTTTTACCTCTCATTTTTGGACAAGTTTCCAAAAAGCCATGGGAACCAAGTTAATTCTAAGCACAGCCTACCATCCTCAAACGGACGGATAAAGCGAAAGGACAATTCAAACAATGGAGGATATGCTTAGAGCTTGTGTAATTGATTTCGGAGGTAATTGGGACGATCACTTACCATTAATAGAATTCTCTTATAATAACAGCTATCACACAAGTATCAATGCTGCACCATTCGAAGCACTTTATGGACGAAAGTGCCGCACGCTAGTCTGTTGGGCAGAGATTGGAGAAAAGCAACTATCCGGACCTGAGATAGTACAAGAGACAACCGACAAAATCATTCAAGTCAAGGAACGACTGAAAGCAGCACGAGATCGACAAAAGAGTTATGCTGATAACAGGCGAAAACCGTTGGAATTTCAGATAGGTGATAAAGTGTTATTGAAGGTCTCTCCTTGGAAAGGAGTAGTAAGATTCATCAAAAGGGGAAAGCTAAGCCCCAGGTATGTTGGACCTTTTGAGATCATTAGAAGAATAGGACCTGTAGCCTATCAGCTACAACTGCCAGAGGAAATGGCAGGAATACATGATGTATTTCATGAATCTAATCTCAAGAAATGCTTAGCTGATGAATCACTGGTAGTACCTCTTAAGGGTATAGAGGTAAATGAGCAGTTAAAATTTGTAGAAAAACCTCTACAAATTGAAGACAGGAAAGGCAAGAACCTCAAACACAAGAGATTAGTTCTGGTCAAAGTAAAATGGGACTCCAAAAGAGGATCAGAATACACATGGGAGCTTGAATCAGAGATGCAAAGGAAATATCCACACTTGTTCCAGTAGACCTCGTGGACGAGCTCTAAAACACGGTGGGGAGGATATAACAACCCTCCAAAATATTCCGACACCCTAAAACTAATTAAAATACACCCCATATACGAAGACGGGCCCCGAATACCCTTATTTTTATTAAAATTAAATAAAAACAAATTTTAAGGGGTTGTCGCGGGGCACGAAGACCCCTTAGGAGTCTTACGCGGGCCGCGACAGATGGGAGATCAGGCCGCACCCTAGGGCGCCACGTGGCATAACGCGTGTGAAGGCTAGAACGATGACTGGACCAGGCTAAGGCCTACCTAGCCTAGCTTGCGGGCCGCGTAGCCCTTGGCTACATCTTACACGGGGCGCGACAAAGCCCAGATCAGACCCTATATATAGAAGGCACCGGTTGTTCAGTCGAATTCGTCCCAAATCTCTTTCTCTCTCAAAATTTCTGTGTAGTAGGCATAATCTCCGGGTATAATACCCCCTAAATAACGAAGTTCTGCCTCGTTGTAAGTATTATAACCCGGTTACGTATTAGATACGCTGCCCGATTAATCCAGGGTTCCGTAACGGCTGTCGTGGTTCTACCCGACGTAGTCGTTGGAATGTCGTCTCGGGGAGGGTATTACTAATGTAAATATTAAAGGTTATTATACTAACGCGTGTGCATTTGTGTTAATTATAGATAATCATCAGGAAACCCTTAAAGAAAACCTAAGACAGCAATGCGAGTAATCTCCTTTTTGCAAATTGTTTTTACAAAACCTCACCTAAATTAAATTACATTAAACAGTGACTGAGTATTTGTATTCTACAATTATCGTCGGTATGTTGGGGTTTTGTATACAAAATTTGATACTACCTTGCGAGGAGTAACATGACCACAAGTCGGGTTGACAGTACCGTGGGTGGTAATTAAGTAGATGGAAACAAATGTAATTGCGCGACCGCCCTCAATACTGTACAATGGTTTTATTTAACTTGATTAAACTGGGATTCACTCACTAGTATTTCCCAGTGACAAAATGTTTTTAAACGCGTTTCAGGTAACAAAATGTGAAAGCCAAATAGAAGCCAGCTGGACAGCACTGAAGGCTTGGAAAAGTGGCTATAAAGTTACCTAAAATAAAGAGATGTTTTATTTAAATAAATAGGGTTTATCCCTATAAAAATGTGTGTACTTGAACTTGAGATTTTCCCATGTGTTTAATATTATAAAAGCGTGGTATTTTACTCTGATAAAATATTTCCTAACTACGGTCCTGATGTAAATTCTGCTGCCAAAATGACAAACCCAGATACCACCGAAACTGGCCGCGGCCGCCCGTTCCTGGGTTTGTTAGGGGACGGGGGTTGTGACAGAGGTGAACCGAACTGAACACAGTGGAGGATCAAGCGGTACTAGACGTAATGGGAATGGAGATTCATCTGGAGGAAACCCAACTCAAGGTAATCTTAAGCTGATTTGCTAAAACATGATAAAATTTATGAACGGTCTTTGTTTCATTGTTTCATTAATTGCTCACGTGTGAATTGATTGGATCAATTCCAGGCTGCACCTTCAAGCAATTTCTCGACTGCAAGCCACTGAATTATGACGGCACTGGAGGTGCAGTGGCTTTTGTGCACTGGACGGAGAAGACTGGTTCCAAAATCAGCATGAGAAAGTGTACCGCGGACCAGCAAGTCACTTTTGTTACTGGGTTGTTCGTTGATGAAGCTTAGACTTGGTGGAATTTGTAAGTCCAGACTCTGGGAGATGATGCTGCGTATGGTATGACGTGGGATGAGTTGAAGGAAAGAATGAGGGAAAAGTATTGCTCTTGTGCTGAACTCCAAAGGTTGGAGACTGAATTTTGGAATTTGTCCATGGAAGGTGCGGACATTGTTGGTTATACTCGAAGGTTCCATGATCTGTCAAGAGTGATCCCCTATCTGGTGACTCCCGGATTTAAGCGCATTGAGCGCTACATCTAGGGATTGGCTCCGGAATTTCGCAGCATGGTAACTGCGGCAAAACCCACAATGATCACTCAGGCTGTAACTCTGGCTGTCAGCCTTACTGAGGATGTTGTCCGTATGAAGAAGTTATTGTTGAAACCTACTGAGAAAACAGAGATGCATGCTGAAACACTCATTATGCAGGGAGAGAAAAGAGACACGCCTCTGTGAATCATCAATTGTATGAAGACGTAGAAGTGCTTAAGAAAAGGATGCGTTGCATTCTTGGCGCACGTAGTAGATAAGAAGGCTGAGGAGCCAAAACTCCAAGACATTTCAGTGGTGAAGGAATTTCCTGATGTTTTTCCCAAAGTTTTGCCAGGACTACCTCCGCAAAGACAAGTCGAATTTCATATTGACTTGGTTCTAGGCACCGCTCCTGTAGCCAAGGCACCATATCGACTTGCGCCATCAGAGATGCAAGAATTATCTACACAACTCCAGGAGTTTTTGGATAAAGGATTCATAAGGCCAAGCTTCTCACCTTGGGGAGCTCCAATTCTGTTCGTAACGAAGAAGGATGGAACATTGCGGATGTGTATTGATTATAGAGAATTGAATAAGCTCACTGTCAAGAATCGGTATCCACTATCGAGAATTGACGACTTATTCGATCAATTGCAAGGATCGAGTTACTACTCCAAGATCGACCTTCGATCTGGCTATCCTCAGTTAAGGATCCAAGAAGAGAGTATACCGAAGACTGCGGTCAGGACTCATTATGGGCATTACGAGTTCCTTGTGATACCATTTGGATTGACGAATGCACCAGCAGTGTTTATGGATCTGATGAATCGTGTTTGCAAACCATATCTCGATAAATTCGTGATTGTATTTATCGATGATATTCTGATTTATTCACGAATGAAAGAAGAACACGAGCAACACCTCAGGACCATTTTGGAACTACTGAAGAAAGAGAAACTTTATGCAAAGTTTTCAAAGTGCGAATTCTGGATTCGCGAAGTGCAGTTCCTTGGTCATGTTGTGAACAAGAAGGGTATACATGTAGATCCAGCAAGGATTGAAGCAATAAAGAATTGGGAAGCCCCCAAAACACCGACTGAAGTCCGACAATTTATAGGATTAGCGGGCTATTATCGCCGATTTATCAAGAATTTCTCCAAGCTAGCCCAACCGCTGACTTCCCTTATGCAGAAGGACAAGAAGTACGAATGGGGAGATAAGCAAGAAGAAGCCTTCCAGCTTCTCAAAAGCAAGTTATGCGATGCACCAATACTATCCTTACCCGAAGGCACTGAAGACTTCATGGTATACTGTGACCCTTCGCGTCAAGGATTGGGTTGCGTGCTCATGCAAAGCTAAAAGGTCATCGCTTACGCTTCAAGACAGTTGAAAGTTCATGAAAAGAATTATACCACCAACGACATGGAGCTAGGCGCGGTGGTGTTTGCCTTGAAGATTTGGCGACATTATTTATATGGTACTCGATATACTATCTTCACTGATCACAAGAGCTTACAGCACATATTTGATCAGAAGGAATTAAACATGCGTTAGCGATGATGGGTTGAGTTTCTGAACGATTATGATTGTGAGATTAAGTACCATCCTGGAAAAGAAAACGTAGTAGCAGACGCATTAAGTCGAAAGGAAACGGGTAAGACCCTAAGGGTTCAAGCATTGGAAATGACTATTCGAACGAATCTCACTGCACGCATTCATGACGCCCAATAAGAAGCCCTTAAGAAGGAGAATCTTAGAGCTGAATATCTCCGAGGTATGGAGAAGAAATTGGTGCCAAACGAAGAGGGAACCTTATATTTTATGGGACGCATTTGGGTTCCGCTCTATGGCGGTATTCGAGAAGCCATCTTTGATGAAGCTCATAAGTCGAGATACTCGATCCACCCAGGATCGGACAAGATCTATTAAGACTTGAAAGAATACTATTGGTGGCCGAAGCTTAAAAGCGACGTTGCTGTCTACGTTGGAAAGTGCCTAACTTGTGCAAAGGTTAAGGCCGAATATCAAAAACCATCCGGTCTACTGCAACAACCCGAGATACCTATGTAGAAGTGGGAGCAAATATCAATGGACTTTATAACGATATTACCCAGGACCCCTAGAGGGCATGACATGATATGGGTAATAGTTGATTGATTAACGAAGTCTGCACATTTCCTACCAATCCGAGAGAAGGATAGCACTGGAAAGCTTGCTGAGCTGTATCTTAAAGAAATTGTGGCACGTCATGGAGTGCCTATTTCAATTATTTCAGACAGAGATGGGCGTTTCGTATCAAGGATCTGGAAATCCTTCCAGAAGGCCTTTGGATCTCAGCTAGATCTAAGCACGACCTTCCATCCACAAACAGACGACCAGAGCGAATGGACCATACAAACACATGAGGATATGCTTCGCGCATGTGTTATGGACCTAGGCGGCAGATGGGATACTCATCTACCTTTAGTTGAGTTTTCCTATAACAACAGCTACCATACGAGCATAAAAGCTGCACCGTTCGAAGCTCTATATGGCCGTAAGTGCCACTCACCGTTGTGTTGGGTAGACGCTGGAAACAAACAGTTGATTGGTCCTGAACTTGTCCAAGAGACAACAGATAAGATAATGCAGATCCGAGATCGCATTAAGGTGGCTCGCGATCGACAAAAGAGCTACGCTGATAGAAGACGGAAACCCTTAGAATTCGAGGTGGGAGACAAAGTTTTGTTGAAAGTCTCACCTTGGAAGGGTGTAGCAAGATTCGGAAAGCGTGGAAAGTTGAATCCACGATACATTGGACCATTCAAGATCTTGGAAAGAATTGGTACCATGGCGTACAAGTTGGAGTTACTGGAAGAACTTAATGGTGTGCATGATACAATCCATGTGACCAACCTTAAAAAGAGTCCAACCCAAGAAACAGTTACCATCCATGCGGATGAGGTGCATATCGACGACACACTCCGATTTACAGAACAACCTGTTGAGGTAACGAATTGGGAGATCCATAAAACAAGGAGGAGTCGCATTAAGCTTATCAAAGTACGTTGGAACTCTAAGCACGGACCTGAGTACACGTGGGAACGTGAAGACCGGTTCAAAGCCAAGTACCCCCACCTGTTCGAGAAAGCTCCTGCGGGAGATAACTCAGCCTGAATTTCGGGACGAAATTCTTCTAACGGGGGGAGACTGTGACAACTGGCACAAAACCGGTAATTTCCATACTGTTTTAATTATTATTTAATATCTGCAATTATGTGCTTAAGCGTCAACATTGTCTGATTACTTGCTATACATATGAATTCATGCATGTTTTGTACTTCAAATATTTCTTTGTGCACTACTTTAAGCGTTGCGTCAGAAAGACTAGTAAACTCACCGGTAAGACACTCTGTGTCAGCATTTCCGCAGAAAGCAGTCAGACAATAGAATTAGGGCCTAGGAATAGGTCCAACATCTAAAATACATTAAAACCCAAGTATGGATACAAGGGTTAACATATAAGCTTCCCGGAAGCTAAACTATGCACTAAAAGACACCCGAAACTTACATACAATGCTGAATTCTGCATATTTCAGCAATAATTCAGCTATAATTCAGCTTTTAGCACCAAAATAGCATGTAGAATTTATGAACTAGTGTCCAGAATAACTTACAAAGTGTTGGGAATCGAAACTGTCACAAAAGGTGCTTCATACTTAGTGAAACTGCGCAATTTAGCACTTTAACGAACCGTAACGAAACGAACAACCGGACACTACTCAAAATACCAAATTTTCACTAGAAACATTGTTTTAGTTTTACGAAGCTAGTTATGGGCACCGAACATCATATTACATCTCATAAACACATAAAATACCTAACTAACACCTTTACTTTCCAACCAAACCAAGTAACCAACAATTGAAATGAAACCATACACCCCCCCCCCTTTGGACGGTTAGGGGACATGGGTCCCACAAGATGATTTTATTCTATATTTTATAAGATTTGTCTAATATTTGTTGAGAATATTCCAAACAAATATACCATGTGTTGGAAGAATTTTATAAAGAACCATAAGACTTAAACATTTAACATATACACTTCATCGTCTTCCCTTCTTCTCCTTCTTGGTCTCGGCTCAAACACACACACCCACAACCTCCATTTTCAAGCTTCATACAACCAATCCAAGGTGATTTAGAGGTATAAGGAGCTTATCTAAGGAAGCTTGAAGTGTAGAAACTTGAAGGACCTCTTTGTGGAGCCTTTAACCACCTATTTTCTTTCATATTCATCATCAACCTTCTTGTGCCACTTCCCTAGCCATTAGAGCTAGTAGTAAGCCTCTTGATCTTGTTTTTACTTCTAATCATAATGGTTAAGGTGTTATGTAAGTGGTTAAACTCAAGAATCATAAAGAAATAAGAAGATGATCACTAACATAAAGCTAAATAACATGAAATCTAAGTTGATTAAGTGTATGTATGAATCTTGTTTGTTGATATCTTGTGTTTATGGTGTAGATCACCATAAGAAGCTTGCTAGATGATGATTAAACACATGATCTAGCAAGTATAAGGATGGATCTTGAAGAAATCATAATGATCATCCTTTATGTGAATCATGAACTTGAAAATGAAATTGTTTTAGGGTATGATGATGATTAATACATGTTAAAAGTCTTGTAAATAGATGATTACAAAAATAATTTTCTCAAGAAACCAAGGTTATTTACAAGATTAACATGATCATGACTTTTAAAGGAAATAAATATGTTTTTAGTGTTAAATAAGGCTAGAAACATGTTTGTAACAAGAAAAATACAAAAGAATTATTTTTAGAAAAATCATCTTACAAGTTGCAAATGACTAAATCTTTCAAGAATGCGATTTACAAACAAATAACCATGTTTTAAAGGGTAACTAAATCTACTAAATAACATGGTAAGTTACTACAAGTTTTTACAAAATTTCAAGTTCATGATGTAGTGTAAATTGCATGATCTTGGCTCATGGTAAGTTTTGATTGAGTTGTTGATGATTGATGATGATTTTAAAAGAAAATGATATGTTTCTAAAGCATGGAAACCTCCATTTTTAAGGGGAAACTATGGCAAAATTTTTGTAGAAATTAAACACTTAGAAAAAAAAATATTTTTTTAAACAAGTGTTTATAAGTAAATTTTGAACATGGTTTTCATATAAAAGTTTGCCATAATTTTTATTACAAAAATTACAAACATTGGAGGTTGATTTTTGATAAATAAAAGTGACTAACTATATATTTAGAAAAATATATTTAGATGTCACAAAATGTGTGTTACTTGTATATTATGTGTAATAGTTATATTATTTTAGGAACTTGAAAATAATATAATACACAAATATACCAAAATTTGGAATACAAATACTACCAAAATTCCAAGAAAACACATATATAAATTATACCCGAATATCGGACAATCGGACAATCAGACGAACGGACTTATGGACTATAAGTAAATATATTCTGGAAATAAATCCGTAACTTAACAAGTATGACAAATGGTATTTTCGAAACCAAGGGATAGCAAGATATGAATTTTTACAAATATTACAAAAATATATCATATTTTTGTCAAATAGAAAATATATTATTTTGGATGGAGAAAAATATATATATTTTCTTAAAACAAGATAAAAATATATTATTTTGGGTGAAACTAGAAAAATATATTTTCTAAGACTAATCTTAAAAATATATATTATTTTTGAGATTTATAAGGAATATACTTATTTTTACTAAATAAATTTATAGATATTTTCTATAAAAATCCTCTCAAAATATGTATATTTTGAGAATATAAGATGGTGATTTTTAGTTGTCTAAAAAAAATAATGTTCCGGAAAAATAATCACAAGTTTAAGTATAAAATACTTAATACAAGAAAATACGTATCCTCATACGTATAAATACATACCGGAATACACCACTAATACTTGGCGAAATACACAAGTATGAAAATACACAAATACAAGTATACCTATGCTTGGAAAATATACATGTGTAGAAAGTATATAATAAACCAAGTTGAAAATATATTACTTCAACAATATTCCAATAATTGGATAAATATAATTTAAGTTAAAATATTATTATTTTAACTAATAATTATACACTTTGGAATTATATAAAGTACATCAATACTAATGATTCCAAAATAAGTCTTAATGAACAACTAAGACTAATAGTCGTTACACGACCTAAACGTCTAACAAAACATAGTACGTGTGTAGGTAGTGATACGATGCTCTAAGCAAACCCGGTGAAGTTTACGACGCAGGATACGCAAAATTGTGAGTTCATGTCCCCACTTTTAAACTTTTACTTGTTTTCTAAACTTGGGGAAAATACATGTGCTATGGTATGTTGAATACAAAAACTAAGGAATGATACTATAGATCATGTGACGTATAGGGTGCCATAAGCACCATTACTCAATTACCTACCTAGACCATGGAACAAAAGGTTAGATCTAATGGGTTTCAGGCAACCACACTCTTGGCCACTCTTTTACCAAGCAGTGCTTTTGTGTCTCTAGTCGTGAATCGACAAGTAAAAATGCCTATGGTTTGGATGCTTCCTATGTCGTTACATATGTTAGTGGCCTCGCGAACCATTAGCGATCTCGTATTCCTTACATTTACAGAAGTACTTATTTCAGTACAATTACATACCATATTTTCTACAACGAATGCTTAAATGTTTTACACAAAACTGCATGAATTCACACCAACATTTTGTTGACGATTTTCCAAAACTTACATGTATTTCAGGTAACTAAAGTGGATGTACGTGCGGTCTCACTCTTGCTCTGGGATGTCGTTTATGTTTTTAGTTATGTTATGTCAAGACTCCAATGCCTCTTTTGCGGGTTTTGGTTGTTATACTCCACCTCATGTGGTGATATAATGATTAAAACCTTGATGTGTGTTGTTGAAATAAAGTTGTAAACTTTTGAACAATTATTAGTCGTGTGATGTAAACACTTATCTTAAACTATGTTTTGAATGATTAATGTCAATGGCATTTGGAGTTATTTTATGAGCATGTAGTATGTTTACCATTCGTATGCAATGAGAACCTTTCAGGATCACACATCGTGCTTCCGCCTTAGAAAGGGGTGTGACATTTTCCTCCTTATATGCCACACTCGTTCACAGGGACCGCCTACATTCGCTGCTTCTTCAGAGCCTGAGCGAGATCTTCTTGAGTGCCTTCGTGTGTGTGTGTTTACATAACTTTTAGTTTCGAATAGCCTACTTTTGATTGGAATTGTGTTTTGCAGGTCTAACAGAGTTTAAGGAGTCATTTGAAGCTACTCGGAGCACCAGGAGCGAACGAGATCAACCGGAAACGCGAAATACGAAAAATCGGCAAAGTGCACCTTACGGGGGCCGTCGTCGACGCCCCGCATCATCAAAAATGGGCGTAGGCAGTGATTTTAGGCGTCAGAGAAAACTAAACCACAGACGCCGTGTCGGCGACGCCAGGGGGTGTGTCGGCGACGCCCTGGCCGACAGGATTTTCACTTTCGATTCACTTTTTGACGAATTAAAACGCATTCTTTGGTCCGTTTTCAGGAGTTACGAGTGGGGGGGAACAAAAAACACCTTCTAAGAGCCATTCCCTTCATCTCTAACATACACCTAACAATCCTAACCTCTAACCGATCATTATCCACACATCAAAACCCTAGTCCACCATCACCAACATCTTCATCCTTTCACACTCACCTTCCAAACCCTAACCTTCATCCTTCCTTCCTTCAAGAGTCAAGGTCATGGCGTGGTGTTCGTGTTCGTCATCTGGTGATCGCGTCCCTTCGACCATGAGTGGCTAGTCTCCTTGGTTTCATCCCGGTGTAGATTGTTATAAGATTTTCTAGGGTTTATACATTTGTATTTAGTTTGATTTTTACAAGTATCACAACGATTTCCACAACGATTTCTCACGAGTTTATCTCCGATTTCATCTAAAAAAACTTCTCTATTTTACAAAAACCTTCATCTTTTTCATCAAAACTTCTGATTTTGCTATGGATTTACACTTAAACGAGTGTATTGGGCTTAGCTTTGGCTTCCCAAGATAGAGATCTGAATATCTCGCACTCACCAAGTGTTTAATCCAAGGAAAAAGTGTTTTCAACTCAATTTTTACACTAAAACGGACCAAAATCGACACATGTTTCATTCACTGGATAGTGGGACGAAGTGGTGTCGAAACCGTCATGAAAAGGATTCGAAAACACATCCGATTCTGGTGAAAACACAGCTCCGAGCGCCAAAAACAGTCACTTGCGTGAGCCGGACTGGCTTGTACGAAACCCGGCTTCGTACGAAGGCACTGGACTCGTACGAAGGCACTGGCCTCGTACGAAGGCACTTTTCGTACAACCCAGCCCATGTTCCCGCATGTGACTGAATCGCTCAAAAGACCTCTCCGGCTCTAAGTTTAATCAGTAGCTTAAGGCGGGAGGGATGAACACTCGATTTCCCGAAGAAAGACGCGAAGAACACTCGATTTTGGACACGGAAACAAGCATCGTGAACGAAGGCACCGCCTTCGTATTAAGCGGCCCTTCGTACGAAGGTTCTGTTTCCCACTCGACACTTCAACTCGACCGTTTCAGCACTTTGGAAGACTTATGCACTTCTGTTCCCGTACGCAGGCTGATCCAGCGCTCCTTCCACTCCTTTCCAGACCGTGTTTACCTGTTAAGCACGCACTGTGAGTACAATCGAACCCTTTTTCGCTTAACGTACTTTTGGGGTGTTACATACGTTCTCTATTAAAACACAACGCACACAACGCTTAAACTCTTTTAAACGCAACCGCTCTCGCATGTTATACGTGAATAGTTGAATTGTTGTTTGCTATGTTTACACAGTGATGACTTGCCCTACCACCCTTAGCAACGATAGTACTATAGTTTGGACTCAGCACCTGTTTACTCAGGGGTTGTTAAGGATTTCTTACTTTACATGCTCACTGTGGTGAACACGTATCGCGCATACTCTACCTCGCAGTCATGTTGGTTAGCTTGTATCATTGTCGATAGCTTACTTGATTCGCCCATTTACGTGTTACATACTGGTTATGCGTAAACGTTTTATTACTATACTTATGCAAACTTGTGTACTCACCTTTACATTATTGTATTGACTTTATTTTAACGTATGTGACAGGTTGATGGATTTACTGCTGGAAATGGTCTAGGACTCTAGAAACCCGCCTAAACTAAATTGCAAGTTTTGTTATGTCGTGTTTTGTTGCTTGAGAAACTACTGGATTTCGTTTCGTTTTTGTGAGAATATTTGTTTGATTGTATGGGAAATTGAACCTTATTAAATATTGTCACAAATAGTCGTTATGGATTTTCTCGAGCAACCTATTCGCATCATGCCACATCCCGATGATTCCGCCATCGGTTGGGGTGTGACAGGTTGGTATCAGAGGCATAACTATAGAGAATTTAGGTAGAATTGCATGATTCGACCTAGTCTATAGTCTAAGTACCAAAACAGCCCTTTCTGTACGAACCTGCTCTGTTCGTACGAACCCACTGGCTTCAAACGAAAAGAGCCTTTCCTAAGGCTAACATGCTCTTCGGTCTAAATATTTACACGCCTTTCCTAAGGCTAACACAATATACAAGTTTGAATATTTGAAGACACACATATAACACAAACGGGTGAGTGCTTCGAGACTAGGTGTGAAAACCAAGAACTCTCGATAAAATCACTCACTCTGCGCATTACTCTTAGCACGAGAACCTTTCGTTGAGTTCTCGACGGAAATCTCCATTTCTATCTTGTGGTTGTTCTTACCACAGTTAGGAGCGAAGTTGTTAAGTTAGGGGTGAAACCCGCATCTTAATAACCTGTTCCACTCCCTAAACTGATTTTTTAAAAGATCTCACCAAATTCTCGACTGTTCCAATGACTCGGGGCACGTAGTAACTGGAAGGAAAAATTTCGTTAGCCGTATTACGGTGAGAGCATGAGTCTATTAGGCCAAAGCGTGTGCCTGAACTTGTTGGGAATGGTTGAAACACTTTGGGTAGTCGATGTCTCAACACCCATGACACTCTATTTATTTTAAGCCTATTGGGAACCATGGATCGAATCTTAGAAGCCTGCGTCACTAAGGTCCTAAAGGGTCTTATAGGTCGGTTAAAGGGTCTCATGGAGTCATGGCTAGAACCTTTTTGTGTAATGGGCCCTTGAAAGGCAAGTGGAAAATATCATTTTTTTGGGCCTGTAAGGCAATTAGTGATGATTTTTAGTCAGTAAAAATAATAGCATTCAAAACATGCATATATAAACAATAAAATACATACATTCACGCATATATACATATAATAGAACTCGATGATGAAGATGAGGAATAACTCAATGATATCGTACAGGACTACAGTCGCAGGTTGTTACAAACAATAGAGCATTTAACAACATATATATACAAACAATATACATATATTCACACACATATACAAACAATATACATATATCGTACAGGACTACAGTCGTAGGTTTTTCTGTGTAATGTCGGGTATTACCACTACTTATAGATTTATTAAAAACACCCACTCAAGCAGCCCTACCTGGGGAATATATATATATCTTTTTTTTTTTAGAGTTAAATGCTTGGTTGGTCCCTGTGGTTTGCAAAAATTTCAGACTTGGTCCTAGTGGTTTACTAATTACATGCGTGGTCCCCAAACTTGTCAAAAATGCACTCGGTTGGTCCCCAGCCCTAACATCAGTTAAATTTTTCAGTTAAGTCCATGTTAAATGACCAAAATACCCTTGCTTATTAACAAGACCCACTACATCATCTTCATCACCATCAGTCCATCATTATCTCCCACCCTCACAAAAACCCTACCCCCACACCTCACACCTGTAAATCTCCACTTCAACAATGTCTCCATAGCTTCTCACCCTCCTCTGCCGCACTCCCTCTCTCCACCGCCACCACTCTCCACCAACAACAACAATCCGACGGCGTTTCGCGATGTTGGATAACGTATCAGAAGGTTCCGCTGAAGATTCCGCACTCCCTCTCTCCACCGCCACCACTCTCCATAGCTTCTCACCCTCCTTCCGCCCTTCAATCCGACGGCGTTTCACGATGGTGTGTAGCCAAGAACAACGCTGAAGATTCCGCCCTTCAATCCGCCATCGATTGGGCCTGTGGAGCCGGTGCAGCCGATTGTTCCCCGATCCACCATACACAGCATCCGCGATGTTGGATAACGTATCAGAAGGTCTTGTTTTGTGATGGGTTGTTACAGATTTGCGAAGACTGTCGATGCAAGAACAGGTTGGGAAATATCGATTGAGTTGGCAAATAAGAGGTTGATTGGGTCGATTTGAAAGAGGGATGTGAGCTCGGAGACTTTGAGCAGGGTTCGATTGTTGATTTGGGGGTTATGAATCTTACGATGGACGACGTATTGGTGGTGGAGGGGAGTGTTCAGTGGTGGAGGAGGGAAGGTGGTGGTGGTGGGTGTTCAGTGGTGGTGAAGGTGAGATGGTGGTGGGTGTTCGGTGGTGGTGGTTTAAGGTAGAAGAAGAAGAAGGAGGCAGGAGATATATTGTTTTATATATTTTTATTTCTTTTAATTGTTCTAAGGGTAATATAGTCATTTCACACATACTTAACTGAGAAATTTAACTGATGTTAGGGCTGAGGACCAACCGAGTGCATTTTTGACAAGTTTGGCGACCACGCGTGTAATTAGTAAACCACTAGGACCAAGCCTGAAATTTTTGCAAACCACAGGGACCAACCAAGCATTTAACTCTTTTTTTGACGACATACCAATTTACTTCTAAATAGTTAACTTTACTCACAACCCTTATTACTTATAAACGCATCCATTGAACTACAAGCTATTTGATAAATGGAGAAATATATATAGTAGGAATCATTGATTTTGTACAAAAAATCATGATGGTTGAAAATTACTACTATAAAAAGGATTAAGTAATTCAACTTAGTAAAATTACTACTTTAGTTAAATAAATTACTGCTTTATGTTAAGGGGCAAAATTTTGTGTTTAGCAGGGTAGGGTTTGCTATTCAGAAGGGGTAGCGGCACAACTTGTTGCTCGTCTACCTGTCATTAGTCAGTAATCGTCTCTGTTTTTATAATATGAACTATTAACTATTGAAAAAAAAAATCTATACTTAATAGAGGGGAAAATTACGAAAATGTCGGTTTACCAAACATGTTTTCAAATTTGTCACGCTCCTGCGTCCTTGGAGCGGCACATTATGCAGGGATGCGTCCTTCAAGCGGGATGCGTCCTTAGAGCAAAACCCAATAAAAAATGGACACGTGGCCACGGGATGCGTCCTTCAAGCACGGGATGCGTCCTTAGAGCAAAACCCAATAAAAAATGGACACGTGGCCACGGGATGCGTCCTTCAAGCACGGGATGCGTCCTTCAAGCATGAGATGCGTCCTTCAAGCACGGGATGCGTCCTTCAAGAACGGGATGCGTCCTTCAAGTTTTTGAAGCGTCCGACGAGATTTCCGGCGAGTTGCAGATTTCTGATGAGTTTTCCGGCGAGTTATTTTCCACAATTCTCCCAAAAGCTAAAGTCCAACCCGTTTGAAGAAAATGTTGCCAACAATAGGCGTAACGCTAGAGCTGTTTGACCACCTGTTAAGTCAAACAAAGCTTGTTAATTTGGTTTCTAGCGAATAAAAATAAGCTGCAAATCAAAGGATACATGCTTGGATGGTTACCAAGATTGATGCTGCGACCAACAGCCCCGAAGAGCCCGGAACCAGATAATGAAAACGGGTTGGACTTTAGCTTTGGTCTGGCCTCGGTATCATCAGAAGAAGGAGATCACCGACCTCAAGAGATAGAGTTGGTGGTGGTTGTTGAGTATTGGTTCGGGCCAGACGTGATGATGATTTGGTTCGGCTTTCAGGGGCTGGCCGTTGGGTGGTGATGGTGTAGGGTGGTGATGGTGGTGTATACATTGATTTTGGGAGAATTGTGGAAAAATAACTCGCTGGAAAACTCGTCGGAAACCTGCAACTCGCCGGAAACCTCGCCGGACGCTTCAGAAACTTGAAGGACGCATCCCGTGCCTGAAGGACGCATTCCGTGCTTGAAGGACGCATCCCGTGGCCACGTGTCCATTTTTTATTGGGTTTTGCTCTAAGGACGCATCCCGTGCTTGAAGGACGCATCCCGCGCATAATGTGCCGCTCCAAGGACGCAGGAGCGTGACAAATTTGAAAACATATTTGGTCAACCGACATTTTCGTAATTTTCCCTTAATAGAGCATCATGTTACAATTCTGTGAAGTCAAATCAAATTTGATAGTTTTATAAAAGGATATCATAATATTTGCATGTCTATTATATATATATATATATAGGGAGAAGATCATGCGAGAACCACCTCTTATTGCGAGAACCGCGAGAACCAATGTGAACACATGGCATTTTTATGTTTATATAAAAAATCACGCGTTCCTTTTTTTTCCAGCGTTCCTTCTTTTTCCTTATGTCACTGTTGTCTCCTTTTCTAGGGTTTCATTAGTTTCGCCAGTTTATGGTCTCCACGGCTGAGAGGCATTCACGGCGGTTTCATGGTGGCCGAGAGTCGTGCACGGTGGTCTTCATCGCATATGGTAGTCGGTGTTCATGTATTTCACAGTGGTTGCAGTTGGCACGATGTTTACGACGGATTTCATGGCAGCGGCAGCCGGAAACAGTGTTTACGGTATCTTCTACATCACCATTTACATCTGATGTTCCTCCTCATACATTCTCTGATAATCCTCTGTTTAGGACATCCTCTACATCACCATTTACATCTGATGTTCATCCTCATACATTCATTCTCTGATAATCCTCCTCATACATCTGATGTGGACATTGTTGTTGACATTGTCGGTCCATTTGCTGATAATACAGTTGACTGTCACAATACACCTACAAATACAGAACATCAAGAGTTTCAATTCATTCGATTTGTGACTAAAGGTATTATGTTGACTGTAATGATGTATATACTTTGTAAATGATATTGTATTAAATGATATGCACATGTGCATTATACTTACTGTAAATGATGCTGTATTAAATTATATGCACATGTGCATTATGTTGATTGTAAATGATATTGTATTAAATTATATGCACATGTGCATTATGTTGAAAATTAGACTATGTCGTTGATTTATGGATTCTGAAAAGTGCCTTATGGAGAACTATCCAATTATGTGCAGAATGGCATCAAACAAATGGTCTTGGGTGCTGGACAACTACAAAAGAATAGGGGAGGTGACTGTGTGGGATTGGCAATGGAAGAACAAACCGATAACCGGGGAGGCATGGGTGGAGTTTATGCAGCTTTTGGCACTGATGAGAGACACCAGAATGAAGATGGGTCAAGATGGGTGGGGTTGGCACTATGAAAATAAGTCGACTTTTAATGTTAAAACCGTTAGAGAGGATTTGTGTGTCATAAGCAGGGACCTGTCGAGTGGCTTTGTAATGACCTGGAACGGCTGGGCTACACCTAAAGCCAATATGTTAGCATGGAAAGGCGTCGAAGGCAGGTTACCGACAAAGACGGAGCTGGAAAAAAAGGGGTAATTCAGACCAACAACACATTGTGCCCAGTTTGCAAATACGAGCAAGAAACTGTTGAACACATTCTCATTACGTGTTAGATGTCGAAAACGCTATGGTGGATGGTCGGAGCATGGTTGGGAGTAAAAGATTTTCCTGTAAGCTGGAGATTTCTATAATAAGAAAAAGGTAGTCAACTGCACAGTGATGGCTACATTATGGATCATATGGTCGAGCAGAAATGAGAAGGTATTCAAATTCGTGCAGATTTCAAATGCTAAAAGAATGGAACAAGTCAAGGAGTGTACTCTGTTGTGGATGAAAGTCATAGCCAAAATGGAGAATTAGAGCCAAAAATGGAGAATTTAGTGACTGAAGAGTGGTACACCAGTGGTGTAAATGTAATAGAAAATTAGGAGTTTATATGTTTATTGTAAGCGTAATTCTCTAGTAGTGGTGTAAATGTAATGGAAAATTAGGAGTTTGTATGTTCATTGTAAGATAATTCTCTAGTTCCTGGCTAAAGTTCTGGTTTGAATATATGGCATCTTGTTCTGTTAAAAAACAATGTCGTTATATATAAAATGATAATGCCCGTGTTATATATACAATGATAATGATCGTTTGCATTGTATTGACATGGTTACTGTTTCGCACAATGCACATGTGCATACATGTTTACTGTTTCACTCCACATTGTTGTTGTTTTGACCAATGCACATGTGCATACATGTTTACCATTTCATTACACACGGTTATTGTTTCGAACAATGCACACGTGCATACATGTATATTTTTTAATTACATGGAATCCGTTTTCCTTACATATACATCAACATATGTAATGTGATACCCCATACGTAATAGGGTACCACATACGTAATATGATATAAACAAAAATACAATATTTCAAAATATACACATGCATTACCGACATGTTTATTGTTTTTTTATTAATGCACATGTGCATTACCAACATTAACACAAATACAACAAGTAAATATAACACACTCATCATAAGAATCACATAATCCGTTCAACAATCATTATTGCACATATGCACCACCAACATATATTATACCAAACAACACATTACATCCTAAATTAACAAAAATAACCATCTGTAATACATTATACAATACCAATATGTATGTTATTTCAAACTATGCACATGTGTAGTACCAACATTCCCTCTATCAAACAATATAATACATCATATATTCACGAACGTGATCATTCGCCTTTGATAACGACAGTTTTTTGTTGCTATCTTCACTCTCACGTTCTTAAGTTGCAAGTCTTGAATTTCTTTATCTTTGTTGAATATGCAATCAAACTTCTCACCACTCCCTTTATACATCTCAATATGTCGCATAGCGAACAACCCGCAATCTGTGAAGTAATAAAGGGATTTTGTTTACTTGTTCAATTTTTTCTTAGTGATTTCGCTCACTTGTCCTCCTCTTTATGCTTCTTTTCTTCTTGTGCACCTACATGAGATATATTTAATGTGTTTACATAAATGATATAATTTAACATGAAAGTAATAAAGGGATGCACATGTGCATAAACTCCCAACTACATCATCGAATATTAGTCAACCTTTTTTACCTCTTTGTTTAACCGTTGCGTAATCATCTTCCATTGCATCCGGCATTTTTTTGACTCTTCATCCCTTGATTTCAAAACGAAAGTTACCTTCTTTGATTTTTTTTCCATTATCGATCTACGATAATAAACAAAAGAAAAAACATATGATTTACATACAATCTCAATGAATATGTGCATTAACTTTAACATTATCATTACTATATACACTATGCACATGTGCATCAACATAAATTACATTGTTAACATATTCTGGCAAAATTATGGCAAACTATGCACATGTACAACAACATGAATGATCTTATTAACATAATTTGGCAAATTATGCACATGTGCCTAACTGCACATTTTCATCCATATGACTGACCTAATTGAAATAATCTGGCAAAATATGCATTTGTGCATAACTATGCATGTGCATTAACATGACTGAGCTTATCAACAGGTTTGCTTCGATAAAAAATAATAGACAAAACAAAAGTTACTTTATTCGATTTTTACCTCTTTGTTTAACTGTCGCGTAATCATCTTCCATTGCAAGTCGCATAATCATCTTCCATTGTTTAACTGAATTCATAAAATTAAATGCGTTTGAGCGAGTTATAACATTTGAAAAAAAAAACTGATAATGCACATGTGCATAACCGCATATTGCATCATTAACAATACTAATATTAGCAGTAAGTTATCAACACTTACTAACCTTTTTGCTTAACAGTCGCATGATCGTCTTCTGTTGCATCTGGCATTCTTTTCAACCCTTCATCTATCGGCTTTAGGACAAACGTAACTTTCTTTGTTTTTTTTTTCCATTTTACGGTATTCAATGAGAATGTATATCAACTTTAATTTATTTTACTTTGTTAGTATGTTAGTTTAAACTACATATACAAAGTCCATTATACATTCCCAAAATCCGTTATACATCGGGCATATGCATCTATACAGTTATGACCATGCAACTTCAGATATGCACATGTGCATACATACAACTATGACATATCTTATCAACAATATATATGAACCAACACACGCGCATAACTATAACTATGCAACTTCAACTATGCACGTATGCATACAAACAACTATGAAATAATTTATCAACATAAACATATGTTATCACATTATGCACATATGCATACCCATAAGTGACCCAAAAAAACAAAGTCGGATACAAATTATAAACATAATTTATAATGTTATGCACATTATGCATACCAATCAAACAAAAATATGAACCAAAATCATAAGTTATCACATTATGTACATGTGCTTTCCAAATCAAACACAAACACATGATCGTATGAACTTACATCGGCTGTAATCTACTTACATCTACTTACATCGGCTGTAATCTACATGAACAAAATTATGCACATGTGCATTCCAAATCAAACACAAACACATAATCGCATTAACCTATATTATGCACATGTGCATTCCAAATCAAACACAAACACATAATTGTATTAACCTACACCGGCGCTTAGGGCTGTAAACGAACCGAACGTTCAGCGAACGGTTCGTGAACCGTTCGGCGGAAAGTTCGTTTATGTTCGTTCGCTAAGCTTAACGAACGAACACGAACAAAAAATTTCGTTCGATAAGCTTAACGAACAAACACGAACAAAGGTCTCGTTCGTTCGACTACGTTCGTGAACGTTCGGTAATATGTTCGTTCGTTTATGTCTGTTCGTGTTCGGTTTTTTATGTTTATTTTTCTAAAAGTTTTTAATGTTTTATTAATTTTTTACTTTCCCCATATGTATTATTTCCCTCTCTCTGGCCCTCTCCCTCTTTTGATATCACGCTCCTTCGTTCAGCTTATCTCCAATCGATTAAACCAAATATTATCCATCCCTTCAATCTTTAAATGGTTATATTTAACTACTTTCGTTGTGTACAATGTTTAAGATTAACGGTGCCTTTTTTAATTTTCAAAATTAAAGTTCATTTGTGTTCGTTTGCGTTCGTGGTTAGTGTTCACGAACTGTTCGCGAACAACCAAAATTCCTTAACGAACGAACACGAACACAAACTTCTGTTCGTCATGTGTTCGCGAACAGTTCACGAACATCCAGATTTCCTTAACGAACGAACACGAACATAGCCTTGTTCGTGTTCGTTCGGTTCGTTTACAGCCCTACCGGCGCTGTAATCTACTGGCTGTAATATATTTACATCGGCTACTTACATCGGCTATAATCTACATGAACAATATTATGCACATGTGCATTCCAAATCAAACTCAAACACATAATTGTATTAACCTACATCGGCTGTAAAATACATGAACAACTTCATGAACAATCACATAAGAACTTTGTATGAACTTACATAGTATGAACTTACATCGGCTATATGAACTTTCAAATTCGTGAATCGATGCAACGACTTATGTTCTTCGTAATATCCCTCTTCGTGCAATAAACCTCGCCGATTATGACCGTTTTTTGCCCTAAAATCGATTCGGTATGACTGTTTTTGCCCTAATTTCGAGCCGACGACTAATATTGATGATGATCATAGGGTGAATATTGATGATGAACGGTTGAAATTGTGAGCGTCGGTGATTATCAGACTGATTTGTATGAGATTTTTGGGGAAAATTGATTGATTGGGAGATTTGTGTGTTGGTTGTGATAGTTGTCGGACGTGAGATTGTATTATCGATCCTAATTAAATCAATTGTTGAGGTCCGTATCATTTGAGCGGGGAGCGGGTTTTTAGATTTATTTTTTATTATTTACAAAATTGACATCCGTTCACATTGGTTCTCGCGGTTCTCGCAATAAAGGTGGTTCTCGCATGAACCCCACCCTATATATATATATATATATATATATATATATATATATATATTTTAAAATATTATAAGATATACTACAATTCGCGGAATGTCTAGTGGCCAATTTATGAACGTCACAAAACTACACGTGTATGGTAGTCATGAAATTATCGATTTTACTTGGAAGTCACCATACGCGACAATTAGCGACGTGCTTAGAGACATATGTTAGGAAGTCTTAAAATTAGCCATATGTATATAAACATTATAATTCAATTTCTTTTTTTACATTTTACATTTTAGCATATACCTAACCAATTTTATTTATGACATAAAACATATACTAAGAAAACAAATTAAAAATAATCGTGTTAAATTAAAAAACCCAACCAATTTAAATTTTGACATAACACATTTATGACACAAACCCAACCGGTTTACGTAACCGGTTTTAATAGGTTTGATACAACTGACCTGGATTGTTAATATTAAAAACAAACCCATGAATTTTATGTCAGGTTTGTATCGTGTTTTCATATTTGAAATCCACACACCCCTACAATTATCAAAGATTTTGTACGTATACGCAATTGCGACACTAAAGACTTTGCCGTCACTAAAACGTGGCTAGTGTCATGACCTCATATTTTTGTCACTAAACCATCAATAGATGACAATCTTTTTTACAGTAAAAGACTTCACTTAGCAAGTAAAAGGGTAAATTTAGGAAGTCAAGAGTGTGAGCCCCTAAACCAAGTTCAACACAAGAAAAAGTCAAAAGAGGAAAAAGTCTTTTCTCCATCTTAAATTATAATACAACACATTAGCTACCCACACCATATATATGTTGTATATACACTCAAAATATCATTCTTGTCACAAACTCATCTCTTTCCATCCACTTTCTCTCCACTTTCCCAGAAAAACTCAAATTCTCTTCCAATACATCATCTTCTAAAACACTTTGTGTGTAAGTGATATATACACATACACATATATATCTAGAGAGAGAGGGAAGAGAGAGAGAGAGAGATGGGAAACTGTTACCCTAAACCTGTAAATAATTTCTCAAGCACCAATAAAATTTCCACCCAAGGTATACATATTTTCTTGATTTTTTTGCCTTCAAAATAGAACACATATATTTTTTACATTTTGAATAAATTCAATTAAATTTTATTGTTTTTTTTTTCAGCAATTAATATTAATGCTGAGAAAAAGAAACAATCCATGGTGGAGGGAGGTGGCGGTGGCGACGCGGTTGCGACGCCTAAAATGGCGACACGATGCTTAAAATGTTACACATATGGTGAGCTAAAAAGTGCCACCCGAAACTTCCGGCCGGACACGGTGCTAGGAGAAGGTGGTTTTGGGAGGGTTTTCAAAGGGTGGGTGGACGGTGAAAACTACGCGCCGTCGAAGGTTGGAATTGGGATTGCAGTCGCCGTTAAAAAGTCAAGTCCGGACAGCCCTCAAGGCCTCAAAGAGTGGCAGGTTTGTTTCTTCATGTTTTTATGTTATTCAATTGTTTGTTGCTTTGTGTTATTATTTTATTATTAATATTAATATTAATATTAATTATTAATATTAATTAATGCATAATAATTGATTGCATGTCTAACGCCATGCATGACGTGTGATGATAGGCTTGTTTTTGTCCTAGATTAATATTTTCTAAATTCGGGTCAATGTGCTAATAATGGAGGAAAGGTTGTTTAAAAACTTCTGAATGGTTAAGTGTTAAATCATTAAGATGTCTGAATCAATAAGAGGTCTGAACTATTAAGAAACAGAACCGTTCAGAAGCAAATGTCTGACCAATTTAGATTATAGGTCTTAACCATTCAGACTCAGTATAATGTTTAACCATTCAGAGGTAAATGTCTGAACCATTCAGACATCTGCTCACGAAACAAACAGTCTGAACCATTAAGTGATGAACCAGTAAGATGTCTGAACCCAGTGGCGGAACTAGACCTTCAACTCAGGGGTATCCCAAAATTTTTTAGGGGTGTTCTCGTACTTGTTCAGGGGTGTCCTGTGTATAAAAATCGGAAAAAAAGGGGTGTCATGTGTATAAAAATCGGAAAAAAGGGGTGTCCTGTGTATAAAAATCGGGAAAAAAAATTTTTTTTACACTACTGGTCAAAACTTGAGCCGTAGCCCGGGCTACGCCCGTTAAGCCTACAGGTCCGCCCCTGTCTGAACCATTAAGAGTCTCATTAAGAGCTAAACAAACGACCCCGAAGTCTAGCTTTGAAAAATACTTGATTAGTATTTAGCAAGCTAGTATAGCACAATTAACCTTCGACGGTTGGTGTAGTAGTGTAAGCGTTTAAATATTTTAGTTTTCTGTCATTTAACCTTTGAAAATCATATGATAGCGTCACATACATACGCTCAGTGTTGTAAAAATCGGAATTAATCGGCGCCTAGGCGCTAGTCGGCCATTAACTGATTAATTTTGAGCTAGTCGGACCATTAGTCGGTAGTCGGTCAAGTCAGTCCTAGTCGGTCCAAGGCGGACCAAATCGGCCCAAGTCGGCCCACTCTTTTTTAGTTTAAATCTGGCCCAAACAAATATTTTTAACCATTAAATACATGGACCAACTTGTTTAGTTCCAACCTGGCCCAAAAAAACATGTTTTTAACCCATTAAAACATATTCCATGAGACCATGACTGATATGTTAATGTTTAAATACTTAAATTGCTATGTTTTAAACTTCATTGTTTCAATTTTGAACTATTTTTAAGTATTATATTGATTTTAACGTGTGTATTGAATGTTTAAATACTTGATTAGCTATGTTTTAAACTTAGTTGTTTGAATTTTGAACTATTTTTAAGTATTATATTGATATTAATGTATGTGTATATATATAAATTTAAAAATTATATATATAAATTCCGATCCGATTAATCCCGATTAATCCATAGTCGGTACTCCACCGCCCAACTGCCGCCTAGCGATCTCTACAACACTGCATACGCTACACTAGATACAAATGATATATGGTTATAAAAATACAATATCAACAAAATTATGCACATAAAATAAGAGGGCATGGTATGAACGCCTAATAGAAAAGGTTTTCCACACATACATGTCATTTTTCAACGTATTATTATTTAATCACTATTTCTTTCCTACAAGTAATTTAATAGTATTAAAGTATTTATTTGGGGCCCCTGACTTTCTGGGTCAAAGGGTGCCTCTACTTTTTCCATGCGTTGACATTTTGAGAGCAAAGTTTGCTTTGACATGTTCAAAGTTCATGTATTTTAATTCCTATATATAAATATTAAATGCTGTTCGAAAAAAAATATATAAAATCATTTATTGCCGGTCCAAAATGTATGTAACTATTATATCAGGAAATTAGATATTGCGGTTGACTATATGTCTACTCCTTTATTATTATTATTGCTATTACTGTTGCTATTACTATTATTATTAGCAGTAGTAGCATTAGTAGTAGAAGTTGATGTATTATACGCATAATAATTTTAATTCCCCGTTACAAGTTATATAAATACTATTATATTTGTAGCAACAGACCCATTTATACTCTCACTAGCGTAATTGAGATCAGTGTAAGAAAATAAGGCTCAAGTTTGAACTCGTTTAAACTCGATATGTGTCGATGAACTAGTAAGTCGATATCAAGTAGGTCACGGTCACCCATCCTTTATTTATTTACACAATATAATATAGTTATTTTTCCAACAACCCTTATTAGTAATATATCTTAGCTTTAATTAGTTTTAATTATTTTTCTGCAGGCGGAAGTAAAATTTTTGGGAAAATTCAGCCATCCAAATCTTGTTAAACTGGTGGGATATTGCTGGGAAGATAGAGAATTTCTTCTTGTGTATGAATATATGCAAAAGGGTAGTCTTGAGAATCATCTTTTTAAAAGTAAGTATTTTAGTAACACCAATTAATTATTTTTTATAATATAAGAATGATATTATAATTATTTAATTCATTTTTTATTAAATATTGCAGAAGGTGCAGAACCACTTTCATGGAGTACTAGGATTAAAATAGCCACAGGGGCAGCACAAGGGCTGGATTTTTTGCATACTACAGAAAAAACTGTTATTTATAGGGATTTTAAATCAGCCAATATTTTATTAGATGGGGTTAGTTGAAATTTAATTTAATTATTATAATTTAGAATAATATTAAAGTATTTTATTTAAAACTAATTTTGAATTATTATTTTCAGGACTTCAATGCGAAGCTCTCGGATTTCGGGCTCGCAAAGTTGGGTCCCGTGAATGGTGAGTCTCATGTCTCAACAGGCGTGGTGGGTACATATGGTTACGCGGCTCCAGAATACATAGCCACAGGTGAGCCATGGTCCGTAAAAGTTGTCAATTAGGACATGGTCAAAAAAAATTTGTTGACAAAACTTTTGTGATTTAAACGCAGGTCATTTATACGTTAAGAGTGATGTCTATGGCTTTGGAGTTGTGCTGCTAGAAATTATAACGGGCCTACGTGTGCTAGACACTAACCGACCGGGCTCACAACATAACTTGGTGGATTGGGCTCGTCCAGCGTTGCCTGACAGAAGGAAGTTAAGAAAAATCATGGACCCACGGCTAGAAAATGATTACCCGCTTAAAGGAGCAACTAAGGCTGCAGAGCTCATCTTGAGTTGTCTAGAAGCGGACCCAAAAGGCCGACCTGAAATGAAAGATGTTTTGGTTAGTTTGAAAGAGATTGGCGCTATCAAAACAAAACCAAAGGAGCCTAAGGTTCATGCAACCCAATCGGGTCCACAGCGTGACCGTCGTTATCACTCGGCACACCATTCTCCGCTCCATACGAAGCGCGGTGATGGTCAGGCAAATCAGCTTTCACCCATGAAATCGTATTGACCAAAAAAGTCAACAAATGTTTGTTAAAGTGCTCGTGAGTCGTGACGTGGATACAAAACTCAAAGTGTTAAAATCAATTGCCAAAGAGGCCCAATTACATAGCCCATTTAGAGGTATTGTGGCCCAAAAGTTAAGAAGGTGAAATGCATTGTTTGATTATGTATATGTTAAATGTAGTTATAAATTTAATACAGGAAGTTTTTATTTTGTAATAAATAAAAGTAGCTTCGAAAATCTGTATTTTCACATATTATTAAGTGTCTACATTTTTACGTGAGATAATTTAATAATATAAAATGTAGTGGTTTATATATCTATGGTGTTGATACTCTTAAGTAAAACCCGTACAAATGTATAATATAATAATTTGTCTAATTATAATATCAAATATATAAAATGTAGTTTATATATCTACACTGTTAAGTCGATCTGCATTTTGCTAGATAAACCAATGGGAGATAAATTTGTACTCGAATGGAACTCGTGGCTACTTTTGAAAGTGAAAATCTTTGCTTGGAGAGCAGAGATGGACAAGCTCCCGACTATACTATGCCTGCAAAAGAGGAACATCATTTTTGAGTTTGTTTTGTGCCCAATATGTGGAGGGTATCCGGTATCCGTGACTCATATTTTCAGTTCATGTTATGTTGCTACCATTATTTGGCAAAAAAAAAAAAAAAAAACAAGCGGCTAGTGTAATATCCCTCCTATATATGCCTCTCCTACTCCAGACCTCTTGGAGCTCCAAAAAACATCAATTCTTGCAACTTGAAGAAGAGATCGGTTCATTCGATCATCTTGGTGACTTGTTGGTGCATTTGGGGTAGCCGAAATAAGACAGTTTTTGCAAAGAAAGGTGTCTTTTATCCCTAAGTTGCTTGAAGAGCTGCAAACTGTCAGTTATTTATGAGTAAAGAATAGTCTAAGCTTAAGAATTTAAATAAATTGGGTCGGTTAGCGTTCTTTTAACTTATTCGTTGTGTAATCCGGATTGCTTTTCATGTTTTGCTTTTTGTTTTTTTTTTTTTTTGTATCGTTTCTAGTCTAGAGAGGGGATATATGTAACAATCCTTTTTATTTATATGATTATCACCGCCGTTAAAAAAGGAAATAGGCATGCTTGTGCTAGTTTGTTTGGTCATTTATCATGTCATTGTTTACACATTTATTATTTAAGTAGGTTAAAACACGTGTATTATACAAGTTGAATAAAAAAATGTTTGACCGTTAGTAACGAAGATTTAAAAAGTATAAAACAATATTTGAAATAAGATTTGATTAAAATTACATACTTTAAGTAATAAAACAATCTATACATCTATATAAAGCATTTCCTATGGACAAGAAAGTAATTTTCCCCTTCAATTTTAAGACGCCCATACCAAACCTCATGTCTTGTTTCTCCATTTTCATCACACCCTTCCAAATCTACCCTCCCTTCAATAATATATCGGTCTCCTTCAATGACATAGTCTGTTCAATGTTCTGAATTGAAGGCCACATTGAATATGATTCAGTGTTCCAAATTGAAGGCCGATTGAATATGCTCAGAAAATTGGTCGCTTCAGATTCTAAGGGAAATTGAATGTGGACGTTTCGCTTGGAACGCTTGGGATTGAATGCTGAAATTGCAATCATATATTCATCACACGTCTTTTCTCCACTCATATGCAAAACCTTCTCTTGATATGACAGAACAAGAACACAGAGAGAAAGAAGTTACAATCAATCAAGCTATCTCATTGAATCGTTAATTCTGTTACTTATACAGTTACAACGATTCTCAACTATCAACAATCTATATTACACTTAACCCCCTAGACTTATACTATTGACCACCCAACCCTTCTTATTATTCCTGAACCATTATTACATTTTACCCCCTTACACTTCATACTGTAACAATACTCCCTCCATTAACATGAATTTTGTCCTCAAAATTCAAAGTTAGGAAAACGCTTTTTCAATTCGTCAAGATCTTCCCATGTTGCCTCTGTTACTGGTAACCCCTGCCAATGAATTAATCCCTGCACTCCGGCTCGAGATCCTTTCTTTAACAATTTCCGATCAATAATAGCTCTTGGTTGTATCGACACAGTTGGTAATTCCGGTAATGGTGTGACTTTCGAAGCTGGTCCCGGAGCTGCTTTCAGCAAAGATACATGAAATGTGGGGTGCAGTTTTGATTCCGCAGGTAAGCTCAATCGGTAAGCAACTGCTCCTATTTTCTCCAAGATCTCAAAAGGTCCAAAAAATTTAGGACCTAATTTTTTATTATAGTGCTGCCTGAGAGATGTTTGAACATAGGGTTGCAGCTTCACATAAACCCAATCTCCCACCTTGAATTGCCTATCAGACCTGTGCTTATCAGCCAATTGCTTCATTCGATTTCGTGCCTTCTCCAAATTAGCCTTCAAGGTAACTATCTTAATTTCCCGCATTCGAAATAATTCCTCCAAAGATTCAATCTTTGTTTCATTCGGTATATATGGAATATGTATGGGTGGAGATATTCCGTATAAAGCTTCATACGGAGACATTCCAATAGCTGAATGATTGGTGGTGTTGTACCACCATTCAGCCAAAGTTAACCATTTAGGCCAAGCTTTTGGATCATCCATAACCATGCACCTGAGGTATGTCTCCAAACATCGATTTAAAACTTCTGTTTGGCCATCTGACTGTGGATGGTAAGCAGAAGAAAATGCCAATTGAATTCCTTGGAGTTTCATGAAATCTTTCCAGAATCTGCTCACGAATATAGGATCTCTATCCGAAACAATGGTACTAGGACATCCATGTAGCTTAAAAATATTGTCAAATACCACCTGAGCTACATGAGTGGCAGTGTAAGGATGGGCTATGGCAATAAAATGGCCATACTTTGTAAATCTGTCCACAACTACTAAGATAGTGTCTTTCCCATTGACCTTTGGTAGCCCACTTATGAAATCCATAGAAATGTCGGTAAAGACTGAATTAGGAGTTGGTAAAGGTTGTAGGAACCTCGGGCTTGCCACTCGCTCATATTTTGCCCTATGACATACTTGACAAGCTTTTACCCACTGTTTCACATCCGAATCACATTTTCTCCAATAAAACAACTGTTTCAATCGCTGCAATGTAGGGTAATAACCTGAGTGTCCTCCAACAGGGGAAGAATGGCACAAATGCAATATATCTTGTCTTAACTGATCATCTTTTCCAATCACCACTTTATTCTTCCTTTTTAAAATAGTTCCATCCCACATCCAATGTTTGACCTGAGTTCCCTGTGTCAAACTTTGAATAATTTGCTGCAATTTGTCATCATTCAGCCAACTGTTTTGAATGCGAGTCCATAAACATGGATCAATGGAACTCAGGTTCAATTCAAACAAAGCTAACCCTTCGACTCTGGACAAGGCATCAGCTCCTTTATTTTCAGTTCCCTCTTTATACACAATTTCATAATCATAACATAAAAGTTTAGCTAACCATTTTTGTTGCAATGGTGTACTAACTTTTTGTTCCAGCAAATACTTCAAACTCCTTTGATCTGTTCTGATGATAAAGTGCTTTTGCATCAAGTAATGATGCCAATGTTTGACTGCCATTAAAATGGCCAATAGCTCCTTGTCATACACAGACATAGCTTGTTGTTTGACAGAAATACCCCTACTCACATATGCCAATGGATGGCTGTCTTGCATCAATACAGCCCCTAGACCCTTAGAAGAAGCATCAGTTTCGAGGATAAAGACTTTAGAAAAGTCAGGTAAAGCTAAGACTGGTGCAGTAGTCAAAGCAACCTTTAACTGTTCAAAAGCCTGCTGAGTCTCTTTATTCCAGCCAAAAGCATCTTTTTTCAACAGATTATTGAGGGGTTTAGCTATTGATCCAAAAGATTTAATAAATCTTCTGTAGTAGCCTGCTAGGCCCAAGAATCCTCTCAGCTGTTTAATTGTTGTAGGAACAGGCCAATTAACCACTGCTTCAATCTTTTTAGGATCTGTACTTACCCCTTCCTTTGTAATCACATGGCCCAGATACTCCACACTAGACCCAGCAAATGTGCATTTAGATTTTTTAGCTAATAAGGAATTGGATTTGAAGAGTTCAAATACAGCTTCCAAATCCTTTAAGTGTTGTGACAGGGATGAACTGTAGACTAATATATCATCAAAAAATACCAATGCACATTTCCTCAGTAGAGGTTTGAAGGTAGTATTCATGAGAGCTTGGAATGTGGCTGGTGCATTCGTGAGTCCAAAAGGAAGAACTAGGAACTCAAAATGACCTTGATGAGTTCGAAATGTTGTCTTGTGAACGTCAGGTTCGTGCATTCTAACCTGATGGTATCCGGATCTCAGATCCAGTTTGGAGAATACAGTAGATCCACCCAATTCATCAAGTAGTTCATCTATTAAAGGAATAGGAAAACTGTTTTTTACAGTTGCTTCATTGAGCTTCCTATAGTCCACACACATTCGCCAAGTCCCATCTTTTTTCTTTACCAGGACAACTGGAGCTGCAAATGCACTTGTACTTTCTCTTATTATTCCCATGTCTAGTAATTCCTGAGTCATTTTCTCAATAACATCTTTTTGGGCAGCAGGATATCTATACGGCTTTTGAGCAATCACATTGACCCCTTCTTTGAGAATGATTTGGTGATCACAAGACCTTTTAGGTGGTAATGTAGTGGGTGTAGCAAATACCATTTCATATTTTTGTAACAAACTATCCACTTGCTGCAGATTTTGCTTCCCTTGTACTACAGGTTCATGAATTACACTTTCATCTGCTGCTGCTGGCTGCATACTGAACAACTGAGCACTGGCTATAGTATGACCGTTTGACAGAATATCATCCAATTTCTCACTAGTGCATAAAGACACTGCATTATTCTTTTTACCTTTCAATTCACAGACCTTGTTTTGAACCTTAAATTTCATTGTGAGGTCTTTAAAGTTCCAAGTGATGTCATCCAAACCTTGTAACCATTGAATGCCTAGCACCATATCATAGTTGGCCAATGGAATGAGTAACACATCAGTGGTAAACCAATTTCCTTGCATCACCCATTTCATGTTCTCACACATCTTAGTACAATTCATCAGATTCCCATCGGCTACAGTGATCTTCATTGGTGGTATTTCTTTTGTAGGACATCTCATTCTGGCAGCCAGTTTTTCATCTACAAAATTATGTGTAGATCCAGAATCTATGAGTATATGTAAAACCTTAGTTCCAATAGATCCCATAACCTTCATGGTTGAATAAGAAATCACCCCCATAATAGCATTCAGTGATATCTGTGGTTCTAACAGCTCTTGTAATGCAGATTCATCTTGTTCCACTGTATCATCATCATCCCATATTTCAATGGAAAACAATTGCTTATTTTTACATTGATGTGTAGAAGTATATCTTTCATTGCACCCAAAACATTCCCCCTTTGCTCTTTTTTCTGCAATTTCTTTAGTTGATAGGGTTTTGGTGTATCTTGGTTTAATAGGGGGTGCTGGCAATAAGGGTAAATTGGTAGAAGATATTGGTGCAGGGTTAAAGACAGATTTAGAATATGAATCATTGGGTTTGTAAGAAGGTTTGTAGGATGCTTTATAATGACCTGGTTGTAACAAAGTCAAGTTTTCTGTTTGGGTTCTGGCTAACATATATGTTTCAGGTAAGGTTCTTGGCCTTAACAGTTTAATAGGATTCCCCACTTCTGGTTTAAGAGCTCTCAAAAACAGACTAATAGCATATTCTTCCGGAATACTTACCCTGGTCAAGGCTAAGTCAAATTCATTGCAGAATTCTTGAATGGACCCTGTTTGCTTAATGGATGCTAATGCAGCCATAGCATGACAATCCATTGTCGTAGCAAACCTTGAAGAAATAAAATTCTTGTATTCCCCCCAAGTTAACCCTTCAATGGAACCCCCTCTAGATCTCACAAATGCTTGATGCCATAATAATGCCATATCTTCTAAATGAATGATAGCACATCTTACCTTTTGATTCTCGGGAGTAGCATCAATAGAGAAGAAATGCTCTACTCTGCATAACCAGCCTTCTACATTAGTACCATTGAACTTTGGGAATTCGATCTTGGCTAAACGGCTATAATTGTTCCCTCTCATATCATTGAATGGATGATTAACCAGCCCTTCTGTTTGATGATTCCTTGCACCATTTAATGACTGAATTCCCTGCATAATTGCTTCCATTTGTGACTGTAATTTTGAGGAATTGAGATCTAACTGAATCTTAACAGCTTCAATTTCTTGATTACTATGGTTCATTGCTGATTTGATAGCTTCCAATTCTGTTAAATTGGACCCAGTGGCTGTCTCCAATCTTTGTAATACAGCATCATGATCTGCAATTCTTTGTTCCAACGATTGACTACGAGTTGCCATGGATGCGATTCGAGTAATTGATTGAACAAGTAATCAATTACAGAGAATGAAATGAAATCACGGATGAATTGATCAACAACTGATCAATTCGGCTACAATTGAATGGAATTTGTATGAAAATTTGAACGAATTAGGGTTGAATTCAAGAACTTCCGAGGATCAGAAGCTCTGATACCACTTGATATGACAGAACAAGAACACAGAGAGAAAGAAGTTACAATCAATCAAGCTATCTCATTGAATCGTTAATTCTGTTACTTGTACAGTTACAACGATTCTCAACTATCAAGAATCTATATTACACTTAACCCCCTAGACTTATACTATTGACCACCCAACCCTTCTTATTATTCCTGAACCATTATTACATTTTACCCCCTTACACTTCATACTGTAACACCTTCTGACTCTCATGTTCAAGAAGGTTGAAGATTCAATGTCTGCGACGGTGGTGGTTGTGCTGGCCGTTCACTGATTAAGGTACGTACCAATCAATTATCAAAACAGATTTGATGTTTCGAAGTTTCAATTGATTGATTATTACCGCTCGTCAGATAACTCCACCCAAATTCTCCCTTTAGGGTTTAGTTACCTCTCGCTCAGGTGCGTTTTGATGATAATTAATTAGCATCTGTATAATTCTTCAGATGACTGATTTTGTAGACCACATAAGCATAATTCTTGAGTTATCCCTTTAAGTAAAAATGATTGTGACAAATACTTTTATATATGTCTGTTGTTATAGCTTTTGAAAGATATCCAGAACTACATTTGTTGAAATGAAAGGTGCACTGAAGATTCTTTTTCAGCTATGGAATGATTTCTTGAATCTTGAGGTATTGTCTTAAGCTTTGTCATTTTGGGTCATATTTTATTTACTGGTAAAATTTTGAGACCTGGGCTAAACGGGTTATGTTGAATGTCATCCAAAGTATATCGGATGCTTAAAACTAGGGGTGCAAACGAGCCGAGTGGCTCGCAACCTACTCAAGATCGAATCGATAGAAAGCTCGAACGAGCCGAGCCTTATCGATCCCGAGCCCGAGCTTAAAATAAGGATGAATTAGATATCGAGCCTGAGCTCGAGCCTTGTATGTGTAGCTCGTTTAGGCTCGTCGATCCTTATCGAGTTTAGTATACTTTAGGGTTCAAACTATATTTTACATTTTGAATGGTCTAAATGTTTTTTATTTGAGTTCTCAAACTATCGAGCCGAGCTCGAGTTGAGCCTCGGCTCATTAACAGCCAAAAACGAATCAAGCCGAGCTTTAGCTTGTTTAAACTCGCGCCACAGATACTTAGATCGAGCTTTCGAGCCGAGCTCAAGTTTTAAATTTTACTAGCGAGCCGAGCTCGAGCCCAAAATCCAAGGCTCGAATCAAGCCGAGCTCGACCTTTAGAAAGTCCTAACGAGCCGCACTCGATTAAGGTAAGGGTAGTCCAAGCCCACCATCTCCAGTTCCGGGGAAAACCCGTTGCCCAAAGGCCCACTGCGGTAAAACCAGATGGGATCAGATTCTTTGAACTTGAGACCTAGGGCCTCAAACCCAAATCTTCAATTCTCAACCAATGCGAATTGAGCTATAGCTCATTATAGAAAAACCTTGTGTGTAGTGACTAAATTTTGTGCAAATGTGGAGTTATGCATACTGCCTGAGCAAGTGGAGTTAATGATGGACATTAGCTTACTTTTCAATCTAGCAACTTCTTCAAGTTTTAGGATAACCGAGATTGTTGGAGTCGTCGTTTCCTTTGACCCGAAGCCTATTTCGGTGAGATTTTATTAAAAAAAATAACAAGTTATATAGTTATTCATTTATCATGCAAGATTGGAATGGTGCTGGAGCACACACAAGCTACAAGTATATATCTAAATCTACTACATGAAACTATAAAAAAGATTTTTTTATAAATTTTGACCTGACCCGTTACCTGATAAGAGGTTAAGAGAATGAGGCGAGCCTTGGTTTTCTTAGTGTCAAGAGCCATGTTAGCGCTTTCAGGTTTACAGTATCTTGTTTTATTATATATTTTATTTTTTAATCCCCAAATGGTTCAAATTAATGTGACATGTTTCTTTAAATGACTTTGGGAACTTACACGAGAACATAGGCACTCAGCAGAAACCATTGAAATGATTCACACTACAAGCTTGATACATAATGAGTCATCAGTGTGTACATGCAACTGTATCTTATAAATCTTTACGTAAACAAGTGATATCTACAACACTGGCTACATCTTTATCGGTGTAAATTGTCGACCCCGCAGCAACGCGCGGGTTCCTCACTATTTTTTAATAAAATTGACCGTTTTCCAACGGTCACTTTTGACCAAAAATCTCGAACAACGCGCATTTTGGCTCGTTACTAGGCTAGCGAGGCATGTATAGCGCCCCCTCTTTGGCGGGCAGGGGATGGGTGTGGGGCGCCATAGGGCGCTAACGAAGATGATGTGGCAAGGGACGGTATACCACACCCCTGGCCTAAGTACTAACTTGGTTACTACTGATGATTTGTTTTTGCACTATGATCTGTGTTGCCACCCATGGTTGGTTGTCGGCACGAGCATCGGTCCCTTCCTACCGATCGCTCAATCAGTGTTGGTCTACCAACCACGTAGATCAAAACCAGCTCTAGCCTTTGATAATTGATTTTGGCTCGCCAGAGGTGCTGCTCGCTGACCAGACAACGAGACCCCTGCCAGAGCCTGCCCCCTTGACCCCCTATGTTGTTGAAGCTAAAAATCACATTAGTCTTGACTCTTAAATGAGTGCACTTCTTTCAAAGTTGTTTCAATTTATTTGATTTGGATACTGTGAATGGTTGATTGGTTTTGTGGTGCCGACACCCTCACATTTTTTGGTACATTTGTATCTGTCTATTTACCTATATGATATCGTTGTTTGATATTTTTTGTCTAAGTATATAGATAATGCGGTATACATATGTTTGAGCTAGCTGGGCAGTCTCATATGTTTTGTTTGCATGCTTATTTTGTTAGATCTTTCATTGAACATCTTTGATATTCATTCTGATTAGTTGTATTCGGTAAGTGATAAGACTACTACAGTTTCATTTTGTGTATATATGCATCTTATTATTACTGTTTCATTATATATTCAATGGGCAATTAGCTCAGTCGTATTTTCCTTTCTTCACAGCAGATAATTTGGTTACCCATGTCGGAAAGCGAAGAGTGTATACTGCATAGGAGTGAAGATTTGCTTGATAAGTGATTTGGAGACCAAGTCAATGCTAGCTTCTTTTGATTTATACTAGCCGACAAATATTTAGACTTTATTGGACTTGGGTTTTTTGGTGAAGTTTTGATATATGTTGAACCTTATTGGATTTGCAGTTGCATTAGTTGGGGTTAATTTCTCCCAGGTTGTTTTTCGGTTGTCTCCGATTACAGGTCAAAAGCTGTTTTTGTATGGCAATTTTAGTTTAATGTATTTGATTTCTGGGAGCTGTTTTTATTCAGCATTCTGCTGAGTTTTTGGTTGCTTGCCCAGTTCGGTCTTTTTTCGTTGGTTTTATCTGGTGTTTTGAGGTGTCATCTTCCCAGTTGTTCTACCGATATGGATGGTGGGGTGATTAGTTTTTGGGGCCTGAAACTGTTTACCTTTGTTCCAGCCAATAATCTCGCCAATAGCCAGTTCACAGCTTCTTGTTTTGATTGGTTTAATCGGATGAGGGTGCTTTGGGCTTGTGGGTATTTTGCTTGGTTTAATGCGGATGAGGTGGTTTTAATTTGGCTGAGGTTTTTTTTGGTCCAGGCCAAACGTGATTCAGAAGCCCAGTTGGGTCTTAAAAGCCCAAGTATTATTTTCTGCTATGTTTTTTGTCGTTGGAGTTCCATACTATTTACCTATTGAAACATGTTAACTCAAGACCCATCCTTTTCATTTCAAGTTGGTTTTTACCTTTTTTATTTCTATTGGATTATTACCTATAGTATTGCTAATTTATTTAAGCGATTAATAAGCTAACCTAACATAAAACGATATAATTAATAAACTAACGAAAATTTACGACCCCGCCGCAATGCGCGGGTTTCCCACTAGTAATATTGAAAGTATGATTGACTAACCTTTTTAAAACTTTAAACTAAAAAATAAAATATAAAAGGGTGAGATAAAATAAGTGGAAAAATAATTAGCCCCATAAAATTGTGACACGTGATGCAACCAATAGGGTGGAAGGGGACATTAACAGACAACCTACAAGTACCCAATCAACTAGTCGATCGAATTCTGTCACCTCAATTAACCCAATTATTTACCCAAAAGTACTTAATTTGGAAAGGGCCATTAACCCACAGGTACTCACTACCGAAACAATTTTTTTAAATAAAAAAGCTAATCAACACCAACGCCACCTTCATTCATCATTAAATCGGCGCATGAGCGCAGGTCTGTTTTCCGACACCACTGCCACCATCATTCATCATCAAATCAAACCACCATGGCTCACATTTGTTTTCTAGCCATGTCACTGTCGTTTTTGTTTTCTGGCCAAAGTTCACCATTATCAAATCAAGCAACATTTGAGGTAATTTTGATGGCAATCAACTCCTCTCTATGCTGATCAAAATCCCCATGGTTAGGCTGTTAATCTATAATTGTCGAAAGCGAATATTGTGATGGTGTGAACTATGGTTCTTGATGAGAAAGGTAGCAAAGCTTGTGGTGCGGGTTGTCATCCTCATCCTCCCGAGTTCACAAACCCGCTTCACCTACCCGCTGCCCCATTTGTGGCAGTTTACCTAAGATACTCTAGTGAACTCTATCCACTGCAACTACTTGGCCCCATTTGTGGCGGTTTACCTAAGATACTCAGTGAACTCGATGCTGCTTGGGGGTCTCCCGATATGGTGACCCTCCACCCTTAAGTGATATAAAAGACGACATTTCTAGGGGTACAAGTATATGGAATAAGAAAAGTCATTCTAAGTAATATATGCCAACTTAAACAATTAGAGACGAACTAATATGAAAAGAAGAAAAAAGGGATGTTAGCCTAGAAACAATCTCATAGAAAATCATAATAGCTATCAATTAACCACCCAAAATAAAATAAAAATATAAATAAACCAGAACCCGTGTAATCGTCCGTTATAGAAACAATGGCTTCAACCTGTGGTTTAGCATTGGCTTAATCGGTCCCAGGACGGTCGAAAACCACTCATATTCTTACATTAACGAAAATCATAGTTTAAGCAATATATTTAACTTAAGTTACCGGTTCAAAGTTTGAATCCAACTAGAGATCGGCACTCGAATGGTTCTGGATCCCTATATACCATTATCTACGAATCTGATTCAGTTCAGTTTGGTACCTTTGCACACCCACACACACCCCAATTTGATTAATTGTGCAGAAAGCAAGCAATATCAAGACACAACAATTTAGGGTTCATAAGTTAGCAAATGTTAATGTCCATATACACTACATGCTTGAATAGATTCTTACCTAACAACCTCATAAATCTAACAAGTAGGGCCCAGATACACACCGCGTTATCTCAGAAGCACTTGCGGTGGACAACGGACGGCCCAGATTCATCATAATCTGCCTTTGTTATATGCTGATTTTGAGGAAAGACAACCTTGGCAAGTATGGCACCTCCCACCCATGCTGAATACATGGATAAATTCTCTGGCATGTACTCCGGTGCCTGCAATCCAAATCCCTCACAATATTATATAAATTTATAATCCAATTTAGATATATTCCCATTTTTTTCTAAATATATATTTAAAGTAAATAAATATATATATACACACACACACGCACACACAGAGGTCATTCAATATAAAACCAACTTTAAGTAGGGAACTTTGATAACGACAAAAACTTCCGCCGTTCTCTACTTAAATAGGTTCTGTATTGAACATCCCTATATATGAGTGTGTGTGTGTGTGTGCGTGTGTGTTAGTTATTACCTTTACTAACGAAGGACGAATGGACGATGAGCAAAGACTAGCTTCCTTCTGGAATCTCTCTTCAAAACCTAAAGGTTAACAATACAAGACGTGTTGGGAAAAACAATTCAAGTGGTTCATAATTCCAAAAGGTTGTTAATACTTTTTATAAGCAGTTTAGTGATATTGTAAAATATATACATTATCACAATAATAATCAACTTTTTTCACTATCACGATTTAGATTGCATACTTCCAAAAGGTTGTTAATACTTTTCTAAGGAGATTGATGGAGAAGTATAGGGAGAAGAAACGGGACCTACACATGGTGTTCATTGATCTCGAAAAGGCCTATGACAGTGTGCCACGTAGACTGATTTGGGATAGTTTGGAGAGTAGAGGGGTTTCTGGGAAGTATATAGACTTAATTAGGGATATGTATGTTAGGACCGAGACTACTGTTCGAGCGCCTGTAGGGGATACTGAGTCTTTCACGGTGGAGGTAGGACTACACCAAGGGTCTGCTCTGAGCCCTTTTCTATTTGCAGTTATCCTAGATAAGTTGACAAAATCAATTCAGGAGGCTTTGCCGTGGTGCCTGCTTTTCGCAGATGATATTGTGTTAGTTGCTGATAGTAAACATAGCCTGAATGCGCGGTTAGAACAGTGGCGATCAGCTTTAGAGGGCAGAGGTTTAAGGATTAGTCGTTCTAAGACTGAGTACCTATATTGTGACTTTAGTGGAGTAGACAACGTTGAGGACATCCAGATCACCATTGACGGTCAAGTGGTTCCGCAGGTTAATAAGTTCAAGTATCTAGGATCGTTTGTTCAGAGGGATGGGGAGATAGATAGTGACGTTGCCCACCGCATCCAAGTTGGATGGTGTAGGTGGAGAGCTGCCACTGGGGTATTGTGCGATAGAAGGTTCCCAACAAATTTGAAAGGGAAATTTTATAGAGTTGCAATTAGACCTGCTATGTTATACGGAACCGATTGTTGGGCCATTAAGGAAGTACAAGCACGCAAGATGGAGGTGGCAGAGATGAGAATGCTAAGATGGATGTGTGGGCACACAAGGTTAGACCGGATAAGAAATGATGTTTTTAGGGAAAGGTTAGAAGTAGCTAGTATATCAGCTAAGATTAAGGAGGGAAGATTGAGATGGTTTGGGCATGTGAAGAGGAGGCAGACAATAGAGCCAGTTAGAGTAGTTGAAACTCTCGTGGTGGAGGGGAGGAGGAGTAGGGGCAGACCCAAAATCACTTGGGATGAGCGGATTAGGCAGGATTTGCAAAAATTGCACCTCTCTGAGAACATGGTCCATGAAAGGAGCTCGTGGAGACGGAGGATTAAGGTTAAAGATTTCTAGGAGAGGGTTCAATTGTGCTTTTAGGGGTAGTGTATAGTAGTAGATATGTTTATATTTGTATAGGCTGTTTGTGTTGTTATATTTGTCTTGTTTACCATGCACTCTTTTACCACTCATGTTATATTGGTAGCTTCATACACACACACACACATACACCTCATGTTCTATATTTTTTCCTCTTTCTTTCCTGGGTGTTTTGGAGCCGAGGGTCTCACTGGAAGCAGCCTCTCTATCCCTAGGGATAGGGGTAAGGTGTGCCTACATCCCACCCTCCCCAGACCCTGCCAATAGCTCTGCTATTTGTGGGATTTTACTGGGTATGATTGATTGATTGATTGATTGACTTGTATGCATTAACAATACATTTTGGGCGGCAATAGAACTGTTTGACCCATCAAGAAAGATATAAAAATGACCCTTTTTTAAGTGGGTCGATATTTGCAAAATATAATACTAAAATGAAACTGAAAAGAAAAAAATGAAGTATCACCTGTCATGGAAACTGTTCCGCCACACAGAACGGTGTTCTCCAACAGCTGGCGATGGTTTTCAGATGATACAGTTGAGATAATCCGAACAAGCTGTTCAACAAGCCCATGGGCCTCCAAGCCCAATATAGACGGTTGAAACAATGCTTCTCCTACTGTGTATCTCTCTCTTTTGATCGAAATCACCTGAAACCCAAAACATTATGCATGCATGCATAAACATATAGATGCATTTATGACTGATGGATTGACAGGTAACGGGACCCACCTGACCATCTGGCAAAGTATGCTGCTCTTCATCGCACGATTGTAACTTTTTTTCATACGCAATCTCATCCTCAGCACAGCAAGCATACTGATCTTTTACCTTCTCAACTTCCGAAATATCAAGCTTTATAAGTGGATTCGACTTTGCGAGTTCCTGCGCGAACAACTTCGTCAAATCAGCACCGCCTATTTCTATCCTTTTCGAAGCTACATGCTGAACCGCACCTTCAATTACCGGAGCAATATCTAATACAAAAAATACAACAGGATCGTTAAAGTAAAATTTGTAGGTTTAGATGATACGCATGAGCTATTTTGTTGAGTACCGATTTTCCCGTGACCGATATCAATTGTGCAGCCTGAAATGCGTCCAACTGCATATAGTGATAATACCGCTTGCTCTGAAGCGTAAAAGCCCGAAACGTTAAATGTTTCGAACAACAACTGCACCAACTGTTCTTTCACAGCCTGTGAAACAAATGAAACTTGACTGAATTTGATAAAGAAAAAGAATAGTTATAAGATGAAACCAAATGTTACAAACGTCAACCTCAACTAGGGGTGAGCAGAAAACCAAATAAACTGAACCGAAACTGAAACAACCAAACCTCACAAAAAACTGGAAAAAAAACTGAACCGTGAAAACAGAACCGAAATTTACGGTTCGGTTTTGCATTTTACGAAAACTGAAAAAAAAAAAAAACAAACTGAACCAAATAACCTTAAAAAACATTTTTTAATGTTTGTTATATTGATTTAAGAATTATTAATTTTATTCTTGAATATTTATTTATCTTTGAAATGATTTATCCATTGCCTACAAGAAATAACAAAATTTAACATAAAAATTGAATAATTTTTAAAGTATTATAAAAGAGAAGATTAAAAGGTTAGGTTTATGTGAACAATATTAATTGAAAATATTAAATATATTAAAATAAATGTAAACATTTAAGAAAGATTCTTAAATTTGAATTATACTTTTTATTTTTGAATCTTACCTAATTTTGTTCCAACAATCAAACCGAACCGTTGCTAAAACCGAAAAGACCGAAACCGAACGGTTTTCAAAAACCGAAAACCAAACATTTCGGTTTCAGATTTTGCAATAAAAACCTAACTTCAACATATATATGGAGATTGATAACTTTGGCTAACCTTGGGAGTTAAAAGTGGATCTGCGAACAAAATTTGTCCTTCGTTACCGATTTCCCATCCTAGACCATCGTAAAGAACATGATGCAGTAGATCTTCCATAGCATCCCAATCTTTAATAAAACCGCGTACAACTGGATCAACAGTGTTAGCCTGTTGCGATGGAGAATCGGGCAAAGTAGCATCTTCATTCATGATTTTCATTTGAGTTGGAATAATCTGCACCAGACATCAAGCATGTTACACAACGGAGTACAACAAATTACATAACCGTAAACCAACTATAACAGATTATACAACGCCACATATCACGTCACTGAGATTGAAGGGAAGGATTAGATATTACCATAGAAGGAGCTTGATCGGGAATTGCAAAGCCTGCTTTCAAGAGCTTAGAACCAGCATCAATCACCACCGCCTCCATTAGGTCTTTTGTTAATCTGTAATTAATGATTTTTCAAATACTTCAAAGACTTTGACCAATTTTGACTGCCTTTGACCGACGATCTTAGGTCCGACTAGGTGAAATTTAATCAGTAAACTACCATGATACAAATATAATTAGTATTTTATTACATTAACCTTTCTTATATATCAAATTTTGGGTAATTTCATATATCTCTCTCTAAACTTGTAAAATTACTTTTTTTTCTAAATCATGCGTTAAAAGCATTGTATGTTATGCATTAAAACTTGCATTTTTGAGAAATATCAAATATGTAATTTTGCAAGTATAGAAGGGATATATGAAACTCTGCATTAATTTTTTTTATTTTTGTAAAAGATTAAAATAAAAATAGCTTGATTACTTAATCTTGAGACCGTCATTGAAGGTAACATCCATTTCATAGATTTTGAAATAATAATCACTAGTAGCCAGTTTTTAAATAAAGTAGTTCATGAATAAGCGACGTAACTACCGATTACCAACTAATCGGTGATTAATCCCGATTTTTACAACAATGTTTCCAACTAGTTGAGATAACTTGTTGGTGAACCGAGTTGAAAGGAAACACTTCCTATGAACAATTGAGTATCACCACAATCATCATTTCAAAATTCAAAAAGTTTAGGTCAATTTGAGTTCCAGACCTAAATTATATCATATTTGAATTCTAGAACCTCAAAATCCACTATCACAAACATTCAATGGATCCAGAATCACACTAATCCGGTGTAGCAAAACCCTAAATAACTTCAAACTGATCGAAAATAACCAAATCATGACCTAAATATGTATATTTCACAAAGAAAAGTGTTTTAAAAGCTTTAAATGAAAAACCTAATTTTAGTTATTCATAGTATAAACCCTAAACGCGAACACCGGTGACAATTGAGCATACAAACTAACATAATCAACAAACAGTTGCGGATCCAGGAAATTTTTCCATTGGGTTCACTTTTTTAGATGCTCCAATTATCAAGATCCTCAATGAGAGTTTATGTTGTAAGTACTAAATGTTGTTAAAAGGAATGAGAGTTTATGTTGTAAGTACTAAATGTTGTTAAAAGGGCTGCCAGATGTTGGTATAAAACTAACCTTAATCGCTGATAACAAACTGAAGGCTGTCGGCGGAGGCGGAGCCGCGGAGGAGGACGACGGTGTCGGCAATCGGTGGATGTGATAGGTCGCTGCCTGAAGGTGGAGGCACCTCTACAGCTCTGCTGAAGGTGGAGGCGATTTGTTTTGTTTTAACCCTAAATGGGTTTTACATTAAAGAAAAATAATAAAAAGAGAAATTAAAAAAAAACAGAACAAAAAGTAAAAATTGTGACTCAAACGGGATTCGAACCCGGGTGTCTTGTGGAGAATAACGCAGACATAAACCAAGGCTTTTTTGTTTATAAGTTCCCTTTATATTTTACTTATGTGTACCTTTTCAGTTTATTATATATATTTACACTAAAAATTAAAATGCGAATGGGTTCCTGGGAACCCGTACTTTCTTAATAGGTCCGCCCCTGTCAACAAAAACAACCGGTATACAAGTACAATAACAAGTTTATATCAAAAAAAAGAAGAGATTATGTTGCAGAGAGTTGTAAATTGAAGCTAACCAGAAGAATGTAGACGCAGAAGTATGAGACGAGAATGAGATAAACGATCGCCAGAAGAGTGTTGAACGTAGAGGCCGATGAACGGTTTGGAGTTTCGGGTTTTAGATTCAAGCACTTGTCGTGGAGGTTATTGGGCCTTGATTTTTTTGATTTTCAAGTGGATCAACTTTGTGGATAAACTAGGCCCAATAATTTATTAACAATAGACATTTTAGTTGATAAACTAGGCCCAATAATTTATTAACAAATAGACATTTGACTACCCATGTAGGAAGCCGCTAGGAGGTAGTCGTATTTATTAACAATAGACATTTGACTAATAGCATGACACATGTAGGAAGTCGTTAGGAGGTAGTCGTTTAAAAGATCATGGAACCACACTAACAACCGGTTAAAGTCATACATGTGGCTCAAAAAGACTACATTGCCTCCGAAAATGTACAATGGCTAACGCTAGGGTTTCCCTTGAAACATCTTGGAATTGATTGAAAAGGTTAGCGTTGGATTTAGGCGGCTTTAGACGTTTCCCCCATTTAAGCGGCAAGTTAGTTGTTTCTTTTTGTATATAAAATTTCCATGTGTTAATTAGGTAGACTCTTCATACAAAGACGAAGATAGGTATTAGACTCTTCTTTTCTTAGCCATCCCCCTCACACACACCCTTTAGTGACTTGCAAGTTATTTCTTTTTTGTTCTTATTTCCGTATTTGAGTTTCTACACGCCTGAACGTTTCCTAGTTGTTTTCTCTTTTCTTAGTTGTTCTTTTTTAGACGCCTTAATGTTTGTGAGTGTGGGTCCCATGTCTTTTTAAACGGCTAGAGGTAGACGCTTCGTGCAAGTGTCATCCTCTGACCTTTGTTGGTTTGTGCATGTGAGTTTCCTATATCTTAGATGTGTCGCGTGTTTATTTTGGTGGATAAGTTAAGTCAATGTTTATTATGATTATTTTCCCTACTGAAATTGGAAATTTTCATTGCGGGCACCCCTTATTGGTCAAACCGTCGTAAAAAATGTTGCCCCATCCCCCGTGGTTGCCTTAGCACCATCACCACACCCGTGTACTAGGTGGGTGGGGTGGTCGGTGTGGTCGGTGACGATCGGGGTGGGTGTGGGTGGCTGAAATGGTTAACTCGTTTTTCATTGACGATGTTAAGTGTTAACTTGGACAGCTGATATACGGTTAAACTCAACATCGATCGTGGTGACTCCAGAGTGTGCTGATAGACTCATCTTTGCTATTTGTTTCATAGGATCAATACAATCAATAACTATATAGGACAAGAAATTGAAACTATGCATACTTATACTGTATTAGTATTTGAATTGGACAAGAAATTGAAACTATGCACACATGTACTGTATTAGTATTTGAATGAATTCATTATTTGTTATGATCACAAATAAAATTAGTATTTTATTATATCAACCTTTCTTACTAGTTCATTACTTTGATTTGAGATGTCTAAAATCTAGTATTATTATATAATATTAAATTTGGAGTAGTTTTATATATATCTCTCTCTCTAAACTTACAAAAATACATTTTTTTAATTTTGCTTGACGAACATTCTACTATATCTTAAAATAGAAAGTCGGTGCTTACACCGACAACTCTCAAAAATTTCAACTCTCAAAATTTCGTGTATCCATGGACAATTAAATCCTCTTGCTGTTGACTTTCGTAACAATCACTATTACCAATTAAACAATCCATTAATAAAATAATAATATATACTTGAAAACGCATTCTTTTTCCCAATACTTTTACGATATTACAATTTTAGCCTTTTGACTTTTGTAACTTCAAAGTTTCAGAAAATAGCAAATTTAGTCACTAAACTACTACTCCATTTTACAAATAGTTTGCTTTTGACACCCCAACTTTGTCGTAGTTTTTCTTTTCAGCCCTAACTTTGTTATAGTTTCCTTCTTACCCCAAAATTTTATCAAATTTTATCTTTGCCATTTCTTAGCCCTTAAGTTTAGAAAATGCAATTTTTAACCACTTAACTTTTTATGAACTTTGTAAATGTCACTTTTATCCCTCGAGAGTTTTTTGCTTGAGGAAATAAATTCGAGTTAGTTGGGTCGCGTATAATACGTTATGATTATACGATATAAATTCAATTTACGTTACCTTTTGATCCAATCACAATGCAAATATAGGATACACTGAGTTCAATCGGATATGTCAAAACGTGTGTTTTCATATGGTTTCCCACCGGCTTTGCCTCCCTGCCCCTGTACTTTCACGATGTTGCAATTTTAGCCCCTTAACTTTGGTACCTTCAAAGTTTCATAAAATGAAAAATTTAGTCCCTAAGCCTTCTACTTTGAATTTCCAAAACCACTACCTCATTTTTCAAACTTTCACAGTACCAACTCTCTACTTTGGTTTTCCACCATCACCCCATTAACTCTTACACAGTTACGCCACCAACCATCTTCTTTTACATTTCCGCCAACACCCCCTCATCTTTTACACATTTTTGCCACCATCCCTATACTTTTACACTTTGTCTTTTTTAGACTTTGTTTTTTTCCCCTTGCACTATTACTCTATTTTTACACCCGCCCAACTTTAAAAAAATTGCAATTGTAACCCCTAGACTAAAAACTCCTACTTTTGCAAATGCCAATGCATTGTATTTTGCGAAATGTCTCAGGCATTATGTTTTAAACTTTGTGTCTACCTTTGTTCTTTACACTTATTTTTTTAAGGCCAATTGGATTTTAACACCTTTAACTTTGAAGAATTGGCCGATAACACCCGCAACTAACACTTTGATCTGTGACACCCCAAACTTTTAATTTTGTTTGTCATTTCACCAGTCAGTTAAAAAATCAGTAACTGAGTTAGTGTTCAATCCTACCTGGTAGGCCTAAGAAAAACAGAAAGAGGGACTCTCATGAGGATCCCAAGAAACCAGGCAAACTGACTAAGCATGGGGTCGTAATGACATGTGGGATTTGTGGAGAAAGAGGTCACAACAAGAGAAAATGCACAGTTAAAGGTGAACTCAATAGATTCAGTTGGTTTTATTGATTATATTATTGTTTCCTAAATTTGTTTACTTTTAACAGATTCTCAAAATGCGGCAGAGATTGGAAGGAAAAAAGCAAGTAAAAGGGGAAGGCCAACTAAAAGGGGAAGGCCATCGGAGAAGGCTGTAGTTAGTTAATCTGTTATGAATGGTTAATCTTTTGTTGGTTTTGTAATGACTGTGTAAACTTAAGACTATGTAAACTTATGACTGTTGTGCTGAATCTTTTGAATGGTTGTGTAATGACTATGTAAACTTATGACTATGTATGGTCACAAGGGTAGAATGGTCATTCTGCATATGTATGGTAAACAAGTCTGCACATGTATGGTCACAGGGGTAGAATGGTCATTCTGCATATGTATGGTAAACAGTTCTGCACATGTATGGTCACAGGGGTAGAATGGTCATTCTGCACATTTGTATGGTAAACATGTCTGCACATGTATGGTCACAGGGGTAGAATGGTCATTCTGCACATTTGTATGGTAAACAAGTCTGCACATGTATGGTCACAAGGGTAGAATGGTCATTCTGCATATGTATGGTAAACAAGTCTGCACATGTATTGAAGAAACACTAGATAAATGGTCGGAACCGAGATATCTAGGGGGTTTGAATCCGCATAAAAGTTTAGTTTCCCCTCGATTGATTCAGGTACAATTGATCTTCTTCTCCGATAATTCTACAAAAAAGAGCACCGTTAGCCTCGCCAAGGGGAGAAGAGGGTTCTCTCCTTGACCCGACTCCGGTGTGAGAATAAGTATGGGTAATGAGGAAGAAGATGTATTTGAGAAGTGTGTGTGTAACTTGAATTCATACCTGGGTTGTTTCTCAAATTTATAGCCGGGAGTCGTTTAGGCGGGAAAACCCGTTAGTGAAAAGTTGACGGAAGATGCTAACCCCGTAAGCGGTTACATTTCCTTCCGTCAAGCTCCTTGATCCGACGTGAGAGCACACGGATCGTGGCTTAGATCGAAGGCTGGGGATTTGCCACGTGCAAAGTGATCAAGTGGAGATTACTTTCCAATTGCATGCTTTCGTTGTGAATTCAGGGATGCCTGAGATGGTGACACGCGTCCAGACGGTTGTAACCGTCTTGGTGGTGCACGATTGTATTTCTTCTAGAAGATTACTGCTGTAATCTGGTGTAGCACCTTATCATGTGGAGACAGCTGAATAAATAAATCCCAAGTCTGGGTATTTAAACGGAAGTGTTTACTTCGGGATTTTCATCCTTTGTTTATGGGAGAAAGCGCAAGGACTTATGATTTCCTTTGGGCGCGCGAGTGTTGATTGTTGGCTGCCTTTTGTGAGACCAGTGCGTGGCCGCGCGAGGTATAAGGCTGAAAAGTAAAGTTGTGGTATGGTCCCAAGTACTCATTATGAGGTTTTTGGGACCTTACCCCTTCAAGTCCCCCCAGTCTAGTGTTGTACTTATGCAAATAAGTAGAACACTGGACTTATGAGAGGAAAGCTTTTGGGCGCGAAAATAAGAAACTTCCGGAAGAAGATTCATTTTGATTATTGTAAAGATTTTTGAAAATCTTTGACTTTTCATGAGGCTGGTACAGTGAACCTGGGTGACAGCCTGTCACTGTCAGTTGTTTTTTACTGCTCGTGTCTTGCACGCGCGATTGTAAACGCGTTTGGCTTTCACTCTCTCTGCTACTTGGAGAACTGTGATATCCGAAAAAGGTGTTGTGGCGGTTACCGATGCTATTTATTGCGGTGAGTATATATAACGTTTGGGTAACCCCTTTCCTTTATAATCATTGTTTCGTTGCAAACGTTCTTGTCTCTTTCTTCCAAGAAAAAGTTTCATTTATTCATCTTATGTCAACCGGAGAATACCAAGAAGATCCTACTGAAGAAATGTCGACTGAACTTCCATCGTTAAAGTGACCTAGGGCGACCTTTGACGGTATGGTTCGGAATCTCAAATTTCCGGAAGATTGGGGTGCTCTGTATCCTGAAGAGGGGCAGACTGCAGCGGATGCTCCGGCTGGGTATATTACCCTTTTTGGGGATTTTTTCTGTGAAGGTAACTTTCGTTTGCCTGTCACTAAATTTTTTCTTGAGATCCTTGGGTTTTACAACCTGCACATCTCCTAACATCACCCTATTGGTATGGTTAGGGTTCGACATTTCGAATTCGTGTGTCGGACAATGCATATTGAGCCGACTGTTCCCCGATTTAGGGTTTTCTACCAGATGCATTATACCCAAGGGTTTTACTCGTTTGCTCAGAGGGCGTCTGCCAAGAAGATTCTACAGCAACCCCCAAAATCCTTTCACGATTGGAAGCAAAAAATTCTTTTTTATCAAGGCCGGAGTGGTTCCGGTGAGGATGGTTATAAGGGGGAAAGAAGATGTTCCGATTGAAACGCTTCAGACCCCTGTTAATGAGAACTGGTATCAAGATTTGAAGGATGTGCCCAACATTGCTTTGCCGGAGAAAGCTCTCGTCGGAGCCGGCATGAGTTTGAATTGGAAGATGGAGCGTGATGACAAACCGGTGTACACCGAGGATGGTCATGGTAAGATTGGGGTTTTTTCCATTTCCATTTTTTCTCTTTCTTTTTTTTTTTTTTTTTTTTTTTTGACTTGCTATCCTTTGCTTGCAGTTGTTTCACTATATGTTGTTGCCTTCAAGAGGGAAGGCGGAAGAATGGGCACTATCAAGAAGAAACCTGAAGATGAACTTTGGTACCATCGTATTGTAAAAAACTTTGTTCTTCCGCGGGATGCGGATCTGTCTGCCCAACCAGCTGCTGGTGCTGGTAAGCTATATCTGTTTCTGTTTTCCTTTTTGCGCGTGTGGGTAAATTGTTGTTTTGTGCCTTTGTAGGTGAGTTGTTGAATTTGGGCATAGGCCCTGAAAGGAAAAAACGCACAACGACTTCTACCTCCGCGCCGAAGAAGGGTGAGGCTGTTAGAGTTCAATCTTTGAAGGCAAAGAATGTTGGAGAGAAGAAAGGTATGCGCCGTTCCTCTGACTCCAGGTGTGATTATGTGGTGGTTTCTGATTCTTTGGAGGGTCTTACCCCTGCAGTAACTGTACGAGAACCAAAACCTGAACCAAGGGATTCTGCTGATATTCCCCCATCTAACCCAAGTGATCCTATCGATTTGGATTCTAGTCCCGAACACTTGGTGCACAGGAAGGTTGGTAAAAGGAAACAAGCTGATACTGATGTGGAGGGTCAGCCTTCTAAGAAAATTCAGAGGAAGAAAATTACCAGAAAAGGGAATCTTGATGCTTTTATTTCAGAATCTGTTCCTGGTAAGTGTTGCCTTCCCTTGTTTCCTTTATGCGCGTTAAATCCTTACGGATTCTTTGTTGTTTTTCCAGAGGTTCTTGTTTCCTTCCCTTGTACTACAGGTTCATGAATTACACTTTCATCTGCTGCTGCTGGCTGCATACTGAACAACTGAGCACTGGCTATAGTATGACCGTTTGACAGAATATCATCCAATTTCTCACTAGTGCATAAAGACACTGCATTATTCTTTTCACCTTTCAATTCACAGACCTTGTTTTGAACCTTAAATTTCATTGTGAGGTCTTTAAAGTTCCAAGTGATGTCATCCAAACCTTGTAACCATTGAATGCCTAGCACCATATCATAGTTGGCCAATGGAATGAGTAACACATCAGTGGTAAACCAATTTCCTTGCATCACCCATTTCATGTTCTCACACATCTTAGTACAATTCATCAGATTCCCATCGGCTACAGTGATCTTCATTGGTGGTATTTCTTTTGTAGGACATCTCATTCTGGCAGCCAGTTTTTCATCTACAAAATTATGTGTAGATCCAGAATCTATGAGTATATGTAAAACCTTAGTTCCAATAGATCCCATAACCTTCATGGTTGAATAAGAAATCACCCCCATAATAGCATTCAGTGATATCTGTGGTTCTAACAGCTCTTGTAATGCAGATTCATCTTGTTCCACTGTATCATCATCATCCCATATTTCAATGGAAAACAATTGCTTATTTTTACATTGATGTGTAGAAGTATATCTTTCATTGCACCCAAAACATTCCCCCTTTGCTCTTTTTTCTGCAATTTCTTTAGTTGATAGGGTTTTGGTGTATCTTGGTTTAATAGGGGGTGCTGGCAATAAGGGTAAATTGGTAGAAGATATTGGTGCAGGGTTAAAGACAGATTTAGAATATGAATCATTGGGTTTGTAAGAAGGTTTGTAGGATGCTTTATAATGACCTGGTTGTAACAAAGTCAAGTTTTCTGTTTGGGTTCTGGCTAACATATATGTTTCAGGTAAGGTTCTTGGCCTTAACAGTTTAATAGGATTCCCCACTTCTGGTTTAAGAGCTCTCAAAAACAGACTAATAGCATATTCTTCCGGAATACTTACCCTGGTCAAGGCTAAGTCAAATTCATTGCAGAATTCTTGAATGGACCCTGTTTGCTTAATGGATGCTAATGCAGCCATAGCATGACAATCCATTGTCGTAGCAAACCTTGAAGAAATAAAATTCTTGTATTCCCCCCAAGTTAACCCTTCAATGGAACCCCCTCTAGATCTCACAAATGCTTGATGCCATAATAATGCCATATCTTCTAAATGAATGATAGCACATCTTACCTTTTGATTCTCGGGAGTAGCATCAATAGAGAAGAAATGCTCTACTCTGCATAACCAGCCTTCTACATTAGTACCATTGAACTTTGGGAATTCGATCTTGGCTAAACGGCTATAATTGTTCCCTCTCATATCATTGAATGGATGATTAACCAGCCCTTCTGTTTGATGATTCCTTGCACCATTTAATGACTGAATTCCCTGCATAATTGCTTCCATTTGTGACTGTAATTTTGAGGAATTGAGATCTAACTGAATCTTAACAGCTTCAATTTCTTGATTACTATGGTTCATTGCTGATTTGATAGCTTCCAATTCTGTTAAATTGGACCCAGTGGCTGTCTCCAATCTTTGTAATACAGCATCATGATCTGCAATTCTTTGTTCCAACGATTGACTACGAGTTGCCATGGATGCGATTCGAGTAATTGATTGAACAAGTAATCAATTACAGAGAATGAAATGAAATCACGGATGAATTGATCAACAACTGATCAATTCGGCTACAATTGAATGGAATTTGTATGAAAATTTGAACGAATTAGGGTTGAATTCAAGAACTTCCGAGGATCAGAAGCTCTGATACCACTTGATATGACAGAACAAGAACACAGAGAGAAAGAAGTTACAATCAATCAAGCTATCTCATTGAATCGTTAATTCTGTTACTTGTACAGTTACAACGATTCTCAACTATCAAGAATCTATATTACACTTAACCCCCTAGACTTATACTATTGACCACCCAACCCTTCTTATTATTCCTGAACCATTATTACATTTTACCCCCTTACACTTCATACTGTAACACCTTCTGACTCTCATGTTCAAGAAGGTTGAAGATTCAATGTCTGCGACGGTGGTGGTTGTGCTGGCCGTTCACTGATTAAGGTACGTACCAATCAATTATCAAAACAGATTTGATGTTTCGAAGTTTCAATTGATTGATTATTACCGCTCGTCAGATAACTCCACCCAAATTCTCCCTTTAGGGTTTAGTTACCTCTCGCTCAGGTGCGTTTTGATGATAATTAATTAGCATCTGTATAATTCTTCAGATGACTGATTTTGTAGACCACATAAGCATAATTCTTGAGTTATCCCTTTAAGTAAAAATGATTGTGACAAATACTTTTATATATGTCTGTTGTTATAGCTTTTGAAAGATATCCAGAACTACATTTGTTGAAATGAAAGGTGCACTGAAGATTCTTTTTCAGCTATGGAAGATTTTTCAAATACTTAAATATTATTTACTGGATGAAAATGGTAAAATTTATAATCCCTATTCATGCAGTAACATCATTTTGAATCCATTCAAATTGAATTGGTATTTTCTCCATTACAATTATTGTGAAGAGACATCTACAATCGTTAGTCTTGGGCAGTTTCTTTGTGAAAATGTATGTATAGCCAAAAAAGGACCGCATTTAAAATCAGGTCAAGTTCTAATTCTTCAAGTTGACTCTGTGGTAATACGATCAGCTAAGCCTTATTTGGCTACTCCAGGAGCAACTGTTCATGGACATTATGGGGAAATCCTTTACGAAGGAGATACATTAGTTACATTTATATATGAAAAATCAAGATCTGGTGATATAACGCAAGGTCTTCCAAAAGTGGAACAGGTGTTAGAAGTGCGTTCGATTGATTCAATATCGATGAATCTTGAAAAGAGGATTGAGGGTTGGAACAAATGTATAACAAGAATTCTTGGAATTCCTTGGGCATTCTTTATTGGTGCTAAGCTAACTATAGTGCAAAGTCGTATCTCTTTGGTTAATAAGGTCCAAAAGGTTTATCGATCCCAGGGGGTGCAGATACATAATAGGCATATAGAAATTATTGTACGTCAAATAACATCAAAAGTGTTGGTTTCAGAAGATGAAATGTCTAATGTTTTTTCGCCCGGAGAACTAATTGGATTGTTGCGAGCGGAACGAATGGGGCGCGCTTTGGAAGAAGCGATCTGTTACCAAGCCGTCTTATTGGGAATAACAAGAGCATCCATGAATACTCAAAGTTTCATATCCGAAGCGAGTTTTCAAGAAACCGCTCGAGTTTTAGCAAAAGCAGCTCTCCTAGGGCGTATCGATTGGTTGAAAGGCCTAAAAGAAAACGTTGTTCTGGGGGGGATGATACCTGTTGGTAGCGGCTTCAAAACACCTTCAAGCGAACCTAACAACATTCCTAACAACATTGCCTTATGATTTCTTGAATCTTGAGGTATTGTCTTAAGCTTTGTCATTTTGGGTCATATTTTATTTACTGGTAAAATTTTGAGACCTGGGCTAAACGGGTTATGTTGAATGTCATCCAAAGTATATCGGATGCTTAAAACTAGGGGTGCAAACGAGCCGAGTGGCTCGCAACCTACTCAAGATCGAATCGATAGAAAGCTCGAACGAGCCGAGCCTTATCGATCCCGAGCCCGAGCTTAAAATAAGGATGAATTAGATATCGAGCCTGAGCTCGAGCCTTGTATGTGTAGCTCGTTTAGGCTCGTCGATCCTTATCGAGTTTAGTATACTTTAGGGTTCAAACTATATTTTACATTTTGAATGGTCTAAATGTTTTTTATTTGAGTTCTCAAACTATCGAGCCGAGCTCGAGTTGAGCCTCGGCTCATTAACAGCCAAAAACGAATCAAGCCGAGCTTTAGCTTGTTTAAACTCGCGCCACAGATACTTAGATCGAGCTTTCGAGCCGAGCTCAAGTTTTAAATTTTACTAGCGAGCCGAGCTCGAGCCCAAAATCCAAGGCTCGAATCAAGCCGAGCTCGACCTTTAGAAAGTCCTAACGAGCCGCACTCGATTAAGGTAAGGGTAGTCCAAGCCCACCATCTCCAGTTCCGGGGAAAACCCGTTGCCCAAAGGCCCACTGCGGTAAAACCAGATGGGATCAGATTCTTTGAACTTGAGACCTAGGGCCTCAAACCCAAATCTTCAATTCTCAACCAATGCGAATTGAGCTATAGCTCATTATAGAAAAACCTTGTGTGTAGTGACTAAATTTTGTGCAAATGTGGAGTTATGCATACTGCCTGAGCAAGTGGAGTTAATGATGGACATTAGCTTACTTTTCAATCTAGCAACTTCTTCAAGTTTTAGGATAACCGAGATTGTTGGAGTCGTCGTTTCCTTTGACCCGAAGCCTATTTCGGTGAGATTTTATTAAAAAAAATAACAAGTTATATAGTTATTCATTTATCATGCAAGATTGGAATGGTGCTGGAGCACACACAAGCTACAAGTATATATCTAAATCTACTACATGAAACTATAAAAAAGATTTTTTTATAAATTTTGACCTGACCCGTTACCTGATAAGAGGTTAAGAGAATGAGGCGAGCCTTGGTTTTCTTAGTGTCAAGAGCCATGTTAGCGCTTTCAGGTTTACAGTATCTTGTTTTATTATATATTTTATTTTTTAATCCCCAAATGGTTCAAATTAATGTGACATGTTTCTTTAAATGACTTTGGGAACTTACACGAGAACATAGGCACTCAGCAGAAACCATTGAAATGATTCACACTACAAGCTTGATACATAATGAGTCATCAGTGTGTACATGCAACTGTATCTTATAAATCTTTACGTAAACAAGTGATATCTACAACACTGGCTACATCTTTATCGGTGTAAATTGTCGACCCCGCAGCAACGCGCGGGTTTCCTCACTATTTTTTAATAAAATTGACCGTTTTCCAACGGTCACTTTTGACCAAAAATCTCGAACAACGCGCATTTTGGCTCGTTACTAGGCTAGCGAGGCATGTATAGCGCCCCCTCTTTGGCGGGCAGGGGATGGGTGTGGGGCGCCATAGGGCGCTAACGAAGATGATGTGGCAAGGGACGGTATACCACACCCCTGGCCTAAGTACTAACTTGGTTACTACTGATGATTTGTTTTTGCACTATGATCTGTGTTGCCACCCATGGTTGGTTGTCGGCACGAGCATCGGTCCCTTCCTACCGATCGCTCAATCAGTGTTGGTCTACCAACCACGTAGATCAAAACCAGCTCTAGCCTTTGATAATTGATTTTGGCTCGCCAGAGGTTGCTGCTCGCTGACCAGACAACGAGACCCCTGCCAGAGCCCTGCCCCCTTGACCCCCTATGTTGTTGAAGCTAAAAATCACATTAGTCTTGACTCTTAAATGAGTGCACTTCTTTCAAAGTTGTTTCAATTTATTTGATTTGGATACTGTGAATGGTTGATTGGTTTTGTGGTGCCGACACCCTCACATTTTTTGGTACATTTGTATCTGTCTATTTACCTATATGATATCGTTGTTTGATATTTTTTGTCTAAGTATATAGATAATGCGGTATACATATGTTTGAGCTAGCTGGGCAGTCTCATATGTTTTGTTTGCATGCTTATTTTGTTAGATCTTTCATTGAACATCTTTGATATTCATTCTGATTAGTTGTATTCGGTAAGTGATAAGACTACTACAGTTTCATTTTGTGTATATATGCATCTTATTATTACTGTTTCATTATATATTCAATGGGCAATTAGCTCAGTCGTATTTTCCTTTCTTCACAGCAGATAATTTGGTTACCCATGTCGGAAAGCGAAGAGTGTATACTGCATAGGAGTGAAGATTTGCTTGATAAGTGATTTGGAGACCAAGTCAATGCTAGCTTCTTTTGATTTATACTAGCCGACAAATATTTAGACTTTATTGGACTTGGGTTTTTTGGTGAAGTTTTGATATATGTTGAACCTTATTGGATTTGCAGTTGCATTAGTTGGGGTTAATTTCTCCCAGGTTGTTTTTCGGTTGTCTCCGATTACAGGTCAAAAGCTGTTTTTGTATGGCAATTTTAGTTTAATGTATTTGATTTCTGGGAGCTGTTTTTATTCAGCATTCTGCTGAGTTTTTGGTTGCTTGCCCAGTTCGGTCTTTTTTCGTTGGTTTTATCTGGTGTTTTGAGGTGTCATCTTCCCAGTTGTTCTACCGATATGGATGGTGGGGTGATTAGTTTTTGGGCCTGAAACTGTTTACCTTTGTTCCAGCCAATAATCTCGCCAATAGCCAGTTCACAGCTTCTTGTTTTGATTGGTTTAATCGGATGAGGGTGCTTTGGGCTTGTGGGTATTTTGCTTGGTTTAATGCGGATGAGGTGGTTTTAATTTGGCTGAGGTTTTTTTTGGTCCAGGCCAAACGTGATTCAGAAGCCCAGTTGGGTCTTAAAAGCCCAAGTATTATTTTCTGCTATGTTTTTTGTCGTTGGAGTTCCATACTATTTACCTATTGAAACATGTTAACTCAAGACCCATCCTTTTCATTTCAAGTTGGTTTTTACCTTTTTTATTTCTATTGGATTATTACCTATAGTATTGCTAATTTATTTAAGCGATTAATAAGCTAACCTAACATAAAACGATATAATTAATAAACTAACGAAAATTTACGACCCCGCCGCAATGCGCGGGTTTCCCACTAGTAATATTGAAAGTATGATTGACTAACCTTTTTAAAACTTTAAACTAAAAAATAAAATATAAAAGGGTGAGATAAAATAAGTGGAAAAATAATTAGCCCCATAAAATTGTGACACGTGATGCAACCAATAGGGTGGAAGGGGACATTAACAGACAACCTACAAGTACCCAATCAACTAGTCGATCGAATTCTGTCACCTCAATTAACCCAATTATTTACCCAAAAGTACTTAATTTGGAAAGGGCCATTAACCCACAGGTACTCACTACCGAAACAATTTTTTTAAATAAAAAAGCTAATCAACACCAACGCCACCTTCATTCATCATTAAATCGGCGCATGAGCGCAGGTCTGTTTTCCGACACCACTGCCACCATCATTCATCATCAAATCAAACCACCATGGCTCACATTTGTTTTCTAGCCATGTCACTGTCGTTTTTGTTTTCTGGCCAAAGTTCACCATTATCAAATCAAGCAACATTTGAGGTAATTTTGATGGCAATCAACTCCTCTCTATGCTGATCAAAATCCCCATGGTTAGGCTGTTAATCTATAATTGTCGAAAGCGAATATTGTGATGGTGTGAACTATGGTTCTTGATGAGAAAGGTAGCAAAGCTTGTGGTGCGGGTTGTCATCCTCATCCTCCCGAGTTCACAAACCCGCTTCACCTACCCGCTGCCCCATTTGTGGCAGTTTACCTAAGATACTCTAGTGAACTCTATCCACTGCAACTACTTGGCCCCATTTGTGGCGGTTTACCTAAGATACTCAGTGAACTCGATGCTGCTTGGGGGTCTCCCGATATGGTGACCCTCCACCCTTAAGTGATATAAAAGACGACATTTCTAGGGGTACAAGTATATGGAATAAGAAAAGTCATTCTAAGTAATATATGCCAACTTAAACAATTAGAGACGAACTAATATGAAAAGAAGAAAAAAGGGATGTTAGCCTAGAAACAATCTCATAGAAAATCATAATAGCTATCAATTAACCACCCAAAATAAAATAAAAATATAAATAAACCAGAACCCGTGTAATCGTCCGTTATAGAAACAATGGCTTCAACCTGTGGTTTAGCATTGGCTTAATCGGTCCCAGGACGGTCGAAAACCACTCATATTCTTACATTAACGAAAATCATAGTTTAAGCAATATATTTAACTTAAGTTACCGGTTCAAAGTTTGAATCCAACTAGAGATCGGCACTCGAATGGTTCTGGATCCCTATATACCATTATCTACGAATCTGATTCAGTTCAGTTTGGTACCTTTGCACACCCACACACACCCCAATTTGATTAATTGTGCAGAAAGCAAGCAATATCAAGACACAACAATTTAGGGTTCATAAGTTAGCAAATGTTAATGTCCATATACACTACATGCTTGAATAGATTCTTACCTAACAACCTCATAAATCTAACAAGTAGGGCCCAGATACACACCGCGTTATCTCAGAAGCACTTGCGGTGGACAACGGACGGCCCAGATTCATCATAATCTGCCTTTGTTATATGCTGATTTTGAGGAAAGACAACCTTGGCAAGTATGGCACCTCCCACCCATGCTGAATACATGGATAAATTCTCTGGCATGTACTCCGGTGCCTGCAATCCAAATCCCTCACAATATTATATAAATTTATAATCCAATTTAGATATATTCCCATTTTTTTCTAAATATATATTTAAAGTAAATAAATATATATATACACACACACACGCACACACAGAGGTCATTCAATATAAAACCAACTTTAAGTAGGGAACTTTGATAACGACAAAAACTTCCGCCGTTCTCTACTTAAATAGGTTCTGTATTGAACATCCCTATATATGAGTGTGTGTGTGTGTGTGCGTGTGTGTTAGTTATTACCTTTACTAACGAAGGACGAATGGACGATGAGCAAAGACTAGCTTCCTTCTGGAATCTCTCTTCAAAACCTAAAGGTTAACAATACAAGACGTGTTGGGAAAAACAATTCAAGTGGTTCATAATTCCAAAAGGTTGTTAATACTTTTTATAAGCAGTTTAGTGATATTGTAAAATATATACATTATCACAATAATAATCAACTTTTTTCACTATCACGATTTAGATTGCATACTTCCAAAAGGTTGTTAATACTTTTCTAAGGAGATTGATGGAGAAGTATAGGGAGAAGAAACGGGACCTACACATGGTGTTCATTGATCTCGAAAAGGCCTATGACAGTGTGCCACGTAGACTGATTTGGGATAGTTTGGAGAGTAGAGGGGTTTCTGGGAAGTATATAGACTTAATTAGGGATATGTATGTTAGGACCGAGACTACTGTTCGAGCGCCTGTAGGGGATACTGAGTCTTTCACGGTGGAGGTAGGACTACACCAAGGGTCTGCTCTGAGCCCTTTTCTATTTGCAGTTATCCTAGATGAGTTGACAAAATCAATTCAGGAGGCTTTGCCGTGGTGCCTGCTTTTCGCAGATGATATTGTGTTAGTTGCTGATAGTAAACATAGCCTGAATGCGCGGTTAGAACAGTGGCGATCAGCTTTAGAGGGCAGAGGTTTAAGGATTAGTCGTTCTAAGACTGAGTACCTATATTGTGACTTTAGTGGAGTAGACAACGTTGAGGACATCCAGATCACCATTGACGGTCAAGTGGTTCCGCAGGTTAATAAGTTCAAGTATCTAGGATCGTTTGTTCAGAGGGATGGGGAGATAGATAGTGACGTTGCCCACCGCATCCAAGTTGGATGGTGTAGGTGGAGAGCTGCCACTGGGGTATTGTGCGATAGAAGGTTCCCAACAAATTTGAAAGGGAAATTTTATAGAGTTGCAATTAGACCTGCTATGTTATACGGAACCGATTGTTGGGCCATTAAGGAAGTACAAGCACGCAAGATGGAGGTGGCAGAGATGAGAATGCTAAGATGGATGTGTGGGCACACAAGGTTAGACCGGATAAGAAATGATGTTTTTAGGGAAAGGTTAGAAGTAGCTAGTATATCAGCTAAGATTAAGGAGGGAAGATTGAGATGGTTTGGGCATGTGAAGAGGAGGCAGACAATAGAGCCAGTTAGAGTAGTTGAAACTCTCGTGGTGGAGGGGAGGAGGAGTAGGGGCAGACCCAAAATCACTTGGGATGAGCGGATTAGGCAGGATTTGCAAAAATTGCACCTCTCTGAGAACATGGTCCATGAAAGGAGCTCGTGGAGACGGAGGATTAAGGTTAAAGATTTCTAGGAGAGGGTTCAATTGTGCTTTTAGGGGTAGTGTATAGTAGTAGATATGTTTATATTTGTATAGGCTGTTTGTGTTGTTATATTTGTCTTGTTTACCATGCACTCTTTTACCACTCATGTTATATTGGTAGCTTCATACACACACACACACATACACCTCATGTTCTATATTTTTTCCTCTTTCTTTCCTGGGTGTTTTGGAGCCGAGGGTCTCACTGGAAGCAGCCTCTCTATCCCTAGGGATAGGGGTAAGGTGTGCCTACATCCCACCCTCCCCAGACCCTGCCAATAGCTCTGCTATTTGTGGGATTTTACTGGGTATGATTGATTGATTGATTGATTGACTTGTATGCATTAACAATACATTTTGGGCGGCAATAGAACTGTTTGACCCATCAAGAAAGATATAAAAATGACCCTTTTTTAAGTGGGTCGATATTTGCAAAATATAATACTAAAATGAAACTGAAAAGAAAAAAATGAAGTATCACCTGTCATGGAAACTGTTCCGCCACACAGAACGGTGTTCTCCAACAGCTGGCGATGGTTTTCAGATGATACAGTTGAGATAATCCGAACAAGCTGTTCAACAAGCCCATGGGCCTCCAAGCCCAATATAGACGGTTGAAACAATGCTTCTCCTACTGTGTATCTCTCTCTTTTGATCGAAATCACCTGAAACCCAAAACATTATGCATGCATGCATAAACATATAGATGCATTTATGACTGATGGATTGACAGGTAACGGGACCCACCTGACCATCTGGCAAAGTATGCTGCTCTTCATCGCACGATTGTAACTTTTTTTCATACGCAATCTCATCCTCAGCACAGCAAGCATACTGATCTTTTACCTTCTCAACTTCCGAAATATCAAGCTTTATAAGTGGATTCGACTTTGCGAGTTCCTGCGCGAACAACTTCGTCAAATCAGCACCGCCTATTTCTATCCTTTTCGAAGCTACATGCTGAACCGCACCTTCAATTACCGGAGCAATATCTAATACAAAAAATACAACAGGATCGTTAAAGTAAAATTTGTAGGTTTAGATGATACGCATGAGCTATTTTGTTGAGTACCGATTTTCCCGTGACCGATATCAATTGTGCAGCCTGAAATGCGTCCAACTGCATATAGTGATAATACCGCTTGCTCTGAAGCGTAAAAGCCCGAAACGTTAAATGTTTCGAACAACAACTGCACCAACTGTTCTTTCACAGCCTGTGAAACAAATGAAACTTGACTGAATTTGATAAAGAAAAAGAATAGTTATAAGATGAAACCAAATGTTACAAACGTCAACCTCAACTAGGGGTGAGCAGAAAACCAAATAAACTGAACCGAAACTGAAACAACCAAACCTCACAAAAAACTGGAAAAAAAACTGAACCGTGAAAACAGAACCGAAATTTACGGTTCGGTTTTGCATTTTACGAAAACTGAAAAAAAAAAAAAACAAACTGAACCAAATAACCTTAAAAAACATTTTTTAATGTTTGTTATATTGATTTAAGAATTATTAATTTTATTCTTGAATATTTATTTATCTTTGAAATGATTTATCCATTGCCTACAAGAAATAACAAAATTTAACATAAAAATTGAATAATTTTTAAAGTATTATAAAAGAGAAGATTAAAAGGTTAGGTTTATGTGAACAATATTAATTGAAAATATTAAATATATTAAAATAAATGTAAACATTTAAGAAAGATTCTTAAATTTGAATTATACTTTTTATTTTTGAATCTTACCTAATTTTGTTCCAACAATCAAACCGAACCGTTGCTAAAACCGAAAAGACCGAAACCGAACGGTTTTCAAAAACCGAAAACCAAACATTTCGGTTTCAGATTTTGCAATAAAAACCTAACTTCAACATATATATGGAGATTGATAACTTTGGCTAACCTTGGGAGTTAAAAGTGGATCTGCGAACAAAATTTGTCCTTCGTTACCGATTTCCCATCCTAGACCATCGTAAAGAACATGATGCAGTAGATCTTCCATAGCATCCCAATCTTTAATAAAACCGCGTACAACTGGATCAACAGTGTTAGCCTGTTGCGATGGAGAATCGGGCAAAGTAGCATCTTCATTCATGATTTTCATTTGAGTTGGAATAATCTGCACCAGACATCAAGCATGTTACACAACGGAGTACAACAAATTACATAACCGTAAACCAACTATAACAGATTATACAACGCCACATATCACGTCACTGAGATTGAAGGGAAGGATTAGATATTACCATAGAAGGAGCTTGATCGGGAATTGCAAAGCCTGCTTTCAAGAGCTTAGAACCAGCATCAATCACCACCGCCTCCATTAGGTCTTTTGTTAATCTGTAATTAATGATTTTTCAAATACTTCAAAGACTTTGACCAATTTTGACTGCCTTTGACCGACGATCTTAGGTCCGACTAGGTGAAATTTAATCAGTAAACTACCATGATACAAATATAATTAGTATTTTATTACATTAACCTTTCTTATATATCAAATTTTGGGTAATTTCATATATCTCTCTCTAAACTTGTAAAATTACTTTTTTTTCTAAATCATGCGTTAAAAGCATTGTATGTTATGCATTAAAACTTGCATTTTTGAGAAATATCAAATATGTAATTTTGCAAGTATAGAAGGGATATATGAAACTCTGCATTAATTTTTTTTATTTTTGTAAAAGATTAAAATAAAAATAGCTTGATTACTTAATCTTGAGACCGTCATTGAAGGTAACATCCATTTCATAGATTTTGAAATAATAATCACTAGTAGCCAGTTTTTAAATAAAGTAGTTCATGAATAAGCGACGTAACTACCGATTACCAACTAATCGGTGATTAATCCCGATTTTTACAACAATGTTTCCAACTAGTTGAGATAACTTGTTGGTGAACCGAGTTGAAAGGAAACACTTCCTATGAACAATTGAGTATCACCACAATCATCATTTCAAAATTCAAAAAGTTTAGGTCAATTTGAGTTCCAGACCTAAATTATATCATATTTGAATTCTAGAACCTCAAAATCCACTATCACAAACATTCAATGGATCCAGAATCACACTAATCCGGTGTAGCAAAACCCTAAATAACTTCAAACTGATCGAAAATAACCAAATCATGACCTAAATATGTATATTTCACAAAGAAAAGTGTTTTAAAAGCTTTAAATGAAAAACCTAATTTTAGTTATTCATAGTATAAACCCTAAACGCGAACACCGGTGACAATTGAGCATACAAACTAACATAATCAACAAACAGTTGCGGATCCAGGAAATTTTTCCATTGGGTTCACTTTTTTAGATGCTCCAATTATCAAGATCCTCAATGAGAGTTTATGTTGTAAGTACTAAATGTTGTTAAAAGGAATGAGAGTTTATGTTGTAAGTACTAAATGTTGTTAAAAGGGCTGCCAGATGTTGGTATAAAACTAACCTTAATCGCTGATAACAAACTGAAGGCTGTCGGCGGAGGCGGAGCCGCGGAGGAGGACGACGGTGTCGGCAATCGGTGGATGTGATAGGTCGCTGCCTGAAGGTGGAGGCACCTCTACAGCTCTGCTGAAGGTGGAGGCGATTTGTTTTGTTTTAACCCTAAATGGGTTTTACATTAAAGAAAAATAATAAAAAGAGAAATTAAAAAAAAACAGAACAAAAAGTAAAAATTGTGACTCAAACGGGATTCGAACCCGGGTGTCTTGTGGAGAATAACGCAGACATAAACCAAGGCTTTTTTGTTTATAAGTTCCCTTTATATTTTACTTATGTGTACCTTTTCAGTTTATTATATATATTTACACTAAAAATTAAAATGCGAATGGGTTCCTGGGAACCCGTACTTTCTTAATAGGTCCGCCCCTGTCAACAAAAACAACCGGTATACAAGTACAATAACAAGTTTATATCAAAAAAAAGAAGAGATTATGTTGCAGAGAGTTGTAAATTGAAGCTAACCAGAAGAATGTAGACGCAGAAGTATGAGACGAGAATGAGATAAACGATCGCCAGAAGAGTGTTGAACGTAGAGGCCGATGAACGGTTTGGAGTTTCGGGTTTTAGATTCAAGCACTTGTCGTGGAGGTTATTGGGCCTTGATTTTTTTGATTTTCAAGTGGATCAACTTTGTGGATAAACTAGGCCCAATAATTTATTAACAATAGACATTTTAGTTGATAAACTAGGCCCAATAATTTATTAACAAATAGACATTTGACTACCCATGTAGGAAGCCGCTAGGAGGTAGTCGTATTTATTAACAATAGACATTTGACTAATAGCATGACACATGTAGGAAGTCGTTAGGAGGTAGTCGTTTAAAAGATCATGGAACCACACTAACAACCGGTTAAAGTCATACATGTGGCTCAAAAAGACTACATTGCCTCCGAAAATGTACAATGGCTAACGCTAGGGTTTCCCTTGAAACATCTTGGAATTGATTGAAAAGGTTAGCGTTGGATTTAGGCGGCTTTAGACGTTTCCCCCATTTAAGCGGCAAGTTAGTTGTTTCTTTTTGTATATAAAATTTCCATGTGTTAATTAGGTAGACTCTTCATACAAAGACGAAGATAGGTATTAGACTCTTCTTTTCTTAGCCATCCCCCTCACACACACCCTTTAGTGACTTGCAAGTTATTTCTTTTTTGTTCTTATTTCCGTATTTGAGTTTCTACACGCCTGAACGTTTCCTAGTTGTTTTCTCTTTTCTTAGTTGTTCTTTTTTAGACGCCTTAATGTTTGTGAGTGTGGGTCCCATGTCTTTTTAAACGGCTAGAGGTAGACGCTTCGTGCAAGTGTCATCCTCTGACCTTTGTTGGTTTGTGCATGTGAGTTTCCTATATCTTAGATGTGTCGCGTGTTTATTTTGGTGGATAAGTTAAGTCAATGTTTATTATGATTATTTTCCCTACTGAAATTGGAAATTTTCATTGCGGGCACCCCTTATTGGTCAAACCGTCGTAAAAAATGTTGCCCCATCCCCCGTGGTTGCCTTAGCACCATCACCACACCCGTGTACTAGGTGGGTGGGGTGGTCGGTGTGGTCGGTGACGATCGGGGTGGGTGTGGGTGGCTGAAATGGTTAACTCGTTTTTCATTGACGATGTTAAGTGTTAACTTGGACAGCTGATATACGGTTAAACTCAACATCGATCGTGGTGACTCCAGAGTGTGCTGATAGACTCATCTTTGCTATTTGTTTCATAGGATCAATACAATCAATAACTATATAGGACAAGAAATTGAAACTATGCATACTTATACTGTATTAGTATTTGAATTGGACAAGAAATTGAAACTATGCACACATGTACTGTATTAGTATTTGAATGAATTCATTATTTGTTATGATCACAAATAAAATTAGTATTTTATTATATCAACCTTTCTTACTAGTTCATTACTTTGATTTGAGATGTCTAAAATCTAGTATTATTATATAATATTAAATTTGGAGTAGTTTTATATATATCTCTCTCTCTAAACTTACAAAAATACATTTTTTTAATTTTGCTTGACGAACATTCTACTATATCTTAAAATAGAAAGTCGGTGCTTACACCGACAACTCTCAAAAATTTCAACTCTCAAAATTTCGTGTATCCATGGACAATTAAATCCTCTTGCTGTTGACTTTCGTAACAATCACTATTACCAATTAAACAATCCATTAATAAAATAATAATATATACTTGAAAACGCATTCTTTTTCCCAATACTTTTACGATATTACAATTTTAGCCTTTTGACTTTTGTAACTTCAAAGTTTCAGAAAATAGCAAATTTAGTCACTAAACTACTACTCCATTTTACAAATAGTTTGCTTTTGACACCCCAACTTTGTCGTAGTTTTTCTTTTCAGCCCTAACTTTGTTATAGTTTCCTTCTTACCCCAAAATTTTATCAAATTTTATCTTTGCCATTTCTTAGCCCTTAAGTTTAGAAAATGCAATTTTTAACCACTTAACTTTTTATGAACTTTGTAAATGTCACTTTTATCCCTCGAGAGTTTTTTGCTTGAGGAAATAAATTCGAGTTAGTTGGGTCGCGTATAATACGTTATGATTATACGATATAAATTCAATTTACGTTACCTTTTGATCCAATCACAATGCAAATATAGGATACACTGAGTTCAATCGGATATGTCAAAACGTGTGTTTTCATATGGTTTCCCACCGGCTTTGCCTCCCTGCCCCTGTACTTTCACGATGTTGCAATTTTAGCCCCTTAACTTTGGTACCTTCAAAGTTTCATAAAATGAAAAATTTAGTCCCTAAGCCTTCTACTTTGAATTTCCAAAACCACTACCTCATTTTTCAAACTTTCACAGTACCAACTCTCTACTTTGGTTTTCCACCATCACCCCATTAACTCTTACACAGTTACGCCACCAACCATCTTCTTTTACATTTCCGCCAACACCCCCTCATCTTTTACACATTTCTGCCACCATCCCTATACTTTTACACTTTGTCTTTTTTAGACTTTGTTTTTTTCCCCTTGCACTATTACTCTATTTTTACACCCGCCCAACTTTAAAAAAATTGCAATTGTAACCCCTAGACTAAAAACTCCTACTTTTGCAAATGCCAATGCATTGTATTTTGCGAAATGTCTCAGGCATTATGTTTTAAACTTTGTGTCTACCTTTGTTCTTTACACTTATTTTTTTAAGGCCAATTGGATTTTAACACCTTTAACTTTGAAGAATTGGCCGATAACACCTGCAACTAACACTTTGATCTGTGACACCCCAAACTTTTAATTTTGTTTGTCATTTCACCAGTCAGTTAAAAAATCAGTAACTGAGTTAGTGTTCAATCCTACCTGGTAGGCCTAAGAAAAACAGAAAGAGGGACTCTCATGAGGATCCCAAGAAACCAGGCAAACTGACTAAGCATGGGGTCGTAATGACATGTGGGATTTGTGGAGAAAGAGGTCACAACAAGAGAAAATGCACAGTTAAAGGTGAACTCAATAGATTCAGTTGGTTTTATTGATTATATTATTGTTTCCTAAATTTGTTTACTTTTAACAGATTCTCAAAATGCGGCAGAGATTGGAAGGAAAAAAGCAAGTAAAAGGGGAAGGCCAACTAAAAGGGGAAGGCCATCGGAGAAGGCTGTAGTTAGTTAATCTGTTATGAATGGTTAATCTTTTGTTGGTTTTGTAATGACTGTGTAAACTTAAGACTATGTAAACTTATGACTGTTGTGCTGAATCTTTTGAATGGTTGTGTAATGACTATGTAAACTTATGACTATGTATGGTCACAAGGGTAGAATGGTCATTCTGCATATGTATGGTAAACAAGTCTGCACATGTATGGTCACAGGGGTAGAATGGTCATTCTGCATATGTATGGTAAACAGTTCTGCACATGTATGGTCACAGGGGTAGAATGGTCATTCTGCACATTTGTATGGTAAACATGTCTGCACATGTATGGTCACAGGGGTAGAATGGTCATTCTGCACATTTGTATGGTAAACAAGTCTGCACATGTATGGTCACAAGGGTAGAATGGTCATTCTGCATATGTATGGTAAACAAGTCTGCACATGTATTGAAGAAACACTAGATAAATGGTCGGAACCGAGATATCTAGGGGGTTTGAATCCGCATAAAAGTTTAGTTTCCCCTCGATTGATTCAGGTACAATTGATCTTCTTCTCCGATAATTCTACAAAAAAGAGCACCGTTAGCCTCGCCAAGGGGAGAAGAGGGTTCTCTCCTTGACCCGACTCCGGTGTGAGAATAAGTATGGGTAATGAGGAAGAAGATGTATTTGAGAAGTGTGTGTGTAACTTGAATTCATACCTGGGTTGTTTCTCAAATTTATAGCCGGGAGTCATTTAGGCGGGAAAACCCGTTAGTGAAAAGTTGACGGAAGATGCTAACCCCGTAAGCGGTTACATTTCCTTCCGTCAAGCTCCTTGATCCGACGTGAGAGCACACGGATCGTGGCTTAGATCGAAGGCTGGGGATTTGCCACGTGCAAAGTGATCAAGTGGAGATTACTTTCCAATTGCATGCTTTCGTTGTGAATTCAGGGATGCCTGAGATGGTGACACGCGTCCAGACGGTTGTAACCGTCTTGGTGGTGCACGATTGTATTTCTTCTAGAAGATTACTGCTGTAATCTGGTGTAGCACCTTATCATGTGGAGACAGCTGAATAAATAAATCCCAAGTCTGGGTATTTAAACGGAAGTGTTTACTTCGGGATTTTCATCCTTTGTTTATGGGAGAAAGCGCAAGGACTTATGATTTCCTTTGGGCGCGCGAGTGTTGATTGTTGGCTGCCTTTTGTGAGACCAGTGCGTGGCCGCGCGAGGTATAAGGCTGAAAAGTAAAGTTGTGGTATGGTCCCAAGTACTCATTATGAGGTTTTTGGGACCTTACCCCTTCAAGTCCCCCCAGTCTAGTGTTGTACTTATGCAAATAAGTAGAACACTGGACTTATGAGAGGAAAGCTTTTGGGCGCGAAAATAAGAAACTTCCGGAAGAAGATTCATTTTGATTATTGTAAAGATTTTTGAAAATCTTTGACTTTTCATGAGGCTGGTACAGTGAACCTGGGTGACAGCCTGTCACTGTCAGTTGTTTTTTACTGCTCGTGTCTTGCACGCGCGATTGTAAACGCGTTTGGCTTTCACTCTCTCTGCTACTTGGAGAACTGTGATATCCGAAAAAGGTGTTGTGGCGGTTACCGATGCTATTTATTGCGGTGAGTATATATAACGTTTGGGTAACCCCTTTCCTTTATAATCATTGTTTCGTTGCAAACGTTCTTGTCTCTTTCTTCCAAGAAAAAGTTTCATTTATTCATCTTATGTCAACCGGAGAATACCAAGAAGATCCTACTGAAGAAATGTCGACTGAACTTCCATCGTTAAAGTGACCTAGGGCGACCTTTGACGGTATGGTTCGGAATCTCAAATTTCCGGAAGATTGGGGTGCTCTGTATCCTGAAGAGGGGCAGACTGCAGCGGATGCTCCGGCTGGGTATATTACCCTTTTTGGGGATTTTTTCTGTGAAGGTAACTTTCGTTTGCCTGTCACTAAATTTTTTCTTGAGATCCTTGGGTTTTACAACCTGCACATCTCCTAACATCACCCTATTGGTATGGTTAGGGTTCGACATTTCGAATTCGTGTGTCGGACAATGCATATTGAGCCGACTGTTCCCCGATTTAGGGTTTTCTACCAGATGCATTATACCCAAGGGTTTTACTCGTTTGCTCAGAGGGCGTCTGCCAAGAAGATTCTACAGCAACCCCCAAAATCCTTTCACGATTGGAAGCAAAAAATTCTTTTTTATCAAGGCCGGAGTGGTTCCGGTGAGGATGGTTATAAGGGGGAAAGAAGATGTTCCGATTGAAACGCTTCAGACCCCTGTTAATGAGAACTGGTATCAAGATTTGAAGGATGTGCCCAACATTGCTTTGCCGGAGAAAGCTCTCGTCGGAGCCGGCATGAGTTTGAATTGGAAGATGGAGCGTGATGACAAACCGGTGTACACCGAGGATGGTCATGGTAAGATTGGGGTTTTTTCCATTTCCATTTTTTCTCTTTCTTTTTTTTTTTTTTTTTTTTTTTTGACTTGCTATCCTTTGCTTGCAGTTGTTTCACTATATGTTGTTGCCTTCAAGAGGGAAGGCGGAAGAATGGGCACTATCAAGAAGAAACCTGAAGATGAACTTTGGTACCATCGTATTGTAAAAAACTTTGTTCTTCCGCGGGATGCGGATCTGTCTGCCCAACCAGCTGCTGGTGCTGGTAAGCTATATCTGTTTCTGTTTTCCTTTTTGCGCGTGTGGGTAAATTGTTGTTTTGTGCCTTTGTAGGTGAGTTGTTGAATTTGGGCATAGGCCCTGAAAGGAAAAAACGCACAACGACTTCTACCTCCGCGCCGAAGAAGGGTGAGGCTGTTAGAGTTCAATCTTTGAAGGCAAAGAATGTTGGAGAGAAGAAAGGTATGCGCCGTTCCTCTGACTCCAGGTGTGATTATGTGGTGGTTTCTGATTCTTTGGAGGGTCTTACCCCTGCAGTAACTGTACGAGAACCAAAACCTGAACCAAGGGATTCTGCTGATATTCCCCCATCTAACCCAAGTGATCCTATCGATTTGGATTCTAGTCCCGAACACTTGGTGCACAGGAAGGTTGGTAAAAGGAAACAAGCTGATACTGATGTGGAGGGTCAGCCTTCTAAGAAAATTCAGAGGAAGAAAATTACCAGAAAAGGGAATCTTGATGCTTTTATTTCAGAATCTGTTCCTGGTAAGTGTTGCCTTCCCTTGTTTCCTTTATGCGCGTTAAATCCTTACGGATTCTTTGTTGTTTTTCCAGAGGTTCTTGTTTCCTTCCCTTGTACTACAGGTTCATGAATTACACTTTCATCTGCTGCTGCTGGCTGCATACTGAACAACTGAGCACTGGCTATAGTATGACCGTTTGACAGAATATCATCCAATTTCTCACTAGTGCATAAAGACACTGCATTATTCTTTTCACCTTTCAATTCACAGACCTTGTTTTGAACCTTAAATTTCATTGTGAGGTCTTTAAAGTTCCAAGTGATGTCATCCAAACCTTGTAACCATTGAATGCCTAGCACCATATCATAGTTGGCCAATGGAATGAGTAACACATCAGTGGTAAACCAATTTCCTTGCATCACCCATTTCATGTTCTCACACATCTTAGTACAATTCATCAGATTCCCATCGGCTACAGTGATCTTCATTGGTGGTATTTCTTTTGTAGGACATCTCATTCTGGCAGCCAGTTTTTCATCTACAAAATTATGTGTAGATCCAGAATCTATGAGTATATGTAAAACCTTAGTTCCAATAGATCCCATAACCTTCATGGTTGAATAAGAAATCACCCCCATAATAGCATTCAGTGATATCTGTGGTTCTAACAGCTCTTGTAATGCAGATTCATCTTGTTCCACTGTATCATCATCATCCCATATTTCAATGGAAAACAATTGCTTATTTTTACATTGATGTGTAGAAGTATATCTTTCATTGCACCCAAAACATTCCCCCTTTGCTCTTTTTTCTGCAATTTCTTTAGTTGATAGGGTTTTGGTGTATCTTGGTTTAATAGGGGGTGCTGGCAATAAGGGTAAATTGGTAGAAGATATTGGTGCAGGGTTAAAGACAGATTTAGAATATGAATCATTGGGTTTGTAAGAAGGTTTGTAGGATGCTTTATAATGACCTGGTTGTAACAAAGTCAAGTTTTCTGTTTGGGTTCTGGCTAACATATATGTTTCAGGTAAGGTTCTTGGCCTTAACAGTTTAATAGGATTCCCCACTTCTGGTTTAAGAGCTCTCAAAAACAGACTAATAGCATATTCTTCCGGAATACTTACCCTGGTCAAGGCTAAGTCAAATTCATTGCAGAATTCTTGAATGGACCCTGTTTGCTTAATGGATGCTAATGCAGCCATAGCATGACAATCCATTGTCGTAGCAAACCTTGAAGAAATAAAATTCTTGTATTCCCCCCAAGTTAACCCTTCAATGGAACCCCCTCTAGATCTCACAAATGCTTGATGCCATAATAATGCCATATCTTCTAAATGAATGATAGCACATCTTACCTTTTGATTCTCGGGAGTAGCATCAATAGAGAAGAAATGCTCTACTCTGCATAACCAGCCTTCTACATTAGTACCATTGAACTTTGGGAATTCGATCTTGGCTAAACGGCTATAATTGTTCCCTCTCATATCATTGAATGGATGATTAACCAGCCCTTCTGTTTGATGATTCCTTGCACCATTTAATGACTGAATTCCCTGCATAATTGCTTCCATTTGTGACTGTAATTTTGAGGAATTGAGATCTAACTGAATCTTAACAGCTTCAATTTCTTGATTACTATGGTTCATTGCTGATTTGATAGCTTCCAATTCTGTTAAATTGGACCCAGTGGCTGTCTCCAATCTTTGTAATACAGCATCATGATCTGCAATTCTTTGTTCCAACGATTGACTACGAGTTGCCATGGATGCGATTCGAGTAATTGATTGAACAAGTAATCAATTACAGAGAATGAAATGAAATCACGGATGAATTGATCAACAACTGATCAATTCGGCTACAATTGAATGGAATTTGTATGAAAATTTGAACGAATTAGGGTTGAATTCAAGAACTTCCGAGGATCAGAAGCTCTGATACCACTTGATATGACAGAACAAGAACACAGAGAGAAAGAAGTTACAATCAATCAAGCTATCTCATTGAATCGTTAATTCTGTTACTTGTACAGTTACAACGATTCTCAACTATCAAGAATCTATATTACACTTAACCCCCTAGACTTATACTATTGACCACCCAACCCTTCTTATTATTCCTGAACCATTATTACATTTTACCCCCTTACACTTCATACTGTAACACCTTCTGACTCTCATGTTCAAGAAGGTTGAAGATTCAATGTCTGCGACGGTGGTGGTTGTGCTGGCCGTTCACTGATTAAGGTACGTACCAATCAATTATCAAAACAGATTTGATGTTTCGAAGTTTCAATTGATTGATTATTACCGCTCGTCAGATAACTCCACCCAAATTCTCCCTTTAGGGTTTAGTTACCTCTCGCTCAGGTGCGTTTTGATGATAATTAATTAGCATCTGTATAATTCTTCAGATGACTGATTTTGTAGACCACATAAGCATAATTCTTGAGTTATCCCTTTAAGTAAAAATGATTGTGACAAATACTTTTATATATGTCTGTTGTTATAGCTTTTGAAAGATATCCAGAACTACATTTGTTGAAATGAAAGGTGCACTGAAGATTCTTTTTCAGCTATGGAAGATTTTTCAAATACTTAAATATTATTTACTGGATGAAAATGGTAAAATTTATAATCCCTATTCATGCAGTAACATCATTTTGAATCCATTCAAATTGAATTGGTATTTTCTCCATTACAATTATTGTGAAGAGACATCTACAATCGTTAGTCTTGGGCAGTTTCTTTGTGAAAATGTATGTATAGCCAAAAAAGGACCGCATTTAAAATCAGGTCAAGTTCTAATTCTTCAAGTTGACTCTGTGGTAATACGATCAGCTAAGCCTTATTTGGCTACTCCAGGAGCAACTGTTCATGGACATTATGGGGAAATCCTTTACGAAGGAGATACATTAGTTACATTTATATATGAAAAATCAAGATCTGGTGATATAACGCAAGGTCTTCCAAAAGTGGAACAGGTGTTAGAAGTGCGTTCGATTGATTCAATATCGATGAATCTTGAAAAGAGGATTGAGGGTTGGAACAAATGTATAACAAGAATTCTTGGAATTCCTTGGGCATTCTTTATTGGTGCTAAGCTAACTATAGTGCAAAGTCGTATCTCTTTGGTTAATAAGGTCCAAAAGGTTTATCGATCCCAGGGGGTGCAGATACATAATAGGCATATAGAAATTATTGTACGTCAAATAACATCAAAAGTGTTGGTTTCAGAAGATGAAATGTCTAATGTTTTTTCGCCCGGAGAACTAATTGGATTGTTGCGAGCGGAACGAATGGGGCGCGCTTTGGAAGAAGCGATCTGTTACCAAGCCGTCTTATTGGGAATAACAAGAGCATCCATGAATACTCAAAGTTTCATATCCGAAGCGAGTTTTCAAGAAACCGCTCGAGTTTTAGCAAAAGCAGCTCTCCTAGGGCGTATCGATTGGTTGAAAGGCCTAAAAGAAAACGTTGTTCTGGGGGGGATGATACCTGTTGGTAGCGGCTTCAAAACACCTTCAAGCGAACCTAACAACATTCCTAACAACATTGCCTTATGATTTCTTGAATCTTGAGGTATTGTCTTAAGCTTTGTCATTTTGGGTCATATTTTATTTACTGGTAAAATTTTGAGACCTGGGCTAAACGGGTTATGTTGAATGTCATCCAAAGTATATCGGATGCTTAAAACTAGGGGTGCAAACGAGCCGAGTGGCTCGCAACCTACTCAAGATCGAATCGATAGAAAGCTCGAACGAGCCGAGCCTTATCGATCCCGAGCCCGAGCTTAAAATAAGGATGAATTAGATATCGAGCCTGAGCTCGAGCCTTGTATGTGTAGCTCGTTTAGGCTCGTCGATCCTTATCGAGTTTAGTATACTTTAGGGTTCAAACTATATTTTACATTTTGAATGGTCTAAATGTTTTTTATTTGAGTTCTCAAACTATCGAGCCGAGCTCGAGTTGAGCCTCGGCTCATTAACAGCCAAAAACGAATCAAGCCGAGCTTTAGCTTGTTTAAACTCGCGCCACAGATACTTAGATCGAGCTTTCGAGCCGAGCTCAAGTTTTAAATTTTACTAGCGAGCCGAGCTCGAGCCCAAAATCCAAGGCTCGAATCAAGCCGAGCTCGACCTTTAGAAAGTCCTAACGAGCCGCACTCGATTAAGGTAAGGGTAGTCCAAGCCCACCATCTCCAGTTCCGGGGAAAACCCGTTGCCCAAAGGCCCACTGCGGTAAAACCAGATGGGATCAGATTCTTTGAACTTGAGACCTAGGGCCTCAAACCCAAATCTTCAATTCTCAACCAATGCGAATTGAGCTATAGCTCATTATAGAAAAACCTTGTGTGTAGTGACTAAATTTTGTGCAAATGTGGAGTTATGCATACTGCCTGAGCAAGTGGAGTTAATGATGGACATTAGCTTACTTTTCAATCTAGCAACTTCTTCAAGTTTTAGGATAACCGAGATTGTTGGAGTCGTCGTTTCCTTTGACCCGAAGCCTATTTCGGTGAGATTTTATTAAAAAAAATAACAAGTTATATAGTTATTCATTTATCATGCAAGATTGGAATGGTGCTGGAGCACACACAAGCTACAAGTATATATCTAAATCTACTACATGAAACTATAAAAAAGATTTTTTTATAAATTTTGACCTGACCCGTTACCTGATAAGAGGTTAAGAGAATGAGGCGAGCCTTGGTTTTCTTAGTGTCAAGAGCCATGTTAGCGCTTTCAGGTTTACAGTATCTTGTTTTATTATATATTTTATTTTTTAATCCCCAAATGGTTCAAATTAATGTGACATGTTTCTTTAAATGACTTTGGGAACTTACACGAGAACATAGGCACTCAGCAGAAACCATTGAAATGATTCACACTACAAGCTTGATACATAATGAGTCATCAGTGTGTACATGCAACTGTATCTTATAAATCTTTACGTAAACAAGTGATATCTACAACACTGGCTACATCTTTATCGGTGTAAATTGTCGACCCCGCAGCAACGCGCGGGTTCCTCACTATTTTTTAATAAAATTGACCGTTTTCCAACGGTCACTTTTGACCAAAAATCTCGAACAACGCGCATTTTGGCTCGTTACTAGGCTAGCGAGGCATGTATAGCGCCCCCTCTTTGGCGGGCAGGGGATGGGTGTGGGGCGCCATAGGGCGCTAACGAAGATGATGTGGCAAGGGACGGTATACCACACCCCTGGCCTAAGTACTAACTTGGTTACTACTGATGATTTGTTTTTGCACTATGATCTGTGTTGCCACCCATGGTTGGTTGTCGGCACGAGCATCGGTCCCTTCCTACCGATCGCTCAATCAGTGTTGGTCTACCAACCACGTAGATCAAAACCAGCTCTAGCCTTTGATAATTGATTTTGGCTCGCCAGAGGTGCTGCTCGCTGACCAGACAACGAGACCCCTGCCAGAGCCTGCCCCCTTGACCCCCTATGTTGTTGAAGCTAAAAATCACATTAGTCTTGACTCTTAAATGAGTGCACTTCTTTCAAAGTTGTTTCAATTTATTTGATTTGGATACTGTGAATGGTTGATTGGTTTTGTGGTGCCGACACCCTCACATTTTTTGGTACATTTGTATCTGTCTATTTACCTATATGATATCGTTGTTTGATATTTTTTGTCTAAGTATATAGATAATGCGGTATACATATGTTTGAGCTAGCTGGGCAGTCTCATATGTTTTGTTTGCATGCTTATTTTGTTAGATCTTTCATTGAACATCTTTGATATTCATTCTGATTAGTTGTATTCGGTAAGTGATAAGACTACTACAGTTTCATTTTGTGTATATATGCATCTTATTATTACTGTTTCATTATATATTCAATGGGCAATTAGCTCAGTCGTATTTTCCTTTCTTCACAGCAGATAATTTGGTTACCCATGTCGGAAAGCGAAGAGTGTATACTGCATAGGAGTGAAGATTTGCTTGATAAGTGATTTGGAGACCAAGTCAATGCTAGCTTCTTTTGATTTATACTAGCCGACAAATATTTAGACTTTATTGGACTTGGGTTTTTTGGTGAAGTTTTGATATATGTTGAACCTTATTGGATTTGCAGTTGCATTAGTTGGGGTTAATTTCTCCCAGGTTGTTTTTCGGTTGTCTCCGATTACAGGTCAAAAGCTGTTTTTGTATGGCAATTTTAGTTTAATGTATTTGATTTCTGGGAGCTGTTTTTATTCAGCATTCTGCTGAGTTTTTGGTTGCTTGCCCAGTTCGGTCTTTTTTCGTTGGTTTTATCTGGTGTTTTGAGGTGTCATCTTCCCAGTTGTTCTACCGATATGGATGGTGGGGTGATTAGTTTTTGGGGCCTGAAACTGTTTACCTTTGTTCCAGCCAATAATCTCGCCAATAGCCAGTTCACAGCTTCTTGTTTTGATTGGTTTAATCGGATGAGGGTGCTTTGGGCTTGTGGGTATTTTGCTTGGTTTAATGCGGATGAGGTGGTTTTAATTTGGCTGAGGTTTTTTTTGGTCCAGGCCAAACGTGATTCAGAAGCCCAGTTGGGTCTTAAAAGCCCAAGTATTATTTTCTGCTATGTTTTTTGTCGTTGGAGTTCCATACTATTTACCTATTGAAACATGTTAACTCAAGACCCATCCTTTTCATTTCAAGTTGGTTTTTACCTTTTTTATTTCTATTGGATTATTACCTATAGTATTGCTAATTTATTTAAGCGATTAATAAGCTAACCTAACATAAAACGATATAATTAATAAACTAACGAAAATTTACGACCCCGCCGCAATGCGCGGGTTTCCCACTAGTAATATTGAAAGTATGATTGACTAACCTTTTTAAAACTTTAAACTAAAAAATAAAATATAAAAGGGTGAGATAAAATAAGTGGAAAAATAATTAGCCCCATAAAATTGTGACACGTGATGCAACCAATAGGGTGGAAGGGGACATTAACAGACAACCTACAAGTACCCAATCAACTAGTCGATCGAATTCTGTCACCTCAATTAACCCAATTATTTACCCAAAAGTACTTAATTTGGAAAGGGCCATTAACCCACAGGTACTCACTACCGAAACAATTTTTTTAAATAAAAAAGCTAATCAACACCAACGCCACCTTCATTCATCATTAAATCGGCGCATGAGCGCAGGTCTGTTTTCCGACACCACTGCCACCATCATTCATCATCAAATCAAACCACCATGGCTCACATTTGTTTTCTAGCCATGTCACTGTCGTTTTTGTTTTCTGGCCAAAGTTCACCATTATCAAATCAAGCAACATTTGAGGTAATTTTGATGGCAATCAACTCCTCTCTATGCTGATCAAAATCCCCATGGTTAGGCTGTTAATCTATAATTGTCGAAAGCGAATATTGTGATGGTGTGAACTATGGTTCTTGATGAGAAAGGTAGCAAAGCTTGTGGTGCGGGTTGTCATCCTCATCCTCCCGAGTTCACAAACCCGCTTCACCTACCCGCTGCCCCATTTGTGGCAGTTTACCTAAGATACTCTAGTGAACTCTATCCACTGCAACTACTTGGCCCCATTTGTGGCGGTTTACCTAAGATACTCAGTGAACTCGATGCTGCTTGGGGGTCTCCCGATATGGTGACCCTCCACCCTTAAGTGATATAAAAGACGACATTTCTAGGGGTACAAGTATATGGAATAAGAAAAGTCATTCTAAGTAATATATGCCAACTTAAACAATTAGAGACGAACTAATATGAAAAGAAGAAAAAAGGGATGTTAGCCTAGAAACAATCTCATAGAAAATCATAATAGCTATCAATTAACCACCCAAAATAAAATAAAAATATAAATAAACCAGAACCCGTGTAATCGTCCGTTATAGAAACAATGGCTTCAACCTGTGGTTTAGCATTGGCTTAATCGGTCCCAGGACGGTCGAAAACCACTCATATTCTTACATTAACGAAAATCATAGTTTAAGCAATATATTTAACTTAAGTTACCGGTTCAAAGTTTGAATCCAACTAGAGATCGGCACTCGAATGGTTCTGGATCCCTATATACCATTATCTACGAATCTGATTCAGTTCAGTTTGGTACCTTTGCACACCCACACACACCCCAATTTGATTAATTGTGCAGAAAGCAAGCAATATCAAGACACAACAATTTAGGGTTCATAAGTTAGCAAATGTTAATGTCCATATACACTACATGCTTGAATAGATTCTTACCTAACAACCTCATAAATCTAACAAGTAGGGCCCAGATACACACCGCGTTATCTCAGAAGCACTTGCGGTGGACAACGGACGGCCCAGATTCATCATAATCTGCCTTTGTTATATGCTGATTTTGAGGAAAGACAACCTTGGCAAGTATGGCACCTCCCACCCATGCTGAATACATGGATAAATTCTCTGGCATGTACTCCGGTGCCTGCAATCCAAATCCCTCACAATATTATATAAATTTATAATCCAATTTAGATATATTCCCATTTTTTTCTAAATATATATTTAAAGTAAATAAATATATATATACACACACACACGCACACACAGAGGTCATTCAATATAAAACCAACTTTAAGTAGGGAACTTTGATAACGACAAAAACTTCCGCCGTTCTCTACTTAAATAGGTTCTGTATTGAACATCCCTATATATGAGTGTGTGTGTGTGTGTGCGTGTGTGTTAGTTATTACCTTTACTAACGAAGGACGAATGGACGATGAGCAAAGACTAGCTTCCTTCTGGAATCTCTCTTCAAAACCTAAAGGTTAACAATACAAGACGTGTTGGGAAAAACAATTCAAGTGGTTCATAATTCCAAAAGGTTGTTAATACTTTTTATAAGCAGTTTAGTGATATTGTAAAATATATACATTATCACAATAATAATCAACTTTTTTCACTATCACGATTTAGATTGCATACTTCCAAAAGGTTGTTAATACTTTTCTAAGGAGATTGATGGAGAAGTATAGGGAGAAGAAACGGGACCTACACATGGTGTTCATTGATCTCGAAAAGGCCTATGACAGTGTGCCACGTAGACTGATTTGGGATAGTTTGGAGAGTAGAGGGGTTTCTGGGAAGTATATAGACTTAATTAGGGATATGTATGTTAGGACCGAGACTACTGTTCGAGCGCCTGTAGGGGATACTGAGTCTTTCACGGTGGAGGTAGGACTACACCAAGGGTCTGCTCTGAGCCCTTTTCTATTTGCAGTTATCCTAGATGAGTTGACAAAATCAATTCAGGAGGCTTTGCCGTGGTGCCTGCTTTTCGCAGATGATATTGTGTTAGTTGCTGATAGTAAACATAGCCTGAATGCGCGGTTAGAACAGTGGCGATCAGCTTTAGAGGGCAGAGGTTTAAGGATTAGTCGTTCTAAGACTGAGTACCTATATTGTGACTTTAGTGGAGTAGACAACGTTGAGGACATCCAGATCACCATTGACGGTCAAGTGGTTCCGCAGGTTAATAAGTTCAAGTATCTAGGATCGTTTGTTCAGAGGGATGGGGAGATAGATAGTGACGTTGCCCACCGCATCCAAGTTGGATGGTGTAGGTGGAGAGCTGCCACTGGGGTATTGTGCGATAGAAGGTTCCCAACAAATTTGAAAGGGAAATTTTATAGAGTTGCAATTAGACCTGCTATGTTATACGGAACCGATTGTTGGGCCATTAAGGAAGTACAAGCACGCAAGATGGAGGTGGCAGAGATGAGAATGCTAAGATGGATGTGTGGGCACACAAGGTTAGACCGGATAAGAAATGATGTTTTTAGGGAAAGGTTAGAAGTAGCTAGTATATCAGCTAAGATTAAGGAGGGAAGATTGAGATGGTTTGGGCATGTGAAGAGGAGGCAGACAATAGAGCCAGTTAGAGTAGTTGAAACTCTCGTGGTGGAGGGGAGGAGGAGTAGGGGCAGACCCAAAATCACTTGGGATGAGCGGATTAGGCAGGATTTGCAAAAATTGCACCTCTCTGAGAACATGGTCCATGAAAGGAGCTCGTGGAGACGGAGGATTAAGGTTAAAGATTTCTAGGAGAGGGTTCAATTGTGCTTTTAGGGGTAGTGTATAGTAGTAGATATGTTTATATTTGTATAGGCTGTTTGTGTTGTTATATTTGTCTTGTTTACCATGCACTCTTTTACCACTCATGTTATATTGGTAGCTTCATACACACACACACACATACACCTCATGTTCTATATTTTTTCCTCTTTCTTTCCTGGGTGTTTTGGAGCCGAGGGTCTCACTGGAAGCAGCCTCTCTATCCCTAGGGATAGGGGTAAGGTGTGCCTACATCCCACCCTCCCCAGACCCTGCCAATAGCTCTGCTATTTGTGGGATTTTACTGGGTATGATTGATTGATTGATTGATTGACTTGTATGCATTAACAATACATTTTGGGCGGCAATAGAACTGTTTGACCCATCAAGAAAGATATAAAAATGACCCTTTTTTAAGTGGGTCGATATTTGCAAAATATAATACTAAAATGAAACTGAAAAGAAAAAAATGAAGTATCACCTGTCATGGAAACTGTTCCGCCACACAGAACGGTGTTCTCCAACAGCTGGCGATGGTTTTCAGATGATACAGTTGAGATAATCCGAACAAGCTGTTCAACAAGCCCATGGGCCTCCAAGCCCAATATAGACGGTTGAAACAATGCTTCTCCTACTGTGTATCTCTCTCTTTTGATCGAAATCACCTGAAACCCAAAACATTATGCATGCATGCATAAACATATAGATGCATTTATGACTGATGGATTGACAGGTAACGGGACCCACCTGACCATCTGGCAAAGTATGCTGCTCTTCATCGCACGATTGTAACTTTTTTTCATACGCAATCTCATCCTCAGCACAGCAAGCATACTGATCTTTTACCTTCTCAACTTCCGAAATATCAAGCTTTATAAGTGGATTCGACTTTGCGAGTTCCTGCGCGAACAACTTCGTCAAATCAGCACCGCCTATTTCTATCCTTTTCGAAGCTACATGCTGAACCGCACCTTCAATTACCGGAGCAATATCTAATACAAAAAATACAACAGGATCGTTAAAGTAAAATTTGTAGGTTTAGATGATACGCATGAGCTATTTTGTTGAGTACCGATTTTCCCGTGACCGATATCAATTGTGCAGCCTGAAATGCGTCCAACTGCATATAGTGATAATACCGCTTGCTCTGAAGCGTAAAAGCCCGAAACGTTAAATGTTTCGAACAACAACTGCACCAACTGTTCTTTCACAGCCTGTGAAACAAATGAAACTTGACTGAATTTGATAAAGAAAAAGAATAGTTATAAGATGAAACCAAATGTTACAAACGTCAACCTCAACTAGGGGTGAGCAGAAAACCAAATAAACTGAACCGAAACTGAAACAACCAAACCTCACAAAAAACTGGAAAAAAAACTGAACCGTGAAAACAGAACCGAAATTTACGGTTCGGTTTTGCATTTTACGAAAACTGAAAAAAAAAAAAAACAAACTGAACCAAATAACCTTAAAAAACATTTTTTAATGTTTGTTATATTGATTTAAGAATTATTAATTTTATTCTTGAATATTTATTTATCTTTGAAATGATTTATCCATTGCCTACAAGAAATAACAAAATTTAACATAAAAATTGAATAATTTTTAAAGTATTATAAAAGAGAAGATTAAAAGGTTAGGTTTATGTGAACAATATTAATTGAAAATATTAAATATATTAAAATAAATGTAAACATTTAAGAAAGATTCTTAAATTTGAATTATACTTTTTATTTTTGAATCTTACCTAATTTTGTTCCAACAATCAAACCGAACCGTTGCTAAAACCGAAAAGACCGAAACCGAACGGTTTTCAAAAACCGAAAACCAAACATTTCGGTTTCAGATTTTGCAATAAAAACCTAACTTCAACATATATATGGAGATTGATAACTTTGGCTAACCTTGGGAGTTAAAAGTGGATCTGCGAACAAAATTTGTCCTTCGTTACCGATTTCCCATCCTAGACCATCGTAAAGAACATGATGCAGTAGATCTTCCATAGCATCCCAATCTTTAATAAAACCGCGTACAACTGGATCAACAGTGTTAGCCTGTTGCGATGGAGAATCGGGCAAAGTAGCATCTTCATTCATGATTTTCATTTGAGTTGGAATAATCTGCACCAGACATCAAGCATGTTACACAACGGAGTACAACAAATTACATAACCGTAAACCAACTATAACAGATTATACAACGCCACATATCACGTCACTGAGATTGAAGGGAAGGATTAGATATTACCATAGAAGGAGCTTGATCGGGAATTGCAAAGCCTGCTTTCAAGAGCTTAGAACCAGCATCAATCACCACCGCCTCCATTAGGTCTTTTGTTAATCTGTAATTAATGATTTTTCAAATACTTCAAAGACTTTGACCAATTTTGACTGCCTTTGACCGACGATCTTAGGTCCGACTAGGTGAAATTTAATCAGTAAACTACCATGATACAAATATAATTAGTATTTTATTACATTAACCTTTCTTATATATCAAATTTTGGGTAATTTCATATATCTCTCTCTAAACTTGTAAAATTACTTTTTTTTCTAAATCATGCGTTAAAAGCATTGTATGTTATGCATTAAAACTTGCATTTTTGAGAAATATCAAATATGTAATTTTGCAAGTATAGAAGGGATATATGAAACTCTGCATTAATTTTTTTTATTTTTGTAAAAGATTAAAATAAAAATAGCTTGATTACTTAATCTTGAGACCGTCATTGAAGGTAACATCCATTTCATAGATTTTGAAATAATAATCACTAGTAGCCAGTTTTTAAATAAAGTAGTTCATGAATAAGCGACGTAACTACCGATTACCAACTAATCGGTGATTAATCCCGATTTTTACAACAATGTTTCCAACTAGTTGAGATAACTTGTTGGTGAACCGAGTTGAAAGGAAACACTTCCTATGAACAATTGAGTATCACCACAATCATCATTTCAAAATTCAAAAAGTTTAGGTCAATTTGAGTTCCAGACCTAAATTATATCATATTTGAATTCTAGAACCTCAAAATCCACTATCACAAACATTCAATGGATCCAGAATCACACTAATCCGGTGTAGCAAAACCCTAAATAACTTCAAACTGATCGAAAATAACCAAATCATGACCTAAATATGTATATTTCACAAAGAAAAGTGTTTTAAAAGCTTTAAATGAAAAACCTAATTTTAGTTATTCATAGTATAAACCCTAAACGCGAACACCGGTGACAATTGAGCATACAAACTAACATAATCAACAAACAGTTGCGGATCCAGGAAATTTTTCCATTGGGTTCACTTTTTTAGATGCTCCAATTATCAAGATCCTCAATGAGAGTTTATGTTGTAAGTACTAAATGTTGTTAAAAGGAATGAGAGTTTATGTTGTAAGTACTAAATGTTGTTAAAAGGGCTGCCAGATGTTGGTATAAAACTAACCTTAATCGCTGATAACAAACTGAAGGCTGTCGGCGGAGGCGGAGCCGCGGAGGAGGACGACGGTGTCGGCAATCGGTGGATGTGATAGGTCGCTGCCTGAAGGTGGAGGCACCTCTACAGCTCTGCTGAAGGTGGAGGCGATTTGTTTTGTTTTAACCCTAAATGGGTTTTACATTAAAGAAAAATAATAAAAAGAGAAATTAAAAAAAAACAGAACAAAAAGTAAAAATTGTGACTCAAACGGGATTCGAACCCGGGTGTCTTGTGGAGAATAACGCAGACATAAACCAAGGCTTTTTTGTTTATAAGTTCCCTTTATATTTTACTTATGTGTACCTTTTCAGTTTATTATATATATTTACACTAAAAATTAAAATGCGAATGGGTTCCTGGGAACCCGTACTTTCTTAATAGGTCCGCCCCTGTCAACAAAAACAACCGGTATACAAGTACAATAACAAGTTTATATCAAAAAAAAGAAGAGATTATGTTGCAGAGAGTTGTAAATTGAAGCTAACCAGAAGAATGTAGACGCAGAAGTATGAGACGAGAATGAGATAAACGATCGCCAGAAGAGTGTTGAACGTAGAGGCCGATGAACGGTTTGGAGTTTCGGGTTTTAGATTCAAGCACTTGTCGTGGAGGTTATTGGGCCTTGATTTTTTTGATTTTCAAGTGGATCAACTTTGTGGATAAACTAGGCCCAATAATTTATTAACAATAGACATTTTAGTTGATAAACTAGGCCCAATAATTTATTAACAAATAGACATTTGACTACCCATGTAGGAAGCCGCTAGGAGGTAGTCGTATTTATTAACAATAGACATTTGACTAATAGCATGACACATGTAGGAAGTCGTTAGGAGGTAGTCGTTTAAAAGATCATGGAACCACACTAACAACCGGTTAAAGTCATACATGTGGCTCAAAAAGACTACATTGCCTCCGAAAATGTACAATGGCTAACGCTAGGGTTTCCCTTGAAACATCTTGGAATTGATTGAAAAGGTTAGCGTTGGATTTAGGCGGCTTTAGACGTTTCCCCCATTTAAGCGGCAAGTTAGTTGTTTCTTTTTGTATATAAAATTTCCATGTGTTAATTAGGTAGACTCTTCATACAAAGACGAAGATAGGTATTAGACTCTTCTTTTCTTAGCCATCCCCCTCACACACACCCTTTAGTGACTTGCAAGTTATTTCTTTTTTGTTCTTATTTCCGTATTTGAGTTTCTACACGCCTGAACGTTTCCTAGTTGTTTTCTCTTTTCTTAGTTGTTCTTTTTTAGACGCCTTAATGTTTGTGAGTGTGGGTCCCATGTCTTTTTAAACGGCTAGAGGTAGACGCTTCGTGCAAGTGTCATCCTCTGACCTTTGTTGGTTTGTGCATGTGAGTTTCCTATATCTTAGATGTGTCGCGTGTTTATTTTGGTGGATAAGTTAAGTCAATGTTTATTATGATTATTTTCCCTACTGAAATTGGAAATTTTCATTGCGGGCACCCCTTATTGGTCAAACCGTCGTAAAAAATGTTGCCCCATCCCCCGTGGTTGCCTTAGCACCATCACCACACCCGTGTACTAGGTGGGTGGGGTGGTCGGTGTGGTCGGTGACGATCGGGGTGGGTGTGGGTGGCTGAAATGGTTAACTCGTTTTTCATTGACGATGTTAAGTGTTAACTTGGACAGCTGATATACGGTTAAACTCAACATCGATCGTGGTGACTCCAGAGTGTGCTGATAGACTCATCTTTGCTATTTGTTTCATAGGATCAATACAATCAATAACTATATAGGACAAGAAATTGAAACTATGCATACTTATACTGTATTAGTATTTGAATTGGACAAGAAATTGAAACTATGCACACATGTACTGTATTAGTATTTGAATGAATTCATTATTTGTTATGATCACAAATAAAATTAGTATTTTATTATATCAACCTTTCTTACTAGTTCATTACTTTGATTTGAGATGTCTAAAATCTAGTATTATTATATAATATTAAATTTGGAGTAGTTTTATATATATCTCTCTCTCTAAACTTACAAAAATACATTTTTTTAATTTTGCTTGACGAACATTCTACTATATCTTAAAATAGAAAGTCGGTGCTTACACCGACAACTCTCAAAAATTTCAACTCTCAAAATTTCGTGTATCCATGGACAATTAAATCCTCTTGCTGTTGACTTTCGTAACAATCACTATTACCAATTAAACAATCCATTAATAAAATAATAATATATACTTGAAAACGCATTCTTTTTCCCAATACTTTTACGATATTACAATTTTAGCCTTTTGACTTTTGTAACTTCAAAGTTTCAGAAAATAGCAAATTTAGTCACTAAACTACTACTCCATTTTACAAATAGTTTGCTTTTGACACCCCAACTTTGTCGTAGTTTTTCTTTTCAGCCCTAACTTTGTTATAGTTTCCTTCTTACCCCAAAATTTTATCAAATTTTATCTTTGCCATTTCTTAGCCCTTAAGTTTAGAAAATGCAATTTTTAACCACTTAACTTTTTATGAACTTTGTAAATGTCACTTTTATCCCTCGAGAGTTTTTTGCTTGAGGAAATAAATTCGAGTTAGTTGGGTCGCGTATAATACGTTATGATTATACGATATAAATTCAATTTACGTTACCTTTTGATCCAATCACAATGCAAATATAGGATACACTGAGTTCAATCGGATATGTCAAAACGTGTGTTTTCATATGGTTTCCCACCGGCTTTGCCTCCCTGCCCCTGTACTTTCACGATGTTGCAATTTTAGCCCCTTAACTTTGGTACCTTCAAAGTTTCATAAAATGAAAAATTTAGTCCCTAAGCCTTCTACTTTGAATTTCCAAAACCACTACCTCATTTTTCAAACTTTCACAGTACCAACTCTCTACTTTGGTTTTCCACCATCACCCCATTAACTCTTACACAGTTACGCCACCAACCATCTTCTTTTACATTTCCGCCAACACCCCCTCATCTTTTACACATTTCTGCCACCATCCCTATACTTTTACACTTTGTCTTTTTTAGACTTTGTTTTTTTCCCCTTGCACTATTACTCTATTTTTACACCCGCCCAACTTTAAAAAAATTGCAATTGTAACCCCTAGACTAAAAACTCCTACTTTTGCAAATGCCAATGCATTGTATTTTGCGAAATGTCTCAGGCATTATGTTTTAAACTTTGTGTCTACCTTTGTTCTTTACACTTATTTTTTTAAGGCCAATTGGATTTTAACACCTTTAACTTTGAAGAATTGGCCGATAACACCTGCAACTAACACTTTGATCTGTGACACCCCAAACTTTTAATTTTGTTTGTCATTTCACCAGTCAGTTAAAAAATCAGTAACTGAGTTAGTGTTCAATCCTACCTGGTAGGCCTAAGAAAAACAGAAAGAGGGACTCTCATGAGGATCCCAAGAAACCAGGCAAACTGACTAAGCATGGGGTCGTAATGACATGTGGGATTTGTGGAGAAAGAGGTCACAACAAGAGAAAATGCACAGTTAAAGGTGAACTCAATAGATTCAGTTGGTTTTATTGATTATATTATTGTTTCCTAAATTTGTTTACTTTTAACAGATTCTCAAAATGCGGCAGAGATTGGAAGGAAAAAAGCAAGTAAAAGGGGAAGGCCAACTAAAAGGGGAAGGCCATCGGAGAAGGCTGTAGTTAGTTAATCTGTTATGAATGGTTAATCTTTTGTTGGTTTTGTAATGACTGTGTAAACTTAAGACTATGTAAACTTATGACTGTTGTGCTGAATCTTTTGAATGGTTGTGTAATGACTATGTAAACTTATGACTATGTATGGTCACAAGGGTAGAATGGTCATTCTGCATATGTATGGTAAACAAGTCTGCACATGTATGGTCACAGGGGTAGAATGGTCATTCTGCATATGTATGGTAAACAGTTCTGCACATGTATGGTCACAGGGGTAGAATGGTCATTCTGCACATTTGTATGGTAAACATGTCTGCACATGTATGGTCACAGGGGTAGAATGGTCATTCTGCACATTTGTATGGTAAACAAGTCTGCACATGTATGGTCACAAGGGTAGAATGGTCATTCTGCATATGTATGGTAAACAAGTCTGCACATGTATTGAAGAAACACTAGATAAATGGTCGGAACCGAGATATCTAGGGGGTTTGAATCCGCATAAAAGTTTAGTTTCCCCTCGATTGATTCAGGTACAATTGATCTTCTTCTCCGATAATTCTACAAAAAAGAGCACCGTTAGCCTCGCCAAGGGGAGAAGAGGGTTCTCTCCTTGACCCGACTCCGGTGTGAGAATAAGTATGGGTAATGAGGAAGAAGATGTATTTGAGAAGTGTGTGTGTAACTTGAATTCATACCTGGGTTGTTTCTCAAATTTATAGCCGGGAGTCATTTAGGCGGGAAAACCCGTTAGTGAAAAGTTGACGGAAGATGCTAACCCCGTAAGCGGTTACATTTCCTTCCGTCAAGCTCCTTGATCCGACGTGAGAGCACACGGATCGTGGCTTAGATCGAAGGCTGGGGATTTGCCACGTGCAAAGTGATCAAGTGGAGATTACTTTCCAATTGCATGCTTTCGTTGTGAATTCAGGGATGCCTGAGATGGTGACACGCGTCCAGACGGTTGTAACCGTCTTGGTGGTGCACGATTGTATTTCTTCTAGAAGATTACTGCTGTAATCTGGTGTAGCACCTTATCATGTGGAGACAGCTGAATAAATAAATCCCAAGTCTGGGTATTTAAACGGAAGTGTTTACTTCGGGATTTTCATCCTTTGTTTATGGGAGAAAGCGCAAGGACTTATGATTTCCTTTGGGCGCGCGAGTGTTGATTGTTGGCTGCCTTTTGTGAGACCAGTGCGTGGCCGCGCGAGGTATAAGGCTGAAAAGTAAAGTTGTGGTATGGTCCCAAGTACTCATTATGAGGTTTTTGGGACCTTACCCCTTCAAGTCCCCCCAGTCTAGTGTTGTACTTATGCAAATAAGTAGAACACTGGACTTATGAGAGGAAAGCTTTTGGGCGCGAAAATAAGAAACTTCCGGAAGAAGATTCATTTTGATTATTGTAAAGATTTTTGAAAATCTTTGACTTTTCATGAGGCTGGTACAGTGAACCTGGGTGACAGCCTGTCACTGTCAGTTGTTTTTTACTGCTCGTGTCTTGCACGCGCGATTGTAAACGCGTTTGGCTTTCACTCTCTCTGCTACTTGGAGAACTGTGATATCCGAAAAAGGTGTTGTGGCGGTTACCGATGCTATTTATTGCGGTGAGTATATATAACGTTTGGGTAACCCCTTTCCTTTATAATCATTGTTTCGTTGCAAACGTTCTTGTCTCTTTCTTCCAAGAAAAAGTTTCATTTATTCATCTTATGTCAACCGGAGAATACCAAGAAGATCCTACTGAAGAAATGTCGACTGAACTTCCATCGTTAAAGTGACCTAGGGCGACCTTTGACGGTATGGTTCGGAATCTCAAATTTCCGGAAGATTGGGGTGCTCTGTATCCTGAAGAGGGGCAGACTGCAGCGGATGCTCCGGCTGGGTATATTACCCTTTTTGGGGATTTTTTCTGTGAAGGTAACTTTCGTTTGCCTGTCACTAAATTTTTTCTTGAGATCCTTGGGTTTTACAACCTGCACATCTCCTAACATCACCCTATTGGTATGGTTAGGGTTCGACATTTCGAATTCGTGTGTCGGACAATGCATATTGAGCCGACTGTTCCCCGATTTAGGGTTTTCTACCAGATGCATTATACCCAAGGGTTTTACTCGTTTGCTCAGAGGGCGTCTGCCAAGAAGATTCTACAGCAACCCCCAAAATCCTTTCACGATTGGAAGCAAAAATTCTTTTTTATCAAGGCCGGAGTGGTTCCGGTGAGGATGGTTTTAAGGGGGAAAGAAGATGTTCCGATTGAAACGCTTCAGACCCCTGTTAATGAGAACTGGTATCAAGATTTGAAGGATGTGCCCAACATTGCTTTGCCGGAGAAAGCTCTCGTCGGAGCCGGCATGAGTTTGAATTGGAAGATGGAGCGTGATGACAAACCGGTGTACACCGAGGATGGTCATGGTAAGATTGGGGTTTTTTCCATTTCCATTTTTTCTCTTTCTTTCTTTTTTTTTTTTTTTTTGACTTGCTATCCTTTGCTTGCAGTTGTTTCACTATATGTTGTTGCCTTCAAGAGGGAAGGCGGAAGAATGGGCACTATCAAGAAGAAACCTGAAGATGAACTTTGGTACCATCGTATTGTAAAAAACTTTGTTCTTCCGCGGGATGCGGATCTGTCTGCCCAACCAGCTGCTGGTGCTGGTAAGCTATATCTGTTTCTGTTTTCCTTTTTGCGCGTGTGGGTAAATTGTTGTTTTGTGCCTTTGTAGGTGAGTTGTTGAATTTGGGCATAGGCCCTGAAAGGAAAAAACGCACAACGACTTCTACCTCGGCGCCGAAGAAGGGTGAGGCTGTTAGAGTTCAATCTTTGAAGGCAAAGAATGTTGGAGAGAAGAAAGGTATGCGCCGTTCCTCTGACTCCAGGTGTGATTATGTGGTGGTTTCTGATTCTTTGGAGGGTCTTACCCCTGCAGTAACTGTACGAGAACCAAAACCTGAACCAAGGGATTCTGCTGATATTCCCCCATCTAACCCAAGTGATCCTATCGATTTGGATTCTAGTCCCGAACACTTGGTGCACAGGAAGGTTGGTAAAAGGAAACAAGCTGATACTGATGTGGAGGGTCAGCCTTCTAAGAAAATTCAGAGGAAGAAAATTACCAGAAAAGGGAATCTTGATGCTTTTATTTCAGAATCTGTTCCTGGTAAGTGTTGCCTTCCCTTGTTTCCTTTATGCGCGTTAAATCCTTACGGATTCTTTGTTGTTTTTCCAGAGGTTCTTGTTTCCCCTGTTCCCACAGAACTGCATTCTGTGGTAAATGAAAAGCTTCCATCCACCCCTCCGCGTGCTTCTGTTGTTGACCAGTTAGAGCCTACAGAGGTTGCTGATGGTGGTGTGGAGAATATTGTTGAGGCTGAGAAGCCTGTTGATATTGCTACAGAGACTGAAAAAGTTGTTGATCCAGGTGTGGTGGATGGTGCTGGTAATCCACAAACCCCTGAAACTGTTGCTCAAGATCTGGGGAAAGAACAAGCTGCTGAAAAAACTTCAACTTTTTCCCCTAAACCTTCTGACGCTATGCCTGAGCATGTTGAGAAGGTGACAGTTGAAGGGCAAGGCTCATCTGCTGGTGTTGGTAAACATTCTCCAATCCGCCCAGAAGAAACCTTAGGAGATTATTACTACTGGACTTATATGGAGAAAGATGCCTCTGAGCTTCACGCCCCCGTTTGGAATTTAAAGAAAGGTGACACTTTCTCGGATTGGCGTGTGTGCCAAGATTGGTTGCAGGGGATACTTCCACCTGGAGAGATCAAGTTTCAAGAAGGTCGGTCTTATGAACAAACCTATCAATCTTACCTTGAAGAAACTGCTTCTCACGTCTCTACCACTCACCGCATAGTGCGTGAGTGGTATAGTATGCATAAGGACCGGGAAACCTTTATGGTGTCTCAAAAGAGATTTGCCAAAGATGAGAAACGCCTGGCTCAGTTGAAGGCTAAATTGGAAGCTGATCAGGCCAAGTTTAAAGCTGAGCGCAAGACTGAGGAATGGTCTGTTGCTGGTTGGAAGAGAAAAGCGGAAGCTGAAGCTGCTCTCCTTTCCAAGGAACGCAAAAACTAGAGGAGAATTTGCGAAAAAGATAATGCCGAGAAGGCAAACCTCCGTAATATCATTAATAACCTCAAGGCTGAGGTTGAAAAACTGAAGAATCAGGATGCGGAGGTTGAAAAGTTGAAGAAGGAGAAAGCTGATGCAGAAGCTGCTTTGGAAGAAGCGCGTTCTCATAGGGAGCGCAGTGAGCAACGAGAGGTACAAGCTTGCGCCACTCTTGCTCTTAGAGATAAAGAATTGGAAGAACTTACTACTTTGCTTTCTGATCAGGAAAAACTTAAGAAGGATTTGGAGCTCGCGTATTCCGAGAATACTGAAACCTCCCTCCGTTTGTCTGAAGTCGAAGAGAAGTTGGAAAATTCAGAAACGGCGCGGGTTACAGCGGAAAGCGAGCTTGAACCTTTGAAGAATGATATGGCCTGGTTGAAGGATCACGGTATTGCCTGTGTAAGTTTCTTCTCTTTTTTGTTGTGGAGTTGTTTATGCGCTTTTCTTGATATTCATTTTTACTTGATTTCACAGATTGCTGAATCTGTGTTGAACTCTGAAGAGTTGGATAAAACTGTTGCTCGTTTAGTGGTTGCTGCGCGAAGAGATGGGTATGCGCAAGGATATGCTGAATGTTCCCATCATGTGAATAGTGCTTTAAAGGTTGACTGGGATGATAGTAAGTCTGCGACTTTCGGCGCGAATACTGGTGTCGCGCTTGCTGCCTTGAAGACAGAGTTTAACAACTTGCAACTTCCGGTTATGGACCTGATAAATGTTGCGCTGCAATCTGATGATCACGTAGCGCAACTAAAGGAAATCTTTCCGGATGAGGGTGAAGATTTAGCGTAGGTTGAAAAATGTATTGAACAATTTTCCTGTAATATTTGGGATGTATATCCCTATTTTTGTTGGTGCGCTTTTGCACAAGTAACTTAAACACTGCCGTGTTTGAAAGTTTTTAGGGCGTATTTGTACGCTAAGAATAGTATGATGTTTCTATTTGTTTGTTTACAATATTTTGCATGAGTATGATTACTTTTTGTTGAGTAAGGCGAATGAAGTTGGTATAAAGCTTATGTTTGAACTTATGGCCGTTTGTGACATGATCACTGACCGTTCATGAAGCTTGTTTTAGAACTACCATAATGTTTTTGCGCTTACTAAAAGAAATTGCATGCACTTTGTAAACACAGAAATAATAGAAACTTTGCACTTTTTATTTAAGGATAGAGCACAGAGGCTTTTACAAAGTTTTGCTAATATAATTATGTGAAACTTAACTTACTCTCTATCATTTCCGCTCTGCTTGATGGATCATGTTTTTTCGCGGGAAATTCATAGGGTTGTCTTCTAAGTTTTCGCCCGCTTGCTTGGGCCCTCCTCACCCCGGGTTATCTGCTTAATCTCTTTGCGCACATTTTGGAGTAAATGTGTGAGTTCGCCGCTCTTAAGGGCTTTCTCTATTTCTGTGCGTAGAGAGATGCAGTTGTTAGTGGTATGCCCGTTGTCTTTGTGATATTCGTAGTATTGTGCCGGGTCTTGTCCACGCTTATTTTTCATTGGAATCGGAGGTTTGAATTGATAGTCTTCAGTACTTAAAACCTCCGCCGGGGTCTTTGTTAGGGGAGTCCATTGTCTCTCCCTATTCTCCTGTTTGTTCTCCCTCTGCGTGGTGAGTTTGTTAATTGTTGCGTGAGCATCTTCAGAGGAACGACTTCCTGATCCAGACTCACGCCATGATTTCTTAAACCTCCTTTCGCCGGTTGAGCTTAAATCTGCGGGCCTATTGTGTGGTGGCGGTGGCCTATTTGTGGTAAGGTTTTTCTCAGTTTGCGCGTAAACCTTGGCCGCCGCCATTATCTTTTCCCAACTTTTTGGAAGTCCCTCTGTTCCGGATAAGACCTTAATCATGTCATCGCATCTAACCGCGTACTTGAATTGAGCGCGGATTAGTTGCTCATGAACTCCGCCGATCTCTAACACCTCTTTGTTGTATCTGGTGATGAAATCCTCCAGATTTTCGTCATCTCGGCGCCAAATGTTCATAACGTCAGATGTATCGCGAATGGAACGCCGTTGTTGGCTAAATTGTGTTAAAAACTTTTTGCGCAGGTCTTTCCAATATTCGATCTATCCAATTGGTAAGTTATCGAACCAGATTCGCGCTGGGCCAGTTAGGGTCTGTACGAACAGATGGCACCATAGCGGGAGGGTCCAACCCCCAACCAATCCAGCGCTGGTAAATACTCTCAAGTGGTCGTCGGGGTCAGTGAGCCTGTTAAACTTACCCACATTGGATGGGAGTTTAGCCTTCTCCAATGGAGCCAACGCTATTTCCATGATGAATTTTGAATTTTCCGCTGCTTCCGCAGGATGGTAAATCAAATCATAGTTGTGTTCTGCCTCAGGGTTATAAACCGCACGAGGCTTGCATTTATTGTAATTTGGCTGCAATCGGTTGAACACACTGGTATTTGCACTTAAACGGTATGTTGGATCAGACTCATCGGTGTGGGTGTTCCGTTGGGAACCCAACCTATCATGAACTGACTGTCTTTGATGAGGGTGTGGTTCACCATGATATTCTCTATGGTGACTTCCTGACTGAGTGTACTCACGTTTCGATGTGGATCTGGCATATACTTCTGTATTCTCGTAAGTTGAATCCTCCCGTTGGGAAGCGTTTGCACGAGATCCTGGCCTCCGTGACTGAGTTAAGGGAGCAGTCTGAGCACACAGCTGTGTGTATACTGCGTTTAGTGCCCCTTGACACCTGACATACTAGGATATTGGAGTTTCTCCTGGTGGTAAAATTGACTGAGCAGGGTTTGCTGGTAATTCTCCTGGGATAACACGGTCGTTTGCTCGATTGGATTGAACCTCGTTGTCATCCGAGGCATCCTCTGGGATTCCTTCTACTTGAACATTGTTTTCGACGTTCGGTCGAAGACCGGTTTGTCAATGGGATGATGAATTTTCTGCCATGTTAAAACAGAGTATGGAAAGAACTGAATCGAAACGAGATGAAAACTGATAAGACAGAGGAATCGGTGGGCGCCAATAAAGAAACACTAGATAAATGGTTGGAACCGAGATATCTAGGGGGTTTGAATCCGCATAAAAGGTTAGTTTCCCCTCGATTGATTCAGGTACAACTGATCTTCTTCTCCGATAATTCTGCAAAAAAGAGCACCGTTAGCCTCGCCAAGGGGAGAAGAGGGTTCTCTCCTTGACCCGACTCCGGTGTGAGAATAAGTATGGGTAATGAGGAAGAAGATGTATTTGAGAAGTGTGTGTGTAACTTGAATTCATACCTGGGTTGTTTCTCATATTTATAGCCGGGAGTTGTTTAGGCGGGAAAACCCGTTAGTGAAAAGTTGACGGAAGATGCTAACCCCGTAAGCGGTTACATTTCCTTCCGTCAAGCTCCTTGATCCGACGTGAGAGCACACGGATCGTGGCTTAGATCGAAGGCTGGGGATTTGCCACGTGCAAAGTGATCAAGTGGAGATTACTTTCCAATTGCATGCTTTCGTTGTGAATTCATGGATGCCTGAGATGGTGACACGTGTCCAGACGGTTGTAACCGTCTTGGTGGTGCACGATTGTATTTCTTCTAGAAGATTACTGCTGTAATCTGGTGTGGCACCTTATCATGTGGAGACAGCTGAATAAATAAATCCCAAGTCTGGGTATTTAAGCGGAAGTGTTTACTTCGGGATTTTCATCCTTTGTTTATGGGAGAAAGCGCAAGGACTTATGATTTCCTTTGGGCGCGCGAGTGTTGATTGTTGGCTGCCTTTTGTGAGACCAGTGCGTGGCCGCACGAGGTATAAGGCTGAAAAGTAAAGTTGTGGTATGGTCCCAAGTACTCATTATGAGGTTTTTGGGACCTTACCCCTTCATGTATGGTCATAGGGGTAGAATGGTCATTTTGCACATTTGTATGGTAAACAGGTCTGCACATGTATGGTCACAGGGGTAGAATGGTCATTCTGCACATTTGTTTTGGTCTTGGTCTGCATATATGGTCACAGTCTAAACACAATGGTAGTTGTTTCATATAGTAGTTGTTTCAAACTGTGGTCGTGGTCTGCATATATGGTCACAGTCTAAACACAGGTCTGCACATGTTTTGGTCTTGGTCTGCATATAGTAGTTGTTTCAAACTGTGGCTATATTGTTTTGGTCTGCACATGTGGTTTCAAATGATCTGTACAATGGTAGTTATTTACTTGTTTTCAAAGTCAAAGTCTCTTGTGGTTTTGGTCTGCAAATGGTCTAATGGTCTGCACATATGGTACATTCATTCATGTGTTTCAAATAAAGACTACATTGATTCATTCATGTGTTCAAAGAACGTACAATCAAAAACAAGTTAAATTCGATACACTACGTAAAACAACATGCCAATGATAACAAACAAACTAAACACAAACTGCTGCTTCAACATGAATTCTTGTAACTGCACTTGAGCTGCAAGTTGAATGAACTTCGAATAATTTGTCGAAATCTTTTTTCCACATAAAGAACTTGCAGTCGTCTCGATACAAACCAACATCATGTCGTCAGTTCAAAAACAAGTTAAATTCAATACACAGGACTTACCGGCCATTGTGAGCAACCGTAAAATTCAGCACCACATCGAACACTTCTCCTTCCCGCTACGCGAATAACAGCTCTGATCTCGTGATGACAATACAACTTCCCATCCATGTCCACCTTGAATATTTTAGGGATTCGGTTCGTATTACATGAAGAGTTGGAAGAAGTAGACATGTCGATCAGCCAATAAGTTGAAGAACAGCTCTGATTTCGTGATGAGCAAATTAGGGTTTGGATTTGGGTCGATTCATGCGTATGAGCAAATTAGGGCTTCCCAATTGTTTGTGCAGGTGTTAATCGAAGAAGAATGGACTTTTATACCCATGAATGTGCCACATCTGCAAAAATAGTCCACGTAGGATGCCAGGTAGGATTGAACACTAACTCAGTTACTGATTTTTTAACTGAGTGGTGAAATGACAAACAAAATTAAAAGTTTGGGGTGTCACAGATCAAAGTGTTAGTTGCGGGTGTTATCGGCCAATTCTTCAAAGTTAAAGGTGTTAAAATCCAATTGGCCTTTTTTTAATTGTTTTTTACGCACTGCGATTTATGAATCGTGTTTTATCTTACTATATGTTTCCACCAGTCGCGCGCCGCCGCAACGCGCGGCCGGCAAAATACTAGTTATATATTATGCATTAAAACTTCTGTAGTTTAGAAAAATCAAATATGGCTGGCAGAAGGGATATATGAAATTCCCCTATTAATTTTTTATTTTTGTAAAAGAATAAAATAAAATTAACGTGATTACTTAATCTAATAAAATAAAATTAACCCGATTACTTAATCTAGACTAGGGGCGGCAATTCTTGACACGACCCGTTTAAAAAAACGGGTCAGCCTCAGGTTGGCCCGTATTAAAAACGGGTCGGGTTCGGGTTGACTCATTAACCCGTTTAACTATTTAGATAAAAAAATCTTTTATATATTCGTTTTTGTTTTTTCGGTTTCTATTTTACATGATTAGTTATAATAATGTTAATTTTGACACATTATATTATTTATTTATCACACTCATACTCATCATTAAACATGTTATTGATAATCCGCTTAAAACCGAACAACTCATTTATAAATCGTCAACTTATATCACTCATTTAAAAATATGGGTTAAACGGGTCAGTTTCGGGTTGACCCGAATTAATATAGGTCGGGTTAGGGTTGAAATCTTTGACCCGAATAATAATATGGGCCTGGTTCGGGTTGAACATTTCAACCCGTAACCCGTTAACCCGACACGATTATCACCCCTAATCTAGACGGTCTTTGAAAGTGACATCCATTTATTGGATCTTAGAATTAATAATCACCATATAAATAAAGCAGTTAGTGAATAAGAGATGTAGCTATTGTATATTTATCCGGTTGGCTGCCAATTTCTTGCTAGCAGGTTGTTGGGTTTGGTTTTAATGAAAGTTTATATGCAATGTGTGGTACATCGGGCCTATGAAATTAAATAAAAACCAAATTCACCTAGAAAACCATTCAGGGGTCTGATTAATGTGTTAAACTAGCTATAAACAAGCCTGTTGAAATCGGTTGATTTGTAAATGAGCTGGTTCAGCTTGATTCAGTTCGTAAACAAATCGAATCCAAACCAAAATAAGCTCACTCAAGAATTGGTCTGTTTGCTCGTTCGTTTTGATCGTTTAAAATAAAACCCATATTTTAATACACACAAATCATAACCTAAGTTTTAATATTGAAGAAACACAGAACTAATTATGAGATTAATCAGTTTGGTTTATGTTCCTATCATAGTGGTTAATCTCCCTTATCGTTTCCTGAGCTCCTTAATGACCGTGTTATCTGCAAAACAGAACACCGTTACTCGTTAAGAGGGGAATGTGGGGGTTTCCCTCTTAACCGGGCTCCGGCGTGAGAATAAGTGTAACACCCTAGTTTCTATTTAACGGTTTTACATGTAAATACCAACAATTAGATGTGTAGTTAAGACTACACATATTATAAATATACGGGTTTATTAAAACTTTTACAAATCATAAGTTATTCTACATAGCCTGATCAAATTCGTTGTTTAAAATTTACAACGTGGCAAAGTGCGGAAGCGTGTATCTTTATCGTGTTCGGTTCTTCGCTGAGCTTGATCGTCTTCCGGCATCCAAAATGTACCTACATTTCATAAAAACATGAAATGCTTTAGTCATACGGGGTTTAAATCATGTCCGAACGATGTCCGGGAAACAATTGATTTTTCAAATGAAAAACAAAATATATAAAAATCTCCACCGTAAATTACGGTGGGACCGTAATTTACGGTGGCCCCTGGGTTCATGCTTTTCTACCGTAAATCAGTGGGCCACCACCGTAAATAAATCATCTCCACCGTAAATTACGGTGGGACCGTAAATTACGGTGGACCCTGGGTTCAGCTTTTCCATTTTGTCGTAATTTGACACGAAATCTTTCGTATCTTTCAAACCGCTTATCCGTTTGACCTACCGTTTCTTCTTACATGTTTGTAATTTGATTCTCCATCATATGGAGTTAAAATCCGACATCCGGCTTGATAAAATTCAAGACTTCTAAGTCTTCGGCTTATTACTCTTTATACCAAATTTTGACCCGGTTATGCATTTTATCAAACAAACGTATTTATTTGATTCCTATATTTCATACACTTCATCAAATAATTGTGATATACCATATTAGGTTCTAATCATAGGTTTATTACACAAATTAAACCCGTTTTCACTAGTATGCTTATTTTGACCCGTTAAGGATATTTTAAGCACTTTTAAGCTCAATTTCGCTTTCATTCTAATCTAGCGTTGTAACCTATATCTCTTATCTAGTACTCTTCCATCACAACTAAATGTGTGTTGGATTTAAAGTAGATATCTATGTGTTCCGAATTTATACTTCTTGAAATATCATTTTACGGCAAAGACTCATATGGAGTCTTTTGGCCCAAGAATTACATCTTTCACTACCCGTACTCGTTCTAAACTTTTGTTTAATCATAAGACTCCTTTCCAAACAACCTCTAAGAGTTGTTTGTTCAATTTAGCCTACAAGGGCGTTTTGGTCGATTTTGGTCCTTCTTTTACAATGAAGGGCTATCACCAATTATTCGACCAAATTAGCACTTTTACATACATCATAAATAAGCGTACCTGGCTCGGATCAACAAATAGACCCGATTTTAATACCTTGCTTTATATTCGCTAATTAAGAACGATGCGAATATCCATTGGATATCTATTCCTGTAAGCATATGACTCGACAAAAGAATCATTAGTCTATATAGTCAAAAGGTGTTGTCTACACCTTTTGACCCGTTTGGCCGAAATGACCATTTATCTTTGCGAAATGATATTTATTATCATCTCCTCTACATGACTCTTCCCGTTTAACACCGTACGGTAATTTTAAATATAAACCGTGTATTTCTTTCGACATAATATGACCAATTTATCGATTTACTTCTTTTTAACCATTATTATGGTTTCTATCATCTTTGATTTTCTTGTTCCGTTCGACTACACGACGGAACATCATATTTCAATTGTTTAGATATCTCATTCATAATTTATATGATAAGAAAACATTCCACAATTTAAGACTAGTGTAAGCTATACTTACCTTGCATCCGAATTATGCTTTTCCGCCATTCTTGCTTCGTTTGACCCGCTTCCTTTCCAAGCCTCCACCTAGCTTGTCAAGCGTCAAACTATCATCATAATTCGTAAGACGGTTATATTAGTCATCATTAATTATGACTATTCCATCTTACATATTTTCTATCACAATTACCATTCGATCTTATTAATGATCGGTTTGACTATTTAAAAGTCAAATCACCAATTAACACATATGATTGCACTATCAAGTTCACAAGACTCAATTAGGCACATTATCAACACTTAGTTCTCATTTAGGCATTTTAACAAACACCTAATGTGCATGATTTTACATATTTACTAACTAGTTCCTAACTAGTTATTTTTACCAAGATTAACATCAAAAATCACCACTATCACTTATGATCAATTACTCAAACTTGCAAATTGTTCAAGTATCTTGTTCCTACTAGCAACTATGATGTTTTTAAACATGTGTACATCATCATCTTTACTACATAATCAAAACCCACTTGACACATGAGTGTATGATCATGGATTCACAACCATGAACATCAATTCAACAAGTACATGACTAGGGTTTACTCCTAGACATAGTTTCATCACTAATTTCATCCAAACAACAAACATGCAAGTTCATATTCGAGTTCTCTAGGTTTGCTCAGAATTTCAACTAGAGATTTCTCAAGAAATTTACATACCTCATGACTCCTTTTTCAATGGAGATCACTAATTCATACTCGGATTTTGATTTGGACTTGATTTGCCCCTTCAATTTGATGAAATTGTGTTGATTAGGGTTTGACCCTTCTTGGTCGCCCCTGAGCTCGATCCAGAACACACACTGTGTGTGTGTGTGTGTTTGTGTTTGTTTTTATTAAATAACTTTTCTAGTTATCCCGCTTTAACCCCTCGTGTTTGGTTCGTTATTAAGTAGGCCACAACCTACTTATTTCTTTTAACAATTTTCCCACTTATTAACTAGGTTAAATATTCCTAGTTAACTTAGCGGGTTCGGGAATATTTATGACTAAGTTTATTTTAGGTCCCGTTAACTCGGGCCTTCTAAGCTTTTATTTCTTAAAAGCTTTTATTCACTTTTTATTTATTATTAGGATTAATTATTTAAATCCTAATATTTACCGGGTAAATTTTTACCACTAAAGGTATTTTACCCGTCTTTACTATTAACATGGTTTGATTACCAAAGCCGTTTTCGGGGTGTTACAATAAGCGACCGCTTTGGGGAGATAATTCAGTATTAAGAGTGAGAGTAGAGGGAATGGAATGTTTAACCAGTGAAGTGAAGGTCTCTATTTATAGCCGGAGAGGTGTAAGAGGATATGGGTTGATGGGCCTTGGGCCGGAAGGCGACAACTTGGATGAAATGCTCTTTGTCTTACTTGTGTCGACCGTTAGTGGCTTCTTGGGGCTCTTTGGTGCTGGCGCACCGTGATTGGAGCCACGTGTCATGGTTGTCGGCCTGGCCGACTCTCTGCCATCAGCAGGTAAGTGGAGATCGTGGGGCAGTTGTCTCTGCCTTGTGATTGGTGCCATGTAGGCGTCCTTAAGTACCTTTTGCCTCCTGCATGTCAGACGATCTTGGAGCACGATTTAGCAGGGCCAGAAGGACGCTGATTGGCTCTTTTCTTCTGCCACTTGTACCTTGTGTACTATCTGAAACAGCCTTGCGCCGTTGTCATGCACGATTCTTGCTGGACACGTAATAACCCTGCGCGGGGTATGGGCTACTGCATGCTCTTTCAGAATGCTAAGTGTTGCTATTGGAGTTTCTTATTATCTCGACCTCGCGCCGCACTACACAGATGTGTTGTATCCCGACGAGGTTGGCAATTAAGGAAATTGCTGAATAAGGAGTATGGTCCTGCGCGACCTTGCAGGAGGCTTGCGCAGCTTTTTGGGACCATACCCCTTCAAATATATACATATAAATTATAAACGATGTAGTTAAATTATCATTTTTGAGCCTGAAGTGGCGAGTCAGAAAGGTGGGAGTAGCCGCGCAGCTGCTGGTGCTGCTGATAAAGGTACTCTTCGGCTTCGTCAGAGTGACTTGAAAGATTATGTGATAATTAGTGACTCACTTGAAGGCTTGTCGCGCGCAGGCGAGAAGAAAGTTGGAGCAGGTGGCTCAAAAAGTGGAGGTAGCGCGGGTTCTCGTAACCCGGATACTGGCGCTACTCCGTCCTCTGTTGCGCATGAAGAGGAGGAAGAAGAAGAAGAGGCTGCTGAGAAGTTGGTCAGCAGAAAAAGAAGTAGAAGCGAGACCACAACTGGTGTGGCTGCTGCGCTGCAAGCTGGTGAGGTCCCCTTGATTGGGAAACGGAGCAACTTGCGGTCACTTTACAAAGTTTCTCCGGGTTAGTTCTTTAGTTACGATATTTTGTTCTCCGCTCTTTTTTTAACACTTGTGTTTTTCAGAGGCTAAAAAGAAGACCCCTGAGAAGGGTGTTATGTTTACCGAGCCCTCAGGACCTGCGCCGAAGAAGGTCAAGGTTACTGTCAAACCTTTGAAGACTGCTGGGGCAGAGACCGAGAAGGATAAACATGTTGTTGAGGGGGATAAAGCGAAGGCTGCCGAAGAGAAGAGAAAGGTTGATGAGGCGCGTAGGAAGAAGGCTCAGGAAGATAAGAAAACGAAAGCTGAAGAAGATAAGAAGAGGAAGGCTGAAGAAGATAAGAAGGCTGAGGAGGAAAAAAGGAAAAAGAAGGCTGCAGACAGAGAGGATAGAGAGAAGGAAAAAGAGAGAACCCAGAAGAAGGAGAAGGAGAAATCCGCTGCTGACAAGTCTGCTGGGATTTCTATTGCAAGAGGCACGGGATCTGGTTCGGCGGCTGGTCAGGGTGGAGTGGGAAAACAAGGCGCGCCGCCACGCTCTCCGATAGGCCCCCGGGATACTGTGGGGGACATTTATTATAAGTCTTATACTGAAGAGGGTCGTGGCGATGCTCCGCACCAGCCGCCATGGGGTTTAAAGCAAAAGGATACTTTCCTCGAGTTCGCGCCATGCCGCGACTGGCTGCTGAATTCTATTCCTCCAGGTGAGGTCGATCGTCAAAGGGCACGCACCCACAGCGGGTTGTATCATGCCTATGTTGTTGGCGAGGCCAACACCCGTGCTGCTAACCAAGAGATTGTTCGCGAGTGGCGAACTATGGTTAGGGAGAGGGATGATTGGGAGAAATATCGCGAGCGTTTATTGAGGCGGGTTAAAGACTTTGAAGCGTCGAAAGCTGCTTTCGATGAGGAGAAGGCAAAATTCGAGGCTGACCGGAAGTCTGAGGAGTGGGGCCGCGAGGGCCTTAGGAGCAAGTTTCAAGCTGCTGAACAGCAGTTGGCTAAGGAGAAAGCTGAGTTCAAACGCATATGTGAGAAGGACAATGAGCGCGCGTTCGCGGCTCGTAACAAGATTGTCGACCTTGAAGCCAAGGTTGCTAAGTTGACAGCGAAGGTGGAGGATGCGAAAACTGCGCAAGCTGCTAAAGAGCAGGCTGAGGTTCGAGAAACTTCTTATTCTGCTTATACTCATGTTTAGCATATTTAACTGAGTCCTTTATCCTTTGCAGGTTGAGTTGGCTGAGGTGAAGGCGCAGCTGTCTGGTAAGGACAAAGATTTGGCTGCTAAGGACGTTGAGATCGCTGAGCTGAAGCGTCGCTTGCAAGAGCAAGTTGAGAAAAACGAGTCCTTGGAGATCGATCTCGAAGCTGAGAGGGTTAAGGCTGCCACTGCTGAAGAGGCCAAACAAAAAGCTGAGGAGGCGCGAGATATTAGCACCACTGCTCTTAATGTAGCGCAAAACAACTACTCCGAAGCTCAAGGTATCGTTGATACGTTGGTCTCTGAAGCAGAGTGGTTGCGTGGCCGCGGAATAGTTTTGGTAAGAATTTTCTTAACTTTGGTTTTTACCTCCTTAAAACCTATTGTCTTATGTATTTCGTTTGTTGTAGATGGCCAATTCCATTCTAAATGCTGGAGAACTGGATAAGGCTGTTGCGGCCGTTATAGATGCTTCCCTCGCAGTTGGTCATCGTAAAGGCTACCTTGAATGTGCGGAACACGCTACAGCTATGCTTGGACAGGAGTTCGACATTAGCCACTGTTCGGTGACTGATCAAGCGGAGGCTGAGTTAGCTCGTGTTGAACATGGTTATGACCATCTATCAATACCTGTGATGGATTTGGTTACCGACGCGCTGAAGCATGACGATTGGTGTCACCGGTTGAAGACTATCCTTGACCCACCGGTGACCGTTGAGCTCTCGGATGAAGAGGAAGCTGCGGGTAACGATGGCGATGGTAAAGGTGATGGTGATGACGACAAGAATGATGATGACGATGCTGGAGATGGTTTTGAGTAGGTAGTTAGGCTTTTTGCCTTGTAATTTTTCTTCTAACTTTGCGGTGTTAGTAGTTGCGCGGTTGCGCTTGTTTTAGCTTAAATGAATGACATTTTGTTTTGATGTAACTGTTGCGCGGTCGCGCTTGTTTAAATATGAAGCTTGTTTATCCTTTCCCGTTACAATTGTTGCACTGTTGTTAGAAACTTTGGTTAAGTTAGCGCGAATAAATGTAAGAGTGGCTCGTGCGGGTGTAACTGGAGTGTTTTCGTGCTAATCAAAAGTTTAACATGCATTTGTAACGAAAGGATTCATCGTAAAGGAAAACATGTCGTATGCTTTCATTGCTTGGGAAACAGGCGCTTAGGCCAACGTACATCGCATAAGTAGCAAAATAGGCGCTTAGCCAACATAAGTAATTAAAAAGGCGCGTGGCCAACATGAGTGGGTAAAGGCGCATGGCCTAGAATAGTCACATATAACATTTGCGCAGTTGTTGCGCATTCCACGTGCGCGGGATGATATGTCCATCCAGGGTGCGCAATTTGTATGCCCCTTTTCCTAGCACTTCATGAACCAAGTATGGGCCTTCCCACTTGGGTGCTAGTTTTCCTGGGCGTTCGGCATTTGAAGCCTCGTTGTCGCGGAAGACGTATTCTCCTGGCGTGAAGGTACAGATGCGGACTCTCGCATTGTAGTACATTTCCAATTGTGTCTTGTATTTCGCTTCCTTAATGCGCGCGTTCTCGCGTATTTCTTCCAAGAGATCCAGATCAAGACGACGCTCCGCCTCATTGTCGATTGCGTTGATTGCTGTCAAGCGCGGAGAGGGCAGGCCAACTTCTGCCGGGATAACCGCTTCTGAGCCGTAGACTAGGCTAAAAGGGGTTTCGCCGGTACTTGTCTTCGGCATGGTTCGATGAGCCCACAAGATACTCGGGAGCTCATCCACCCAGCCTCTTCGTTTTGTGCCCAGTCGGGCCTTTATTCCATTGACGATACTCTTGTTCACACTCTCAACCTGCCCGTTGGCTTGAGGATGCGCAACGGAGGAGAAGGTGTGTTCGATTTTCATCTCTTTCATCCACTTCTGGAGGTCCTCTGACGCAAAGTTGGTGCCGTTGTCAGTTACAATCTTGAGTGGCAGGCCAAATCTGCAGATGATGTGTTCCCAAATGAACTTACGCACCATCATGGCTGTGGTTGAAGCGAGGGCCTTGTCCTCCACCCATTTCGTACAGTAATCGACGGCCACGATTATAAACTTAACGGCGCCAGGAGCCTCTGGGAAGGGTCCCACCATATCAATTCCCCACTGCTGAAAAGGCCAGGCAGTGGATACGGGAATGAGATCGTTCTTTTGGCGCAGGGTTTTTGGGGAGTGTCGCTGACAGGAGTCACATTTGCGCAACTCCTTCAGGGCGTCAACATGCATCCCTGGCCAATAATATCCAGCGCTCATAATCTTCGCGACAACCATGCGTGGCCCTGCATGGATACCGCAGATCCCTTCGTGGATCTCCCTGATCAAGTAATTCGCATCTTGGGGGTCCACGCAATGCAGTAGTGGCCCCAAGAAGGACTTGCGGTATAAGATACCACCATTCATTTCGTAATGCAGGGCCTTGTTTTGAATCTTCCTTGCCTCTGCTTTGCTTTCAGGTAGTACTCCTTCTTGCAAATACTGAATTATAGGGGTCATCCAGGATGGCTGCCCTATCTTGATCACGTTGACTTGCCGTAGCAGAACTGATGGATTCTTGAGTACTTCAATCCTTACATCTTTGGCGAGATGTTGAAAGGAGGTTGAAGCCAGTTTGCTCAAAGCGTCTGCTGGTTTGTTTTCAGAGCGGTTGATGTGCACCACCTTGTAAGACTTGAACTTTTGGAGCAACTCTTTCGCCTGATCCAAATATAGGGCCATAACTTCGCCCTTTGCATCGTATATACCGTTGATTTGGCTGGCTATCAAGAGTGAATCAACGTGTGCTTGTAGGTTTTCAGCTCCCATTTTTATGGCGAGGCGTAAGCCTGCCAGAAATGCCTCGTACTCCGCCTCGTTGTTGGTGTTTTTAAAGTCCAACTTGATGGCGTAAGTAAATTCATGATTTTCGGGGCTCACAAGGCGCAATCCCGCTCCCGCGCCATCTTCGTTTGAAGCCCCATCAGTGTACAACGTCCATAACTCATTCGTTGGCTCTTTCACGGGAGTTTCAACAAGCTCACAATCTTTGATCTTATCAATTGGGACCTCTGTGATGAAGTCCGCCAGAACTTGACCTTTGATGGCTGGGCGCGGCCTGTACAGGATGTTGTGGCCTCCCAGCTCGATGGCCCATTTCGCTAACCGTCCGGATGTTTCTAGCTTTTGCAATATCGTGCCGATATGGAAATTGGTAAGTACGGTGATCACATGCCCTGTAAAATATCTGCGCAGCCTTCGGGAGGCATGTAGTAGCGCAAGCACCAATTTTTCCATCGTGGAATATCTCGTTTTTGGGTCAGTGAGTACCCTGCTGACGTAATAAATTGGAGTTTGGACTCCGTTTCTCTCTACCTACAATACCGACCCTACTGCCTTATCCGAAGAAGATAAGTACAGTACGAGTGGCTCTTTTTCAAATGGTGCAGTCAGGGTAGGGAGTTCGATCAAACACTCTTTCATTTGCTGAAAGGCCTTTTCTGCTTCTGGGGTCCATCTGAACTCCTGTTTCTTCACACAGTTGCGCAGAGTGCTGATAAAAGGGTATGACTTCGCGGCGTGATTTGATAGAAAGCGGTTAAGCGCGGCTAGGCGGCCGGCCAACCGCTGCATCTCTTTGATTGTTCGTGGCGATGGCATTCGCTCTATTGCCTGGACCTTTTCTGGATTCACTTTAAATCCGCCGTTTGTGACGATGAAGCCTAAGAACTTCCCTTCTTCCATGCCAAAAGAACACTTGGCTGGATTCAACTTCATATTCACGCTGCGCAGTGAATTGAATGTTTTTTCGATGTCCTTCAACATTTGGTCCTCTTCGGGACTTTTGACCACCAAATCATCGATGTAAACTTCAATGTGCTTCCCGATGTCTCCAGCAAAGGTCTTGTCCATCAGGCGTTGGTATGTTGCGCCAGCATTTTTTAGGCCGAAAGGCATCTTTGTGTAGCAGAAGATCCCTAGATCGGTTCGAAAAGCTGTCTTATCTTCATCTTCTAGCTTCATTTGAACCTGATGGTATCCTTTGTAGCAATCTAAGAGTAGCAATCTTTAGGGCATGCCTTGTTGAGATCAGTATAATCAACGCACATTCGCCATCCTCCACTAGACTTCTCTACCATCACAGGGTTCGCAACCCAACTTTGATAACGGACCTCCCGCAAGATCCCCGCTTTGAGTAGTTCACATACTTGCTCATTCATTGCTTTGGTTTTGTCTGCCCCTAGGCTGCGCCTTCTTTGAACTTTCGGTTCAACAGAGGGGTATGTGTTTAAGCAATGCTCGGTGTTGTCGCGCGGGACACCGGTCATGTCGGCCGGTGTCCAGGCGAAGATATCCATATTTTTGAACAGGAGCTGCTTGAGATGAGTTCTGATGTTTGGTGAGATTGCGTGGCCTATCGTCACCGTTTGCTCCGGGTACTTGCGGTTTAAAACCCATTTTTCTGGCTCGGTTGCTGAAACCTTGGGCGCTTTTGTCGGGCGCATTTCTTCTGTCGCCATTACTTCCTTCTTGGCATAAATGATCGCCACCCCCGTCTTGGTTGGAAACCCTATCGCTGAGTGGGGTGTGGAAGTTACCATGTTCAATTCGCCTTGGGTTTCTCTCCCAATCAACACATCATGCCTCGACTTGACAGGCATCACCATGAAGTTAACATTCGTTGTTCTCGAGTGCTTCCCGTCGGAGAGTGTGACGGGGAAGCTTATTTGCCCTAGCGGGAAGACCATTTCGTTGCAGAATCCCGACAGTGGATAATCAACTGGCTCAAGTCTTGCTTTATCATCTTCATCAAACTGATTAAAACACTGCTCATAGATGATATCGGCCGTACTCCCTTGGTCAATGAATACATACTCCGTTTCATAATGGACGATAATGCCGGTAATGACGACGGGTCGAGTGGCACGGGGGCCGCGGCGCACTACCGGGAAAATGACCTGTTGCTCTTGCCATGAGGGTTCGTAATGGCGCTTGCCTTTCTCTTTCGCGCTGTATCTTGGCCCGTTGACCATGTGGGTTTCTAAGCGTCTGACTTTCTTGTGATTCCCCTCATCGTGGCGCTGGAGCTGTCGAGTTTCTTTGCGCATGCTTTTCACCAAATGGCTTAGCTTTCCACTTTTTAATGCTCATTCGATCTCCTGACGTAAACTGCAACAGTCGTCTGTCAGGTGTCCCGTATCTTTATGGAAGTCGCAGTACAGGTTGGGGTCTTGCCCCTTTTTGTTTGTCATAGGCCTCGGCGGCTTGAAATCATGATTCTCCGTCATCAACACCTCCTTTGGTGTTTTTATGAGCGGAGTCCAGTGCTTATCTCGGTTGTCATCCCTGACTGCCTTTCGGTACCCAATTCTATCAATCGTGTCGCGCGCATCTTCTTTGTAGCGTGACCGTTCCTCATAACGAGGACGTTCACTATAACCGCTGGAGTGGTTGGCTTTCCACCCAGGGTTCTTGCCTTTGTTCCGTTTGTTGTCGTCGCGCGAATGGCCTCCTTTAGAAAATCGATCTTCAGTTCGATAGCCTTTGTTTCTTGCCAGTGACTCTTCAGTTTGCGCGACTATCTTCGCGGCTTCCATGAGCTTATCCCATTCCTTGGGCATTCCATCCTTCCCAGTGATGGTTCTGATGAGACTATCACAGCGAATAGCTTTCTTGAAGTGGCAGCGCATGAGTTGTTCACTTACGCCACCGATCTCTAAGCACTCTTTGTTGAAGCGTGTGATGAAATCTTCCAAACCCTCGTTATCTCTGAGCCAGATGTCTTCCACCTCAGCAGTGTCGCGCTGGTATCGCCTCTGTTGGCTGAAGTGACTCAAAAACTGAGTCCTGAAATCCACCCATGATTTGATTTTTCCCGGAGGAAGGCTGTCGAACCAGGCGCGAGCAGCCCCGGTAAGGGTTTGAATAAACATGTGGCACCACATGGGCATATTCCATCCTCCCATGCAGCCCACGCTTGTGAAAACTCTGACGTGATCATCAGGATCAGTCAATCCGTTAAACTTTCCGACAGTCGGAGGTAGCTTCTCTCTTTTAAGTGGCGCCAGTGCGATTTTTGGAATGAACTTTGAATGTTCTACAGCTTCGGCTGGTCGATAGGCGAGGCGAAAGTCTTGCTCTGCCTCCTCGGTGTACCCAACATGTTGTCTTGGTTTGTAGTATTCGTGATTTCGTTGCAAACGATTGAAGACTGAGGATCCTTTATCGTTCTCCCAAGTTGGATCATTCGGGTCAGTATCTTCCCATTCATCGTTCATGTTGCGCGGCGTGAGCCGGCTATGAACTGGGCCTCTTTGGATGTTTGACGGATGGTCGTAATAGCTTTCTGTTTCCCCCCGCGTATCGCGCGTGTCATGCACGCTCAATCTTCTAGTAGGGGGAGGTCTGGTAGCTCTTCCTTGGATGTTTTGCGGTGGTGGTATCTGGCGCGCCCCGTGACTGGGGCCGGTTGGTGTAACCAAAGACGGTTCTGCCGTTAAGACTGCTTGCTGTGCGCTCAAAGATTGGTATGCCTCATTAATGGTGGCAAGTTGCTTGGCGTACCATGAGGCTGGGGTTTCGCCCTCTGGTAGCCCTAGTAGCGCCGAGATGTTCTGAGGTGGAGCTGGGTTTGAAGGTCCAGCGCCGTTGTTTCCTGGGGTTACCGTCTGAGTGATGCGGGTGATGCTCCTGCGCGGTCCCCCCGTGTTGGTTACCTCGACTTCGCCGATTTCTTCGATGTGTTGAGGTTGGGCGTTTTGATTACCCTCCCCCAACGCCGCATTAGAGTTTGCTCCAAAACCAACAAACTCTGGAATGATTCCTTTACCAGCCATGATCGAAGGAAGGAAAAAACAACAAACTCAGGAACAAAGAAGATGAAAGTGGTTTGTGAAAAAACCGGTGGGCGCCAATGAAGAAACACAGAACTAATTATGAGATTAATCAGTTTGGTTTATGTTCCTATCATAGTGGTTAATCTTCCTTATCGATTCCTGAGCTCCTTAATGACTGTGTTATCTGCAAAACAGAACACCGTTACTCGTTAAGAGGGGAATGTGGGGGTTTCCCTCTTAACCGGGCTCCAGCGTGAGAATAAGCGACCGCTTTGGGGAGATAATTCAGTATTAAGAGTGAGAGTAGAGGGAATGGAATGTTTAACCTGTGAAGTGAAGGTCTCTATTTATAGCCGGAGAGGTGTAAGAGGATATGGGCTGATGGGCCTTGGGCCGGAAGGCGACAACTTGGATGAAATGCTCTTTGTCTTACTTGTGTCGACCGTTAGTGGCTTCTTGGGGCTCTTTGGTACTGGCGCACCGTGATTGGAGCCACGTGTCATGGTTGTCGGCCTGGCCGCCTCTCTGCCATCAGCAGGTAAGTGGAGATCGTGGGGCAGTTGTCTCTGCCTTGTGATTGGTGCCATGTAGGCGTCCTTAAGTACCTTTTGCCTCCTGCATGTCAGACGATCGTGGAGCACGATTGAGCAGGGCCAGAAGGACGCTGATTGGCTCTTTTCTTCTGCCACTTGTACCTTGTGTACTATCTGAAACAGCCTTGCGCCGTTGTCATGCACGATTCTTGCTGGACACGTAATAACCCTGCGCGGGGTATGGGCTACTGCATGCTCTTTCAGAATGCTAAGTGTTGCTATTGAAGTTTCTTATTATCTCGACATCGCGCCGCACTACACAGATGTGTTGTATCCCGACGAGGTTGGCAATTAAGGAAATTGCTGAATAAGGAGTATGGTCCTGCGCGACCTTGCAGGAGGCTTGCGCAGCTTTTTGGGACCATACCCCTTCAAATATATACATATAAATTATAAACGATGTAATTAAATTATCATTTTTGTATTATGTGTACATTAAAATAATATTTTGTTGTTTCCTATATACACACACAATTTGCTGGAGGTGTAGTGTTCATGTATCGTTGAAACCGACTCAAGTCTATACGTTGGTTTTGGCCAGTTTGAGATCTCAAGGTTCTATTGACGCTTTAAGCCACACATGTAAACCAAAATGATTTGGATTACACATTTCTACTTCTACTTTGAACTAGTCGGTATGAAGTAGACGGTTCAGTTACAAGGTTTGGTTCACGCTTTGGATTTTAGAACCGGACGTGTAGACTGAAATTGCCAGTTACCTTCATTAATTAGTATTATAACAATTATTTTTAGATTATGTATTTATGCATGCGTATAATTTCTCCAAACACCTTTATCTTGTTTAAATGTTTTAATAAAAATTAATAATTTTTATTTTGTTTTTAGAAAAAACCTTATTTGACTTGTCTAACCGTTTTGGCCACTACGCTTTGGATTTTAGAACCGGGCGTGTAGCTGGTCGATTTTGTTTATTAAACAGTTTGGCCACGAATTTCATCAAGACCGAGTGACCAGACGGCGATCATCATAGACATGTACATAATCAATTTGAAACATGTATTTAATTACTTCTAAGTGGGGCAAAAAGTTACTAAATCCTAATGATGGAAGAAGGAATTTGACAATAGATCAACCAGATGGATCTTAAGAAAGTAGAAGCTTGGCTTAACAATTGGCATAGGTTGGTAAGGATCAAGTGTCCAATGCCACTTTGAGTAATCATCATATATCATGATCCTTTTAGATGACTCAAATCATTATTGTTTATTTTTATATCAATTTATATCTAACTTTTTTTTTTTTTTACACTTATAAACATACGATTGATATAACCAGAAAACTTGTTAAGTTACATCAAAACAGAAGGTAGACGGGCAACAAGCTGCGCCGCCAACCCTTTCTGAATTGCAAACCCCAACCTCCCGAACACAAACCCCTGCCCCCTTGGGGTCGAACAATTGCTGTGGATAACCCGTTGAACCCTCGTCAAGAAGTTGATGGCTTCTGGCCACAATTTCAATATCATTGGACGAATCTTTAAAACATTTTTTACTTTTAAAGCTCAAGATTAGAAAGATATATATACTTCTCAACCACAATTTCAATATAGTTTCATAATCGGAATTTTGGTTGTTTTGTATTAAAAACAAGTTCCTTCTTTATTTACAACTACACTATTAAGTCAACCATTTTTAGGGGGCGTCCAAAAAAATCCGGATCCGAAACCAAATTCGAAATATTCGAACACCGGATAATCCGAATTTTCGGATTCGGGTTCGGATATGAATTTCAAAAATTTTTGGATAATCCGATTATCCGATATCCGATTTTTTTTTATAAATATATATAGTATATGAGCATTATATTTAGTTTAAAAAAAGTAAAAAATAGTAAATACTCTGATTGGGATGTGGATTTATGAATGTTTTTAGTTTTCAATGTTGGAACGTTGAAAAATCGAATATAGGTTTAGTTTTAATCTATGCACGAAACGATTTTTTTATTTTTTATAAATTCGGATATTAATATTTATTGTCCGAAATTTTCGGATATCCAAAAACCGGATAATTCAATCTTGAACACCCCTAACCAAGGGCGTACCCACCCCAAGCCGTGGGTGGGCGGGCGCACCCCTTGAAAAAATAATTTTTAGTGTTATTTTTTGCCGGAAATTTCGACCGCACCCCATGAAGATTTTCACCCTGTGCCCCTTTAAAAATTTCAATCACCCCGTGCCCCTTTAAAAATTTCAATCACCCCACTTAGAAAAAAAGTATTATGAATTTATAAAAAAAATTAAACCGTACCAAACTATACACACCCTATTAAATGTGATAGATCTTTAGTTCAACCCAAAGCATTTTTAATATACTAGACTCAAACTCATAAAGATCAAAACTGCCAATGCACCAAAAACTTCATTCGCTTTTAATATAAATTTAAAACTAAAAATTGACGTTGAATTGAACATATTATAAACCTAAACTAATATATTTCCTTTTAAATTCGTTTTGTATTTTTATTGTTTTTGTTAATGAGACCATGCGTAGTCGTTGGGGTGAATAATGCCCCACCCTAGGGCGTTTTGCGCCATGTGACAGCCCAGTCAGCAATGTGGCATTATTGGACGTTTTTACAAAAGGGGTGTAGTGGGGATGTGTGGATTGTGAGGCATTATGTTTGTAACAAAATAACATAAAATAAAAACATTTAAAAAAATCTTATTGGCCACAAAATGAAAGCTCAAATGTGATTGGCCAAGAATCCCCCCCACCAGCGTGTTTCAAACAACGCCACAAACCATTTTTTTCGCGAATAACGCCCGATAACGCCGAGGAGGGCGGCGAAGGGGCGTTTTTGGACGTGTTTGGGCTTTTTAAAAAAACGCCCACTACGGGCGGTCTTAAACCACAAGATATCGATGGAGGCGGAGCAACCATATTGATGATGACACCTCAAATCCCAACGCTACTGAATTATGACCGATAATAATAATTACGTAGTGCAGCCCGAATATTTAAATAAGCAGCCTGAATAATTCACCACTCATGGTTTAGACCACCCGTAGTGGTATGAATTTGGACGTTTTTTAGAAGAAAACGCCCCTCCACGCATGACTAGCCGTCTCCGTGGGTGTTTTTTTGCAAAAAAAAATTGAAGGAGCGTTCTATATTAAACGTCGGATCCATTTTTGAAGTGGCCAGTCACCTGTTTCCATGCCTTTTTTGTCCAATAACATTTTTATGGTTTTTTTTAATTTAATTCTATTAAACCACAGTATTCACATCCCCACTACACCCATTTTATAAAACGCTTCATAATGCCCCATTGCTGACTGGGCTGCCACATGGCGCAAAACACCCAAGGGTAAGGACATTACCACTACACATGGTCTTAGTGGCAGAAGGTTTGGGTTCTTCAGTTAGCCCTTTTGTGAGGTTGTCAATTTGAATCCTGAGACCACCTGTGTGTTTTCGTCTCATCGTATGTTTCCACGAGCCAAACTCTGAAACCAGCGTGGATCCGATTAAACGTCGTCAAGAGTACCTAAATGTCTTCAAGTGTACGATAACATCTACCAATGTACTCAAACGTCCACAAGAGTACGACAATGTCTACCAACGTACAGAAACATCTACAAATGTAGGGTAGCGTGTAGAAGTGTACGGAAACATCTGTAAACTAATTTAAATAAATAATATATAGGAAATATCTACAGGGTCCGAGTAGCCTAAGCCGAAGGTAACGACTAGGGCTCAGCTTTTTTCGCTGACCCTAGCAATTTCAGTTTTCAACCTACCCATTTCGGGGGTAACGGCTAGGGCTTAGACTTTTTCCACTAACAACCGGCTACAAGGCCATTTTCTCGAAAATGTCACGTGACAGCAAATGGTTGGTCTATCAATGAGTCCTGCCACCGGAAAAACCTTGCATGACAACCTTTTAAGCTAAGTGTCACCTTTTGAAAATTCACATGAAACCCTGCAAGAAAAATGTTTTCATTGTTTATTTAACATTCTCAATTTGATTTTTTTTAACGGTAAATTTGGATTACTGACGGACCACTAAGTATCATTGTGCCACCAGTACAACCACCCGATCATATCCATCTCCACTAGGCATAATGACTATACACGAATTCAGGAGGAAACCCAATAAATATGAGAAAAAACCTCATTGTGGTAATCGACCAAGACCTATTGATCCCAAAGTCTTGTATCATCCTTAAAATGTCGCTAGGCTATAAAGCCATGGACCATTCTTAGTTTGATTAATGTTTAGAATGGTGATTTTCCCTTATTAGACCACCCATAATGGGGTTTTTTTGGCGTTTTTCCCCCAAAAAACGCCCCTAGACCGCCCCCTGAGCGTTTTTTTTTTTTCAAAAAAGAAAAAAATGCTTTTGGCATTCTTTTTTCCACGCCTTTGTTCTAATTCTTTGGCCAATGACCTTGCATCTCTTTTTGTTTGGCCAATATCAATTTTTGATGGTTTTTATTTAAATTCTAGGATAAATTACAAGTTTTGTCCTTTATCTTAACACCATTTTGCAGACGGTGTCCTTTTTTACGAATTGTGACAGGCTCTGTCCTTTGCAGCGAATTTTGTTACACGTTTTGTCCTTTAACCCTAACCCAGTTAGATTTTTTTGTTAAATCTCATCACGTGCAAGTCACATGAGGGTAGTTAAGTCTTTTTACATATAAAGGACGATTTTTGTAAATACTCACATATGTATATATATACCAGATTTAACATTCCTCACCAGCAACCACTGAACTACCACCCTCACCAGCAACCACTAAACCCCCACCAGCAACCACCGCCCCAACCAGCAACCACCGCCCCCATACATGTAAATCATGAACAAAAGCGCCCCAAAACTTCTATCTGACTGAATTGTAAGAACCGCTAGACAAAACGTGTAATTTTTACAAAGAGATTGAGAATCCACCAATCAATAAATACACACCTGCATCTTAACCCCTTTCAACTCCATCCCGTCACTTCAGATCTACATCTTGATTTCTCTTCAGGAACAAAAACCCAATCTCAAAATCAAAACTTTTTCAATACCCGTTTATTATTTCTCGATTTCAATCAATACCCACTTACTAGATTTCACAATAACCCACTTCACTTCCACATTTGAAGATTTTGAACATCAATGGTTCCGTAACCCCAAACCCCCAAATCGCCAATGCCGATCCAAATCCCAAAAATGTTACCACGAAAACACCATACAGATCTACATAGGCTACGATCCGAGAGAAGATGTGGCATACGAGGTTTACCGGAGGAAGAATTGGTCGTCGATGGTGTTGTATAAGTGGTAGATGAAGGCTGAGAGAGAGAAATAGAGAGAGAATTGTGTGTGTTTGTAGAGTGAGAGAGAGAGAAAGAAGATGAAGGGGTTATTTGGCAGTGGTTGCAGTTGGTGGTGGTTGTACGGTGGTGGATACACAAAGCGGAGGGGAAGTGAGTGGTTGTTTTGGCGGCGCTAAGGCGGTGAAGATGGTGGTGAACCGATGGATGGATAGTGGCGGCGCCGCCGTTGTTTCTAGGTTGGGGTTTAGTCGGGTGGTGCTTAGGCGGTTAATGGTGATGAGAGGAGGTGGGAGGTGATGGTGGGATCTAAATGTGAGAAATGTGAGTGAGAGAGTCTGGTAAAGATAGAGGTAGAGAGTTAATAATAATAATAATAATAATAATAATAAATAAAGAGGTAAAAAGACTAAAGTACTCTTGAGTAACCAAATTTTAACAAAAAATCTAACTGAGTTAGGGCTAAAGGACAAAACGTGTAACAAAATTCGCTGCAAAGGACAGAGCCTGCCACAATTCGTAAAAAAGGACTCCGCCTGCAAAATGGTGTTAAGATAAAGGAAAAAACTTGTAATTTATCCTAAATTCAATTATACCCTTTTAACATAATGTCCCACAATGCCTATATCTCATTACACCCATTTTAGAAAAACGCTCCATAATGTTCCATTGCTGACTGTACTGTCAGATGACACAAAACACGTAAAAGTGAAAATATTTATGTCTTTCACTATACATGATCTTAGATTTTTATGTTTTCATCATTGTGTTTCTTCGTAATGTGAAATAATTTAGCGCTTTTTGGCGGCTGACACCGTATACACTTTTAAATTATTAATAAATCGGAGTTTGTTGGAGAAAGAATGTTTGAGGAATGACCTTAGACTATCATCATTGGTGACTTTCTCACAACCTAGATTGTCAAAATAAATTAAAGAAAAAGAAAAATTCTATTTTTCTCTACAACCTGGTTGGCCAAGCAACTCAAGATTGCAAGAGGTTGCACAGGCTCTTTTGCCATTTGTCACAATCGGATTGGTTCCATCACTTAATTTTCTTTTTTGTATTTTATTTTCTAACTACCAGAACAATTTTAGTACTCAAATAATTTTTAATATTTAACCTGAATAACGAAACTAAATACATCGTATTTCCTAAAATAAATTTATGAACATTACGATATAAATTTTATTAAAAACGGAGTTCGTTTGAAAAAAATATATTTTCCAGTATATTATATATATTGATTGTTTAACCTTTTAATTATTATATTAAAAATAAGTAACTTTTATTTGTTTTTTTAAAAAATATATGTTTCAGTTATTATTTACATTTATTTAATAAAAATTTAGGTTGGGTTGTGTTGTGAATGTGTGTAAAAAATTGAGTTAGGTTGGGTTGTGTATGTGGAAGAGAGAGAAATTAGTTTTTTTATTAAATGTTAGGTTAGGTTGAGTTGGGCTGTGAATGTGGATAGTTTTATGGTAGTTTTGTTGTTCAAAAAAAATAAAATAAAATGGTGTGTGTGTGTGTGGGGGGGGGGGGGGGGGGGGGGGGGGGGGGGTTGTATATGATGGAGGCATGGCTTCGAAAGACTAATGATAACGTCATATGAGTGCTAATCATGACATTGTCTTTTGTTTTCTTCTTTTAGGTAATTTACACTTTTGTCTCAAACTTTTAACCTTCTCTTTATTGACCCAAAATCATGATATCTTATTATCTTGAACAATCACCTTAAGCTTTGATCGAACTGATGCTTGTAAACTACTAACTTTTGCATCTAAGACGACCCACATGGTTTGGGTTTAGTTTAAATAAGTTTAGCTTGGTTTTGAGTGGAACCCGCGAACATATTTAGCTACACATGTGAGATACGGGTTAATATAGTAAGTTCACTAGTTCATATGTTTATTTTTATAGAGTTTTTAAAAATATGTTTTATGTCATAACTTACTTAGGGGCTGTTTGGTAGCCTCTTAATGACTATATAGATGCTACCTCTTAATGGTTTAAAACATCTGAATGAATAAGAGGTAACCTCAAGTCTGAATGGTTAAGAGGTAACATCTGAATTGTAAATCATCACATGTCACATTCTTCTAACTTCTCATTGGTAAAATTCTTAATGGTTCCATTAAGAGGTAGCCTCTTAATGACCATTCAGAGGCTACCAAAAAGCTCCTTAAATTTATTTAGTATTTCAAAACAAGCGTTTAAATTTAAAGAGAAATAAGTGTCAAGGTTTATACACTTTTGTGTGTATATATATATATATATATATACACTAGGTTATTACCCGGGATTGCTTCCCGGGCTCGGAAAACTTAGTTATATTAATTATTATTAATACGACCTCATTACATCAATCATCTCATTGGATTCAACAACAATGTCTTCACATCACCGGATTAGATCATGAACCCATATTAGAGGTCAAACAAAAGCACAACAGGACCACATGAATAACATCATTTCCACTTTTACTTCAATGCACTTACATTATCGGGTGATTTGGGATTTTGTAAAAATGTTTGTTCTTGTATTTACAAAATTACATAGAATTCAAGAAAACGAAACAACGAATTAAACATATGTTGAGTTATTCAAAGTTCTGTTGAATACTAAATGAGATGTTGACCAAAATTCAAACAGATGTTAACCAAAAGTTAAATAGATGTTGACCAATAGTCAAACAGATGTTGACCTTGTTGGATCGTGGTGTGACCCTAACGAGTCAATCAGAAGAGTTTTTGATCCATATCAAAGGCGGAATCAGTGATATAGACGTGAAACAGCTTGATTCTCCTTAATTATCCTTTTATTAATGATTTCAAAGCAATTCTGATCGTTTGACAAACTGGCAGCACATCGGCTCTAAAATCAAGACCGTTGCAAATGAATCAGCAGGTCCACTATATATAGGAGAGGTAATTTCGTACGAAATAGCACTTGCTATTTCGTGCGAAATACCCCTTTAACATGTAAAACCTAATTTTGATCCTGCTGAACACTGGTTTATCCTATCTAGACACAAGACTCTATAAAGACGAAGTTAACAGACATCTATGCACCAACAGACTCCCCCTTGGATGTTGACGAAGTCTTTAGCATCAAATCTTCAGTCTTTAGTCTTGATCTATCTTCTTCTCTATCCAATTTGTCTGACATTGTAAGCATCCTTCAATCTCTATCTTCAAACTCCCCTTTGAATGTTGATCTAGAATGTAGACTCCCCCTTTCGATATGCTGGAGCTGGAATTCTGGTTCAAACTTTACACAAACTTTTCCATGGGGATTTTGTTTCCTGTTTCTCAAAAATATAACATTACATAATCTATTGACTTTTAACATCCTTTCTCGTTTTTATCAGTTTTAATAATCCACTTAAGTAACTAGGTCCAAGTTAATGACCCTAGGAACTCAATTTATCTACCAAGTCCAACTTAATGACCTTGGTTGATCTAAAACGAAACAAAAACTGACTTTTGTTCAACATTTTTCAAAACATTCTTCTGAAATTTACAAGTTTCAACTTAATGAACTTGTTTTGACTTTTCAATAAACAGGTTTAATCAAGATAAGCTCACAACTCATCTTCCAGCTCAGAAATTTCCTGCATCTTCTTCAAACTACGAATCTGAAGATCAGCTTTCCACTTTGGTATGTCGGAAAAATAAAGCAGAAATGTAAAATCTTTTTTATTTTTAATAAAGTTTCTAAACTAGAATGCTAAACAGAAATGAAATGCAGTAAATGTAAACTATTTACAAACATATTTTTGGTGAGCGTATTAGGGAATCATATCAGCTGTCAACAAGTCACAAGTACCGTTAAGCTTTAATTTCATACTCAGAATTAAACAATTCGCTTAGATTGTCGATATACTGATCCACTTAAGTTCTCACAAAAATTTCAATCTGTCCAAGATACGAATTAGGTGAATTAAGAACTTAAACTCATTCATGTATCCCACATCTTGAATATACTCCCGTATCCAAATCCCAATATTCAGTCTTACAGGTGAGTATACCACATATGATATCTGTAAGGGGTTAAATGCGAGGGCCATGAGAGCTCAGGCTATTGCTTCCGCAAAATCAGAGAGATGATGGCTTCGACTTTAGGTGTGTCCCCTTTAGAGGATCTTTTATTCAACAACACATGATTAGCATTTTTCAATATTTCATCATTTTTTATACTAAGGGCGGTGCTATATTTCAAGCAAACAGAAAGTATTATACGGGGACTAGGCCATTGCTTCCGCAAAATCAGAAGTCCCGGGATAATACCCCAGATATCACTAAGTATAAAGACCTAGTATCTCAGAAAGAGGGATCTTTCAAACAAGATTTCAGGGGTTACCTATATATCCACGTAGTGTTCCCCACGAAATAAGCAAGTTTGAATTTAAGTTTATATCCCGAACAAACCTACTAAATGTGTAAAAACCTATCGACATACCTTTAGCATACCGTAACTGTCAAGCCGATGTACTATCATTTTCCCTTTTTACACAAGCTCTTTTTCAGTTTTCTATTGTTTTTGGATTTTGAAATATCTCATGTTTTTGGATTTTTTGAAAATTTTTACTGTTTTTGTATTTTCTGAAAATATAATCTACCTCCCCCTAAATACCAAAACAAGTAAAAAATCGACAAACCATTGCAGATTGCTTCTCAACATCATCTACAGCGGTACCTTCATCTACGCCAAGAATCTCCTCCGACACCGATAAAAGCTTCATACCGTTCAATTTTAAAAGATTTTGAAAACGAGTTTTATCAAACACTTTGGTATGTAAATCAGCTTTTTGTTCGTCAGTGTGGATTTTCTCAATTCGTATCAACTTCTTCTCGAAACAGTCTCGAATGAAGTGATGACGAATTTCAATGTGTTTCGTTTTAGCGTGATGAACATGATTTTTTGTAATGTTTATCGCTGCCTCATTATCAACAAAGATAGGGGTGTTAAGAAATTGCAAACCGTAGTCTCTCATCTGTTGCTGGATCCACAAGATCTGAGAGCAGCAGCTGCTAGCAGATACTTACTCGGCTTCACAGGTGGATAAAGCTACAGAGGTTTGCTTCTTGCATTGCCAGGTAACCAATCGTGGTCCGAAAAACTGGCACCCTGTTGTTGTTGACTTAGCATTAACTTTGCAGCATCCGAAATCGGAATCGGAATACCCTTCGAGCGTGAAATCACCTTCTCTTGGATACCACACCCCCAGTGATGGAGTTCCTTTCAGGTAGCGTAATATCTGTTTCACGATCACCATATGCGAAGCTCTGGGGTTAGACTGAAATCTTGCTGCGAGGCAGGTTGGATACATGATATCGGGTCTTGAAGCTGTCAAGTACATCAGCGATCCGATCATGGAACGATACATCGTTTCATCTACCTTCTCTTTGGTGAAATCAGGGTTTATCCCATGATTCGTCGCTAATGGGGTGGAGGCTGGAGTAGTTCCTGACATCCAAAATTTCTCTAAGATATCATGAACATACTTCGTTTGATGTATGAAAATTCCCTTAGGCAGTTGATCAACCTGAAGTCCCAAGAAAAAATTCATCTCACCCATCGATGACATTTCAAATTTTTTGCTTCATAACTCTTTCGAAATCTTTGCACAGATTTTCATTTGTTGACCCAAATATGATGTCGTCCACGTATATTTAAACTATCAGAAGATGTCCGTCGACTTCTCTGGTGAAGAGAGTGGCATCCACTTTTCCACGGATGAAGCTGTTGGCTAGCAAATGTTGAGACAATGTCTCGTACCAAGCTCTCGGGGCCTGGTGTAAATCATACAGTGCTTTATCCAATAAATAGACCTTGTCTTTGTGGATTGGATCGGTGAAGCCCGATGGCTGTCCGACATATACCTCTTCTTTTACCTTCCCGTAGAGAAAAGCTGATTTAACATCTAGCTGATAAACTTTAAAACCTTTCCAAGATGCAAATGCTAGGAAGATTCTGATCGCTTCAAGTCTAGCAACTGGAGCATATACTTCAGTGAAATCTATACCCTCCTGCTGACTAAAACCCTGGACTACGAGTCGAGCTTTGTTACGAATAATAACCCCTATATCGTCTCTCTTGCACTTGAACACCCACTTGGTGTTTATCTTCCTGTGACCATCAGGCAAGTCTACCAATTTCCACACTCCTAACTTCTCAAACTGACTAAGCTCCTCTTGCATCGCGTTGACCCAAGAATCTTCAGTTAGTGCTTCCTTATATGTTCGCGGTTCAATCTGTGAAATAAAACAACTAAGTGAAAACTCAGTTTGTAATGAAGCAACTGTAGAATAAAAAAAAGTAAGGCCTTGGTCAATTTGACGTCTAGTGTGAACGCCTGATTGTAATTCTCCAATAATCAGTTCTTCTGGATGGTATGAATGAGTTCTCGGCATCACCTCGCCTGGAACATCTACCTCGCCTTCCATATTTGTGACATTCTGATTTGCACCTTGTTCATTGACTTAAATTGTTTAACTTGATATTTGGATCTGCTCCCCCTCAGAATCTGAATCACCACGATCGAATATAGGTCTATCTTCAGATTCTAGATTATCGTTGACTGCTGTCTGATTGTCAAGAGATTGTTGAAAATCATCATGTTCTCCAGCATTACTAGGACCGGCTTCATCATCATTGGAAGCTCGAAATTGTCGTCTAAATGAATCAGCTGGGAATATTTCTTGTGATTCTTCATATTCTCTCAGAATATCCAACTCGTCAAAGAAATCTGATTCTTCTTCTATGGCAAACGAATCCCACAGTGTATCGTAATTAAAACGCCATGAGTCGCCGAGATTCTGAGGTGGCATGGTATAACCTTGACACTCAACATTATGTGCTTCGATGATCCGCTTCAAGCTTGGAACAAAGACTTGTTTCAATGGACTTGCATAACCCACGAAAATTCCTTCAATGCTCTTTGCACCAAATTTACCAAAAGGTTCTAGAACTGTACAGGGAGACCCAAATGGTTCCAGATACTTCAGGTTCGGTTTGCGATTGTTGATCAGCTCAAAACATGTCTTGTTGAATTTTTTCACTGTAAGAACCCGGTTGAGTGTATAGCAAGCGGCTGACACTGCTTCTGCCCAAAAATTGACTGGTAATTTCGAATCAGCAAGCATCGTCCTAGCCGTTTCAATTAGTGTCTTGTTCTTTCTTTCAGCTACTCCATTTTGTTGTGGAGTGTAAGGAGCACTAAATTCTTGCAATATACCTCTCTCATCACAATACTCTTCCATCTTGTTGTTCTTGAACTCTGTACCGTTGTCACTCCTGATTCTTCTGATTCGAGTTTGGTACAAGTTTTCAATTTTTCTGAACAACGTCATCAAACTTTCAAATGTCTCATCTTTTGACTTCAGAAATGATACCCATGAAAATCTCGAGTAGTCATCTGTTACTACTAGACAGTAGAGATCCCCAGTTATACTTTTGACGTTTACTGGACCAAACAGATCCATATGAAGTCTCTCTAACGGTCTCGAGAATGAGTTAACTTTCTTTCCAGGGTGAGATTTCTTCTTTTGCTTGCCTTTAATACAGCTAATGCACTCCCCCTCAAGATGAAAACCTTTCACATGAACACCAATTACTAAGTCGTTATGCACCAGGTGATTCATTTTTCGTAGGTGAATATGGCCCATCTTTCGATGCCATAATTGTGATTCTTTTTCTGTTGCTCTTGACATAAAATAGTGAGCCTGACCCGTGGTAGTAGTTGCTACACTCATGTCCAACACGTACAGATCATTGAACCTGGGTGCTCTCATGATAACCCACTCTTCGGGTACAACAAATCCTGGTTTCAAGATCAAACATTCCTTATCTGTAAAGTGCGTTGTATACATACGATCACAGATCTGAGAGATGCTCAGAATATTGTTTTCAAGCTCGGCGATTTAGTTTACTCTTTCAAACGTGACGATTCCATTTGATAAAGTTCCTTCACCAACTATTCAACCACCTTGATTACCTGCAAAACCCACATAACCTCCATTAAACCCTCGAACATCGTACAATAGGGTCTTCTTCCCCGTCATGTGCCGAGAAGCTCCACTATCCATAATCCAATGTGAAACGGATCTTGGAAGCTCCTGCACATATCACAAATACTTAGTTAGATTTTGACGCCACCTAAGCCTCTTTTGACTCAGGTAGGTTGACTTTGATGTGAGTTTTAGCAGTGTAAAGTGGCGAAAAATTCTTATCATTCATCTTTAAGCTTTCCTCAGACCCAATCTCAACCTCTTTGTATAAAAAGAAATCATTTTTAGGAGGTTGACCAGATGATTGGTCTTTCTTTGGTACATTCTCAATAGTAGTAGACTTTTGATTCTCAAGTTTCTCATAGTAATCCACAGGAACATTCATCTTTACCGGAGTGGTAGAAGATTATTGTTTTTCCATCTCTGAAACCTTTGGATTTGGAAAACTTGATTTTTTCTCAACTGATTTTGGCTTCCATTCTTGTTGAGGCGAAGCAACCCGTTTGTAAAATTTGTCAGTTTTAGTTACCACATTCTTTACAGGTTCAGTTTTGATTTTTATGTTATCATTTTTCAAAACTTTCTTCTCAACAACCATTGGAGCTTTGCCTTTTGCATCAGCTTTCTTTTTCTGACTCTCAACAGCTTCAGACTTAGGCTTTAAGTTGGTGCACTTTCGTGCAACGTGTCCAACTTTGTTACACTTAAAGCATGTATGAGTATCAACTACCCGACTTGTGCCTTCGGTCAGAGGCTGTGAGGCCTTTTCTTCAAAAAATTCTTCATTTGATTTTGAAAAAATCTTAGATTCTTGCTCAGAATGAGAACTCGAGCTTTTTACAAACACCTTTTTCTCAACAAACTTCTTGTTTTGAAAGTTCCTTCTTTGATAATTTTTACCACCCTTATAACCACCCGACCAATTGTTTTGATTGTTGTTAGAAAAACACGGCGGTACAACAGGTTTTTTATAGTAAGCTTTATCTTTTTCAAAGTTTAATTGCCTTTTAGAACGTTTCAAACCTTCTATCTCAGACACATCAATCTCAATCAACTTGAACACATTTCTCAATTTACCAACATTCACATTCTCCAAAGGAAAATCATGATCCGAATACAACTTATCAGATCCCGCCATCTTGTACATCACAAGATTTGGTTCTTCACTTAAGTTGTTTTTGGATTTTGATTTTGGAATATATTTGTCCAAAAAGCATTCATCATCCTCAGTAGTGTCACTTTCAGACTTTAAAACATTTTCAACCATGCTTTTCACAACTTCAGATTGGACACTATCTTCATCAGATGATGTGGTAAATGTGAGATCAATCGTGTCTGGAAGCTTAACTTCATTTTCTTCTTCATCATTAACCAACCCTGATTTTTTCTTTGAAAAATTATTTAACACTGGTGGTGGAACCTGATGAAACCCAACCCCAGTTCCATCAAAGTATACATCTTCGCCTGCTTTGTTCTTCCCAATTGGTTTAGGAACGATATGTTGAAGAACAAAACTTGCGGAGTTGTAACTGTTCAGTTTCAACTGAATGCGTTCATTTTCAATTTTGGCTTCTTGAAACTGAAGCTTCAACTTAGCAATTTCATCCAGTTGTTGGTTGATTAGCTCTTCTTTTACTCTAAGAACTCCTGACAGTTGAAGATTTTCTTTGGTGGTTTTACCATTTCTTTCATCAGAATCTTTTACCGTTCGTTTTAGTTTCTCAAAATTTTCTGAAAGTTGACGATTTTCATGAATTAGCTTTTCGTTTTCTTTCCTAATTCTTTCTACGTCAATTTTATCATTTTCGATTTTCTCAGTTAATTCTTTTAATCTATCATTTGAAGCTTTTAACATTTTGTCACGGTTTAAGATCTGATCTTCAACATCTCTGACTCTTCCTGTCAGTTCTTCAACCTTTTTACCGTTGAGGTAAGCAACTGTACTAAAAACCTTGCAATCTTTTATGCAATTTTTGCAGTCACTCTCAATCTTTGCTTTCTTACCTGTTTCATTGGTTGCATCAATCTGACTGACCTTGGTTTTAGACTCAGTGCCAGAACCAGAAACTACCTCTAGCTCTTTTGCTACAAGCACTTTGTCAGCCATCTTTTTCAAATTCTCAGCCATGAATTCTTGTGACGTATCAATAATCCCGTCATCAATTTTCTTTGGCTGCAGCTCCTTCTCTTTTTCTTTTTCTTCACCTCCTCCCCACCACATTCTCTGGTTAGCTTCTTCTTCTTCTTCTTCAGCAATTTGCTCAATGAGAGTTTCAACACTAACAGAATCAGGTTCAACAATAATGTTTCCTTTGGAATCAAGGTAACATTCTCTATCAGCATCCCATCTATTCGCCCTTTTTGCTTCTTTATATGTACAATAGATTTTATACTTTATGTCTTGAGCTTTCATCTTTTCGTTGATTCTGTTCTGCTATCTTTGAAAGGAACAAGTTTTGTCACAAACGCATAGCCCACTGCATCCTCTTCTGGTAGCAGTTCACTCCAATCGAAACCTTCATCATCATGAATAACAACAAGTGCTCTTGATTTTTCTTTGGGGGTATCTTCTAGCTGCTTCATTCTAGGCGGTTCCGATTTGTTCTGATGATAAATTGCTCTTTTGTAATAATCCTCTCTGAATGGATTTGCAGTATCATCAGCAGGTGCGTTTCGACATTCACGTTTAAAATGTCCCTTTTGTTTACATCTGAAGCACGTAACTTTTGATTTATCAAACCCGAGCTTTGTGGAAGGTCCACCAATAGAATGTCTGCCTGTAATCTCCATGAACCTTTGTGCTCGTCTAACTGCACTAGCCATATACCACCTGATATCGATCAATTCCATCTCTTCTGGGTCAATCTGGTCATAGTCCTCCTTGGTGAGGTTAGTGTTTCCAATCTTGCCCGCAACAAGGCTCTCGTATGACTCTAAAACAGAAGCTAAAAACACCATTTGCTGTTTTGCGGATTCCTCACTGAAATTTTGAGCATTCTTTAGATCCACAGCAATGTTACATTGAAACATATTCTTTGGAACTGATTGACTTGGATTAGTTGACGATGAACCTCCATGATAACCACTGCTTGAATTTTCTTGATTTGACGTGTTAGAACTTTCAGCTGAGAAAGCTGTCTTAGGAGACACAGTCTTCGGGATCATACTACCTCGATAATACAGCTCAACATTCTGCTGATATGAGGAATTATTGACTTTGTTTGATTTCTTGATCTCCAATTCATGACTCTCCAATCTTTCGATTAACAGATCAACCGTCAGATCCTCCGACTTCACTGTGTTCTTCAGTATCAAAGCAAAGTATTGCCAGTCTTTCTCATCCGGCAGCGAGTCAAACAGTTTGTCAACCAATTCTTCTTGAGTGTACACGCTTCCATGTCTTGCCAGCTCCATCTTCAAATGCCCGAATCTTTCAATCATCTTTGACACTAATTCGTTTTTCAAACATCCAAACAAATCGAATTCTTTTCTTAACAACTTCTTTTTGTTTTTAACTATTTCGGCACTACCCACACATTTCACTCTCAGTTTCTCCCATAGATCTTTCGAATTTGTGTACTCAATCAACGATATTATGTCGTCTCTCACAGACTGATGAAGCAATGCAATGCACTTTTGCTCAGCAACAAATCTTTCTACATCAGTATCTGCTATATTTTCATAATCCGATCTTCCCATATTTAAACCATTCTTCATGCTGTTCCAACTGGGATACGCAAACGCTTTTAGCCACTCTTCAAACCTTTTAGCCCATCTATTGTACTCTTCAATCACCATCAGTTTGGGAGGTTTGTTGTATGTGCCATATGCACTCTCCACACTCAAAGCATCAGACAAGGTTTTCTTTACACTCGGATTAGAAGCATTTTCATTTGTGTTGTTTGATGTATCATCTCCGGTGTTTTCCGTGAAAGCAAAAATGTCACTGAACGGATTCATAAACTCATCCATCTTCAAGTACCTTTAACAATCAACAAACACTTAGAAATTTTTTTGATTTTAACAAAAACAGTTTCAAACGAAATCAGTTCAAGCGAAATAACAGCCTTCAAACGAAAACAGATTTCACGCGAAATAAGTTTTCACACGAAATACCCTTTACACGAAATAGTAACTTTCAAACGAAATAGCTTGATTTCGTACGAAATAAGAAACAATATGCTAATTTCGTGTGAAATAAGGTCTAATTTCGTGCGAAATTAGGTTCACAAACTTGATTTCATACGAAATAAGGAACTGTATGCTAATTTCGTGCGAAATACACTAATTTCGTTCGAAATAGATTTCACAGAGTTAATTTCGTGCGAAATAAGCTGACTATTTCGTGCGAAATAAGGATGACATCAGCATGTCTGCCACCATTTTGTTAAATTGATCCAGATTTTGTTCGAATTTTGGTCCAATTCTTTCAAGGATTCATTAAAACAGTGTTTTACGTGATATATGTGAAATTCAAACCATTTTGTCCATTAAATCTCGTTTAATTTTGAAAAGAATGAGTAGAAGTGATGAAAACAAGCTGAATTGGTATAAACTCTTCTTCCTGAGCTCTGATACCACTTGTTGGATCGTCGTGTGACCCTAACGAGTCAATCAGAAGAGTTTATGATCCATATCAAAGGCGGAATCAGTGTTATAGACGTGAAACAGCTTGATTCTCCTTAATTATCCTTTTATTAATGATTTCAAAGCAATTCTGATCGTTTGACAAACTGGCAGCACCTCGGCTCTAAAATCAAGACCGTTGCAAATGAAGCAGTAGGTCCACTATATATAGGAGAGGTAATTTCGTATGAAATAGCACTTGCTATTTCATGCGAAATGCCTTTGTGTAATTTCGTACGAAATAACACTAGCTATTTCGTGCAAAATACCCCTTTAACATGTAAAACCTAATTTTGATCCTGCTGAACACTAGTTTATCATATCTAGACACAAGACTCTATAAAGACGAAGTTAACAGACATCTATGCACCAACAGACCTTAAACAAATGTTTGGTTTAAGGCCAAACATCTGTTTATGGCCAAACATCTATTTAAGGTCAAACATCTGTTTAAGTCCAAATATCTGATATAGAAGACCAAACATCTGTTTAAGGCAAAACATCTGTTTAAGGTCAAACATCTATTTATGGCCAAACATTTGTTTAAGGTCAAACATCTGTTTAAGTCCAAACTTTTGATATAGAAGGCCAAACATCTGTTTAAAGCCAAATATCTGTTTAAGCCTGAACAGATGTTTAACTTAACCAGATCCACTGTCTTCTTACACTGTTTTCCTCTTCAAAACACTGTTCAACCTAACATGGGTTTCCATCAACTGTTGACCAAAAGTCAAACAGATGTTCAAACCACTGTTTGTTATTGTACTTCTTTACAAAATTACACAGAATTCAAGAAAACGAAACAATGACTTAAAGAACTATAATTTAACACCCAATCTAATCGGACAAAGCAATCTATTATCTGAAAATTCCCTGGTTTTTACAACATGAAACACAACATCATCACGCCAAATAGAGTCATATATATCCATCCATTATTCTGAATTCATAAACCCATAAATGTAGAAGAATGTCACATTTGCGATTAATAAACCAAGTTTCTACTAATTGCAGTTACTATTAGCAAAAAGAAGCATGATATCATCTGTATATAAAACACAAACTGCTAATAATAGTGTTTTATCATGTTAGCCATACATATCAACAAAACATCAAGTTAATAAGTTCAAAAAAAAAAAAAAAACCATGCAACATCACCATCAAAAAATTCATAGTTATAATATCTGATATCAGAACATACTTAAAGGTCGTTGTTAAACTGAAGTAACGTCATTTAATACGATCTTCTGCTGCGAAGACACATATGTGTAGTGCAACATATCACCAAACCTCAAGTTATTCTCAGTCATGAACTTCTGTTGGAGCTTATGAGATCGTTGATACTTGCACTGGATTAGTTTTGTTATAGTTTGTAGCTTATTTTGAAGTATAGGGACTAGTTTTGTAATTATATGATAGTGGCAAATCTGACCTAGTGTAGTTAAGATGCCAGCATAATTATAATTATGCTGGCAAGTCAGATCCTATATAATGCCTTGTATTGTTGCCCTAGCCAAGCTTTTGGCCACATTTGATTAATATTAGTGTTGTTTACATTTCAATCTCTACTCATTGTGCTTAATCAGATTTCCAAGGTGCTTTATTGCTTATATCATTGTTTGGATTCAATACAACACTTGTTGTATTCATCATACCACTAGCTTCATCTTTATTCTTGATTCTTCTTAACTTTTTCATAGTACAAACACCTAATCAATAGGTGTTTTGGACTAAAACAATCAACAACTATGATCCGAATTGATATTGGGATCTACAATTTGGTATCAGAGCCTTAGTGCTCTTGGTTGTTGTGTTTTTGTTAAGATTTTTCAAAGTTTTGAAGGTTTTTTCAAAGGTTTCAAGGTTTTTCAAAATTTTGGACTTAAAATGGATTGATTTGGTGTGTTTAATCGATAGGTTGATGTTAATAAGTGATTAGGGAGTCTTTTTGGACATTTTGATGCAAAGAAACATGGTTTTTGAGCCGTTTTTGGGTGATTAGAGGGTTTTAGTTCGTGTTAAACCCTCTGGTCAGCGTAGATATTTTTGAAGGTAGCGAATTTAGTTTGAATACAGCGAAGATATTTTTGAATACAGCGAAGTTATTTTTGAATACAACGAACAAGTTTTGAATATCGCATAATTATCAATTTCGCCGATTAAAACTTGAGCGAAATTGCTAATTTTCGGCGAAATAGTGCCATTGTCCCTGTAGTGAATTTATCGAAGGCGACTTCGAGAACAGTGATAAAGAACCACAGTGTTTTTATCACGGTGTCCGGCGAAATAAGCCAAACTAACGTGTTTGTTTATTATATAAGCAGAATTAGCTTTCTTCGCTCGTGCAGGACTTCTCCGCGTACCGGCGAAGACATTTGGTCAGCGAAGCTTGTTGGTGAAATTGACTCGGTTCACAAATTTTAGTCAGATTTCCGGCGTATTTAGATCCTTCATCAGCGAAATTGCTTATCATCAGTCTGTTAGCGAAATTAACCCCTGATCAGCTTTCTCAAGTCAAAAACCTGTCAAAATGTCGTTGAATCAACTAAGTCCAATTGCTCAAGCTGAACTTGAGACTGGAACCACCACTAGACCACCAAAGTTGAAAGGAGCTGAAGATTTCAGTACTTGGAAGACTCGTATCCAATCGTTCTACACGGACTACAATCTGTGGCTCTCGGTCACCGCTGGACCCCACATTCCAACGGTGGTTCGAGGAGATGTGATAGTCGCTAACAACGACTCAACAACCTTCACTGATGAAGACAAGGCCCTAATCCAACGCGACCGTCGGGCACATGCTGCCTTAACCATGGCTCTGTCAACTGATGACTGTAACATGTTTGAAGAACACCGAACTGCAAATGCACTCTAGCATGCATTGATTGAGTTTTATGAGGGAAATGAAGAGCTAATTGAAAGCAAGAGAGACATGGTGCAGAAGCAATACGACATGTTTTGTGGAGTCCGTGGAGAAAGTCTTTCCGATCATATCAGTCGCTTTCTGAGAATGATAACCAAAATGAAGAAGGCAGGAAATCCTGTCACTAACCGTGCTGCCATAAAGAAGCTGTTGGACTCGCTCCCAAAGGAATGGAGCTTGCAATGCATGATGATCAAGAAGGATTTCCTCAACAATCCAAATCCTGTCACTCTGTCCGACTTAATCAACACTCTAAGAGCTTTTGAAATGGATGTCAACAAACGAGAGATGAACACTGCTGGCTACACCCCAAAGCCCACTCAGACTTCTGCTGGACTGAAGAATGTGGCTTTCCTTGCTTCAGGAGGCGTCAGTCAACAAGCTTCCGACATGATCTACGTTAACACTTCCGCAAGTGCATCAAAGGCTTCACAACCTAGTGAAAAGATTGTCGTGGTTGGAGATACTCAAGCCTTGAAAGTAAATGTGGCCCTTTTTAACATGTTTCTGAGTAGCTATGAAGCTTTAATGACAGGAGAGCCCAAGAAGGAGATGTTCACTATTGAACACATGTATCAGGTTGATCCAGATGACATGGAGGAGATGGATTTGAAATGGTAGATGGCCTTGATCACTCTAAAGGTCGAAGAAGTTTCTGGACAAGACTGGGAAGTGTTTGGGTCTTGGAAAAGCTGGTTTTGACAAATCCAAACTGAGATGTTACAACTGCAAGAATCTGGGTCACTTCAAGCGTGATTGCCCCTTGTTGAAGGAAGGAAACATTGAAGCCACTCATGCTGTAAAACAAATCACTATCGAAGAAAACAAAAACAACGCTTCTCCTAACACACCGAAAGCTCTAGTAGTTGAAGATTATGATTGGGGTGAAGAAATTGCTGAAACCAAGGAACAAGTTAACAAAGCTCTCATGGCAAAGATCTCAAGCGGATCATCTTCAAAACAAGTTGAGAAACAGGTTGCTGGAATCCCAAAAGGTGACAACATCGCAGACAAAGGTCTGAAAAACATTCTTACCTCCCCAGAACCTGAGAAGGACAAGAATTTTGAAAAAGCTGAAAAGCCCAAGGAGCAGGTCACGAAAGAGTTACCTGATGAGAAGAAAGAAAAGGGAAAGGCCTCGGCATCAGCTATGAAAACTGAATCCTCAAAGGAAAAGGCTGACAAGGATTTAGTAAATAGCATTCCACACGACTTTAAAGTAAAGTTATGCACACAATCATGCGTTGACGTCGTGGCACACTATAAACAGCATTACACATGTATTAGGTTGATCCGGGTGTTGGGCCACGTGGCCGCACCGGGCTTTGCCAGGTTTTTAAGTTGTCGCGGCCCGCGTAAGGGTTAAGGTTCCTTTACGCGGCCCGCCTAAAAACTAAAAACAATATTTTTAATTAAATTTAATAATATTTAAGGTATTCGGGGTCCGTTTTCGTGTATGGGGCGTATTTTAGGAAGTGTAGGGTGTCAGGGGTGTTTTAGGAGGGTTGTTATATTTTGGGTATAACTCCTGGGTTATTTAATAAAATATATAGTGCACTCGCATTAAGTATAGTAACCCAATTCCACTTTATCCCTACGTCACGAGACAGAACCCCAACGAATTTAGGCAGAGCCTTGACATACGTTACGGGGCCCTACGTCAATCGAACAGGGCATCAGTGATCAGGGGTTACAATACTTAAAACAGGGCAGGGCTTTATTATTATTATGAGTGAAATAAAAGTAGAATTCTAGACAGAGGGGGGGACGAGAGTGTAAGACATGTGCAACTTGAAAGTATATGTCTTCTATTTATACTAATTTTGATAAGCTTACAATTCACACAATATTGGTCTTCTCTTTCACAAGTGAGCCACGTACAATTTTCTTTAAATGCATTCAATCCACGTACTGTACTTGATTTATAATTTTAAATTCATTTAATTACTTTATTTAAAATGAAGGACATGTATCTTTTAGGGATTAATTTCCTACATATGTGTAGGAATTCAAGTACACAGCACACACACGTGCACTTGTCTCTTATTTCCTTTGTTATGATATTATTATTTTATTATTTTTATTATGGAAATTACGTACACATTTTAACAAATGTGAATGTTATAGTTTATTTAATTTTAATATTATTGATTTATATACATTATAATTAATTCAATTGCTTTACTTATTTGGCGCGTATAACTTCTAAAATATGACCTTTTATAAAACAATGAATATGTCATTAGAACGCGAATAATCTTATCTATATTTCGAACCAAGTTTCATTAAAAACGAAGTAGGTTTAAATATAATGTATTTTTATAAATTAGTTATTAAACGGTTCCTACGCTTGCCCAAAATATCTCATATTTCCATTGGTCAACTTACCCATGATGCAGCCTTTTAATAACATAAGTTTTTATATATATTATATAAATAAAATTTTGGGAATGTTACATCCTTCCCACCTTGTTTTAAATTTCGTCCTCGAGATTTACTGAAATGTGGATGAATACTTTTAGTTAGTCTAGTTCATATGTATATTTTGGTCCTTGCTTTGAATTTTACTTTACTTTGACCAGAACTATTCTCTATGTTTTGAGACTCTTATATTCTAAAGAGGTAAAAATTACTCTTATTAGCGTAATTTTTTAGATGTTTTGTGTTTTAGCACAACTTTTAGTTACAGGTTTCCCAATGCGTCAATAATCTAAGGTAACACAAGGGGAATTTCTTATAATTTTGATGGCGTTCCAACTTAAAGAGTTCCTGTCATTCATCTAGTTGCACGAATTACAAGTCGGATGATCAAACGAAGTAATGTTTGATATCGGAATTATAGACGTATACGAGATATTCCTAATAAATCTAAAATTATCATTAATACACCTATTCGTGATTTATGCCTAATTGTCAATCAATATGGTCTTTGGATTTCCTCATAGACATACATATCTATAATATTTCATATACTGTAATATGCACACCATCCATAATGTCAATGTATTTAACAGATTCACAAGTCAGACATCAGGTCATGGTACTATTTAGGGAATTCCATTATCATAACATATACCCCATCTCACCCGATCTCGCCGTAGAGGTACCCTTATCTTACCTGGAGAAGCTGGAGAGTCTACTACACCATACCCAGTCTTGCCGGAGAGGTAATTATCATTGTATTTCTCATAAATAGAATTTTTCTCAAATCATGATTTTAAAAGTGCGTCATTTATTTTGACTTATATCAAGAAACAAGGAAATTAGTATTCTCATGATGGAACATATTCTAGAACCGAGAAGTACTAATAAACAAGAAATAACAGTGGCCAGGTGTTATTGCTTATTTATCATACTTGCACTGTTCTAGTCATTATCCTCACGGTATACCAATAATCATCACACTTTATCTATGCAAGTAATTAGCTCATCTCGAAGTTTATACTAAGGCATTTTTCTTAAGTTCAAGTCTAAATACTATTCTAAGTGTTACCAACAATTATCAATATCCTAATCTTTAAGCATAGATATTATTATAGTTGTGGTTTTTCTTTTGCTTGGAAAATGGAGTTTTGACACAAATATCGTTGTCTCCATTGACTCTATGGTTTGGTTAAATATGAAGAGTATGCTTACAGCTAACTTTATTAGATTCCGTCACAAGGAATTTTTTATTGAGACATATGGCATTTTAAAACATAGCAGGTTTCATGGTTTATAATGACTTCACGTTTTCATATGAATCACCAATGATATTTTCTCTTATGTTTATCTTACAGAAGATATTATATTGGGTATACCATCAAGAAATTCTATTTGGTATATACATATATGTGTATAGAATTTCAAATCTATAGTTAATATTAAACTTACATAATATATACACACATATATATAATACTAAATTATTTTGTAATATAAAATAATAATTATACATCCGATGGTACCAATCATCAAGCTTATGACTTTATTTTATCCTTTTATAAAAGTAGTATATTGAAATAAACTTCTGTTAAATTTATTGAGCATAATATTTTAGAATTTAAGGATGGATAAATAAAAGTTTAAAGAAATAAATTAATCAAAATATAAACTTTCTGGACTCATGAGAATAAATTTATTTTTAACTAGTGGGTTGAACCATATGGGTTCAAAATATCAAAACTTAACTCTCAATTTATTGTATATTATATTATTTATTCAAAGAAGTATTATAGTAAATACTACAAAGTTTGACGTTTCTAAAATTGATTAAATATATTAGATAATTAAATGATATACATGTATTAGAATATGTACGTATATCTCATACAATAGTAATAGTAATTTATTTAAAGATATTACAATATTAAAATTGTAATCTGATTTTTAAATAAAGTTATATAAAGGACAAACATACTAAAAACATATTTCATTCGACTATTTTTATGTGGGGAATCCATCTAGTTTGAAAAATGAAGGTTTTAGGAACAATATTTCGTGCCAGGTAAAATAAATAAATAGGTACTAAATTATTGGTTTAAGTAGGATAAGAAAAGATGTTTCCACTCTTGCAATATCTTTACTTCTAAAAATTTAATTATCTAATCTCTTTTATATGTATCGATTGTTCAAACCATCAAACCCATCTTTTCTCTCCTTTTATTATACATCATAAAAATTTTATTACTTCTTTTTAAATATAATATTCTAAATGATAGAGAATGAAAACCTGAATATCATGATGTATATAATAACCCTTTTTATTATACCCTCTCTTTATAGTTTTAAATATATAAATTTTACATGTATCCTAATATATAAATATATATTTTTTATATTATATACACCTATATATTATTTAAAAGTATTATAGTGTATATATACATTTTAAACATAAAAGAATTATATTATTTAACTATTATACATTAGCCAGCTGACTCGAATACTTTTCTTTATAATTTAGGATACACAATCCTATAACTAATATGACTGGTTAATCTTATAATCTTATATTAACTATCTCCATGCATAAGATCTATCTGGACATACCTTAATATTAAAGATTTGTAGAAATGCTTTCAACGCTTAGTTAGGCCTTTCTACGTAGTCCAACCAACCCAAATCTCAAAAAAAAATTTAAATGATTTTATTTAATCATGAAAACCCATCATATTCATTTAACCATTTATTTTATCGCTAAGTATTTTAATAGAAATTTTTACAAGTAATCCCAACATCAGTTATTTCATAAAATTATGAAAGTATGAAGTCTTATGGCCAACTGGTTACAAACCAGAAGGGATAAAATGGAATGGTAAATTGGTACACCTGGGTTTCAAAACTTGCTTTGGCTAGATCCACTAAAGCAATCTTTGAAATTATTTCTTAAAATCCTTTTGGTTAATTTAATAGCTTCGGTTTTATTTATTTAAATATAAATTATTTTGAAACAATATTATTAAAACCACAAAGTCTTAAAGTTTTATACCATATATTTCAATATGTATTTTAAACCAAAGTAAATGATTGGTTCCAAAAGAGAGTCATAAACATGACTGCTTTGTTAATAACTAACATAGTTTGATGTATATTATGATATTATTTGAGTAGGTGGTATTAATTATCACAGACAAATTTCTAGTACAAACATTTGGGTAAAATCATGAAGATAGATTGATTAAAAACGGCGAACATTGCGACTTATATATATATATATGTATTTATTACAAACTACAACTGGAATACAAAATATACTAATGATTATGCATCCGTAACTTATTTTAGTCTATCTAGGTTATAGGAGTATTATGCCCAACATGCTTTTATATAAAGTTTATTCTATCTCCTGTCTCTACTAAGTTGTTATTTAATGGGCGAAGTTCCTTTAAAGTTTCTAGCTCATAGGTGGCATGGGTGCTGGTACTGGTTTGGCAGTTCAACTATTTAATATAAGTTAGCATTTACTGCTGTAGTGGCTAACATATGGAGATTTACCCATTGTTCATCTAATTCATCTTTCCATGGTAGGTTATTGCCTGTTTCCTGAGTTTGTGTATTTATTTCCATATTGATTATCACTCCCTTTGGTTGTGACTTCTTTATTTTCTCTTGACTTTTTCTAATAATCCTACTTCTCTTCTTAGTGGTAAATGGTTTCTTAGACTATGCCTTACAAATAAATATTCCTTCCTCAATATCTGCTGAGTATCCTGAGGGATTTGGTTGAAATGAGGTTCCCTTATCTTTTGGTGAACTATCTAATTGACGATAGATGTCTGAAATTCTTTGCTTACCCATACTGTAGACTAACAAATAGTCAAATAATATACAACACATAATCACATAAGTTATTTCCTAACACAAAATTTAAAACTTAAGTGTCAGCAGAACACTTCTTTGGCTTGAACCAGTGGCATGGCTCTGATACCACCTTCTGTCGCAACCCCCGATCCATAATCCTCCGAAACGGGCGGCCGCGAGCCAGTTTCGGCGGTATCGTGTATTGTCTATTTTGGCAGCGTAATTTTTCATCAGGACCGTAGTTAGGAAATATTGGATCAGAGTAAAATACCACATTTTCAATATTAAACACATGGGATAAAACCCAAGTTTTCATTACACACATTTCCATAGGAATAAACCCTATTTTATTTAATAAAAACATCTATTTTATTTTAGGTAACTTTATTGCCACTTTTCCAAGCCTTCAGTGCTCTCCAGCGGACTTTTATTGGCTTCACACTAAGTTACCTGAAACACGTGTTTAAATCATTTTATCAGCAGGAAATACTGGTGAGTGAATCCCAGTTTAATCAAGTTTAAATAAAATCCCATTGTACAGTATTGAGGGCAATCCCGCAATTATATTTGTTTCCAAGACATCACAATTAACATCCATGGTACTGTCAAACCCGACTTGTGGAAATGTTACTCCTTGACCAGGTGGTAACAAATTTTGTATACAAAACCCCAGCATATGATAATTGTATTCTTACAAATACTTAATAACTGCTTAATATATCAATAATTAAATGAGGTTTTGTAAAAATAGTTAACAAAAAGCGGATCAACTCACATTGCTATTTTAGGTATTTCCTTTGTGGCTTCCTGGTTATAATCTAGTTGAATAAACAATGCACACGCGTTAGTATAATAACCCATTTTAACAATAGTAATACCCTCCCCGAGACGGCATTCCAACGACTACGTCGGGCAGAACCACTACAGTCGTTACGGAACCCTAGATCAATCGGGCATAGTATCTAATACGTATCCAGGGGTTATGATACTTACAACAGAGCAGAACTTCGCTATTTAGGGGGGGGGGGGGGAGGTATTATACCCGTGTATAATGCTTATACTTTAGAATTGAGAGGAAGAAAATGATTTTGAACGAATTCAAATGAAGATCCGATGGCCTGCTTATATAGTGCTTCACCTGGGTTTTCTCGCGGCCCGTGTAAAACAAGGCAAGGCCTTACGCGGCCAGCGTCAACTCTAGTCAACGCGTAGCTGGGCTGGGTCATCGAGTAGGTTTGTCGGGTGTTGGGCCACGTGGCCGCACCGGGCTTTGCCAGGTTTTCAAGTTGTCGCGGCCCGCGTAAGGGTTAAGGTTCCTTTACGCGGCCCGCCTAAAAACCAAAAACAATATTTTTAATTAAATTTAATAATATTTAAGGTATTCAGGGTCCGTTTTCGCGTATGGGGCGTATTTTAGGAAGTGTAGGGTGTCAGGGGTGTTTTAGGAGGGTTGTTATATTTTGGGTATAACTCCTGGGTTATTTAATAAAATATATAGTGCACTCGCATTAAGTATAGTAACCCAATTCCACTTTATCCCTACGTCACGAGACAGAACCCCAACGAATTTAGGTAGAGCCTTGACATACGTTACGGGGCCCTACGTCAATCGAACAAGGCATCAGTGATCAGGGGTTACAATACTTAAAACAGGGCAGGGCTTTATTATTATTATGAGTGAAATAAAAGTAGAATTCTAGACAGAGGGGGGGACGAGAGTGTAAGACATGAGCAACTTGAAAGTATATGTCTTCTATTTATACTAATTTTGATAAGCTTACAATTCACACAATATTGGTCTTCTCTTTCACAAGTGAGCCACGTACAATTTTCTTTAAATGCATTCAATCCACGTACTGTACTTGATTTATAATTTTAAATTCATTTAATTACTTTATTTAAAATGAAGGACATGTATCTTTTAGGGATTAATTTCCTACATATGTGTAGGAATTCAAGTACACAGCACACACACGTGCACTTGTCTCTTATTTCCTTTGTTATGACATTATTATTTTATTATTTTTATTATGGAAATTACGTACACATTTTAACAAATGTGAATGTTATAGTTTATTTAATTTTAATATTATTGATTTATATACATTATAATTAATTCAATTGCTTTACTTATTTGGCGCGTATAACTTCTAAAATATGACCTTTTATAAAACAATGAATATGTCATTAGAACGCGAATAATCTTATCTATATTTCGAACCAAGTTTCATTAAAAACAGAGTAGGTTTAAATATAATGTATTTTTATAAATTAGTTATTAAACGGTTCCTACGCTTGCCCAAAATATCTCATATTTCCATTGGTCAACTTACCCATGATGCATCCTTTTAATAACATAATTTTTTATATATATTATATAAATAAAAATTTTGGGAATGTTACAAACAAAGTCTATAAAATAATAATAATAATAAGCATAAAATCTATATATTCTTCTTGGATTGCTAGAATAATAGTGTGAAAGTTGGAATAAAAACAGAGGATCAAGAAACATAGGAGCATCCAACATTACTAACATGGTTGAATAAACCAACAAAACAGATTGTGAAAAACAAAAACTACAAACATATCAAAATCAATCTACTCGTAATCACATGGTACAACAATGCAAGCATCTGAATAAACAATAACAAATCAAAAGCTACAAACAGAGTTATTCATATATACACACACACACACACACACACACACACACACACAATAATAAAAACATTATTACAACATACCACTGTCACCGATTAACAGGACCTTGATGAGGTAATCATAATCCGCTCGAGCCCTAGCAGGGGGAGCAGCCATGTCTAACAATTATTAATCAAATTGTGCAATAAGAAACCCTAGGAGAGCTTCTTCCTCTTCTGAGTGTACAAAAGGGTTCATCGTGTTCAGAATGAGAAAATAGATAAAACCAAATAAAATTTCCGAATGAGAAAATAGATTTTACATGAATATTCTGTTGTTCAACTACTCGACGGTACATGATTTAGGGTTTCAAACGCAGATGTATCCAATAGAAGTAACCTCTGCCGGAGGTTGTTGAGGAGATGGAAATATGAAGAAGGAGAAGGATGAACATCAGAAAGAAAGAAGATCCTGTATGTAAGCGTGAAGGAGAAGAATGAAGTAGTGGATGAAAGCTTTGGTATTTAGGGTTTGTGAAAAAGTGAGAATAAAGGGGAGTGGTACTATTGGGCGGGAAAATGGAAAAAAAGGATGCCCTAATCTACTGACACGTGGCCCAAATAACTTTAATTTATTATATATAATAGATATATATATCATACTCAGTAAATCCCATCAATAGCAAAGCAAAGGTAGGGTCTGAGGAGGGTAAGATGTAGACAACCTTACCTCTACCTCGTAGGAATAGAGAGACTGCTTCCAGTAAGACCCCCGGCTCGATAGTAGTTTCGCATCAAGCCTTGGACATAAGACACATAACACTCAGCAATCGGGACAAAGACCGATTAACGCATGTACCCTGTAAGTATTTACATGATAAATATATAATAAATTATTTAAATTATAAGGCAAGTGAAATTAAGAGCAGAAAGTATCCTCATTTTCTCATAATAATTAATAAATAGTTAAATACACATGTGTCCAGTATGCACTTGGTTCTTTTGTGTAACCTTCTCGCTCCTTGCTAAACAAGTATACTTCTTTGTATACAACATTCTCCTGTTATATTCATATTTAACAAAAAGAAATTAATTGTTCAGCTGATTATTCTTTATTTATAAATCATATGTCACTACTACAATATAGGGTATTAGATGGTGTTAAAATAATAACTTCGTCTTAAAATCAATCCCTACATGACCGTTGTGTTAATCTGGTTAAAATATTCAACAAAAATTCCAAATAACCCCGTCTTATGTTTAAACCCCCGTCTAATACTAATATATGCACTCTTTAAATAGTGTTCTCTTTGAACACCGTCTTATATACTCCACTACACTTTCAAAATTTCTGCAAATTCAACAACCCATCAAATCTTTCATCTTCTTCATTCAATTTCACCATTAACAAGTTTTTAAAGCTTCAAGGTTAGTTTCTTTTTTCTTTACATATGTTATTAAATGTTTTTTAGTTTTATAAATAGTATTTATATAACTTTAAATGTGTTTAATTATATGTTTTTTTGTTAAAAATTCAAATTGTCTTTTGCTTTTATAAGGCATTAGTGTATTTTATATAAAATTAGTTTTATATATAGTAATAACATATGTTTAACCTTGTTATAATTTACTTTTAGTGAAATATAAAAAAATTATATTTTTATTTACACATAGATGTTATATATTTACATTTACATATAGGTATATAAATATACATTTAGGTAACCCTTTAGAATTACACGTCCAAAATTTATCTGATAGAGATAAATTTTGGATTGTCCCGTTCGGGACTGCTTTTTGAATATTCTATCTCATTTTGGATATGCATACATTTTAACGAAACGACATTTAAGAAAAGATCGGTTGGTATTTCCTCTACTCCCATGGGTTTACGGTTTTACGCATACTTAGGGAGTTAAGGGGAAATGTTACCGATTTTTTTTCTTAAATGTCGTCTCGTTAAAATGTGTACTTCTGAGATGGAATATTCAAAAAGTGGATTAGGATTAACCACCTTAGAGCATTGGTTTACATCATACATATACGCTCATATCATTTTTTGTATTTTAATTTTCAGATGGACCGTGATTGGACGTACAACCAAAATCGTACCGATGCAATATATATTATGGGTATTCAAAGTTTTCTTAAGGCCGCCAAAGCTGACGGGTGAATATGGGAGATCGATTGATATCTTGTCCTTGTGCATCGTGTACGAATTTTCAAAAATATGATATTAAAGAAATAAACTTTCATTTGTTTAGATATGTTTTTATGCCTGGATATACTTGTTGGTCAAAGCATGGGGAATCTCTTGCTAATTGTAGCACGTCGTCTTTCAATATAGACAATGATAAAATGGATAATAACAAACAATATATTGATTACGAAAATTCCACTTTAAATGACGACAATGACAACTTCAATGACATGTATAATGATTTAGAGACTAATATTGGTGATGATGAGCAAGAAAAATTAAGAAAATTACTTGAAGATGAGGAAAAACCATTATATGCTGGTTGTAAGAAATATTCAAAACTTCATGTTGTTTTGAGATTGTCTATCTTAAAGTCAACACACGGATGGAGTGATAAGAGTTTCACATATCTATTAGTGTTATTAAATGACATGCTTTCAGAAGGCAATGAGTTACCACTTTCCTTATACCAAGCAAAAAAAAAAATATGTCTCCGATGTGATTGGAAGTTGAAAGAATACATGCATGTCCAAATGATTGTATGTTGTATAGAAAGGAGTTCAAAAATGATCATACATGTTTTAACTGTGGCACATCAAGGTATAAGCGTAAAAGCAATACAGATGAATTTGATGATGATGTGACAAAAATGTACCACCAGCTAAAATGTTGTGGTATCTTCCTATTATACCAAGATTGAAACGATTATTTGCAAACGAGAAGAAATCAAAATTGTTGCGTTGGCATTCAGATAACCATATAAATGATGGAAAATTAAGACATGTGGCGGATTCACCTTAGTTGAGTACTATTGATTATATGTATCCTGATTTTGGTAACGAGACCAGAAACATACGGTCTGGACTTAGTTCGGATGGGATCAACCCTTTTGGAAACATGAGTAGTTGTCATAGTACGTGTCGGTTCTTCTTTGCATCTATAACCTTTCACCGTGGTTATGCATGAAAAAAAATACATAATGATGTAGGTGTTGATTCAAGGTCCGAAACAACATGGTAATGACATTGATGTTTATTTGTCTCCATTGATAGATGACCTTAAAACTCTATGGAGCCCAAGTGTTAACGTGTATGATTCTTATAAGAGAATATTTTGATATGCGTGCCATGATATTTTGCACCATCAGTGATTTTCTAGCATATGGTAATTTGTCAGGATAATGTACGAAAGATAGACTAGCTTGTCCTATTTGTGAAGATGACACAAGTTCGATATGGTTAAGTAATTGTAGAAAAACCGTGTACATGGGACATCGAAGATTCCTTCTGGACAATCACAATTACTGGAATAGAACAACGGGGTTTGATGGAAAAATTGAGCATGGAAAAGTAGGGGAAGAATTTGATGCATTTTCATGAGTAAGAAATTTAAATATCGTGTTGGGGAAAAAAACTAAGGGGAAAAAAACAAAGGGGAACAAAACTCATCCTGAATCATCCAACATTTGGAAAAAATATATATTTGTTTGTATGTATAAAATTTGTCGAATGTTTTAACATTTATATTTTGGTTGTATATAGATTGATGCAGAGAAAGAAAAGAAATTTAATGGAACTTAATGGCCAAGGAAAAGAAGATACTATAACCAAAGTTTTTGGACTTTAGCACGGGGGCTGAACATGGGGCGTTTCAAGCACTATAGGTAATATATAAATATAGGTTATACATTTGTTATACTATATAAATGACCATACATTTTTTAAGCAAGAAAAACTTAAAACATACATGAGTTATTAGTGTCTAAATTTATATGATGCGAATGAAGTACTTGACTTTTATGTTTAGTTACCTCAACATCTTAACCAACAATATATAAAAGCAATAAAATGGTATAAAAACAACAAAACAATTGGGGTATTGGATTTTAATAATCTCAAGTTTCACTAATTGGCCGGTAATAATCCCAACTTCAAAAATTGCCTACAACAGTCCCAACTTGTAAGATTTTGGCCACCAATGATCCTTGTCTAACTGGGTTATAACCTTGTTGGGCTAGTGACCTGCAACTTATTCCGGCGACCCGTTTTACCCCTGAAACCACCAAACGAGACCACCACCAATCATCTCCGACCTCCTGTAATCTTCTCCGCTTCTCAAAAGTTTAAAATTTCCACCATCTACGCAACTCCGGTGACCTGCAACTTATTCCGACGACCTTCTTTACCCCTGAAACCACCAAAGGAGACCACCACTTGTCATCTCCAACCTCTAGTGACCTTCTCCGCCGCTCAAAACTTCAAAAAACTAACTGGGTTATAACCCAGTTAGACAAGGATCATTGGTGGCCAAAATCTTACAAGTTGGGACTGTTGTAGGCAATTTTTGAAGTTGGGATTATTACCGGCCAATTAGTGAAACTTGGGATTATTAAAATCCAATACCCCAAAACAATTAGATTATAACATAAAAAACAACAAAAAAAATGGAATTTCTTTGTTGTTTTATTGAAGGAACAATACCTCAAATTGATCTAGTCAAATCCATGTTTAGGTATGTCTTTTTTAAATCTTTTAGAATCGAAAGACCAATATTTGTTCTTCGTTAGGTGATTTGTGATTTAAAAACCCATGTATATATAATGATGTAATATTATATGTTGAGTTTGTAGGTTATACACAAATTAAAGGACCTTTTTTCAACAATGTTATGGAAAGGGTGAAGGTGAGCCCGGGTATACACGTGGGCCGACAAAGTCAACGTGTAGACGCGAGCCCGGGATTTCCTAGCTCCAGTTGTGGTTCGGGTGCATCACATGTGATATATCCAGATATTGAGGTGATATATATATATATATATATATATATAATGCCTCTAAAAATATCAATGTGACCAATATATACCATATATTTGTTTATTTAGATATTGTATGGTTTTGTAGAGGTTATCCTATTGTGAATTATTATGGTGGTCCGGTGAGATGAGTGTTGATTTACCTTTAGCCTACGACCTTGTATATCCTAGGTCAGATTGATACTTGGATGACATCCTTCGCATGCACGAGTATTGCGTGAAGGTACAAGTCGATCATGTTCTTCCGGCATTTATGGGTATTCCGATCCCTGATGAGACTTGTATATAGGGTAAAATACGATGATGAACCAAACTTTAAGGAAGTTCATTCAATGGCCAAGAAAGGAAATTAAGGTATATTTAGTTGATAAACAAATTATATATTAGTTTATCTTTTATTATATTACTATTTACTATAATATTTGTATTACTTGTAGGTTTTGGTTGGACAAACTCACAGTGCATCTAAAGAATTTCAAACCCCACCCCAACATGTAATGCCCATAATTTCATAACTTCAAAACAACAATAAACATGCTAAAAAAATGTAAACCTTTGTTACTATAACCCATTAACTACCAAAGTAACCTTAAAGTAGTTCGAAGTAACCCATTACATCATAAGTGTTTTACTCTAACTACTATTTTAAGATAGAAATCCTAAACTTACTTACGAAATTCTAAACATTAGTTTAACATTTACAAACAAGAAGTGTTTTTGACCCGTTTGAAAACAAACTTAAACTGGAAGTGCATAAAGGGTGGTGTACTGTGTTCGATCCAAGCTCATCATCATCAAAGATGAGATTTACCTATCATTCAAAACACAAATAAGTTCATTAGTACAAACTCTTTTAACATCATAACTTTACATACCACTTCATCTTTTATTTGACCCATTAACAAATCGTAGCAAGAATTCATTCTTTTTACCATTTACTTCTTTCAACTAGCATTTTCGTTAAGAACAGATATTTCACATACCAGTTCACCATTAATAACTTTAATCCATCATGACCCGTTTACAACGAATCCCTTCATATCCGACTATAAATCTCGTTATTCATTTGTTTTGGCCCGTTCATGACGGATCATCATACATACTTCATAATTCATAATTCTATGCTTTACAACTAGCAACAATAAAATAAAGCTAATGCCGTATTCTACACTATGAATAATCAAAGTTCATACGAACTTACCGTGATCTTGCGTCGCTTGCACCTTGGTATGGCTCGTGCCTTCTTCCTTCTTTGCACCTATATGATTACCACTTCACACTTTAGCTTTCGTACAACTCAATGCATAAGCATTCTTCATTATATACTATGATGCTATTTTACCATATACACTTCTATCATCATCATCATCATCATAATACATCAATTTAACAAACACTTATGTCGTGTCACAACTAAATCTACCAAGACATTTCATCGAACACGTTGTGTGCGTATTGTGAACAAAGCATAATGTACAAGTAAATTATGCACACTTTTCCGTTTCATCCATTGATTATCATAACAAAGTTCCAACTTCATAGTTTATCATCCTAACATGTAATTTTTCTTGTTCTACAACAATTACCCAACAAAATGCCATCTACTAGATTACTTCAAACATTATCATTATACTAATTGCACATAATTCTTCTCTAAACTTCATCATTCTACAAATTCAAGTGGGTTTTACCCCAAATCATCAATACAATAAAAAATAAGCTCATTACAACCTCTACACATTGGTATTAACTATCATTCATGTTCAATTTCGTATTACATTCACAATTTATACATAACCCGTTTCATCAAACATTACTAGAACATAAAATCCGACTTAATTGGTGTTTAGAAAACTTAGGTGAACATGAATCTTAACCCATGCATAAAAATCCAGCCTTATTTCTCCTCAATTTGTTGGATTTCTTGCAAACTTTGAAGGAGAAGGGTTTCTCCTTCTGTTCTCTGCCTCTTGATCGCACACATACACTCACTTTTTTATCACAAGTATTTATTTCACGTTTACATTTCCATCCCTCATTCTTTTTGAACATGTCTTTTTCCTAGTCCACATACTAACTTGGTTATCTTTCCTTTGGTTAACTTTAATTATACAAAAATGGTTAAACTTACTATCGTTTTTCTAACTTTTCTTATGGTAAAAATTTCTATTTACCGTTTTATTTCCTTAAAGCGTCACAAATATAATATAACATTATAACATATGAAATTTGGGGTGTTACAAGTCTACCCCCCCCCCCCCTTAAAGAAGGTTTCATCCCCGAAACCTGAATACGTACCAAATAATTCCGGGTAGAGTTCCCGCATATCCTCCCCCGCTTCCCATGTAAGATCTGATCCTTTTCGATGTTGCCATTGGACTAATACTTGTCTAATGGCTTTATTGCGGATATGTTTTACTTTGTAATCTTTTATTGCCACGGGCCTTTCAACATAATTTAATTTCTCATCTACTTTGATGTCATCCAAAAGCACATATGTCGTTTCGTCCGCAAGGCATTTTCATAATTGCGACACATGAAAGGTGTTGTGAATTCCATCCAACACGGGTGGTAATTCCAATTGATATGCCACCGTTCCAATTCGAGCTAGTACTTTGAAAGGTCCAATATAACGGGGACCTAGTTCCCGCGCTTACGAAACCGAATTATTCCTTTCCATGGGGAGACCTTTAGCAACACATAATCTCCCACATGGAATTCAATTGGACGTCTTCGCCGATCTGCATAAGATTTTTGTCTATCTTGTGCTGCCTTTAGTCTTGATCTCACAATATCAATTTTTTCATTCGTTTTAGCTACAACATCTTTTGATGCAAGTTCACATTGTCCCATTTCTCCCCAACAAACCGGGGTTCTACACTTTATTCCATAAAGCATTTCATAAGGGGCCATTTTTATACTATTATGATTGCTATTATTATACAAAAATTCTAACAAAGGTAGATGATCATCCCCATTTCCCACAAAATCCAAAATACACGCCCTCAACATATCGATTAGTGTTTGGATGGTTCGCTCCGATTGGCCATTAGTTTGAGGATGGTAGGCGGTATTCATATGCAATTGGGTCCCCATTTCTTCGTGAAATTTCTTCCAACATCGAGAGGTGAACCGGGTATCCCGGTCGGACACAATAGGCACTGGAACCCCATGCCGAGATATAATTTCATTAATATAAACCTCCGCCATTCTTTCTGAATTATAAGCTTCCCGAATAGGTAAGAAATGGGCACTTTTGGTGAGGCGGTCCACGACCACCCAAATAGCATCATGTCCCTTCCTTGTCTTAGGAAGCTTAGTCACCAGATCCATCGTTATCTGCTCCCACTTCCATACCGGAATTTTCAAGGGTTGCAATTTCTCATACGGCTTTGGTGTTCTGCCTTCACTTGAGAACACGTCAAGCACTTTGCAACATATTTGACAATGTCTTGTTTCATCCCCGGCCACCAATAGTTCTTTCTCAAGTCTCGATACATTTTAGTAGCTCCCGGATGAACTGAATACCGAGACTTGTGAGCCTCATCCAAAAGCAGATCTTTCACATCACACTGCCAAGGTATCCAGACTCGACCATACCTTATTTTCATACCATCCGCATTTTATTCTAACTTATGCATGAATCCTTTCGTTCTCTCCTTCTTTGGATCTTCAGAATTTATCGACTTAACTTGAGCTTCCCGCATTCTTTCTAGAAGCTTAGGCGTGACTACCGTTCTCATAGACTTTACCCGAATTGGTGGTGGATAGTCTTTACGACTTAGAGCATCCGCCACTACGTTAGCCTTCCCCGGGTGATAATAGATGTCACAGTCTTAATCTTTAATAAATTTTAACCACCTTCGTTGTCTCATATTTAGATCTTTTGTCCGAAAAAGTATTTGAGGCTTTTATGATCTGAGTAAATTGTGCATTTACCCTGTACAAATAGTGTCTCCATATTTTTAAGGCGAACACTGCCGCCGCTAATTCTAGATCATGAGTCGGGTAGTTGCCTTTGTGTTGCTTAAGCTGCCTCGAAGCGTACGCAACGACTTTACCCCTTTGCATTAGAACACATCCCAAGCCTTGGCGTGAGGCATCGGTATACACAACCAAATCTCCCATTCTTTCCGGTAACGTCAACACCGGAGAACTTGAAAGCTTTTCTTTCAAAATTTGGAAAGCCTTTTCTTGTTCATTACCCCACAAGAACCTTTCCTTTTTCTTTGTTAATTTAGTCAAAGGCGAGGCTATCTTAGAGAAATCCTGGATGAACGTCCGATGCGTGTGTAGCGTTATATATTTTTGTTAATATTTTAAGCCCATTTTGCACATTAGTCAAGTTTTAAATTTATAAAACACGATATTTTACTAACACTAAACACACATATGGGCAAGTGCACCCATCGTGAGCGTAGTATAGCGTTGGTAAGATACCGAGGTCGTCCAAGGACACAAGAGCTTTTAGTATCGGTTTATCCTCAACGTCTAATCAAATCAATTTTTTTAGAAAAGGTTTTAAACATGAAAAATAAAACTAAAATGCTGAAAAATAAAAATAAAATAAAAACAGATAGACAAGATGAATCACTTGGATCCGACTCGCCTTTAATGTAACCTTTGATGATTTCCGCACTTTTTAAGAGATTATCTTAGTTATAGTAGTAGGCCCCTCTTTTGAAGGTGACGTTACCCTCAACCCAGTGGTTTGAGTCAGCAAGGATACAATCCCAAAGGGTCGAAATATTGAAAGATAATCAATTAAGTTATTAATGCGTAAAGTGGTAGGCCCCTTTTTTGAAGGCGACGTTACCCTCGGCTAAGTGGTTTGAGTCAACAGGGATACAATCCCAAGTAGTTGGGTTAATGTATTAATAGTAGTTTACATATGAGGGGATCAAGCTATTTGCACCACCTCCATCCAATACCAGTGGGTATTGAAGGAGGTCCTAGTAAGCTTGACCCAGATCCTTGCAGTATCTATGCACTGAACAAGGCAAGAACCTTACTAAACCATTCCCTTAACCCCCGACCAGGTAGCCAACATATCTCTATATAGACCGTAGAGATATGAATAGTGAAAATATTTTACTTTATATAGACAGTAAAGTAATGCCAAGACACCACGGACAAATGATAAAGAAGTTTCGCCTTCAACATAAGAAACTAGTTATTAAAGTCATTAATACAAAACCAAATAAAAAGTGCGAAAAGATTAAAAATCAAAAGTATTACATTAAATGCTTGTCTTCACCAAGTGATGTAAGAGACTTAGCCAAACATGGCCTTTGATTGACAAGAACTCTTACTATTAATCTTGGATCCCGAGAATACTACACACACTCTAAGGTGGATGATGGATGATGGTGGTGGATGTGGGTGTTGTAGTGGTGGTGGAGTGGTGGTGAAGTGGGAGAGAGGTGGTTTGCCAATGGATGCCTTTGAAGTAAACCAATCACCTCTATTTATAGCCTGAACAGAACTCTGGGCATGACCCCGTGGTCAGCATTTTCTCTTCCTTTATTAATTGCAAGTGTCAGCAGAGGGCCTAACACGCCCAATGCTGGGCATGACCCTGTGGTCAGTACCGTATCTGTACTATTAAGATTTGGTAAGATTCTGCAAATCTTTGCATTGACCACGCCCCGTGGTGAGTTGGACACGGCCCCGTGGTCAGTACCGTATCTATACTATCAAGATTTGGCAAGATTCTTCATATCTTTGCGTTGACCATGCCCCGTGATGGGCGTAGAAGCTTCTACAAGCTTTGTCTTCTTGTCAGGGCTGACCACACCCCGTGGTGAGCTGACCACGCCCCATGGTGAGCTGACCACGCCCCGTGGTGAGCTGACCACGTCCCATGGTGAGCTGGGCACAACCCCATGGTCAGCTGGGCACAGCCCCATGGCCAGCTTCTGCTTTTTTGTTTTTGCTTTTGCTTTGGGAGATGCTGCCGAGGGGTCAGGCATGTCACGTTTCTTCCTTTTCTTTGTATTTATGTTGGTTTTGGCTGTATATTTGTTCATTTTGTTCATTTAAGCTCATTTGATCCTGTAAATTCAAAAGGAAGACGAAAACACACTTTTTCCAACATTAGTACTAAAAAGGGGTTAGTTTTATGCCTCATTTGATGTAATTTATATGTTGCATTTTACACATATCAACCTCCTATAGTAACCAACCAAGCCTTAGAAACTTCTTACTTCACTTGGATTCCTAGGGGGAACCCATTTCATTATCGCTTCCACATTTGACGGATCTACTTGAACACCTTCCGCATTAATCACATGACCAAGAAACTGCACCTCTCTAAGCCAAAAGGCACACTTTGAGAACTTTGCATATAATCTTTTTCTTTACGGAGCATTTCTAGTACTTCTCATAATTGAGAAGCATGTTCGGTCTCGCTTCGGGAATATACCAGAATGTCATCTATGAAAACAATCATAAATCTATCTAGCATAGTTCGACATACCCGATTCATTAAATCCATAAACGCGACTGGTGTATTCTTCAACCTGAAAGACATCACTAGAAACTCGTAATGTCCGTACCGAGTTCAAAATGCAGTCTTGGACACATCTTCTTCTCTTACTCGTAGTTGGTGGTATCTCGATCGTAAATCGATTTTCGAGAACCAACTCGCTCCTTGCAATTGATCAAATAGATCGTCAACTCTAGGCAAGGGATAACGCTTCTTGACCGTCAATTTGTTTAATTCTCAATAATCGATGCACATTCGCATCGCTCCATCTTCCTTCTTCACAAACAACACAGGTGCACCCCATGGTGATACACTCGGTCGTATGAAACCTTTGTCGAGTAATTCTTGTATCTGGATCATCAATTCCCGCATTTCGGTAGGAGCTAACTGATAGGGTGCTTTAACCACCGGCTTTGCATCCAGATTTAATTCGATCCGAAATTCCACCTCACGCTCGGGTGGAAGCCCCGGTAAATCATCCGAAAACACATCCGGGTATTCATTTACAATCTTCACATCTTCCAGTCTTGGGGCCTCATGGTGGGTATCCATTACGTAGGCTAAAAGTGCCTTACTCCCGTTTTGGACGTACTTGACCGCTTGTACAAGGGTGCATAATTTGGGTTTAACTTCCCTTTCCCCATGTATCGTCACTTGTTTGCCACCAGGTGTCATCACATGAATAACTTTATTCTCACATTGAATCTCTGCATGGTTTTGGGGTAGCCAATCCATACCTACAACAAGTTTGAATTCTCCTGAAACCATCGGAACAAGATCGATATTAAATTCTTCATCATCTATCAAAATCTTACAGTTTCTACATACTTCATGTAATAGGTAACTTTTACTATTAGCTATTTCTACTTCTAGGGGCGTTAGCACCTTTTCAACCACAAAAGAATGGTGATGCAATAATTCATTGGAAACAAATGATCTACTAGCCCCGGAATCAAATAACACATACACAGGTATTGAATTAACTAAAAATATACCTGAGACAACTTCCGGGTGAGTTTTAGCTTCATTGGATATCATTTGAAACATCCTTCCTCGTGCCTTAGACGTCTCCTCTTTCTTTCCTTGCCTTTTTGCCCCTTGTTGGAGTTTTGGGCTTTCTGCTTTAACATGTCCCAGTTGAAAGCAATTATAACACGTCTTTGGATGGTTAGTGTGGCACCCGAGGAAGATCCACAGTCATCCTGATCTAACACCTTGCTGTTTTGGCTTACTTATCAAATTTTGGGATGAAATTTCTTTCAAGTTGGGGATGATGTGACAACCCAAGATCTCAAGGTCTTTTCTTTACGCATCACTTGTTTCACAATCCTGTTTTCACAATTCGTTTTACATTGTAACATGTGCACGATATATGAATGATTAAAGTGTTGTTATGTTTGGTTGTTAGATGAAACTTAGGAGTTATTTAATGTTTAGACATAGCACGTTCATGCTTCATAACTTTGGTGAATAACTAGGGTTCTTAGCCAACTTCATGTCTTGATGAAGAATGATCCTTCTCCAATGAGGTTCTTCGCAATGAGAGCATCCCATGAAGAATTGGTTCTTTGTGAGGATGCTGCAAAAGAACAATCAAACAGAACAGTTTAAACAACAAAGGTGTCCATATAACATAAGGTTTTGAATAATTCATGAAGTATATGATGATGAATGTTTATGTTTATAAAATTCTATTGGTTGCATGTTAATAATGTTGTTTGGGAATAAGGAATCTGATTTGACTCGTGTGAGTAGCAAACTCACCTGTTAAGTATTGTTATGAGACATGCATGTAAGACGAGGACTTGTATGAGATATGAGTACTTGCTATGTATTATATGATGATCTTTGCGGTGAATGCAATCTGTGAAAATACGTGATTTAATTGATTATGAAACTGATTTTATTGGTAACTACTGTTTGGAACGTGAACTTGTGTTATGAACTTGTATGAAATCTAAGCGTTTGCTATGTGTTACATGACAATGGTGTTACATGTGATTTGCTGAATACATGATCTGGATATGTGTTTACGAAACTGATCATCTTTGGTAACCTCGGTAGGGTTTGGGTGACCAACTTGGAACGGGTAATGTAACGTAACATACCGAGCAGTCTAAGGTGAGTTCACTTCTCTTGAGCATGGGTCCCGGTGGGTGGGACAATCAATGGGTATTCCTGAGAGGAATAAGTCTTTTGGGTAAAAACTGGATTGTTAGATAATACACTTATTTCCTATCACCTTAAGTCCCATCTTCTACCGAATAGTTACCTGAGAGGTAACGGGGTATTAGTTGATAGCGCTATTAGGATTGGCAACCTCACACCGTACCTGAGAGGACGGGTGTGAACTAATGGCCTTAATCATGACCAATGCTTAGATAGGGGGCATTGGGGACGAGCAAAATAATCTGGAGCCATCTTGTACGGTACTCGAGTTATTATCAACATTACTTTCGTAATTGTTAAACTGGATTAAACACTTGGTAACCAAACGTTTTCATAAAACTGTGAACTCACCAGCGTTGTCTGATACACTTGTTTGCATGCTCGCAGGTTATAGATATGTGCGGATGTGGAACTTGCTGTCTGGGAAGCTGGAGTGGTCATGGGTCGTGATACATGGAAACACGAGACGAGTTTAATAAACATCATACACTAGGTTTACGAAATACGTAACTGACAATTTATGCTTCCGCTGAACACGTTGAGTTATTCTTTATGTAATGTAACACTTTGTTTTAATGAATGAAAGTTTCTAATTAAAATCTTGTATGAGTTCAATATGATTGGTGGCTAGATCCTGGTACATCACACGCCTCACGGGGGTTTCCGCTTGGGGTATTTTTAGGGGGTGTGATAGTTTGGTATCAGAGCCACTGGTTATAGTGAACTTGGCTTTAAAATGTTTTTATAAAACCAGACTATAACCGAACAAGCTCTGAATACGACCATGACACTCAGCTCCAGATTGCAAGGTTCGTCCCTCGTTTACTTATTACACTGCATCACTAGTGTACCATCACGTATGACACTACATGTGATTGCACACTTAGCACGATGGTATGAATTCAAGTGTTACTTGTCTATGTTATGTGAATGATAGTGTGGCACTTCCTCTAGGCCTTCGTTATCCATTATTTATGATGTCCTTTGTTTTGCTACTCGAATTTGAGGAACCATATAACATAAGTTAGGAGGAACTGAGATGAGTGTGCAAATCATATTATTATTGTGGGTGCACACATAAGAATAATATGGGGTGCATGTGTGTCCCAGTGAGACCTAGCGAGTGTGAAAGGGGTTCTATTCCATTATTCGACCTATTGAGAAATTCAACAATCCATAGGGGTCATAGCGATGATTGCCTCCTATTCGAACGTAATCCTTTCACTATCCACTGAATCTCTATGAATCTCGATGATATTGAGTGTTGCTTGAACACGTACCTGAATGTTTAGCGAACCGTATAAGAATTTTAGGTGCTAGTGTGAACGTCCCTGAGTTAGTTGTTGAAGCGTCGAATGTTTGGTCTATACTTCCTCACTTTTCTCGTTTACTTGAACTCAATGAGTTGATGCCTTAGATCCAGAAATAGGGTCACCTCTGTAATTCTTTAACGACTTACCGTGCATTATACAATCAACACACAAGACCGATGGACAAGAAGTAGAACGTGATACCTTACCGACCCTAGTAATATGACGGCACTAATTTCTGACAATGAACACCAGCAGATTAATTTCAATCGAGCCCCTAACCCCAATTGGCGACCCTTGGGAGCCAACTCTTACGAACCAAACGAGGCATAAACGATGACAATTGACTAGAGTGTGGGATGTGTAATTGCTAGTGCCATGGGCAGTACCCTAGGATATGTCAAGAAATGCAGAAAGGTGGATTCTTTTGGCGGAAGACCACAGAGGTCTGTTCGCAAAGCAACAACATTAGGGACAATGGCCACGGTGACCACAAGGTACTCACAATCATAACCTTCAGCATGGAAATGAAGGTGCCTTCGACATGGATTGGCCGTTGTTAAATCAAGATGACAACAACCAAGGGAACAATGACAGTACTGGGAATCCTCGTAACGATAACAACAACAATGTAAATGATGCTCGTGGAAGGGCATTTAGGATTGGCGTGGGTGACGCCAGGGATATAGCAACATGGTGGCCTGCACGTTCTTGGTAACTAATCGTTTCATCTCTGTTCTGTTCAAACCTGATACCTCTTGAAACCAAACACATTGTAGAAGTGGTTGATGACAAGCCAATTGAAGTCTCACACGTTTGCTTAGGGTGCAAACTCAAACTTATAGGTCACGCGTTCAACATTGACTCTTTTCCCGTTACCCTTGGAAACTTTGGTGTAGTCGTCAATATGGACCGGTTGTCCAAGTATCGAGCAGTAACCTTTGTAATGATAAAAATCTCACGTATATCTCCCCCTGGTGGAGACTCACCGAATGTCAGTATCACTTTGACTATGGAAGTCAAGAAGCGATTCAGCTATCCTGCTATCTTGTCATTGGTTATAGGTACTCAGCCCGAGGTTATTGGTTAATTTCCCGAAGTGCCTTCTGAAGAACTTCCAGGATCATTTTCATATCATCAGGTAGAACCTCAGATTTGTATCACATCAGAAGCAGCCCTGATCTCTCGTATCTCTTATCGCCTCACATCAGGAAGGTTGCAAGAACTGCCTACTCAACTTCAGGAACAGCTGGACATGGGTTTTAACTAATCTAGCTCCTTGCTTTGGAGAGCCCGAGCTCTATCTGAGAAAAGAAGAACAAGTCCTTTCGTACGTGTATCGGCTATCGTAGACTCAACAAGGTGACAGTCAAAAACCGTCACCCATTACCTCACATCGACGATCTGCTTAACCAGCTGTAAGGGTCAAGCTTCTACTCGGAAATCGACTGGAGATCAGGCAATCATCAGATGGAAGTCCAAGGGGAGAGTATTACAAAGACGGCATATCGAATGCAGTACGACCATTACGATTTTGTATTCCATGACCTTCGAGTTATTCGACACACCAGCAGCCTTATGGATCACATGAATCAACTGTGTTTAATGAGATGTTTGGAATCATTTCTAGAGGAAGAAACACCATGAGCGGCACTTGTATCTTATCCAAAGAGCTTCTAAGGGAGGAGCAATTTCACGCGAAGTCTGTCTAAGTGTGACTTTTGGATTCGAGAAGTACTCATACCTGGTCACGCAGTCAACAAATTGGGGATACACTTGGATCGTGCTAAGATATACTCTATTAGGAATTGATCGGCATCGAAGAGTACTCCAGAGGTGCGGCAATTTCTTGGTCTCGCTAAGTACCATCGCAGATTCAGCAAGGGATTTTCGAAGATCACACAACTTTTACCGCTTAAACACAGCAGGGTGCTGTGTATTCGTGGAGGACAGGACAGGAGAATGTCTTTTCAGCTTTTGAAACTGTAACACCTCGAAAATTCATGTCCAATAAAATAAAGACACGTGTCATGTTATGCAAACCTGTTATGAATACGGATCCAGATAAAGATGTACGGTAGGATTTAAAAACGTCGACATGTTAATGTATACCTCTGAGCGACCTATTAATAAATCCCTAACCAGGATATATTTTATCAACATCTGAATTTTTGTTATAAATCTGGAATCCAAAATAATAAACGGGTTACAAACTCTAGACATGGATCCTATGCAAATTCTTGGTGTCTCCATCAATTTGAATCTCCCACATAGTGCCAAAGAGTGTAATTACATGCCATGGCATGCAATGGCTGGAAACATGGTCCCTATACTGACTAAAGTGCATGAGATTCGGAGTTAAAAAGGGTGCATGGTCATAGCTTGAATAAAAACAAAAATTCTGGTCTCTGGCGATAGCTTGCGCATCGCAACATCCAGGATGCTACGGTGCGCAAGGCTGCTTGAGCACCTCAACACTCAGACGGCTGTGGTGCGTAAGCGTTGCATCTGGGCGAAATTGTTGACAGCTGCCTGTATAACCGGTTGCACCGACTTATATGGTTGGTTTTCGAATCCAGGGGCTCCTATATCTGGTTTTTAGCATTATAGGACACCTGGGGACATCTTGTAACCTTCCTAGACTATGTTGGCATGATCCTAAGCTCATAGGGTTCACTATATAAGAAGATGGAAGTTGCAACATTTGGGCATTTGCACTTGCAACATTCACAACTGATTTTCTGGAGCTCTCTGATCAGCAAGCCATCTTCCTAGTGGTCCCTAATCATAATTAGGACATTTGTAAGTAGCCTTAACCCTTTCTAATCTAGTTTAGCTTAGTTAATTAACTAAAAGTCAAACCATCGTAATTAAGGTTTGACTTCGTGATTAATTAAAATGTGCTTAGTCTAATCACGAATTAAAAGTACCTTTAAGTAGGTATTTATGTGGGTAATAAACCCTTAAAAGGGTACTTCCAGATTCCCACTCTAACTATGTTAATTGTCGAGTCAAAGCTTACTTTAAAAAGTCAACAGAATGTATATTTTCAAATTAAAGCATAATTAGCAATGTAGGATACTTGCAACCTATTTGATCATTAATATAACTTGGTAATTAATGTAAGAACATGTCCCAACATGTTCAACTCGACAATTTTCAGTTTAGGTTCGGTTTGGAACCGAAAGTCACACAGTTTGACTTTTGCTTTGACTTTCAGTTCTGACCCATTTAAGCATTGTTTAGAAATGCCTTAGAGCCTTAATTGAACCAGGTTTCATATTAGTGTAACCCCCTGAGGTCACATAACTTGGTTCATTAGTTATCCGATTCATATGCATGTTTCCGATTAATGCTTAAATATTGACTATTATGCCCTTTTGACTATAAAACGTGATTTTTGAAAATGTAAAAGAGAAGAAACCTTAGTTACTGATTTATAAACTTGCACCTAAAATTTGACATCAGTTTGACGTCTAGATTAAGAGTTATGCTCATTAGCGTAAATTGAAAGCTTTATGTTATTTAATCGGCGTAATTAGCGTATAGCCTATCTAAACCCACTTTTTGATATCAAACTTTTTACCCACTGATCTAATATAATATTTTGGGATTTTTGGAGATTTTTATTTAATTTTTGGCTGAGCATAACATAGGTCTCTAAGTTTGATTCGGTTTATGTCGGTTTTGCCCTTTTAAGCCATAAAATGAGTTTTACAAATCCTTTTGACCCCAAACCTTTTTCTACTGATTTAATTTGATAAATACAATATTTTGAGCCTTCTGGAAGTATAAAATTATCAGCTTTCCCTTGAAAACCCGGAAATGGCTCCAAATCGCCTTTTTAAGCGTTTTTAACGCATAGTATGTGCTAAAACCATATTAAACATATAAGGTTGATACCTACTGATATTTTTTGTATATTTTTATATAATAACAGTAAGTTAAAGTTTTTGAACTCAGGTTTCCAGTTTTGACCTTTTAAGCCTAAGTGAAATTACCAAAATACCCCTAAGGTGCATAGTTTGGTTTTAAATGATAAGTTTCACATATAGGTCATACCCTACTGATAGGGCTGCAAACGAGCCGAACGAACACGAACACGGCCTTGTTCATGTTCGTTTGTTAAGGATTTCATGTGTTCACGAACAGTTTATGAACACTTACCGAACGAGATTTTTTGTTCGTGTTCGTTTGTTAAGGAAATGAACTTGTTCGTGTTCGTTTGTAAATTTAGGTACCGAACACAAACGAACGTTCATGAACGCACACGGACGCAAACAAACACAAACAAACGTTAATGAACATAAACAAACACAAACGAACATATATTTACTTTCGAAGATGATCATAACAAAAAACACTAAGTAGATCCACCCAAAATATACCAAGCTAATTATCCAAACTTGAGTAGCTTAATGTGACAAAGAAGTTATTTCTATAAATGCATCAGCTATTTAATCTATTTATATAACTTAACTTTAATGGAAATAATGTGACAAAGAACCTTACATGAGTGGGAACGGTGTTGAACGATGGTGATTGACAGAGGAACGACGGAGGGAGCGGAGGAGAGAGCGGCGCTTGGTCGATGGCAGAGAAAATGGGATCCAGATTCTGGAACGGCGCTAATAATGCTTAGGGTTTTTGTACTTTCAAACTTTCAATTGTATATTCTGGTAGACCTTAGGTGATAATGAAATATCTAACAAATAACCAATAAAATATAAGTTGGGCCATACAATATAATATAATATAAGTTGGGTAATAAAATATTATATATATATATATATATATATATATATATATATATTCCTATACACAAACGAACACGAACATACAAACGAACACAAACGAACGTAAACGAACACGTTACCGAACGTTCACGAACACAAATGAACGAACACGGTCTTTGTTCATGTTCGTTCATTTAACTAAACGAACGCATTTTTTTGTTCGTGTTCGTTCATTTATTAAATGAACGAACACAAACGAACTTCCCGCCGAACGGTTCATGAACTGTTCGGTGAAAGTTCAGTTCGTTTGCAGCCCTACCTACTGATATAACATGTTAAATTAAGTGTATTTACTGTATAAATCAGACCTGTAACTCAGATTACTAATTAAACTCTTTTATAATCTTTTAAATGACCAAAATGCCCTTATGAGGCATAAGTTGAGTTTAAATTCATTTGGGGCATAATAGAAGATATCTTACTGATATTATAACATATTTAAGGTATATTAACTCAGGGAACTTGCATATGACTCTTATGGTTAACCGTAACGCTCTTTTCGCGTTCGGTTCGGTTTATGTAACTAGTTTGCATAAATTGACCGAAACGGGTCAAACATTATCATTTTTGTCTCAAAATCCAGAATGTGTTTAGTATACCCATATTATACAAGTCTTCAAACTTGTCGGGTCTAAATCACATTCTATCCGGTCTACGCTTAATCGTGCGTTTGAACCGTATCTTCCTTTAAAACTAACCGGTCTAAGCTTAGACTTAAATAAAGACCCGTTAGAAGTCTAATAGGTTATTATAAACCTTTTGTTCCAGAATAGAAGAACCAGTAAAAGCTACCCGCACTCGCTAATTGTGATTTATACTTACAAAGGTAAATACTTTTAACTTATTTTCCCTATACGGGCTTGGGGTACGGTATATAAAATACCGCTTGGTCCGGCATTGAATCTTTAATCGAATAGAGGTTAAATCATTGATATGCTATGTTTTGAAATGTTTTGTTTGCTTAAAGCCTTTGGGGGGTTAATGACCATGTCCCGGATATCCTTGGCATCATCTTACGAGATGGCCACGACCTTAGCAAGGGGTGTAGGCGTATACCCGTCAGTGCCTAACCAAATAATGTGGTGTGTCTATTAATCTTTAACCCTTTCTACGGATCGGGCTACTGAACGCATAAGTAACATGTAATTCGTTTACAAGGATTATATTCATATAATTATCCCAAGTTATAAAACGTTTTGTGCCACGTGCATTCAAATCAATTTTCAACCTTTTTAAAATGAGTCAGTTAAATTATATTTACCAGTGTAAACTGACGTATTTTCCAAAAGGTTAAGTGCAGGTACTACTCGTACTAGGCTGGCTGTCTTCTAGCGTCCGCAACAAGTCTCGCAAGCTTGGATGTTAATAAAACTGTTGAACAATATCTTCTTTTATTTTGATCCGCCTGTGGATCCGTTTCAACTACTCGTGATATTTAATATTACATTTTATTAAAGTTGAAATGAATCTATCTTTGCTTCCGCTGTGCATTTATATATTGTGTTGTTTGTCCATGATGATATCAACTACGTCACTATACTCCCCACCGGTTATACGTGGAAAATTAGGGGTGTGACAGGTTGGTATCAGAGCCAACTCTGAGTGAATTAAACACTAGCCTTTTGTGTTTAATCTCAGTTACACAATTGCACATTCCTCGATTCTCGAGTCTAGACAAAGAACTTAGGAATTTTCCAAATTTTTGGTTTTATTTCTAACTTTGTCTTATATATATTTTCTTGTTGTACCACTTGTTTGTTTTTGACAGGTTGACAAAATGCCACCGCGGATGAGAGGAAGAGGAAAAGGAAAAGGGCCACTTGTCGCCCCAAACGACCATGAAGCCGGACCTTCACACCGGCGAACACCTTCTGATCCCCACAACCCAGGTCCTCATGATCTCTGGAGGACTATTGTTGAACCAGCTAGGCGCTCAGTTTCACTGAGTACCTCTCCTTCTATCCCACACTCTTTCGGGCCTCATTCTGAAAATGAGCCCCACAACTCCCACCAGTCCTACATTCCTCTTCAAGGACATGACTCACCCTTTGACCACCTGTCGCCTGTTTTCCAAGGCCAATTTAACCCTGCTGACTACTTTGGAGCACCAGTGGGTTTCAACCCACTTGGACCTGAAGATCATTTTTCCGGTGGCAACGCAATGGATATAGACGAGGACACCGATCCTGCAATGCCACCATCCGGGACACCTAACCATCCCATTGAAATTTCAGATGGGTCACCGTTTGTGGGATCACCGTATAATGGTCCTGACAGCTACGAGGAGAGATTCTGACTGTGTGACTGGGCGTTTACCCCCAGTTACCACAGCTCTCCCCTGCACCAGCCACACCACAGCTCTCCCCTACACCAGCCGCATCACAACTCTCCCCTGCACCACCACCAGCAGCCACAGCAGCAGCAGAATCCTTCCGAGGATTCCCGACTTGTAGCGGTCACTCCGCCACCACAACCACCTCAGCTTCAGCCTCCCTCGCCCCCGAGGAGAAGGAGAACGACCGTGCGAATATCCGCACGAGGGGGAGTGCGCATCAGCACCCCTCCACTTTCAAGTGGCAGCCGATACTCGCCAGTCCACGAAGAACCAGAGATGGGAGAATCTTCACACCCCGTCTCAGAAGTGAACTCTGCACCAGTTGCGCCACCACCACCACTGGGTTTTGGAGACCCAATACCGACTTTGCAGAGGATCCCTACTGGATAGCAGCAAACACCAACACTCTCCATCCGGAAGGTCCCTACGGAGGTCCCTGGGCTACGGGACACTCGACCTACGGATACCCACCATATGGGTATCAACAACCGCCTCCTCAACCTCCGCATTATCAGCAACCCCCTCAGGCACCGGCGATGTCACCGCCACAAATTCAAGAAATCCTTCAAGGGATAAATGAGGTGTGACAAGAGGTGCGGCATGAATTGCGGGAAGAACGTAGGCATAACCGGGGGATGTTCAAGAAAATGGTGGATTTGATCAAGGGAAAAAGCAAGAAGGATCGTTAAATCCTTTGTTTGTATGTTTAGTTTAGTGTTGTGATCATGTCCCTATGAGGACATTTATTTATGTACTCTGCCCCTGCGTGGGCATATTTCTTCTTTCTGTTCTGCCCCTGCGTGGGCATGTTTTTCTATTTGACCCCTGCGTGGGTTTGTTTTGTTAGTTGGCCCCTGCGTGGGCATGTTGTTTGTGTAAAAGTACCGTTTAGGGCAGTTTGTACTTGTTTAATTATTATTTGGAATGGTTAATTCAAGTTTTTCATTTTAAATTATGTGCATGAATATAATATATGAAGAAATGAAAAATAACATTTATTATTTTGATTTACCATTTTGATAATTATAAGGATCTTAAAAGGTAAAACCTTGCTTTTATGGTAAAACCTGTTTAAAAAGATTCAAATCTCTGTTAACATCTGCAAACATGTTAACATTCTTGGCTAATGTGATCCGCAAAATCACACATGTCACCCTGTTATAATTATTCCAAATTCCTTATTATTATTTAAACATCTGTTTGTGATGTATTGCCTACGGGCTATAACCAATGTCATATAAGACAAAAGACAGTCGTAGATTATAAAACTCCCTGTCTAGAAAGGTAATGAACCTTGATTTAAACCCTAATAACTAGATCTTATAAGATCTGACTCTATAATTTAGAATTGTCCTCGTGACTAGGCCTATTGTGCCAATATTTTATTTCATTCTGGGATAAGGGTTCTAATAGAAAGTCCTGAATGAAATTACTTAACAAATTAACTAGTATGGCTTTTTAATTACCATGGTTAATTATCAAGATGACATGACATATTATATTCCTCGAATGAATCATTGTCATCATATTATGTATCAGTTAAACTACATGGCCAAGTCAGAGGAGATAAACAGTCATTCGGCGGAAAACCCTGAAAATGCCAAAATACTAGTAACTGGTGCGGAGCTGCAAGCATTAGTAGAAAATGCTGTTACCAAGGCAATAAATAGGCAGTTTAGTGAAGAAAGCGGGACCCGGAATAGGACCCGATCCGCACCACATTCCAAGCCAAAGGTTCATTCTGAGGCTCATAGCAAGCCACCTTCTAAAAAGGATGAACCCAAGAAGAATGATGATCGACACTCATCAAATCAAAATAGTGTTCCCTTAAAAAAGGTGGAGTTTGATGCTAAACCTCATACCAAGTCATGTACCTACAAGTACTTTGTTTCTTGCAAACCCCGGGACTTCACTTTGGAGAAGGGAGCGGTAGATTGTATGACTTGGATAGATGAAATGGACACGGTAGTTGACATCAGCGGATGTGCTAAAGGACGTAGTGAAATATGTATCCCAGTCGTTCAAAGGAGAAGCACTGGCATGGTGGAAGTCACTCATCCAAGCTGCTGGAAAGATCCCACTCTACAACTTGTCATGGGATCAGTTCGTTGCTCTTATTAAAGAGAATTATTACCCGCAGCACGAAGTCGAAAGAATCGAATCAGACTTCCTATCATTGGTGATGAAGAATTTGGACTGTCAGGCTTACCTCACCACTTTCAGTACCTTATCTAGGATGGTTCCGTACTTAGTAACCCCAGAGCCGAAAAGGATTGCTCGCTTCATCGGGGGTTTAGCCCCGGAAATTAAAGCTAGTGTTAAGGCATCAAGGCCTGCTACCTTCAGATCAGCTGCTGATCTATCTCTATCTCTAACCTTGGACGTAGTCAGGTTGAGATCACTCAGGAATTCAGAAGAAGGTAAGAGGAAGCGTGAGGACGACACGTCACGAAGATCGAATAAGAAGCACCGAGGAAATGATGACCACAAGAAAGGGTCGGGGTTTAAGAAAGATGGGCAACAATCGGGAGATAAGCCCAAATGTAAGATTTGCAAAAAGCACCATTTTGGGAGGTGCCGACTTGAGTCGAAATCCCAGTCTCAGCCGAGACCCTGTGGGATTTGCAAATCTACGGAACATAAGACTTTGGAGTGTAAGAAGCTGAAAGATGCGACATGTTACGGTTGCAATGAAAAGGGGCACATTAAGTCCAATTGCCCAAAGAACACCAAGAAAACCGAGGATGGGAAAAAGACCAATGCAAGGGTCTTCAAGATGGATGCTAAGGAAGCGGTTCAAGATGACAACGTGATTACAGGTACTTTTCTCGTAAATGATGTTTATGCTAGAGTATTGTTTGATTCTGGAGCAGATAAGTCTTTTGTTGATGATAAGTTCTGTAAGTTGTTAAACCTACCTGTTAGAACCTTAAGTGTGAAATACGAAGTGGAATTAGCTGATGGAACCATAGAAACCGCCTCAACTGTGTTAGATGGATGTGTTATATCCATTAGGAACCACTCTTTTCCTTTGTCCTTACTTCCCTTTAAGCTAGCCGGTTTTGATGTAGTTATAGGTATGGATTGGTTATCACATAACCAAGCCCAGATTGTGTGCAACAGAAAGCAAGTGGTAGTCAAAACTCCGTCTGGTGAGTCGCTTACCATTCAGGGGGATACCCAGCATTGATTGCCTGAGCAAGTGTCCATGCTCAAGGCATCTAGATGCTTGAAGAAGGGCTGTGTCATTTATATGGCACAAGTTACTATTGATGAGCAGAAACCCAAGATTGAAGACATCCCTGTCATTTCGGAATATCCTGAAGTGTTCCCTGAAGAACTACCTGGCTTACCACCAGATAGGCAAGTAGAATTCCGAATTGACATCATTCCTGGAGCAGCACCTGTTGCTAGAGCGCCTTATAGGTTGGCACCAACAAAGATGAAGGAGTTAAGAACACAATTAGATGATCTGCTAGCCAAAGGTTTTATTAGACCTAGTTCGTCCCCTTGGGGAGTGCCGATCTTGTTTGTCAAGAAGAAGGATGGATCGATGCGTCTGTGCATCGATTACCGTGAGCTTAATAAGGTCACTATCAAGAATAGGTATCCTTTGCCCAGGATCGACGATCTGTTCGATCAATTACAAGGGGCAAGCTACTTCTCTAAGATCGATTTGAGGTCAGGCTATCATCAGTTGAAGGTCAAGGATGAAGATGTGCACAAAACTGCATTTAGGACTCGTTATGGACATTACGAGTTACTAGTGATGCCTTTGGGCTCACTAATGCACCAGCCGCATTCATGGATCTCATGAATCACGTCTGCAAGCCTTATCTGGATAAATTTATCATCGTCTTTATTGACGACATCCTTATTTACTCGAAGAACCAAGCCGATCACGAGAAACATCTTCGCTGTATTCTTAAACTTCTACACCAAGAGAAACTCTACGCCAAATTTTCGAAGTGCGAATTCTGGCTTCGAGAAGTCCAATTCCTTGGACATGTGGATAGTGAGCGTGGTATCCAAGTAGATCCCGCTAAGGTAGAAGCAGTTATGAATTGGCAAGAGCCAAAGACACCTACTGAGATTCGCAGTTTTCTGGGTTTAGCAGGATACTATAGGCGATTTATCGAAAACTTCTCAAGGATTGCTGCGCCCCTAACTTCGTTGACACGTAAGAAGGTTAAGTTTGATTGGGGCCCTAAGCAGCAGGAATCCTTTGACATTCTCAAGAAAAAGTTGAGCAATGCACCAGTATTAATGTTGCCCGATGGAATTGAAGAATTCGTAGTGTATTGTGATGCATCACACACTGGTATGGGCTGTGTGCTCATGCAGTATGCTTCACGACAGCTAAAGGTACACGAGAAGAATTACACCACCCATGATTTGGAATTGGGTGCCGTTGTATTTGCATTAAAACTTTGGAGGCACTACTTGTATGGGACTAAGTGTGTGATATATTCAGATCACAAGTGCCTTCAACACTTGTTCAATCAGAAGGACTTGAACATGAGGCAGCGACGCTGGATGGAAACTTTAAATGATTACGACTGTGAGATAAGATACCATCCAGGCAAAGCAAATGTAGTTGCTGACGCCTTAAGCAGAAAAGAAAGAGTGAAGCCGATAAGAATCAATGCCAAGCGCATTGAAATAAGGAACAGTTTGAACGAAAGGGTGTTAGCAGCACAGAAGGAAGCTGTGTTGGAAGCTAACTATCCTGAAGAAAAGCTAGGAGTAACTGAGGAGCAGTTATCCTATGACAAAGACGGAATGCTAAGATTGAATGGACGAATATGGGTTCCAGTTTATGGAGGACTTCGAGATGTTATCCTCTAGGAAGCCCACAGTTCCAAATATTCCGTTCATCCTGGAGCTGATAAGATGTACCAGGATCTAAAGGCAAACTACTGGTGGATTGGTTTGAAAAAGTCTGTAGCTGCCTATGTAGCTAAATGTTTGACTTGTGCGCAAGTCAAAGCTGAGCATCAAAAGCCGCCAGGTTTGCTACAACAGCCTGAAATTCCCACATGGAAGTGGGAGATGGTGACGATGGATTTCATCAACAAGTTGCCAAAGACAAGGAAGGGAAATGATACTATATGGGTCATAGTGGATAGACTGATGAAGTCAGCACATTTCCTAACCATTAAGGAAACTTACAGCTCAGACATGTTAGCTCAATTGTACGTAGATAAGATTGTAGCTCTGCATGGTGTACCAGTGTCGATTATCTCTGATAGAGATACGAGATACACCTCTCATTTTTGGAAAAGTTTCCAATAGTCTTTAGGCACGCGCTTGAATTTTAGTACGGCTTACCATCCACAGACGGACGGACAGAGTGAGCGTACCATCCAAACATTGGAAGACATGCTTCGTGCATGCGTGATTGATTTAGGTGGCAGTTGGGATAAGCATCTGCCATTGGTCGAGTTCTCCTATAACAATAGCTACCATACTAGTATTAAGGTTGCGCCCTTTGAGGCATTATATGGTAGAAAATGCAGAACACCTATTTGTTGGGCGGAAGTAGGAGACGTTCAATTGTCAGGACCAGATTTGGTCTTTGAAACGACGGACAAGATTGTCCAGATTCGCGATCATTTGAAAGCTGCCAGGGATAGGCAGAAAAGCTATGCGGATCCAAAGCGTAAATCTTTTCACTTCGAAGTAGGTGACAAGGTGTTGCTTAAAGTATCACCCTGGAAGGGAGTGATGCGATTTGGTAAGAAAGGCAAGTTAAGCCCGAGATACATAGGACCTTTCGAGGTTATCGAACGCGTCGGGTCAGTTTCCTATAAGTTAAACTTGCCTGACGAGCTCAGTGCCATCCACAATGTTTTTCATATCTGCAATCTAAAGAAGTGTCTGGCTGATGACTCGCTAGTCATACCGCATACAGATGAGAGCCTGAAATTTGTGGAAAAACCATTGTCGATTGAGGATCGACAGGTAAAGAAGCTTCGAAGGAAGCATGTGCCTATCGTGAAGGTTAAATGGGATGCCCGCAGAGGTCCCGAATATACTTGGGAGGTAGAGTCTACCATGAAGGAAAAATACCCTCATTTATTCCAGTTAATCTCGAGGTCGAGATTTCTTTTAAGGGGGTGAGGATGTAACACCTCGGAAATTCATGTCCAATAAAATAAAGACACGTGTTATGTTATGCAAACGTGTTATGAATACAGATCCAGATAAAGATGTACGGTAGGATTTAAAAACGTCGACATGTTAATGTATACCTCTGAGCGACCTATTAATAAATCCCTAACCAGGATATATTTTATCAACATCTGAATTTTTGTTATAAATCTAGAATCCTAAATAATAAATGGGTTACAAACTCTAGACATGGATCCTATGCAAATTCTTGGTGTCTCCATCAATTTAAATCTCCCACATAGTGCCAAAGAGTGTAATTACATGCCATGACATGCAATGGCTGGAAACATGGTCCCTATACTGACTAAAGTGCATGAGATTCGGAGTTGAAAAGGGTGCATGGTCATAGCTTGAATAAAAACAAAAATTCTGGTCTCTGGCGATAGCTTGCGCACCGCAACATCCAGGACGCTACGGTGCGCAAGGCTGCTTGCGCACCTCAACACTCAGACGGCTGCGGTGCGTAAGCGTTGCAACTGGGCGAAATTGTTGACAGCTGCCTGTATAACCGGTTGCACCGACTTATATGGGTGGTTTTCGAATCCGGGGGCTCCTATATCTGTTTTTTAGCATTATTGGACACCTGGGGACATCTTGTAACCTTCCTAGACTATGTTGGCATGATCCTAAGCTCATAGGGTTCACTATATAAGAAGATGGAAGTTGCAACATTTGGGCATTTGCACTTGCAACATTCACAACTGATTTTCTGGAGCTCTCTGATCAGCAAGCCATCTTCCTAGTGGTCCCTAATCATAATTAGGACATTTGTAAGTAGCCTTAACCCTTTCTAATCTAGTTTAGCTTAGTTAATTAACTAAAAGTCAAACCATCATAATTAAGGTTTGACTTCGTGATTAATTAAAATGTGCTTAGTCTAATCACGAATTAAAAGTACCTTTAAGTAGGTATTTATGTGGGTAATACCGAAAGTCACACAGTTTGACTTTTGCTTTGACTTTCAGTTCTGACCCATTTAAGCATTGTTTAGAAATGCCTTAGAGCCTTAATTGAACCAGGTTTCATATTAGTGTAACCCCCTGAGGTCACATAACTTGGTTCATTAGTTATCCGATTCATATGCATGTTTCCGATTAATGCTTAAATATTGACTATTATGCCCTTTTGACTATAAAACGTGATTTTTGAAAATGTAAAAGAAAAGAAACCTTAGTTACTGATTTATAAACTTGCACCTAAAATTTGACATCAGTTTGAGGTCTAGATTAAGAGTTATGCTCATTAGCGTAAATTGAAAGCTTTATGTTATTTAAACGGCGTAATTAGCGTATAGCCTATCTAAACCCACTTTTTGATATCAAACTTTTTACCCACTGATCTAATATAATATTTTGGGATTTTTGGAGATTTTTATTTAATTTTTGGCTGAGCATAACATAGGTCTCTAGGTTTGATTCGGTTTATGTCGGTTTTGCCCTTTTAAGCCATAAAATGAGTTTTACAAATCCTTTTGACCCCAAACCTTTTTCTACTGATTTCATTTGATAAATAAATTATTTTGAGCCTTCTGAAAGTATAAAATTATCAGTTTTCCCTTGAAAACCCGGAAATGGCTCCAAATCGCCTTTTTAAGCGTTTTTAACGCATAGTATGTGCTAAAACCATATTAAACATATAAGGTTGATACCTACTGATATTATTAGTATATTTTTATATAATAACAGTAAGTTAAAGTTTTTGAACTCAGGTTTCCAGTTTTGACCTTTTAAGCCTAAGTGAAATTACCAAAATACCCCTAAGGTGCATAGTTTGGTTTTAAATGATAAGTTTCACATATAGGTCATACCCTACTGATATAACATGTTAAATTAAGTGTATTTACTGTATAAATCAGACTTGTAACTCAGATTACTAATTAAACTCTTTTATAATCTTTTAAATTACCAAAATGCCCTTATGAGGCATAAGTTGAGTTTAAATTCATTTGGGGCATAATAGAAGATATCTTACTTATATTATAACATATTTAAGGTATATTAACTCAGGGAACTTGCATATGACTCTTATGGTTACCCGTAACGCTCTTTTCGTGTTCGGTTCGGTTTATGTAACTAGTTTGCAAAAATTGACCGAAACGGGTCAAACATTATCATTTTTGTCTCAAAATCCAGAATGTGTTTAGTATACCCATATTATAAAAGTCTTCAAACTTGTCGGGTCTAAATCACATTCTATCCGGTCTTCGCTTAATCGTGCGTTTGAACCGTATCTTCCTTTAAAACTAACCGGTCTAAGCTTAGACTTAAATAAAGACCCGTTAGAAGTCTAATAGGTTATTATAAACCTTTTGTTCCAGAATAGAAGAACCAGTAAAAGCTACCCGCACTCGCTAATTGTGATTTATACTTACAAAGGTAAATACTTTTAACTTATTTTCCCTATACGGGCTTGGGGTACGGTATATAAAATACCGCTTGGTCCGGCATTGAATCTTTAATCGAATAGAGGTTAAATCATTGATATGCTATGTTTTGAAATGTTTTGTTTGCTTAAAGCCTTTGGGGGGTTAATGACCATGTCCCGGATATCCTTGGCATCATCTTACGAGATGGCCACGACCTTAGCAAGGGGTGTAGGCGTATACCCGTCAGTGCCTAACCAAATAATGTGGTGTGTCTATTAATCTTTAACCCGTTCTACGGATCGGGCTACTGAACGCATAAGTAACATGTAATTCGTTTACAAGGATTATATTCATATAATTATCCCAAGTTATAAAACGTTTTGTGCCACGTGCATTCAAATCAATTTTCAACCTTTTTAAAATGAGTCAGTTAAACTGTATTTACCAGTGTAAACTGACGTATTTTCCAAAAGGTTAAGTGCAGGTACTACTCGTACTAGGCTGGCTGTCTTCTAGCGTCCGCAACAAGTCTCGCAAGCTTGGATGCTAATAAAACTGTTGAACAATATCTTCTTTTATTTTGATCCGCCTGTGGATCCGTTTCAACTACTCGTGATATTTAATATTACATTTTATTAAAGTTGAAATGAATCTATCTTTGCTTCCGCTGTGCATTTATATATTGTGTTGTTTGTCCATGATGATATCAACTACGTCACTATACTCCCCACCGGGCCCACCGGTTATACGTGGAAAATTAGGGGTGTGACAGAAACCCAACTCTACAATGCACTGAGTATTGTCTTTACCCGAGGGTACGTGTGATCTTGTGATGTACCATGATGGTCCGAATCGGAGTCTCAGTTATACGCCGATGCAACGCGAGAAAGTGATGGTTTACATAGTAGATTTACGAGAAGAATTGCACGACTCACAACCTGGGGTGGAAGCCATGATATTTGGATTTAAGTTGGAGGCATTACTTGGACGGTACCAAATGCACAAGTTAGACCGATCACAAGGGCCTCCCGCATACCTTTGATTCGAAAGAGCTAAACAGGTGACGGCGTCGCTGAATGGAACTCTTGAACGATTACGACTGTGAAACCTAAACGTGCACGAGCCTTGTAGCTCACCATCGACTATAACCTACCTGATTAGATTCATTCTGCCCAAACCGAAGCATTCAAGGAAGAGAATCTTCAAGCTGAACCTATGCGGGGCATGGGGAAACAACTTATAGCAAAAGTCGTACGGTATCCGCTACCTTATAGGGCGTATATGAGTCCCACCATACGGCAACCTGTGGGAAACTTGTATTGGGCGAAGCGCACAAGTCTCGATATTCCACTCGTCTGGATTTTTGTTGGAATGTATTAGGATCTAAGGATCTTGTACTGGTGACTGGGCGTTAAGGCTCACATGATAATGTATGTGAACGATGTTTAACTTGTGCGAAAGTCAAGGTGTAATATCAGAAACCCTCTGGTTTGTGTCAACAACCAGAAGCACCCATATGGAAATGGGAACAGACTGGCATGGATTTTTTCACAGGACTACCTAAAACTCGAAACGAAAATGATACCACCTGGGTGAACGTTGACTGACTCACGTAACCAGCACACTTTCTTGCAACCAAGGAAACTGACGAGTCTTCGCAGCTTGTGAATATTTCTCTGAGAGAGGCGGTTCCTAGGCACGGGGTGCCAACTTCTATTACCTCTGATCGTGGTCCGTATTTATATCCAACTTGTGGTAGACGATGCACAAACCTTTTGTCTCATATGTAGACAGGAGAACTGCTTATCGTCCTCTGACGGAATGGCTAAAGTGAGCAAACCATCTAAACAACTAAAGACATGCGGTGAGCATGTGTGATTGAATTTGGTAAAGGTTAGGAAAGACACATACCCTTGGTAGAGTGTTCCACCAACGACAGTTATCATTCTAATATTCAAGCAGCTTCGTTCGAGGCATGCTACGGGCAGAAATGCTGATCTCCTCTTTGTTGGATTGAGGAGGGTGACAACCTAATCACAGGTCCAGGACTTGTACTCGAAACTCTTGGGAAGATTGTTTAGATCGGAAATCGTATGGCGGCAGCGCATGACTGTTAGAAAAGCCGTTAAGCGTAGGAAACCCTTAGAATTCGTAGAGGGCAATTATGTTGCATTGGAAGTTTCACCCTGGGAGGCTGAGGTGCGCTTTGGAAAGCAGCAAACTTAATTCACGATATGTTAGGCCATTCGGAATTCTAGAGAGAATCGGCAAGGAGGCCTACAAATTCGAGTTATCTTACAAACTGGGCAACGTTAACGTTGTTGTTCACGTCTCAAATCCGAAGAAGTGTTTGTCCGACGGAACACTTGCGGTCTCTTTACAAGAACTATAGGTCGATGATAAGTCGCAGTGTGTTGAGAAATCTATTGAAATCATGGACTGTGTCACACCCCAAAAACGTCGCAGCGGAATATAAAACGTAGTGGTGACGGAAGTTGGTGCCCATTTATATCTTGTATATCGATGCATTTAATTTTTGGACATTTTAATTTATTTTAAACATAAGTTATTTAAACGTTGCGTTTTACGACATGACTACATAGTTAAGTTGTTTTTGATCCTCACGGATCTTATTACATACGTCCCAGGAAGTTTAAAAGTTGTCCAACATTTTCAAACAAACAACATGCATCATTCAAACACAAGATACGCCATGATTCCCGAAGCCGAACTCAAGTACCTGTAGAACACGTTAAAAAATCAAGTGTCAACACAAAGGAAGGTGAGTTCACATATTCACATACAAACAATATTATTCCAAGGAAAACTTTCTGATTAGGTGTTTATTTGAAAACATCCATATAATATTTAGAAAGTCCGTTTTACTTCCTTAATAAAATCCATGGGTCATCCGTCGCAGTTCAAGAACCCAACACTATAGTTAATACCCAGGTTTTGTATATTAAATTATTGCGTCAATTTTCAGACTCGTATGTTAGCTAGACGATACGAACTATATATTAACCATGCAGGGATAATCAAAGCTAGACAATAAACATAATATCAATTCGTCGTTTGACTTGACACGGGGCGACCGGTCACGACGGGGTTGTCAACCCAATAGATCTACCAACAATTCATCGCGTGTAATACTTAAATGATTAAACGACATCATGGGCGCAAGGTTCTCTTGAAGAACAATATGATGTCTACCGCACGTACAATATATATATCCTACTAATATGACAATTTAATACACGTAATTGTACGAATCCCCTGAATCTCCATCATTCGAGACCCAGGCCGGCATCCGTCCCATCTATACGGTCATGTTTCGCCTAGGAAATACCGTATCTTCCCAATTTCCGACATTCATTCATAAAAAACGTTTCTACTTTGAAACGAATGACTTATCAAATTTTATATATTTTCAACGAAAATATATATTTTATATTAAAAGGTATGTTTTATTTCGAAAACATTATAAAACCCTTTTATTGACGTGTTCTACCCCCAAAATATATACAAAGCAGTAAAAAGAGGGGTTTAGTGACACTCACAATTGGGTGCGTATTTTAATAGCGCAATCCCAGAGATTGATTTTCTACACGTCCTAATATAGGAGCGATTCTAAATCAATATACATAACAAAAAAAATCCTAAGTTTCTCCGTTTCTTAAAATTATCACATAACTTTGAGATTTTCTTGAAAAGTTATCATTTTTTATTATGTTGGCATGTTAATATATATATATGAGTCCATATATATATATGATTTTGCAACTTGAACGATTTTATTGGTGACCATTATTGTTTAAATCCGTTAACTCTCCCGTTTATACGCAATATATCTACGGTTTGAGCATCGGAATATATATATATAAACGTTCATATAATTTAACACTGAGACACGCGAAATCTTGTTAACTTATCTATTTTGTCATTTTTAAAGCAAATATACATAAAACATCTCATAAGTACCAAATTTTATGCTCGACAAACAAGTTACACATTTAACGCGATTTTCATCGTTTCTACCGCACAAAACGTACAAGCATACTAGCGTAAGCTAGATTTCTAACATCGTGTTAAAAACTTAACATATTTTCATATTCTTATGTTTAAATCACTTAACATATTTTGCCACATAAAGTTTACCCAAAATTTTACCCACACTACTGTACATTGAAAAATACGTATTTTAGCGATTCGGTAACGTTTTCGGGAGTTGGAAGTCACGTATGACCAACCAAAGACCAAGTAAACTTAAAATTAGTTAAAATAATTATTTTTAAACTAAAAACATCAGTTTATTTACTGATCTAAATCAGTTTTACAAAAATCACTCGAAAAGCCGATTTTTGACCGTTTTAACGCATAGTTTTACGTTAAACGTTACTATAACCATCCCAACTCGAAACGATTTGATATTTTAACATAATACATGTTATTTACTGATTTAAATAGTGGTTATAATCAGATTAGTGCAGTTTTTATTTAAGTCACATAAATCATGCGATTTCACGTATTTTACAACCTTTAATGCACCAAGCACAACATGCAAAGCTAGCAAACATTATGACAAAGTTATATGTCACTAAACACTTTAAAATAACTTTATTTTAGTGTTTATAATCTATCCAAAATAAATTTTTATTAAATCATACCCAAATCACCTTTTTATAAACATTTATCTTCATGCATGATCTAGTTAGTGCCTCTAGTATAACCATATCTTAACATCTTCATCCAACATGACCTTAAATGCATCAAAGACCATATTTATGTCATGTTATTCTAAATAAAAACATATTCATTTCATCATTATTAAATCATTTTCACATAAATGCAAACATTCCTTCTTTTATTTAAATATGACAAAACTTTGTGTATGCATTTACATATATATACATACATATACGACACACACATATACATACATGTATAAACTTCCAAAACTTTACTTTTTAACACATCTATTTCAAATCATGGAACCTTTTTGAGAACATTCTTTTAAGACACCTCTACAACACATGCATGTAACCATCTTTCAAAATCAAATCAAGTAAGAATCATTTAACAAAATCAAAAGACAACAAGATACACACACACTCATAAACTTTCGGCCATATATACATACATATACACACTCACTTTTCTTTGATTTAAATCTCATTCTTTGTTAAAATACAAGTTTTGTGATTTATTCCAAGTTTAAGAGAAACCATCTAACATCTCCATCATCACTAAAAATAAAGAACAAGATTTAAAAACAAGTTTATACCTTCAAGACTTTTAGATGGGTTTTTGAGAATAGATGATGATATGAAGGTTGTTCTTGCTTGAAATCACTTCCAAACACCCTTTTTAGCTTGAAATCATCTTGGAAAGCTCTTGATTCTTCATGGAAATGGTTTAAAAATTTTGATTGTATGTGTTAGAGGGGTGTTCTGCCGTAGCTTTTAGAGAGAGAGAGAGAGAGAGAGAGTGAGCTTGGTTGATCCTTAGAATGATAAAGATTGAGTGTTTAAAAGGGTGGTGATGATTATGCTTATGACACAAGTTCCTTTTGGCAATTTTTCACAATTCCAAGGTGTGGTGGCACCACCTTGGGCCTCCAACTCTTCCTCTCTCTCTTATACACACACATTTTCTTATATATATACATATACATATGGAGATTAATGATTTAAACATGTATTTTACTGGATATCGGGTATTTTATCTAGCGTTTTAATTCCGTTTTAGTGCGTTTTAAATTATTTTTATCATTCTATAAAAATAATCACTCAAAATTATTACTGAAATAATTACCAGTTGCCTTGACTGGCTGCGTTGACAGTATTTTGTTTAATTCGCGCAGTATCGCGCAGTACGCGCTCAAACTCAAAAAAATAGAGTTTCTTTGCGTTTTTAATTATTTTTCCACACAGATATGATTAAAATTATTATTATAATCATAACTGATTTTTTTTAGGATTTTAACACTGATCGGGTGGTCACCGATGTTCGTTTCACATTTTAACCGTTACGCGATAAGCGTTTATCTTACTGTTGCCAACATAATTTTTATCAAAGTTTAATTTTACCAACACATTAAATTTCACATATAAACATCATAACCAGTCAATTACAGCCCTGTTACCTATTCACAACACGTGTTACAATTGTACGGCACGGCCTGAAAAGCCGGGTGTCACAGACTGGAAAGTTAAGGTTCGTAAGCACAGTCGGATTGCAATCGTGAGAGTTCGTTGGAACTCAAGACGTGGACCGGAGTTCACGTGGGAATGCGAAGATCAAATGAAGATCAGGTATCCGCAACTGTTTGAAACGGCGAAACCAAATTCTGATGAGACTGGTGAATTTCGGGACGAAATTCCCTTTCAAGTTGGGGATGATGTGGCACCCGAGGAAGATCCACAGTCATCCTGATCTAACACCTTGCTGTTTTGGGTTACTTATCAAATTTCGGGACGAAATTTCTTTCAGGTTGGGGATGATGTGACAACCCGAGATCTCAAGGTCTTTTCTTTACGCATCACTTGTTTCACAATCCTGTTTTCACAATTCGTTTTACGTTGTAACATGTGCACGGTATATGAATGATTAAAGTGTTGTTATCTTTGGTTGTTAGATGAAACTTAGGAGTTGTTTAATGTTTAGACATAGCACGTTCATGCTTCGTAACTTTGGTGAATAACTAGGGTTCTTCGCCAACTTCATGTCTTGACGAAGAAGGTTCTTCGTCATCATCACTCTTGACGAAGTATGGTCTTTCGTCAAAGAGAGTTCTTCGCCGGAAAGGGGCTCTCGGCCCAAATCCTTTCGAAGCCCAGGAGGGGCACGGCTCACCTATTCGATCATAAACAAACGTAGGGTTTTATTATCTCATAAAAACCCACCCAAGTGCAAACCCTAGTTGTTCCCTAGGAGGCTACGACTGTGGATTCAGTCGAAGAACCACCTGCATTGCTCGGACCTTCCCTCTAGAAGCATCATCACTCATCTGTTCTAGCATATAACTCTACCAATTATCGGTTAGTGGACCTATCCTTGTTTCAATCCCTGCTGATCATTCTTGATTATGTGAGATTGTTATTTGATTCGCAATAATGATCCTAAGAGGGTATGGTCTGGATTTGTTAATGTGTAAATCTGTTAACTTATGAATTGTAATGAACATTGGTTTACATGAGAGTTTAGGGATTCCTTCATTAACTGTTATGTATCGAAACTATGTACTTGGCCATGCATATGATAGGGAAACGTTGGACTCGGATCACGACATTGTTATGTGTAAATTTGTGATATTAAGAATCCAAGGATACGTGTGTGTATTTAATCTGTTTAGAGTGTGACCATGTGGGTTAACTCTTGTTATGAGAATAAACTAAGGATCTAAGTTCTTGGAATTCATGTTTTGGTATTGACTAATGCGATTTGGCTATGATGATGATGAAACTGTTAGAGCATGAGGGACACGTATGGCAACTGCAAAATATCACTGTTTGATCTATTTGGAACATGTCAAAAGCTGTTAACTGTTGTTACAGATTTAATGAGCTGAAAATAAGGAAATCATGACTATCTGTTAAGGTGCAGCGACGAAAGACTTCCCACGAAGAATCTAAGTCGACGAAGAACCTGGTTCTTTGTTGACTGGCTTTTGACGAACCACTAGGGTTCTTCGTCACATTCATTTCTCGACGAAGAATGATCCTTCGCCAAGAGGTTCTTCGCCATGAGAGCATCCCATGAAGAATTGGTTCTTCGTGAGGATGCTGCAAAAGAACAATCAAACAGAACAGTTTAAACAACAAACATGTCCATATAACATAAGGTTTCGAATAATTCGTGAAGTATATAATGATGAATGTTTATGTTTATAAAATTCTATTGGTTGCATGTTAATAGTGTTGTTTGGGAATAAGGAATCTAATTTGACTCGTGTGAGTAGCAAACTCACCTGTTAAGTATTGTTATGAGACATGCACGTAAGATGAGGACTTGTATGAGATATGAGTACTTGCTATGTATTATATGGTGATCTTTGCGGTGAATACAATCTGTGAAAATACGTGATTTAATTGATTATGAAACTGATTTTATTGGTAACTACTGTTTGGAACGTGAACTTGTGTTATGAACGTGTATGAAATCTAAGCGTTTGCTATGTGTTACGTGACAATGGTGTTACATGCGATTTGCTGAATACGTGATCTGGATATGTGTTTACGAAACTGATCATCTTTGGTAACCTCGGTAAGGTTTGGGTGACCAACTTGGAACGGATAATGTAACGTAACATACCGAGCAGTCTAAGGTGAGTTCACTTCTCTTGAGCATGCGTCTCGGTGGGTGGGACAATCAATGGGTATTCCTGAGAGGAATAAGTCTTTTGGGTAAAAACTAGAATGTTAGATAATACACTCATTTCCTATCACCTTAAGTCCCATCTTCTACCGAATAGTTACCTGAGAGGTAACGGGGTATTAGTTGATAGCGCTATTAGGCTTGGCAACCTCACACCGTAACTTAGAGGACGGGTGTGAACTAATGACCTTAATCATGACCAATGCTTAGATAGGGGCATTGGGGACGGGCAAAATAATCTGGAGCCATCTTGTACGGTACTCGAGTTATTATCAACATTACTTTCGGAATTGTTAAACTGGATTAAACACTTGGTAACCAAACATTTTCATAAAACTGTGAACTCACCAGCGTTGTCTGATACACTTGTTTGTGTGCTCGCAGGTTATATATATGTGCGGATGTGGAACTTGCTGTCTGGGAAGCTGGAGTGGTCATGGGTCGTGATACATGGAAACACGAGACGAGTTTAATAAACATCATACACTAGGTTTACGAAATACGTAACTGACAATTTATGCTTCCGCTGAACACGTTGAGTTATTCTTTATGTAATGTAACACTTTGTTTTAATGAATGAAAGTTTCTAATTAAAATCTTGTATGAGTTCAATATGATTGGTGGCTAGATCCTGGTACGTCACACGCCTCGCGGGGGTTTCCGCTCAGGGTATTTTTGGGGGTGTGACAGTTAGGACATATGTAAAACGGGTGCCCTTCCGGTCTGCAATTGTAACAACCCTTCTTACCGAGTAAGCATTCACCCTTGTGGAGTTTCCCGCAAGTTTTACTACTCGGGATTCCACTCTTCGATTTCTCCTTTTTGCCATGGTCTTGAAACTTTGGCTTCTTTGATGGGCTTGGGTTGGTAGATTTTTTCGTTGGCCTTCTCTCACCTCGTTCAATTTGTCTATTTAGCTCAATCTCTCTATCCCTTGCCCAATTTATGAGCTCATTCAGTGTTTCACACTTAGAATGATTTATGAACTCTCGGTACTCAGCTTTCAACATATCATGATAACGAATAATCTTCATCCTTTCCGTCCCCACTATCTCTTGACAGAACTTCATCTTGTCAAGGAAGGTATTCGTAATTTCATAAATCGTCTCATCTTTTTGTCGAAGACTTAGGTAGTCTTCCTGAATTCTATTGATAGCAGATTGTGGGCAACGATATTTCAAGAAAGTCTCTTTAAACTCTTGCCACGTTAAACCTTGGATTTTATCTTCTCCCAACTCCTTGCAATAGGCGTCCCACCAATCCTTAGCTTGGAGCTGGAGGAGGCCTTTTGCAAACATCATTTAATCTTCCTTCTCGCATCTACTTCTTACAAACACCACTTCAGTACTTGAAATCCACCTTTGGCATGCTATCGGATCAATCTCCCCTTTGTATGGTAAGGGGTTATAAGCCATGAACTCTTTATAAGTGCATCTACGAGTACCTTTCTTCCCTTCTATTTCGCCTATCATTTCCTTTAATTCATCCAACTTGCTTGTCATCATCATTTCTACTATCTCTAGTACGTGGCTTTCCACTTCTTGGGCCAACCGAGGAGTGTTCACTTCTAGCGCCCTTCCAACTTCTTCCGCAATTAATGTCTTCATTTTATCTTGGCGTGCCGCTTCATCATCATTCACATTTACCACGTCTGCCATCTACATAAACATTTACCACATTCGTTAATTTACATACTTCACTTCATCGCATGTTACTTCATGTCATTACTATCATATATTATTTACCTTTGTCTCCAATTCCTGGTTACATTTCATACTTATGCGTTCTTTATACCGTATGGCCAAAAACGACCAAGAAGCATCCATGTGTCATCACATGATCGGATGACTTATCATTCCATACATTCTCAATTTTCATTCCGAAACATTTTGTTTCTGACATACCTAACCATAGTTCAACTAGATTCACATACTCTCTAATAGTTATTTCTGCCTTTAGGGACTTCTTTAAGTGTTACGGAACAGGTTTCGGAAGGTACGAAACTTATGGTGGGTTAAAATAACAAAAACAGCGTTTCTGGTCCAGTATTGGGCGTCAGTGACGCCCTCCCATGCGTCGGCGACGCACCTTACAAACTTGCGTCTAGAAACTTTTGCGTAGACATCGATTTAACGCGTCAGGAGCAGCTGGTCGCATTGGCGACGCACCAGGGAGCGTCGGCAATGCCTCCCCCATCCCTCAAACGTTGATTTTTGTTATTTCAGCTCATTCGACCCGTTTCCGAGTCCCGTTCCAACCCAAACAGACCCATAACGTTCCGAAACATCCCGTAACATCTCATAACATCCCGTAACATCCCGTAGTATCCGATTACATCCCGTAATATAATTAATCGTTATGCAAAATCCTAAAATTTTTAAATGTACTTACTTGCTTTGCGCCTTGGAACGAACACACACACACCGTATGAGCTTTCGGTTTGAGTTCAAGCACCTTGATCCTTGTACTTGAATCCCTCAAACCTTGGCTCTGATACCAACTTGTAACGCCCATAATTTCATAACATCAAAACAACAATAAACACGCTAAAAAAATTAAACCTTCATTACTATAACCCATTAACTACCAAAGTAACCTTAAAGTAGTTCGAAGCAAACACGACCATCAAAATTACATCAAGGGTTTTACTCGAATAACTATGTTAAGATAGAAATCCTAAACTTACTTACGAAATTCTAAATAGTAGTTTAACATTTACAACCCAAAAGTGTTTTGACCCGTTTGAAAACAAACTTAAACCGGAAGCGCATAAAGGGTGGTGTAGTGTGTTCTATCCAAGTTCGCCATCATCAAAGATGAGATTTACCTATCATTCAAAACACAAATAAGTTCATTAGTACAAACTCTTTTAACATCATAACTTTACATACCACTTCATCTTTGATTTGACCCATTAACAAATCGTAGCAAGAATTCATTCTATTTACCATTTACTTCTTTCAACTAGCATTTCCATTAAGAACGGATATTGCACATACCATTTCACCATCAGTAACTTCAATCCATCATGATCCGTTTACAACGAATCCCTTCATATCCAACAATAAATCTCGTTATTCATTCGTTTTGACCCGTTCGTGATGGATCATCATACATACTTCATAATTCTATGTTTTACAACTAGCAACAATAAAATAAAGCCAATGTCGTATTCTACATTATGAATAATCAAAGTTCATACGAACTTAAGTTGATCTTGCATCGCTTGCACCTTGGTATGGCTTGTGCCTTCTTCTTTCTTTACGCCTATATGATTACCACTTCACACTTTAGCTTTCGTACAACTCATTGCATAAGCATTCTTCATTATATATTATGATGCTATTTTACCATATACACTTCTATCATCATCATCATCATCATAATACATCAATTTAAAAAGCACTTATGTCATGTCACAATTAAATCTATCAAGACATTTCATCGAACACATTGTGTGCGTATTGTGAACAAAGCATAATGTACAAGTAAATTAAGCACACTTTTACATTTCATCCATTGATTATCATAACAAAGTTCCAACTTCATAGTTTGTCATCTTAACATGTAATTTTCTTGTTCGACAACAATTACCCAACAAAATGCCATCAACTAGATTACTTCAAACATTATCATTATACTAATTGCACATAATTCTTCTCTAAACTTCATCATTCTACATATTCAAGTGGGGTTTACCCCAAATCATCAATACAATCAAAATTAAGCGTATTACAACCTCTACACATTGGTATTAACTATCATTCATGTTCAATTTCATATTACATTCACAATTTATACATAACTCATTTCATCAAACATTACTAGAACATAAAATTCGACTTACTTGGTGTTTAGAAACCTTAGGTGAACATGAATCTTAACCCATGCATAAAAATGCAGCCTTATTTCTCCTCAATTTGTTGGATTTCTTGCAAACTTTGAAGGAGATGCGTTTCTCCTTCTGTTCTCTACCTCTCGATCACACACACACACACATACACTCACTTTTTTTTATCACAAGTATTTACTTCACATTTACATTTCTAGCCCTCATTCTTTTAGAACATGTCATTTTTCTATTCAACATGCTAACTTGGTTATCTTTCCTTTGGTTAACTTTAATTATACAAAAAGGGTTAAACTTGCTATCGTTTATCTAACTTTTCTTATGGTAAAAATCTATATTTACCATTTTCTTTCCTTAAAGCATCACAAATATAATATAACATTATAACATATGAAATTTGGGGTGTTCTATGTTGATTTTTAAAACTCCTTGACACACGTTTTGTCAAACCTATCTAATTTGATTAGTTCTGTGAAGATTTTTAAAACCAAAATCTATCAACCAAATTTATCTATAAAAAACACATACATTCATACATTTACAAATCCATCAATTATCAACTAAACACTTTACATCTTGATGCGTTGATGGTTTTTTTCTCATAAATAAACGAATTCAAACTGTGAAAGTGAGAATGTGTAGGGAAAACGAATTCAAAGTGTGAAAACTAAGCTGGCCAACTCATGAGCAGCTTAGTCAAGTCATTTAATATGTGTAGTCGATGCTTGGTAAAAACGTAGAACTCGTCAAATTATCAGAATCTTATGATCATGAACCTAAGGGCCTAAAGAGTCCTCCACAGTCCACTCACACTTCATCATACATTTTGTGCTACAGCCCTTCCTATCTGATAGAAAAGGATCCCATGATCCTGGACCGATCTTTAACACCATTGTATTTATGTAACAAAATAAGCATTTTTTTTACTTTAAAGAGTACAGAAACTCGGATTAAGATCAAATATAAAGGACAACATAAATAAGAAGGGTAAGAAGGATTCTAGTCCATTGATCTTACATTTAGAGGGTTGAGATTAGTTTTAAGGAAAAGAAAATAATAAAAGGGCATAAAAGAAATCCTACATATATTGACTTTCTCTCTTCACATGAAATACACATGCTATTTCCCCCATCAAATTTAAAATGTCCATAACTTTTTCATACGACATCTGTTTTAAAAAAAAGATTCACCATAATAACGAGCGTTTTTATCTTTAATATGAGTATGATATTACTATATAAAAATAAAATAAAAAGTTTCACTTTTACTGGGTTTTCTTTGTATTGTGTTAAAGGTTGTGACAATTGTGTTTTTCAACTGGGTTTGGTCCTTGAGATTTCTATACATTTTGTTATTATCAAAACTTATAACACAGTGTTAATTGGGTTCTGTTCATTGCAATTTTATCAAAACCTATGACACAATGTATGACACAATGAAGATGATGTTATATTTGGATACTCTATACATTGTGTTATAGGTTTTGATCGTTGCGTTTATTCTGTTATCCATTGTGTTTTAATATGTTGTTCATTGTGTATTAGTCTGTTGTCCATTGTGTTTTAGTATGCTGTCCATTGTGTCTTTTATTTGCTCTCAATAATTGTGTCTTTTATCTGTCGTCATCAATTGTGTTTTTAGTCTACTTTCCATTGTGTTTTTAGTTTGACACTCATTGTGTTTTACGTTATGTCCATTGTGTCTTTTATCTGTTGTCATCGATTGTGTTTTTAGTCTACTTTCCATTATGTTTTTAGTTTGATACTCATTGTGTTTTATGTTATGTCCATTGTGTCTTTTATCCATTGTCATCGATTGTGTTTTTGACCTACTTTCCATTGTGTTTTTAGTTTGTTCCTCATTGTGTTTTATGTTATGTCCATTGTGTAATACGCAACTAGGTTTATGAATTTGTTTTTTTTTTTAATATAACAATATGGTACTCATATTAAAGATAAAAAGACGCTCGATTTCATGATATAATTTTTTTTAAACAAATGACGTATAAAAAAGTTATGGACGTTTAAAGAATAGGGGGGAAATAGCATGTGACTTGCATGTGCATAATCTTTTTATTCTCTTTCACAAAATTACCCTTCCTACTTGATTTCTTTTGGGACGCTTGTCACTCTATAGTGGTTTCTTACACTTCTTATTTTTATACTTCTTTGTAAAATAACTCAACCCCAGAAACTGATATTATTATTTGATGGCTAATTTAAGAAAAACTCTAGAGAATAACATTTTTTACCCATCAAATTTGTATGCATACACAACTTTTTATATTTAAGTTTCAATATAAAATCATTTTAGTTTTCTCATTAAGAAAATTAATAGAAAGTAAAAGTGAAATTGGTTTTGTTAACCATTTTAGGTTTATCACTACTAAAAAAAGTTAACCATTAACATAAATATATTAAGTATAGTGACTTTAATTTTGTAATAAATAAAATATATAATTAAGAAAAAAAATTCTATAGATTTTTCATATAAAATAAATCATAATGAAAAACTAGTAAACCCCGTGCGCAAACACGGGTAGTTTTTAGAAATTTTATATGCCACATTTTATTAAACACGTGTAGTTTTAGAAGTTTTAATATATGCTACTAAATAGTATTATAGTAATCCACAGGTACTGTTCCTCATAGTTGCTCAAATTCATATTTAAATTCACATCTAAAATCACACAATTAAATGAAGATGTTGATACATCAGAGCCGCGTACAAAGGAGGCGCATCAAATTCATTTCATGATGCGTAAAAAACATAAGCTAAATTAGCTTACAAAAAAAACACACACACAAATAAAAATATTACCACACATAGGAGTTGACGGTGGAGATGAACTGATGGAAGGGAGGAATGAGCACTGCAGCTGACCAGCGATGCGGCGGGTACCTATACAGAATTAATACAAAACTATGAGCATGTCACCAAGGAACAATGGAAGTAGCAGGTAGCTAGCCCAACACCATTACACCAACAACAGAAATGGACACGGTACACCATAACAAAAAGAACAATCAACCATCCAATATTTCATAAACTAAACCTACTCCATATTTCCCAGTTAGGGGCCCTCTACTTAGACATGCAATTCAGCCACCAAAGAATCAAAGTCTTGATATCTCCCATTGTTTTCTGTAGCGAAACCGACTGTTGATTAAAAACCTTTTCATTTCAAGCAATCCATAGATACCACATCGGGGATAAAAATAACGCATGAACCGCCTTTTTATCCTTTTCTATACCATTAATGTACGTGTGCAGACCCGATAAATCCTTGGTGTCAAAAGCATATATAGAAAGAAGAGAAGTACTTTACCTGGGAATAAACACACATAACGTCATTTTCATAAGGTTGTGTAAGTACCATATCATTATCTATTAGAAGAAACAATCAGAATTTTCCATCAACTTATAATACTCTGTACCGGAACATGGGCATATTATACGCCCATACCTGCACTTCTTTTCTAAACCTATACTATCATCTAATTCATTTGCAGACACGACATACTACTTTATGATTTTATACATAATATTATTCAACATATATATCTATAAATTTATTAACGTGCTAAAGTGATATCCCTTTACTTAAAATTCTTTGATCTCTTATATCAAATTACATGCTTCTTTTGAAGTTCAGTGACTTCATATTAATAACTACTTTTAGATTCATAGTTATGCAATGTCAATCACCATCTTTTGAGACTCAGAGTCCCATATATTTATATTCAACCTCAATTAAACAAAATTTCCACCAGGTTTCATCTATAAACTTTGAATAAAAAAATATATAAATGTGAACTGTTACACATTTTATCCATTATTTAATACACCAACCATAACACTAAGATCACCAATTTGAGTTCAGAATAATGTATGTAAAGCAAGAGACAATAAAGATAGGGTACTTACCTTTAGTGTCGCAAGAAGTTAAACGCAACTTATATAATTAGTGTCGCAAGAAATCTTGGGTGCTGCATCTTATTGCTTGAGGACATTCTCGAGGTAAAGATTTAACTCCTTTTTAAATCTAAAAAACGGCTAACCTTTTCAAATGGTTATATTTTTTAGATTTGGTCAAATACAAATAGTTAATGTCTTGAATACTACTAAAAAACTATTTCATCATGTCATTTAACTTGTTTAAATAAATTGATTTAAAAAAAGACATTTAAATAACACCTAGGGGATGGTCAAGTCTAGTTTTAGAAGACTCAGTCCGCTTTTGGCCTGCTTAGCCGATTCAGACCATTTCAAGCCGCTTTGCCCCTGGACAATAAAAAAACGCTTGGCTCATGAGCGCCACCCCACGTGCGCCTGATCACGAACGTCGTCTTGTGTCCAAAAGTTAGAACAAAAGACGACTACTACAATACCATACCAAATGACATAATAGAAATATAAAGCTATACCACTAAGCCAATCATCTTGTTAACTGAGATAAGACATAAAGGTTTACATACTGGGAAATTGAAACAGTTGTCTTTTAGTTGTTAATGGTACCATCGGTGTCCTTGATGGAGTTGCAACAGTCTTTGAAGCTGGTGAGGAGGCGAGTTGCTACCAAAGATATGTTATACCACTTTTAAGAATAAAGAATGTACTTGGGTAAGATGCAATAAAATAATTAGTATCGCTGCTACTATTTAATATATTTTTTAAGTATTTATAAGTATATTCAACATATATGTTTGTATGAAATTAGTATCGTAAATCAAAACTCAAACCTCACAAAAACAACATACTATTTTTATAGACTCTTCACTTTCATCTTCAAACGCCTACTAAGCTGCAACAATGTCCGACAAAGCTTTAATTCCAGAACCATACGTTGTTTTTTATTCCTCTATGGCCGCTAGAACTTCTTCAGTTGCCTACATTCCCCACAAGATATATTAGTATATATTTAATAAATCCATTTGTTCTTTCCTTTAAAAAGGTCTTAAAAGGACTTTTTATGTAACCAATTCTACTCATCAGAAAAGTTCAATTTCTGACTTATGATGTCACATGGTAAGGTTTCAAGAAGTCACTTGCAAGTTGATTTTATAATATACAGTGAGAACGAGTAAGATACAATACCCATTTTCTAATCTCTTACACCAAGTTTCAATACAATGCTAGAAACCGATGCTCCCATCACAAATCTGGACTCTTCATTTTCATCTTCAAACAATCCTAAAAAGCTAATACCAGGCGAAAACAAAATCGAATCAAACTAAACATATTTAAACTCTCTGGTCTAGCTAAGCTAACGGACCACCTTTTACCCTCGATTTCACTCTCAGACTCACACAAAAACTGATCCGAACTATAATCAAGAAATTCATTCTCAACCTCTCCGTCTTTCACACTACAAACTTTATTATCTTCAAGATAAAACCTAACATACTTAAACCCTTTCTTAAACTACTTATCTACCATAATCTAGAGTATACTAATATGGGTTTCCGGGTTCATATCCAGCATTCGTTTCAACAACCATGATAATTAGACACAGTTTCCTGGACAAAGATCTCAGCCGCACACAAACATGTACCAGCTTACAATATTATTTTGACCAAAATTTGCAAGCTAACTTAAAAAATTAAAAATGACTTAAAACAATCATAAGAATGGGGGCCCGATTAACATGTTAATGGAAGATCGACAAAAAAAAAAAACACCTTACTATCAGGGCTTATCAAAGATTTAACCTGCAAAAAACATTAACCATAAATAAGCAATTGCAATAAAACGGGTAAGAAGATGCATAAGAGCAATTATTAGGAGTTCCAGTTTTAAGATACCCCAGAGATATTATAAGCCTTTCTATATTAGCATCCCATTTCTCCTACACAAGTTGAAACTGAATCAAGTTTTTAGAACATCCATTGCTTTAGTTGACATCTTTAGATACCCGGATTTCAATTAAAAACCAATCTAATTAAAATAAATTAGAGGATTAGTACGACTGAAAACTACATAAAAAGCAAAATGCATATGCTGATGATTACACAAAGCAGGATAACTCACATGAGTTGTGTAACCCCTAATATCCTTTGTAGTAAACTCAGCCATAAGGCTAATTGTACCCAACAGATGATGTGGAACAAATTTCATCTCTTGATGGAACAAATTTCATCTCACCTGCACTCATAATCAACTTCTAATTTCTAAATTCTCACAAAATTAAGAACAAATTTGGTCATCAGTGGTTGCTGGAGCACATTACGTTAATTTACAACAATTCAGACTACGATGTGAAAGAAGAAACATACATAAGTTCAAAAAATAGGTCTACAGATGTGAAATCATACAAATAAATATAATTAGCGATGCATCTTAAATTAAATAGAAAGAAAATTACTCGATGTCGTCGATTGTGCTTAGCAATATCATTAGCGATGCATCTTGAATGTCTTCAAACTTTGAAAAAAATGAAATTCCTTAGATTTCTAAAAGTTCTTTCAACGACTTAGTATGAAACTAAAATCCTCAAAGAACTATAACCTAATCTATGTACTCAAATTGAAATTATAAACTCTCCTCATAGAACCCAAGGCAACAACATCATACACAGCTTCGCTAGATAAAGACGACTATAAAAAAAAGAGTAAACTGCCATTTTGGTCCCTGTGGTTTAGGCACTTTTGCCATTTTAGTCCAAATCTCAAACTTTTTAAATCTGAGTCCCTGTGGTTTCACTTTTATTGCCATTTTAGTCCAAAATTAAGAGTAAACTGCCATTTTGGTCCCTGTGGTTTCACTTTTATTGCCATTTTAGTCCAAATCTCAAACTTTTTGGAACAGTCAAAAAAAGGGGGATTTTGAATTTTGGACTAAAATGGCAATAAAGATGAAACCACTGGGACCCAGATTTAAAAAGTTTGAGATTTGGACTAAAATGGCAAAAATGCCCAAACCACAGAGACCAAAATGGCAGTTTACTCTAAAAAAAATCACACTACAAAAATTAAAAACGGAAACAGACCACCTATGGCTGCCATTGAGGAGACCTATTGAAGTCACAAAATATCATCAAGAGAGTAACCCAAACCTCTTCTTTTGTGAACATTGGGCTCAGATCAATACTTGGTCATCATCACAGCCATAAAAAATCGAAAGTGACCAAACTATACCTATTAAGAAGTCCTCAACACAAAGGCTCTCAAACTCTATCTTCCAAACCATTAACAATGAGAGGACTCAAAACCATGTCCCGAGCTCAGTTGACTTCCAGGTCATTATCAAAGCCCTAAATACATAAACAACAATACAACCTCCTTTAAAAAGCTAAGCAAAAGAGAAATGAATAAAGCAACGTAAAATGAACACCTAACCTTAAATTTAGTTAACAAAAATCAGTATAAAAAAATTATCATAAATTCGAGGTCTATGCTTTCCTGTGGTTCCGAACTTCCAGAAACCATGGCTGCAAGGCAGGTTGCAGGTTTAAACTTGTCTTCCACCGTCCTTGCCACGCCATCGTCATCAATTGTGGGTAAAGGGTAAACATTTACAAGTCATCATAACCAAGCCATAGACCACTACCAATTGAAATCAGAGGCGCCAACACCGTCCAGAAACCCTAAAGGGTTCAAAGACAAACACGGAACAACATAATGGTGGCGGCAGCGAGTCTATGCTCCCTATCATCACCAGATACTGAAACAAAAGGCTTCCACCATCGCCACCATCCAACGTCAAAAACTTAATCAGAGATGATTATTCTGAAACAACCTTAAAACAATTAAAAAAAACCCAAAACCCTAAAACGATTTAGGGTAAAAATATGTCGAATTGTATCACTCTTAGATGAACAGATACACGTTAAATCGACGTTAGGGTTTCAAAAATAATCGATTAGAGTTCAATTGAGAAATTAAGAAAGGTGTATGTATGTGTGTGTGGACTTCTGGTTCTCTCTGCAGTGGAGAAGATTAGGGGCGAGGGTTTAGGGATTTTTCTGGTTCTCTCTCTACAGATGGAAAGAATTAATGAGGGTGTACGGGGAATTAGGATGAGTTGTGGGAATTCAAAATTGGCCACCCAAATCAGCTTAATTAAAGATATAAAATTATTAAATATATTAAATATAAAATTGAAAATATAAGATTAATGATACAATAATGACATAAGATTGGCATTGTTGGACAACCTATGCGTAAGCATTGTGATGTCATCGTTATCTTTCCTTTTATAGACAGGGGAGATACCTAGAAAGTGTTTTTGGACTAAAATAGGGCAAACAGAGAGGGACGCGCGGTATCTAGTCCAGATTCACAAACCACAATATATTGCCTAAAAAATAAACACACGATAAAAATAAACAAACAATCAAACACAGACAGGGGCGGACTTACGTACAAACAACGGGTTCCCGGGAACCCAGTCTTTTTTTAATTTTTAGTGTAAATATATATAAAGAGTTGAAAAGGAACCCATAAGTATATTATAAAAGGAACCCATAAACATAAAAGGCCTTGGTTCCACTGGTTGTGCTCGCGCTTTTCTTACTAATCTACCCGGGTTCGAATCCCGTAATTGATGTTTCTGATCGTTTTTTTTTTAATTTCTGTTTTAATTTTTTTTTCTTTAAAGGTAATAAAACATTAAAACCCATTTAGGGTTATATTTGAAAACATATACGCCGCACACAAACACAAGCAGCGAACAGAGATCAAACATCAGCAAGCAGCAGCTGCAGCTCCGCCTCCTCCCTCGCCCTCCGGCTGCTCCGCCTCCGCCTCCGACTGCCGAAACTTTGTTTTTCTAATCAATTTATCATCATCTCAGTGATTAAGGTTAGTTTTATACGATTAATTGATTATCAATTTATCATCATCTCAGTGATTAGAGTTTGTTATACATCTGTTTGTTTTACATCGATGATTACAGCTTTTGATTACATCTGTTTGTCTTCCTCCTCCGGCCGTCGTTCTTCACAGGTTTGGATGCTTTGTTTTTTTTTTTTTTTAATCAGGATTTAGGGTTTATAATTTTATATCTCAAATGGTTAAAAGTGTCACCAATGGTTTGCAGTGTTGATGCAACAAGACGTTATATTGTGGATTTTCTCTTAAAAGGGGAAATTTTCTTTAACCTGAAATTTGGGGGTCATCTCATTAACCTGAAATTGTTCATTTGTTTGTATTGAGAATGCATACAACCTACTTTATCCATTATGCTCAGTATTACATCTTTCTATGTTTTAGATGAAAGGAATTGTAGGCAACTTGTGTATACATTATTTCTTATTCTCAGCAGCAAATGGATTGATTATTTTTTAGTTGTGTTAAAAAATTACATGTAGTGAACACACCAGTTTGATTCTTCAATGCAACAGCATTTGGGTATGGTTTTATGGGTTCTAAAATTATTGAAAAGTAGGGGTCAACACAACAATTACTTCATCTAGTCATTCTTAGACTATTGGAGGAGATTTAGCTGAGTCATTTGGTTCACTAACTTCCAAAGATGATAGGGAAAAAGTGACTTTAGTAATAAAGCCCGACCCGACCTGACCCGTCTTGACTCAAATTACTTTTGTAAAAGTTTATTAGAAATCAGTTTAGAGAAATGTGTTTCTATGGAGACGAAGATAGATAATAGGATAGAAATCTTTAGCGATAAAGCCCGACCCGACCCGAAAATTCTAACGTCGGGTTGAATGAAATTCGAGCACCTAAAAAAGTGAACCCAGTGAAAAAAAATCCTGGATCCGCCACTGAACACAGAATAAAAATAAACAAACAATCAAACACACAAACAATGAAAGGAGTGTCTTCAACTCTCAACCATCTTGGCAAACCGATTTGATGTATGAAGTCGCATCAAAATTATATATCATATCATGTTGAAAAGATTTAAAGAAAAAAGAAAAATACTTTTTTCTGGTAAATGTATATATTTAGTAATGACAAAAACTCATAACTAATAGAATAACATGCGTATAACACTTCTTTTTCAAGAAAAAGGTACGCTATTTCAGAAGAGATTTCAATATTTCTAAAGAAACTTTTATTATAGATGTAGAATAATTAATTATTGGATTTGAAAACAATATAACTTTTAATGTTATTTCTTTTACCATTTTAGCGTAAAATCGTGACATGCGTGTTTGGCATGCATGCTGGTTAAATGGTGAATGCCAAAACAACCAATTAATGGTGGCTATCATAAAGCCATTTAAGCCAAATTTATAAATGTATATAAATGTAGCAACAACTACCCATGTTTTAGTCTTTACTGCTTACACAATAATATGTATAAGAAAATAAAGTCAAAAGCAAATTTAATTTTATGTTCAATTTGTGGGGTTTATATATATATATATATATATAAACGAGTGGGATTTAGGAAAAACAACTAAAAGTGTGAAAACGGTGAGAACGATTTTGGTGTTGACATTTGACGTTGGTGCTAACTTACACTAAGGGTAATATTGTCAAAAAGTCCATGCACATGCCACTCACGTGCAAAAAACCATCCACATGCAAGTCACATGCATATTCCATCATCCTTTTTAAACTCCCGTAACTTTTTTCTACGTGATTATTTTTTCTAAAAAAATTACACCATAAAATCGAGTGTTTTATTATCTTTCCAATGAGTATACTATTGCTATACTTTTGAAATAAAAGACATGAATTGGGTGTTCAAATAAAAACGACATAAAACACCTAATTCAGAAAAACGTCATGAAAATACCTAGTTAAAACGCCATAAAACACATAATTCAGAAAAAAAAAAAAAAAAAAAAAAACCCATGAAAACCCAGTTGAAAACGTCATAAAAACACTCAGTTCTGAAAATGTCATAACAAACTAGTTGAAAACACTATAAAGACACCCACTTCAGAAAAACGCCATAAAAACCCAGTTGAAAACGCCATAAAGAAACAAAGTTCAAAACGCCATAAAAAACCTAGTTCATTTTTTTCGAAAAATATATCAATAGCATACTCGTTGGAAAGATAAAAACGCTGAGTTTTATGGTGTAATTTTTTTAGAAAAATAATCACGTATAAAAAAGTTATTGACGTTTAAATATCATGGGGGGAAATGACATGTGATTAGCATGTGCACCCTTGTTTGGATCTTCCAATTTTACCCTCCTGGTAGTTCTAAGGTTCCCATTATTTACAAAAAATGCCACTGCATCATCTTAGCCACAAATCACAAAGATCTTATGGCTGAAAATCGTGCTCACCATTTTCACACTTTTAGGTGTTTTCTCCTGATCCTGTTTCTATATATATATATATATTGAATAACATGCTTGCTCCTAATCTATTACACCATTTAAATGGCATACGAAGTGGTGTACGATACTGAATGATTGTTTTGTGTAATGTTTTAGTGGTAGTGTGTTCTTTGTTTTTGTTTGTTTTGTTTTTCTTGTACTCCTTTTTCCAGCTGGGTGGTTTAATATAACCTTGCATTCTTGCTGGCTCAAAAAACCCATTATTTTAAAATATTCACATTTGCTTAGTTTTGAAGCTAGGACCTTCTTTTTATGAGGCATATCCATCTACCAAGTGGGCATGCGTTAATATATCTTCGCTTTCTTATTGGAAAAAAAAAAACAATTATCCGAAAATATTTACCTTTGCTCAGTTTTTGAACTTGGGACCAAGTGAGCTAGCCCTATGTTGGCATTTATATATAATGGTATTTTTACAAGATAATAAGATACTAGTGTGATGATAAAAATCGTTTTGTTGTGTTAAACGGGTCATGTTTGACAAAACATGTTTACTACCGCTACTAAATTCAAACATGACACATTTAAGTACACGTTTCATTTCTTAAACACTAAGACATGCATATTTAATAAGAGGGTTATACAACACGACATGTTAAACACGATTAAATGTAACCAACTAAGCAACATGAATGACACAACACAACAAGTTTAAAATGATTAAATATAAACGTTCAGTAGAACGAATGAGATGACACATTTAACAAAATTATTGACACAACACCATAAACACACAGAATAAATAATAAATCACAAGTAATGTAATAAGTATAGACCCATGTAACAATTTTCGAAGAAGAAACAAAAGTATAGGTTAGTGTTGGACCTATAAAAGAACAGATGATATCAAAAGCCAAAATTTACTATTCTGATCAAGAAATAAACAAGTAATGATTTACAACTCTCACAAAAAATAGTGAATCTTGAACACCAACAGAACATCTGTTTAAAGATTACAAAGTTCTGTTACATTCGGACCATATGTTCCAATGGTACCAGGTATACAAAATCCAAATGTTCAAGACCCAAAGAAACCAGAAAACTACTCTGAGTAGGATTTTCAAAAGATTGAGGTAGATTCAAAAGCATTCAATATTGTTATGGGTGAAATTCTACACTCCAGGATCCTGAGTTAGTTTAGGATCCTAACTTAGTTTAGGATCCTGAGTTAGTCTAGTATCCTGAATACCAACGAATATTATTCATTTCCCTTTAGCTTGTTTTATAAGTAAATTCTATAGGCTAATGACTTAATCTATGCTAACTTATGGAGACACGTTAAATAAATATGCGGAATGGGTCTTGTAACTGTCAAAAATTGAAGATGGCATATTCTGCATGAATTTCGGGATCCTAGTTAATGCTGTTGATGTTGTAACTGGTATATGACCTGAAACCCGGACTTGTGGTTAATTTGCACGTGGAAAACAAGCTGAAACAGTCCTTAATGTTTAGAAGAGCATATTCTTAGGATCCCAGGAACAGTGGAAAGTTAGTTAGGATTTGTTTTAGCCGTTGTACTATAAATAGGGCAGATTGGTCGACTTAGGATGACACTTGATGTAACATCCGCCAAAATGGATATCAAGATATCCGATCCATTTCGAAATATGGATCCTAACCAGTGAAACCTCGGAAATTTTTGCGATATAAATAACCGTTGCAGAAAATATTCTTTAATTTAATCAATTTATCGATTTAGCTATTTATTTATTTACTTGTTTTAATTAATGTTTCAATTAAAATTAGTAATTTCATTAAATAACCCAGTTAGTTTTGTTGGGTTTTAAAGAAAGTTTTTAAAGGTAAATAAGTTAGTAACTAAGTTAAATCTTTAGTAAGGTAGAGGGACCATTTGGGATCTAGTTGAAACTTGGGATCCTTTTAATAAAAACAAGAAAGAAAAAAAATGTGTAGACCACAAGGATCGAACACGAGATCACCCGGTTAAAACAAGACCACACACAACACTGCACCACACAAGGTGTTTGGTGCAAAGTTTATAATCAAATGATTCTTATAACTGTTGCAGAAAATATTCTTTAATATAATCAACGAGTTGTATTCCCGCGCTTCGCGGCGGGCTTTCGATCGGTATCAGTTCAATTCGTTAAAATATCCGAACGATACTTTCACTCGGTATAACAACCGAAAGATATATGCTCATAAGGATATTAGCATGTGTTTTATAATAATAAAAACTATAGAAACAGATACCTTTATCGATACCGCTGTTGTTCGGGAGGGGCATCGGTTCCGCCACTTGTTCTCACTATAGCATACGGTACTAAAAATATTGTTTTGCCAATACAACATTATTTTCAATCACTTTTATACCATTACGTCGAGCTAACCATAAAGATGAATATGGTATTGGTTCCAAAATAGTTCGAATAGTATTGGTAAGTGTTTTCACGCTAAAGTACAAAAAATCAGCTATATTTCTGTTCAATTAAAAGTTTTATTAAATTGTAGATAAAAATTGAAACAATGTATTCAAAATTTAATATTATGTTACTCAAATAACAAAAAAAGTGCAACGGTGTAACTATATATGAATACTCCACGAATTTTGTATCATTGTGTTAAGAAAACCGAATACAACACCGGTATTGATGTTTGTTCAAATAATTTTTTTATCGAATCGTAGATAAAAGTAAATTTGTCGCAATGGTATATTCAAGATTTTATTAAACGCCATATTGTAGTATTCAAATAAAGCATAGGGTAAACAATTTATAAAACGTTATATTATATTGCTTAAAATGAAATGGGTAAACATAATGACTTTACATTACTATGTACAACTCGGTTTTATATAAAATTTATGTTTAAACATAGATAAAAGTAAGCACATCGTAATAGCTTACTCGGAATTTTAAAAAATATCGTAATTTTTAAGTTACAACCGAAAAACCAAATCTACCCAAAAGGAGGCACAACAATAAGATATTATAGCAATTATATTAAAAAAATAATTATAAGAAATAAAAAAACCAAAAAAAAAATATTTGATAAACACCATTATACCAATTCACTTTGAAAAAAAATAAAAAAATAGCTAAAATGTATCATTGGTCCAAACGGTAGTTCACTGTACAAGTCCTTCAAATTTGTAATTTATAAGAATTTATCGATTTAGCTATTTATTTATTTACTTGTTTTAATTAATATTTCAATTAAAATTATTAATTTCATAAAATAACCCAGTTAGTTTAGTTGGGTTTTAAAGAAAGTTTTTAAATGTAAACAAGTTAGTAACTAAGTTAAATATGTAGTAAGGTAGAGGGACCATTTGGGATCTAGTTGAAACTTGAGATCCTTTTAATAAAAACAAAGAAAGAAAGAAAAAAAATGTGTAGACCACAAGGATCGAACCCATGAACACCCGGTTAAAACAAGATCACACGCACCAGTACACCACACAAGGTGCTTGATGCAAAGTTTATAATCAAATGATTCTTATAACCGTTGCAGAAAATATTCTTTAATTTAATTAATTTATCGATTTAGCTATTTATTTATTTACTTGTTTTAATTAATATTTCAATTAAAATTGTTAATTTCATAAAATAACCCAGTTAGTTTTGTTGGGTTTTAAAGAAAGTTTTTAAATCTAAATAAGTTAGTAACTAAGTTAAATCTGTAGTAAGGTAGAGGGACCATTTGGGATCTAGTTTAAACTTGGGATCCTTTTAATAAAATAAAGAAAGAAAAAAATGTGTAGACCACAATGATCGAACCCGGGATCACCCGGTTAAAACAAGACCACACGCACCACTGCACCACACAAGGTGTTTGGTGCAAAGTTTATAATCAAATGATTCTTATACACACAAGGTGTTTGCTGTCATTGTTTCCTTTTCTGCTTAATTGAGACCAAATTGCTCGATGATTGATCATAATAGTGGTTTCCAATTACGAGATTGATGTCGGGTTAAAATGTGTAGTAATTTATAATAATTCATGTTAGCTTTAGTGCGTTAAACATGTTTAATGTTATGTGTTTATATAGTTATTTTGTTTATGGTATTTCGTTGTTCAAACAGGTGATTTAAGGGTTTAACGAGAGAGATAAGTCGAAACACGGGTTTTACAGGTCGATGCGGGACACGAAACGAAAGAAATTCACCTGAGATATTTAGGCGACACGCGGACGCTGTTAGGATGTCTGCTGCGACATGCTAGACTAATCAACATCAAGTCGGTCCAATTTAAAACGTGCACATCAAGTTGTGACCTCCCGCGACACGCGGAGTTGTTTGGGTGAAGCTCCGCGATGCGCGGAAGTAGCTAAAAGCGAGAAACATTATTTAGGTCGGCCAAAAACGTTATTTAAGGATCGATTCTCATTCATTCGCAGATCCAGCCACCAATATACGAACCTAGGACGAAACTGGAGCATTACTTCTTCATCATTCAATATCTTTCAAGCCGTTTTCCATGTTCCAGTCATTCTCAATCAAATTTGAAGCTTCAATGATAGCAATGAGCGGCTAAAACACTTGTAGCTCCCACCCGGATGAACAATTGTGCAGTTTTTCACTAAACTTTGTTTATGGATTTATTAAGCTGGTAAATCTTGACTACTTATGTTGGATTTGTGCAACGTTTCTTTATATTTGGATTATTTGTCGTTTTATCAAGCGTATTGGCAACTTTCTTGCGTTGTTAGCGGGTTGGTATATTGGTATAACTAAACGGATTGTTAGATTGCATGGTGAATGTTAAAAACTATCTCTAATAATTAATCAAATTCATTAATACCAAGGTCATGTCTATGTGGTGTTTTGAATCTATAAATAAGTTTTTGTGTTAAACGAACAATTAGGATTCCAGGTGGGGGTTGCTTTTTCTCATATATGATTACAACGTTTCTAATTAGTTTTATTGGTTTTAAAATCAATTAATCAAACCCTCAAGTTAGATAATTCTAGTTCTAGCTAAAATCTTCTCACTGACCACAAATTCCCCGTGGATACGATACCCTACTTACGCTATCTACGTAGTTTATTTAGGCTTTTGATTGACCCTTACGACAGTCATCAGAGATTACGAACCTAGACGCCATCTCCAATCAAATACCGAACACCCACCAATCATTTCCGTTTACCCATTTCGGAAACTTTAAAAGATTTCTAAATGGTTTTATAACATAATAGCTTCAAATTATTTTGTTTGGACACAATCACTCAAAAAAATACCTTCTTCGGACCACCCGCAATCCTCACCAGAGACCTCAGGAACGTTGCCGGAGTACGACCACCTCATCGGAACTCACCCTGGAACTCATATCATTGCCAGAGAATCACTCGTCTTGTTCGGGTAATCGTTTTCGTTCTTTCGGAATTCCTTATTTTTACTCGTGCGTTATCTTCAAGGAATTTTTATATGCAACCACTGTGAGTGAATCTTACAACTCCTCTTTCTTATTTATTATACGTTTTTTGGGTGTATCATGTGTCACATATTTTTATTTTACAAATTCAAATACGTGTAATTACCATTATGTGAAGTATATGTGTTATGTGTTGTTTGTTTGACACTCGGTGCATATCATTCATTTCAGACATTACATCATCATAGGCTCATCGGTTCCCCGTTACCTATGAGCGGAACTTGGCGTTGCCAACACAGGAGGTCAGCTCCGTTTGACTGAGCTTAGATCTTGCAGCACACCATAATACCGTGCAATATGCATAGATTCATTTGGATCATTTCAGTTGATTGGTTTATTGTTTGAGGTTGTTTTATGAGATTTGACATATGACATACAACATATTTATTTACATTGGTTAACGCATGTTTTCTCAATACACAAACTAGATATACTATTTTTCTAATAATATTAAGGTTCTCTCACCAACCTTTGTTGACCCAAAAACTACTTTTATACATGATACAGGAGAAACATGCTTGAAGAGAAGATTGGACATATGATGGGTCTTAGTTAACAAGAAACGAATTAATGTAGTTTAGTAGTTATGAACAATGTTTCATATGTTTAATTGTTTTATTTGGATTATTTGTTTTGTGAAATATTCAATATAGGTTAATGACTATTTAAAACACGTAATAGCAAGTCGTAAGCTTTGGATCAACCATATCATGCCGATCACCTATTCCGTTACGATTCGGGGTGTGACAGATTGGTATCAGAACCATTGACTTTAGGGATATATGATAGGTTATTAGACCCTTAGAACCCTATAAACTGTTACTTAAAGTATTAATAAAAATACAATGTAACTCTTATGATTTAATTTAAACTTTTGTAAACCCTGTAAACTGTTATTTTTACTGTTATTTTAATATGAGTTAACGTATTCTAGTCTTTTTTTATTTCCATTTTTGAGTGGGTTTTTTTTGTTTCAACCTAGTTTTTTTTTATTTTTATGATACTGCTTTACGTTTCGGTGTAAATTTTGTGATTTAACACGTTGCAACGTGTGTGTGGTTTAACGTTTTTACACTTATTTTTTGGTTTAACGGACCTGTTGCAACGCACGGGTCATAAGTCGATTTAATTATCTTTTTCTATATTTTAGGTCTCAATCTAATTATTGTGAGTTAATATATGCCACAACTTACGTGTGTGATTCAACGTTTTTACGTATGCTTTTGTTCGTTTAATGGTTCTAACGCAAAACACGGGTCCTAAACACTTGTTATATATATAGGGCAATTATAGGAAGAAAACTCGTATTAGTTAAGCAAACTAAGAAACCCAAATGAATAGACCTCCTTTTGCCACGTGTTACATCTTTTTACAGACGTGTGACGTGTAACAACCAGAGGTTGCCACGTGTTACGTAACAACTTTTACTTTTTTAGAAAAAGTTGAAAGTCTGCAAAAGCTGTTACACATAACACGTGGCAACCTCTGGTTGTTACACGTAACACGTCTGCAAAAAAAGATGTAACACGTAAAGGTCTATTCATTTGAGTTTTTAGTTTTCTTGACTAATATGGATTTTCTTTCTATATGTCCCCTATATATATATATATATATATGCAGTGTATTTCATAACTCTGTCCATTAATACAAATAAAAACAATAATAGAGTGGTTGTTGGTGAATAGAAAATACTTTATAGAAAATTATTATATATTAATAATACAATTGTTTATAGAAAAATATGTAGTTGAAAACTAGAGTCATGCCAAAATAGATTGTCCACTACATTAAAAATAGGTGCGTCACTTAATAAAGTTAAACTTTCTCGTCGTTTTAGTGCTTTTGGCGAAACTAAAAACAACCCAACACATAATAGCTATTCTTCGTATGATTAGAAGTAAATATCTTGTAACGTTTTAGTTAAATTGTATAGATGTTGAGTTCATTAGAAATGTGTAACCTTTAAATATATATAACATATTTTTTGGATATATTAGTTTTGCATGACAGATAACTAGATAACTGTTACATGTCAAAATAAGTAGATGGAACCAAATGTAATTGTTGTATAGTGTAGGGGGTTATTGGTAGTTAGTGGCTATATAGTGTGTGCGTTGTAACAGACTTAACCATCGAATGAATTGAGTTTTCCTCTTCTCTTGTGTTCTTCTTCTCTATCTTTCGATCATCTACTGTTATTACGAAACTGTTCGTAACAATAACTCACCAATTGTTAACAAATATATTATTTCCCTTTATAATAATTTCAAAAAATGTGAATTTAATTTTATAAGAGCTTATTTGAATTAATGTTTATCGAGTGTGAAAGATAAAAAGCTTTTTGGACATTTAGAATAAGATGAATGTTGGACAAAGTCTCCAACTCACACGGTCACACCAAGTGTGAAAGGTATCTTTATCAAAATTGGCAAAATGTGGTTGCCACAAGCACTTGTATGTGGAACTACTAAAAAGGTCTTGCCTAACCTACCACCATTCACATTACTTGATATATATAAATATACTTGTACTCTTTTATTGGCATCTTACTTGAATTGATTGTCGACACGACTTAAAAATGATATTTCTAGGTGTTTTATATAAAAACGAAAGGTGTAAATTAGAGCTCAAGTCTTATTGCGAACAAAGGGTGTAAATTTTGGTTTACGGTTAAAAGTAAATATTGTAAATAGAAGTCCATCAATTAGGATGGTGTAAATTTTGGTTTGCGGTTAAAAATAAATATTACGCATAGAAGTCTATCAATTAGGATGGTGTAAATTTTGGCCTGCAGTTAAAAATAAATATTACGCATAGAAGTCTATAATTTAGGATGATAAGAATAAGAAAGCGTAATATATACATATTATAAGTTTATAACAAAATAAGTAAATATAAAATTTTAAATATATTTAATATTACGATCTTTTGGGTAACTAGTTGATGCCCCGTCCGCGTTACAGGGCGATGGCCGATTAATTCTCAATCAATTAAAAAATACTACTATAATTTTGCTTGAAAAAAAAACTAAAACGATGATAAGACCGAAGTTTTGGGCTCAGGGCAAAACTGTAATTTTTCAGGACAATAAGCCAGTGTTAGGCAGCTCATTGACACGAAAAAAAAATTAAATCGAGTAAACAAATTAAAACAGAAAACATTTATAGTTTTGCTAAAAAAACTAAGACGATGGGAAAAACGTAATTTTTAATTGAGGGCGAAATCATAATTTTAATTCAGGGATAAAATCGTAAATTAAATGGACCAATTGGGGAGTGGCAGCCAGCTGCCGGCATGAGTGCGATTTTACACTGGGGGCAAAATTGTAATTTCACCAGGAAAACAAACAAAAACAATGGAGAAAATGTAAATTTAAGTTGAGGGCAAAATCGTAACTTGGCTGTGAAAAAAAAAACTAATGGCAAAACTATAAATTTTTACGGGGCAAAGTCGTAATTTTGAACCGAGGACAAAATTGGAATTTTTAGCTGAGAGCAAAAGCGTAAATTTATTTTTAAGTGAGGGTAAGAACATAATTTTGAACTGACGGCAAAATCGTAATTTTAAGGGAAAAAAAACTAACGGAAAAACTGTAAATTGAAACGGGGCAAAATCGTAATTTTGAACCGGGGGCAAAATCGAAATATTTAGCTGGGAACAAAAGCGTAAATTTATTTTTAAGTGGGGGCAAAAACATAATTTTATAATAATGACAAAATCGTAATTTTAAAGCAGGATAAAATCATAAATTTGTTGGGCCAATAGATGAGTGACAGGCAAACTGCCTGACACTATTCAGTGTACCGCCCGTTTAAGCCAATAGAGGGCAAGCACTATTTCCCCTCACGTGATTTGTAGATATTGAATGAATGTGATATTGAGCATTAGTATACTTCAGTTTTTATAAACAAATATACCTGGAAATTCAGCTTATATAGTTTTATTATTTGTTAAAGAATCAGCTTATATGGTTTTACAATTTGTTAAAGAATAATATACATTGTTGCGTCAAATCACTTAACAAGAATGCGTCTAACTTTGTATATAGGTGATGTCCCGCCTGCGTTGCGAGGTGATAGCTGAATAATTCTCAATCAATTAAAAAAACATTACTATAATTTTGTTAGTAAAAAAACTAAAACGATGATAAGACCGTTTTTTTCGGCTCAGGGCAAAACTGCAATTTTTCAGGACTAATGAGCGAGTGTTAAGCAGCTCCTTGACACGGAAAAAAATTAAATCGAGTCAACCAATTAAAAAAAAGTTTTCTACTTTTGCGAAAAAAAAAAACTAAAACGATGGGAAAACGTAATTTTGAACTGAGGGCGAAATCATAATTTTTATTCAGGGATAAAATCGTAAATTAAATGGACCAATGGTGGAGTGTCAGGCAGCTGCCGGCATGACTGTAATTTTACACCGGGGGAAAATTGTAATTTAACCAGGAAAACAAACAAAAACGATGGAGAAAATGTAAATTTAATTTGAGGGCAAAATCGTAACGTGGCTATGAGGGAAAAAAACTAATGGGAAAACTGTAAATTTAAACGGGGCAAAATCGTAATTTTGAACCGAGGGCAAAATTGAATTTTTTTGCTGGGAGCAAAAGCTTAAATTTATTTTTAAGTCAGGGTAGAAACATAACTTTGAACTGATGGGAAAATCGTAATTATAAGGGGAAAAAACTAATGGCAAAACCGTAAATTTAAACGGGGCGAAGTCGTAATTTTGAACCTAGGGCAAAATTGAAATTTTTCGATGGGAGCAAAAGCGTAATTTTATTTTTAAGTTGGGGCAAAAAAAATAATTTTACACTGATGGCAAAATCGTAATTTTAAAGCGGGATAAAATCGTAATTTTGTTGGGCCAATAGGGGAGTGCCAGGCAGCTGCCTGACACTATTGCCTTCACCGCCCATTTCAGCCAATAAGTGAAAACAACTATTGCCGCCAATTGGATTTAAGTGGGGGCAAAAAAATAATTTTACACTGATGGCAAAATCGTAATTTTAAAGCGGGATAAAATCGTAATTTTGTTGGGCCAATAGGGGAGTGTCAGACAGCTGCCTGACACTATTACCTCCACCGCCCATCTCACCCAATAGGTGAAAACAACTATTGCCGCCAATTGGATTTGTATGTCACACCACGACCCACAGCGGAAATAGGTGATCGGGGCATGATTGGGTTGATCCAAAGCTTATGACTCGCTATTACTTGTTTTAAATAATCATTAATTCATAACAAATGTTTCGCGAAACAAATAATTCAAATACACAATTACAACACACGACATTTTTCATAACTAATAAACTTTACTAATCCGTTTCTTGTTAACTAAGGCCCATCCTATGTCCAATCTTCTCTTCGTACCTGTTCACCTGTATCATGTGTAAAAATGGTTTTTGGGTCAACAAAAGTTGGCGAGTGAACCTTATTGTTATTGGGAAAAATAATATGTTTAAGTTTAATTTATTGTGAAAACGTGCGTTAACCAATGTAAGTAAATATGTTGTATGTCATATATCATAACTCATAACACAATCTCAAACAATAAGTAAACCAACTGAAATGATTCAATAAATGTATGCATGTTGCACGGTATTATGGTGTGCCAATGAATGAATGTATGTTGCACGGTATCATGGTGTGCTGCAAGGTATAAGCTCAATCAAACGGAGCTGACCTCGTATGGTTGGCAACGTCAAGTTCCGCTCATAGGTAATGGGGAACAGACGAGCCTATGATGATGTGATATCCAAAATGAATGAAAACGCACCAAGTGATAAACAACCAAACAACACATAACACAACCTCAAACAATAAACGAACCAAATATAATGATTCATATGAATGTATGCATGTTGCACGGTATTGTGGTGTGCTGCAAGGTCTAAGCTCAATCAAACGGAGCTGACCTCGTATGGGTGGCAACGTCAAGTTCCGCTCATAAGTAATGGGGAACCGACGAGCCTATGATGATGTAATGTCCAAAATGAATGAAATGCACCAACATGATAAACAACCAAACAACACATAACATAGATACTCTACATGATGGTAATTGCACGGAATTTGTAACACCCCGAAAAAAATATAAAACTTTATATTAGAAATATAAAGTATAAATAAACAAAAAATTACTAACTAGAAATTTTAACCTAGTTAGTTAAAAGACTAGAAGTAACTTAAGATAGGGTTAAAAAGCTACTAAACAATATGTTCAATAAAGATGAGGGGCTTAAGTTGTAAGAATTGGAAACTAGAGATAATTAAAATTGATAAAACAAACCAAACACCCCATAATGGGGATGTCTGGTCGATCAGAAGAACCAGGGGCGACACCCCCATCTTCCATGTCTCAAAAATTTGGTCCAAACGAAAATCCGAGCATAGAATTGTGATCCTCATCACAAGAGGATTACAAGGTATGTAAAATTTAAGGAAAACTCTCAACTTGAAATTTTCATGAATTAGGAAAAATCTGGAATTAGGGTTGCATGTGTATGTTATGATGATTGAGGAACAACTATAGTGTCTAAGGACAAACCCTAGATCAATAGAAGTTGAAATCATAAGAAATTTTAGGTGAATCCATAATCACCATGGTAGGTGATTAGTGGGTCATGTGTACTTGGATGAACACTAGAAAGTAGATTGTTAATCTAGTGCAATTTAGCAATCTGGAAGTGATTTCAGCAATTAGAAGCTAACATTCATGTAAATTGGTTGATTTATATGAAAATAGGGTTAAATGATAAACTAAAGATGTGATGTTTAATCATGTAAAAATCTGCTTATGAAGTGTTTGTTGAAATGCCTCTATAAAGGCTTAAAAACTGAAATTTTGAGTTTAAACGCATAATCATGATGTTCGGTGTATTATGCGAATTATGATTTGAAGAGAGTTCTAAACATGTCTTGAATTGAACTCTATAGGACAAGATACCGGAACTTCGAGTGGACAAGCCGGTGGTGACTCACGGTTGAATGGCGTGCGCTAAGGTATGTAACTTGACCCGTTACATTAAGTAAATTTAAATCATTATAATATGCATAGTTGAATTTTAGAAATAAGGTTGCTATGAATTTAAGCGTTGATATCGTTATATTGAATAATTGGGCAAAAGTTGGTTCGAACTCGTTGGTAGTCGTCAAAAGGAAGAAATTCCGTAGACGAGCCAAACGGGTCGGATAATCAAGTTAGGCATGGTTAATGCTCCGGATTATGATAGATTGATTGTTGATATTGGATATTATATAACATACTAGAAATACCAGAATTTAATGTATTGATATCATAGAATACTGAAATCCGAGAGTTGGGGTTTTTGGTGTAATGATTCAAACAAACAAAACTTGAAATTTCCAGGTAATACCGTAAATTACGGTAGTACCGTAATTTACGGTAGATGCCAGAAGTTTACGGTGGGGATCTACTGATTTACGGTGGAATCCTTAGTGAAAAATTGTCCACCGTAACTTACGGTGGAACCGTAAGTTACGGTAGAGTCAGAAAAGTTTTGAAAATTTTATTTTTCAATTCGTCGAATGTAGTTTCGGATATGTATTAATTCTAGAACTCCATTATTAATGTTTTATGATAAACATTTCAGTTTTAAGGTACATCAAGTAGTAGGATGATGATCAAGCTATCAAGTCGAACCGAACACAAAATTTTACGCTTCCGCACTTGATCTTTTGTTTTAAAACTATGTAAACAATTGCAGTTCCTGTCTCAAATATGGTTTCGTAGGATCAATATATGAATGTTGTGTCTAGATTAAACTTTCAAGTCTTGTAAGTCTTTTGTAAATTTCGAATTTTGGCATGAAATGCAAGGTGTTAAGTTATTAAATCTAGTACTTTAAACTGGGTGTTACAAGTTGGTAATCAGAGCTCAAGGTTGTCAATAAGTGTTCGGTTCAAGCTTGATCGATCGTCCGGTAAGAATTAACTTATTTTGTTAATAAATTATGTACTACGTAAAGAATGAGAAATGAACAATATGCATGAAAAGAGTGTGTAAGCTCACTCAAAAACAAGAAATGCATGAAACAAGAATGATTAAATCAAGTTACGAACTTGATTGAATTGAAACAAGAATGATTAAATCAAGTTACGAACTTGATTGAATTGAAATAAGAATGATTAAATCAAGTTACGAACTTGATTGAATTGAAACAAGAATGATTAAATCAAGTTATGAACTTGATTAAATCAAAACAAGTAAAGCATGTGTTATAAATGGAATGTTTAACAATCTATGTAAACATTTCAGAAATAGAGATGGCTGATGGAGGTAATGATAATGCGGTGCCAAGAGTCACCGAACAAATGAAGGAAGTGATTGCCGAAGAGGTTGGAAAGGCGATCGAAAACAGTTTGTCGGGCTTTATTGATAAAATTCAAAACACAGTTTTATCAATAGTAGAAGAGAGGATCAAGAAATTGGAAGATGATTCCAATTCAGCAAAGGAAAAGCATGGTGGACGAAAGCCTTGTTCATACAAGGAATTCATGGCCTGTAAACCACCATTATATAATGGAGAGGTTGATCCAATTGTGTGCCAACGATGGCTAAGTGATATCGAAGGAGTATTCGAGAGATCTCATTGTGATGAAAACGACTACGTAGCTTATGGTACGGGTCAATTAAGAGGTCAAGCAAAAGACTGGTGGGATAACAAAAAGAAGGAGATTGGAGGTGAAGCGGCTAAGGCCATGACATGGGAGGAGTTTAAGACGCCGTTTCTTAAACACCATAGTCCCAAAGCGGTCATAAATAGAATCAAGGAAGAGTTCATGCAACTCAGACACAAGGGTGAATCCATAGACAAGATCACGGGGATGTTTATGGACAAGATAAAGTTCTGTGATGATTTGGTAACAAATGAAGAACAAAAGGTCTATTACTACCATAACATGCTAAGCGCGGAGTATAGAGAGTTCATAACCCCTTCAAAATACGAGACCCTTACCGAGATTGTCAATGCTGCTCGGGAAAGGGAGATCGAACTGAAGAAGAGCATAGAACGGGGTGAACGAAGGGCACAAGATGTGAATCCAAGCCCTACTAAGAAGGCACGAACAAACGAAAGCGCAAAGAAATCTGATACGAAAGGCGGGTCGCCAAGTTGTAGAATCTGCGGGAAAGGTCATAAAGGCGAATGTCGTTACAAGGATAAGCCTTGTCCCATATGCAAGAAAACGGGACATATGGCTATATCATGCCCGGAGAAAGTGACGTTTTGTTACAACTGTTATCGAACGGGTCACAAGAAGTCAGAATGCCCGGAATTGGTTGAAAAGAAGAATGGGCAAGAATCGAAAGGTGAAGCCCCGAAAGCAAAGGCAAGATCTTTTCAACTAACTGCCGCAGAAGCAAAGGTTGAACCTGACGTGGTCTCAGGTATATTTGCTGTAAATTCAATTCCTACACACGTGTTATTTGATACGGGTGCGAATAAATCCTTTGTTTCATATGGACTTATTCGACATCCTTCGTTTATTCTAACAAAATTACCTGTGCCTTTAGAAGTAGAGATAGGTAATAACAAAAGCTTTATTGTTTGTGATGTATGTGAAAATTGTAAACTGAGCATCGATGATGAAGAATATTTGATAAATCTAATCCCTATGTCGATGGGAGAATTTCAAGTAGTCGTTGGGATGGATTGGCTATCTCGACACCATGCAAAGGTCGTGTGCTTCCGTAAAGAGATAAAACTAACATGATCCGAGCGGGAAACACGTCACCATTTATGGCGAAAAAGGAGGCAACCCCATAGTATGCTCAATGTTGAAAGCTCACAAGCTAATGAAGCGAGGATGCAAGGCATTCATAATATACGCTAATGAGCCCGAGAAAGAATCACGAAAGATTGGAGATGTACCGGTAGTACGAGATTATGAAGATGTTTTTCCGGAAGATTTACCGGGGATACCGCCTGAACAGGAAGTAGAGTTCGGGATCGAATTGATTCCGGGCGCGAAACCCGTAGCAAAAGCCCCGTACCGACTTGCACCGTCGGAATTACAAGAGTTGATGTCCCAAATCCAAGATCTGCTTGACAAGGGATTCATAAGGCCGAGTGTGTCTCCTTGGGGCGCACCGGTATTGTTCGTGAGAAAGAAAGACGGGAGCATGCGCATGTGTATTGATTACCGGGAGTTAAACAAACTCACGGTAAAGAACCGATACCCGCTCCCGAGGATAGATGATTTATTCGACCAACTACAAGGTGCGAACTGGTTTTCCAAAATTGACCTTAGATCGGGGTATCACCAACTAAAGGTCAAAGAAGAAGATGTGCCGAAGACGGCTTTCCGCACGAGATACGGACATTACGAATTCCTCGTGATGTCATTTGGGCTAACAAACGCACCCGCGGCTTTCATGGACCTCATGAACCGGGTTTGCAAGCCAATGCTGGATAAGTCGGTCATCGTGTTTATCGATGATATATTGGTATATTCGAAAAGTGAAGCTGAACACGCACACCACTTACAAGAAGTGTTAGAGACACTTAGGCGAGAGAAGTTATATGCAAAATTCTCTAAATGTGCCTTTTGGTTACCAGAAGTTCAATTTTTAGGCCATGTCATAAATGCCGACGGAGTATTGTTGGATCCGTCAAAGATAGAGGCAGTGTCAAAATGGAATCCCCCGAAGAACCCTTCAGAAATTAGAAGCTTTTTGGGGCTTGCGGGGTACTATAGGAGATTCATTCAAGATTTCTCCAAAATTGCGTCACCGCTAACCAAGCTAACCCAAAAGAAAGCAAAGTTTATTTGGGGAATTGATCAAGAAAAAGCGTTTCAAACGCTAAAAGAAAAGCTAACTCGAGCTCCGGTACTGACATTGCCAGACGGAGTTGAAGACATGGTGGTTTATTCGGATGCTTCATTATCGGGGCTCGGTTGCGTGTTGATGCAACGGGGCAAGGTAATAGCCTATGCCTTGAGACAATTGAAGATACACGAGAAGAAATACCCCACGCACGATCTCGAGTTGGCAGCGGTAGTATTTGCATTAAAAATATGGAGGCATTACTTGTATGGGGTAAAGTGCACCATATTCACCGACCACAAGAGCTTGAAATACTTCTTTGATCAGAAGGAGTTAAATATGCGACAAAGGCGATGGCTGGAAACGGTGAAGGACTACGATTGTGAGATACATTATCACCCCGGAAAAGCAAACGTGGTAGCGGACGCTCTAAGCAGAAAAGCGGACTATGTCCCAATACGAGTGAGGTCGATGCAACTCGTGGTGACCTCGGGTATACTTGAACGTATTCGAGAGGCGCAGTTAGAAGCTGTAAAAGAAGAAAATTGGAAGAAAGAAAGAATAATCGGCCAATTGAAAGATTTGTCGGATGGGAACCACGGGTTGAAGACTCGATCCTGAAGGATATGGGTCCCACATACTTGTGGAGTAAAGGCGCTTCTACTTAACGAAGCTCATAAATCTCGTTATTCGATTCATCCGGGTGCAACCAAGATGTACAATGATTTGAAACAAAATTATTGGTGGCCCGGAATGAAGAGGGACGTGGCGAAATATGTGGAAAAATGCTTGACATGTTTACAAGTCAAGGCGGAGCACCAGAAACCATACGGCAAACTTCAACCGTTAGAAATTCCGGTTTGGAAATGGGAACATATTACAATGGACCTGTTAACCAAGTTGCCTAAGACGAATAGTGGTTTTGATGCAATATGGGTAGTGGTGGATAGATTGACGAAAAGTGCTCACTTCATTCCGATTCGTGAGACTTATACGTCAGAAAAGATGTCAGAAGTTTATACCAATGAAATCATAGCACGTCATGGAGTGCCGGTGTCCATCGTGTCCGATAGGGATACCCGGTTTACCTCGAATTTCTGGCGAGATTTCCAAGAGCAGATGGGGACCAAATTGTTCATTAGCACTGCGTACCATCCTCAAACGGATGGACAAAGTGAAAGAACGATACAAACATTGGGGGACATGCTACGGGCGTGTATAATCGACTTTGGAGGCAGTTGGGATGTTCACTTACCGTTAGTCGAGTTTTCGTATAACAACAGTTACCAATCTAGTATTAAGATGGCACCATACGAAATGCTTTACGGTAGGAAGTGTCGAACCCCGGTATGTTGGGGTGAAGTGGGTCCACGTGAACTCGCCCACCAAGATATAGTACGAGCCACGAATGAAAAGATCGATAAAGTTCGGGCACACTTGAAAGCGGCTCAAGACAGGCAAAAGGTGTATGCTGATAAAAGGAAAAGGCCAATCGAATTCCAAGTCGGTGACATGGTCATGCTAAAAGTTTCCCCATGGAAGGGCGTTATTAGATTCAGAAAAAGGGGGAAGCTAAGCCCAAGGTTTATCGGGCCATTTAAAATTATCGGGAGAGTTGGCAAGGTAGCTTACCGTCTTGAATTACCGGAGGAGCTAAGTGGAATCCATGGCACGTTTCACGTGTCACAATTAAGAAAGTGCCTAGCAGACGAAACGGACTATATCCATTACGATGATATCGAAGTGGATAATAGTCTGAATTATGCGGTGAGACCGGTGGAGATTTTAGACCGAAAGGTCAAACATTTACGAAATAAACAAATTGACCAAGTCAAAGTCAAATGGGAGCATAGGAAAGGTTTGGACACTACATGGGAGTCCGAAGAGGAGATGCAACGTCTTCACCCTACATTATTTGGTACGTACTTCGGGGACGAAACCCTTTTAAGGGGGGTGGACTTGTAACACCCCGAAAAAAATATAAAACTTTATATTAGAAATATAAAGTATAAATAAACAAGAATTTACTAACTAGAAATTTTAACCTAGTTAGTTAAAATACTAGAAGTAACTTAAGATAGGGTTAAAAAGCTACTAAACAATATGTTCAATAAAGATGAGGGGCTTAAGTTGTAAGAATTGGAAACTAGAGATAATTAAAATTGATAAAACAAACCAAACACCCCATAATGGGGATGTCTGGTCGATCAGAAGAACCAGGGGCGACACCCCCATCTTCCATGTCTCAAAAATATGCTTGAAATCTCAAATTGGAGGTGCAAATCTGGTCCAAACGAAAATCCGAGCATAGAATTGTGATCCTCATCACAAGAGGATTACAAGGTATGTAAAATTTAAGGAAAACTCTCAACTTGAAATTTTCATGAATTAGGAAAAATCTGGAATTAGGGTTGCATGTGTATGTTATGATGATTGAGGAACAACTATAGTGTCTAAGGACAAACCCTAGATCAATAGAAGTTGAAATCATAAGAAATTTTAGGTGAATCCATAATCACCATGGTAGGTGATTAGTGGGTCATGTGTACTTGGATGAACACTAGAAAGTAGATTGTTAATCTAGTGCAATTTAGCAATCTGGAAGTGATTTCAGCAATTAGAAGCTAACATTCATGTAAATTGGTTGATTTATATGAAAATAGGGTTAAATGATAAACTAAAGATGTGATGTTTAATCATGTAAAAATCTGCTTATGACGTGTTTGTTGAAATGCCTCTATGAAGGCTTAAAAACTGAAATTTTGAGTTTAAACGCATAATCATGATGTTCGGTGTATTATGCGAATTATGATTTGAAGAGAGTTCTAAACATGTCTTGAATTGAACTCTATAGGACAAGATACCGGAACTTCGAGTGGACAAGCCGGTGGTGACTCGCGGTTGAAGGGCGTGCGCTAAGGTATGTAACTTGACCCGTTACATTAAGTAAATTTAAATCATTATAATATGCATAGTTGAATTTTAGAAATAAGGTTGCTATGAATTTAAGCGTTGATATCGTTATATTGAATAATTGGGCAAAAGTTGGTTCGAACTCGTTGGTAGTCGTCAAAAGGAAGAAATTCCGTAGACGAGCCAAACGGGTCGGATAATCAAGTTAGGCATGGTTAATGCTCCGGATTATGATAGATTGATTGTTGATATTGGATATTATATAACATACTAGAAATACCAGAATTTAATGTATTGATATCATAGAATACTGAAATCCGAGAGTTGGGGTTTTTGGTGTAATGATTCAAACAAACAAAACTTGAAATTTCCAGGTAATACCGTAATTTACGGTAGATGCCAGAAGTTTACGGTGGGGATCTACTGATTTACGGTGGAATCCTTAGTGAAAAATTGTCCACCGTAACTTACGGTGGAACCGTAAGTTACGGTAGAGTCAGAAAAGTTTTGAAAATTTTATTTTTCAATTCGTCGAATGTAGTTTCGGATATGTATTAATTCTAGAACTCCATTATTAATGTTTTATGATAAACATTTCAGTTTTCAGGTACATCAAGTAGTAGGATGATGATCAAGCTATCAAGTCGAACCGAACACAAAATTTTACGCTTCCGCACTTGATCTTTTGTTTTAAAACTATGTAAACAATTGCAGTTCCTGTCTCGAATATGGTTTCGTAGGATCAATATATGAATGTTGTGTCTAGATTAAACTTTCAAGTCTTGTAAGTCTTTTGTAAATTTTGAATTTTGGCATGAAATGCAAGGTGTTAAGTTATTAAATCTAGTACTTTAAACTGGGTGTTACAGAATTAAACTTGTAAAATGCGATAAAAACATTATGACACATGATACACCCAAAAATGTATAAAAATATAAAGGGGGGTTGTGAGATTCACTCACTGTGGTTGCGTTTGCGATTCCTTGTAAAATAACGCACGAGTAAAGGTTGGGAATTCCAAAAGAACGAACACGGTTACCCTAAACGCATAAATACCACATAACGAACTAGTCATTATTCCAAAAGAAATCCAGTTGTAGAATGACGCATGGTTGTATAGGGTCAGGATTACGTCCAAGTCCTTGAATCTTGTTAAAATGGAAACTTCAATCGAGAGATATGGAAACATGACTGATTGTTTGTTGTATTCTTTTTGGGCGGCAAACTGTATCTATACTATATAATAAAAGAAATCACTTTTGGGACACTTGTCATCATATTAGGCTATGTCTTATGGATAATTACTATTTTAGTTTAATCTCTTCTAATTAGTTATAGATAATCCTCCTACTAAATATTATTTTGTTTAATTATTACTTTTATATTTATCTATTTACTTCAAATTCAAACTTAGTTATCTAATTTGATATTAGAGTATTTTACGATTTTGGCCTCTGTGATTTTATCACTTTTACCCTTTTAGATCAATTTTTTTTAACATCTGAGTCATCAACGTCTTTTTTTTAACCATTTTGGATCCCAACGTCTTTTTTAACCCTTTTGTCCCCTAAAAGTAAATGGATGGGGTTAGTGTTAGGGGCCAAAAGGGTTAGAAAAAAAAGACGTCGAAGGCTCACATGTTAAAAGATTCATTTTTATGTTAAAAGGGTAAAAGTGATATAACCAGAGGGGCTAAAATTGTAATTTACTCTTGATATTAACTATACATTTGAACGTTTTGTTTAGTTTGGTATCAAATAGAATTTACGAAACTTAAAATAAAAAATTAACTGATATTATTTATCATTTCTACATTTACAAGTTTTAAATAAAGGTTTAAATTTATTGAGACTTCGCTACATTTACAAGTTTTAAATAAATGATTAAATTTATTGAGACTTCCGTTAACAAATTTTACTACAATAGAATAATATATTTATATCGATCTAAATGTATATCTATACTATACTATATTATATGATAAAACATTAATGTGTGGCACCTGTTATTCATTGTAAGCATTTATTTTATGATTTTTTCGCCTCACTTCTAAACTTATTTTATATTAATTAAATAAATAAATGAATAATGAGCTAATATTAAATTTCATACTACTTTAAATTTCGAATACCATTCTTCTATTTTCCTAATAAATATTATCCTAAAATTTAAATTGTTAATTTAAGATATTTTTAAATAAAACAAATTATTTATCACAAAAACCAAACTTTTATTAATATATAAAATATTTTTATTTTCATTACTAAAAAAATTATTATATCAATTTTATTACATAATTTATAAATCAAATTGTCGGAATTGGTACCACCATTTTATCATTCAAATAGATGTTGATTTGCTTCTTGAATAACATATCTTCTTTTCAAGAACCTCTTCACAATCACCTTATCCATCGCGTATCGAGTATTATCCATTAGTATATTGAAAGATATGATTTTTTTATTATTGGTGTATAAAATTTGATTTATTAAACCCGTGTAATACACGTGGTTTTTTAAGGATGTACCTTTTTTATTAATTACTATACAAAATTACATTTATTCGACTCGTGTAATACATGAGGTTTTTTAAGATATAACTTTTTATTATTTGATATATAAAATTAGATTTATTCAATTTGTACAATACACGGGGTTTTTGTAAGGATGTATATTTTTTATTATTTAGTATAGAAAATTACATTTATTCAACCTGTGTAATACACAAATTTTTGAAGATGTAACTTTTTTATTATTTGGTATATAAATTTACATTTATTCAACCCATGTAATAAATGAGGTTTTTTAAAGATGTATTATTTTATTATTTGGTAAACAATATTACATTTATTCAACCCGTGTAATACACGTGGTTTTAAAGATATAACTTTTTATTTGGTATATAAAATTAAATTTATTCAAGCCGCACAATATGGTTCTTATAGATATATTTTTTTATTATTTAATGCATAAAATTATATTTATTCAACCCGTGCAATAAAGAATGTTTTTAAAGATATATTGTTTTGTTATTTAGTATATAAAATTCATTTATTCGACCCGTGTAATACACGGGGTTATAATCTAGTTCCTTTTATAACATTCCGGTATGTTTCGGGGTTAAGTAACGTTGAAAAGGGATTAAATAAGCAATTGAAGTGGTCGGTGTAGTGTTTTGATTGTGTTAATGGATTGTGGTAACCCTGTTTCGAATCCCGTTTTCCCCATTTTATTTTTAATTGATAGTTTGATTATACTTTCTAGATTTACATAAACAACCCCTGAAGTTTAACTAACTGAACTAACTAAGTTTTAACTCCATTAACTAGAACTCATTAACTAGTTTAAAATAAAAAAAATTAACTTTGCAAATGATTTATTTAAAATAATTAATTGACTAAATAAGTAAATAACTATTTTGATAATTAAATTAAAAAAGAAAAAAAAATTGTTTTAACGATAATTTAATTCGCGAAAATTTTCCGAGGTTTCAAAGATTGGGATCCGAATTTCAAAACGGGTCGGATTTTGGAAGCCCATTTTGTCGGATGTTACATTGTATATGTTGAATTCAATGTAGTAATAATTTACGAGGCGCATGTATATATTATTACACTTAGCTAAATCAGAAACACGCGGGTGTAACCAAAAAGGTTTTGAGAGCATATGATTAAGTAAACACTTACATGATATAAACACCAAATGTTTTACAAATCATTTCTACAATCTTAATCACTATGATTCAAATACAAGCGTACACTATATGGTTATAAATAAAACTCTTCCAAAAGCTTGACATCCTAGCGTGCATGCAACTCAATTGTAGACTTTCCACTATAATTAAATACCTGAAAAACATGCTTAAGATCGTCAACATAATTTGGTGAGTTCATAGGTTTAGAGATACAATTGTAAATCGTTTTTTTTTTCAAACAAACAGTTTACGAAAAATTGTACGCATAGTTTATGTAATACTAAATGATCTAGTTAACAAGTAGCTAGGTCTCTTACTTAAATATGATATCACGGGCCATAACCAAACCAAGACAATCAACTAAGCCCCGCAGATTAAACAATTAAGTCAAATACAGGGAGATGTCAATCACTCGTGATCCTCATAATACCGGATCAACAAACAAGCCTCCGATGCTCGTTCGCCATGAACTCAAGATATGGCAATGAAAGATGTGTCACCACTTATCCCAGTAGAACACTAGTTCTTGGAGGTCTGTGGATTTTGGTCCGTATGTTCCCTCTGCATCAAGTGCTGAACAACTAAACGTTAATGTTCCTAAGAAACCCACTGATTATTTCGAGGAAGATTTCCAAAAATTGGAGCTCGATGCTAAGGCATTCGAGATATTGGCCATGGCCTTACCCAATGAAATCTATGATGGATTGATCCACTATGAGAATGCCACAGAATTGTGGGATACTATTAACGTACAATTTGGTGGCACAAATGAAGTGCAGGAGAACAATAGGGATATTTGAATCACAGTATGAGACATTCACACATGTCAAGGGGGAATTTCTAACTCAACAGTTTGAGCGATTTAACTGCTTAATCAGTGAGCGAAGGGGTTGCTTGTTTGAGCTCTTAATAAGCTCTTAATGGGACCAAACCTCTGATTCGGCCAGATGTATTTCATTTAGACTGTCTGTTTCGCGAGCATATGTCTGAATCGGTAAGACATTTGCCTCTGAATGGGTAAACATTATACAAAGTCTAAATTGTTCAGACCTCTTACTAGTTCAAAACTTACTCATTCAGAAGTTGATAAACAGTCCCTTAATGGATAAAAGGTGATACGTGTGAAGTGTCGTATAGTTTTTAATGTATATTTTAAGCCCTTTAACACTTTTTAGCCAAGTTTTAAATTTATAAAACACGATATTTACTAACACTAAACACATATATGGGCAAATGCACCCATCGTGAGTGTAGTATAGTGTTGGTAAGATACCGAAGTCGTCCAAGGACATAAGAGCTTTTAATACCGGTTTATCCTTAACGTCTAATCAAATCAAAAGTTTAGAAAAAAGGTTTTTAAACTAGAAAAATAAAACTAACTAAAATGTTGAAAAATAAAATAAAAATAAAAACAGATAGACAAAATGAATCACTTGGACCCGACTCGTGTTTGGTGTAACCTTTGATTATTTCTGCACTTTTGCACTTTTTAAAAGATTATCTTAGTTATTGTAGTAGGCCCCTCTTTTGAAGGTGACGTTACCCTCAACCCAGTAGTTTGAGTCAGCAATGATACAATCCTAAAGGGTTGGATTATTGAAAGATAATTAATTAAGTTATTAATGCATATTGTGGTAGTCCCCTCTTCTGGAGGTGACGTTACCCTCGGCTAAGTAGTATGAGTCAGCAGGGATACAATCCTAAGTAGTCGGGTTAAAGTTTTAATAGTAGTTTACATATGAGGGGGTCAAGGAGTTCGGACCCCCGCCATCCAATACCAGTGGGTATTGAAGGAGGTCCTACTAAAGTTGACCTAGGTCCTTGCAGGATCTATACACTGAACAAGGCAAGACTCTTACCAAACCGTTCCCTTAACCCCCGACCAGGTAGCCAACATACCTCCATATAGACCGTGGAGATATGAATGGTGAAAATCTTTTATTTTATATAGACAGTAAAATAACGCCAAGACACCACAGACAAACGATAAGGAAGACTCACCTTCAACATAAGAAACTAGTTATTAAAGTCATTAATACATAACCAAATAAAAAGTGCGAAAAGATTAAAAATAAAAAGTATTACACTAGACACTTGTCTTCACCAAGTGATGTAAGAGACTTAGGCAAACATGGCCTTTGATTGTCAAGAACTCTTACGATCAATCTTGGATCCCGAGACTACTCACACACTCTATGATGGATGATGGTGGTGGTGGTGGTGGTGGGTTGTGATGGTGGTGGTGGGTGGGTGAAGTGTGAGAGAGTTGGTTTGCCAAGGGATGGTTTGCAAATGAGCCAAGCACCCCTATTTATAGCCTGCACAGAAGCCCGGATGTCACACCCTGACTTTTGCGGAAGCGTGATTATTGGTGTGACTTTCTTAATACCATAGCATTCAATCATAACAACGCTATATGATAAAAACCATAAGATGATCATCCATTAATTAAGTTTGAAAATAACACAACATACTTGTCTGAAACATAGACACCAAATTTTAAGTTACAAACCACAACATGTTTAAATGAGTTCAGGAAGACTCAACAAATGACCTTAAATAAAACCGGGTTTAGAAACACGTATCCCGTCCAGGAATAGGATACACTTCCTAAACCCTACGACCTCGGATGACATCTTTTATTTGTGACACATCTTGAACATGCAAACACCTGCCAGATCCACTTAGTTCCCTGAAATGCATGTAATTTGAAAACATCAACAAAAGTTGAGCGAGTTCATGTGTTTGTGTATGAATAAACCTTTCAAGTATGTATGTATGTATGTATGTATGTATGTATGTATGTATGTCCCTGGTATGTAGCAATAAGGAAAAACAGATCACCAATGGTTTGCAAGGCCAAAGGTATGTGTGAAATGGTGCAGGAAAACTCAAACCTAGCGGAATTTTGCCATGGCATTAGTATGTGGACATAGTCACCACATGGGTCACCCTGGTCCTCATGGGTGTGGGCTCGCTACACCCAAATAGATCTATCACTCGTGTCCCTCGGTCCTACGACGAGGATCAATGGCCTTAAGTGTTATACCCACCTTTCACATGATCAAGCAGTAACCCTCCTTAGCTAATCATACCATGTATAAAAAGTTTGTAAACAATTGTAACATGTATTTCACCCCCGAAGTTATAAAACTGAAAACAGTTAAAAGAAAAGGGGGACATGAACTCACAGTTTTGCGTCTTCAGTACTCGTAACCCAAATCTCCTCAGCAAACACGACTCCCTACAATGTACTATGTCTATCAGACGAACGGGCCGTGCCTTGACTTAGAGTTAACGTTTTTGAGTTACGTTTCTTTTAATATTATCCCAAGTTATAACTTCTTGTTAAAATAATGATTATTTTAACTTTAAATTATATTTAATTTTGGAATAATTTGTTAAACAATATTTGTAATAATACTTCTCAAGTATTTATTTTCGTATTTCCTTCCCAAGGATGGGGGTATCTCATACATGTATATTTACATTCTTGTATTCGTAGTTCCAAAATATAATTTAAAGTCTCACTTTAGAATATATATATATAAACTTATTTTGTCCAAAAATAATGTATTTCAAGAAAATATATATTTTTCCCAAAAATTATAGATTTTCCAAATATTCAAGAAAATATATTCTTACTTCCAAAAATAATATATTTTCTCTTTGTCGAAAATGCAATATTACTTTTGTAATATTTACAAAAATCATATTTATATTTCTTGTATCCAAAATAATATTTACCAAGAATATATTTATAATGGTACCTTCCGGAATATTTTGTAAGTTACGTTCTTGTGTTCGGTTTCACAATGTAAGTGTGTAACTTATATATATATATATATATATATATATATATATATATATATATATATATATATATTCCTTATAATTTTTGGTATTATTTTGGATTGTAAATTTTTGGTATTTTGTTAAGTTATATTACTTTAGATCCTAAAATAATATAATTAATACACAAAGTATACAAATAATCACACACAATGTGTCTTCTAAATATATATCTTTCAAATACATATTTAGTTATTTTTATTTACAAAAACCAACCTCCAATACTTGTATTATTGTAACAAAATCTATGGCAAAGTTTATATTGAAAACCATAGTTTAAACATACTTATATATATTTGTTTAGAAAATATTTTTCTAAGTGTTTGTATTTTTAGAAAATTTTGCCATAGTTTCCCCTAAAAATGGAGGTGTCCATGCTATCAAAGCATATCATTTTCTTTTCAAAATCATCACAAACAAACAACAATCAATCTACACTTACCAAGTGCTAAAACAAAGTTATCTACATAATAATCATGAACTTGAACTTTCATAAAAACTTGTAGTAACTTGGTAGTGTGCTTAGTAGGTTTAGTTATCCTTTAAAGTGTGTTTACTTCTTTAAAAATCTCATTCTTAAAGGATTTAGGTGTTTACAACTTATTAGATAATTTTTACAAAAATCATTCTTTTGAATTTTTCTTGTTAACAATGTATTCTTATACTTGTTTTACCACTAGAAACATGGTTAGTTTCTTTAAAAACAATGTTTATTTAAATCTTGTTATTTAACTTGGTTTCTTTGGAAACCTATGTTTGTAATCATCCACATTTATGTCTAGTAAACATGTTACATACTACATCATTCACAAAAATCATTTTCATTTTTCAAGTTCATGAAAACAACAAGCATGATGATCTTGGTCTTTCACAAGATCACCACCTTAACTTACTAGATCACGTGTTTAATCACAATCTAGTAGCTTTCTTATGATGTCTAACATCACTAACATAAATCATCAATCATCAAGAAGCAAATCATCACTAATCAACAAGTATTCATATGTTAAAGATTTATGATTATGTTCTTTAGTGTTCATCAAGTTTATCAATGTACATCATCTTTTAACCAACAACATATGAGGTAGGATCAAGTGATATGAAGCTTATTACTAGCACAATGCTAGGGAAGAACACCTGAAGTTGATGATGGCAAATGTGGAGGATAAAAGCAATCGGGAGAGGTCCTTCAAGATTCAAGACCACCAAGCTTCATTAAACACCTTCTAGCACCTTTTTATGAACTTGGAAATGGATGATCAATGGATGAAAGTGGTGGTGTTGTTGTTGTTGTTGTTCTCGACCGATTGGAGGGGAGAGAGGAAGGAGATGAAGTGTGGTGTGAAGTGTGAGAGCTCATGTATTCTTATAATCCATCTAATCCCATTATCCATTGGGTCTTGTGTTCCATAAGTACAAGACACAATCTTCTACTAAATCATATGAGATTATATAGTATCTAGTAAGATTGAGAAGATCAAGGTGGTGGGGCCACCTTGTAACCGTCCATGGGGGGGGGGGGGGGGGTATTAGTTGGTTTTTAATGGTAAGTTAGATGATTAGTTAGAATTCTAAGTGTATTGATTAGTGTTTAAGTGTATGATGTGTTATATAGTGTGTTAGGGTGTTCGGGGATCATAACTAGCTCAGAAATAATAAAACAATGCTTCTAATGTAATTTTGGTGTTTCGGGTAGTGTCCGGTTGTTCGGTTAGATACCGGTTTGTTAAAGTGTCAAACTATTCCGTTTAGTGTTCTTTAAGTACCCTTTTGTGACACCTTTAATTCCCGACACTTAGGAAAGCATTCAGGACCATTTAGTCATGTTTTTGCATGTAATTTGCTTGTTAAAATGCTGAAATATGCTGAATTCAGCACTTTGAGTGGGTTTTAGGCACTTTCCGGCACTTAAACTATCACCTAGTGAAGCAGTGTTGTGATCCTCACTTTCCTACACACTATACTAGTGTAGTACTTTGTCTCTGGCCCATACGGGGTCTCAAAACACTGTTTGTCTATGTACTGAACATTGTCAGCGTTTTTCTGAGTTATCCGCTAACTGTGCTAAACGTGCTTTGTGCATTGTTTATGTCACTAAAGTTTGTATGAAAAAAATGATGTGACAGTATGCAATATGATGCACATGTAAGTATGATACAGAAATCAGAAAGTAATTAATTGTAATTCAGCACAATCATTAAGCACTAATCAAGATTAATTAATTGTACGGATACCTGGTTTTTGACAGTTGTCACATTCTCCCCCTGTTAAGAAAATTTCGTCCTCGAAATTTGTACTACCTTAACTCCTTAGGGTTTCATTATGCGTATATATATATATGAATAGTACAGGGGTAGATAAAAAACCGAATCTAATCTTATTCACATCAGATGAATTCCAGGGATATATTTCAACAACAAGAGCCCAATGGTTACAAGACATGTGTTCTAGCATTTGATGTCAAAGGACACAAGTCGTATAGATGTATAGTCTAGCGTAACTCAGTTAACGGGGGTTCCACAAAAGGGGAGTTTTGACCAATGGATTCTTCAAACAATCGGTCACAATACGCAAATGAGTACTCATAAACCATAGTATCCACTACACCAACTCAAAATCAACAACTGGAATATGAGAATGATCTGGCAACTTTCGAGTAAATAAATGGTAAGGATTAGTGTGTTGACATTCTTGAATTGCGAAAATGCACCGAATGAAATACAAGCGAATCTGGTGTATCATTGTCTTGACTCGTAGTTGCATCTGGAATGTTTAAATGACAAGTCAAACAGAAGTATGTGTAGTTTTATGTGAAACGGTTGACCATGATTAGCACAAGCTACAAATTTGTAATGACACCACAAGGTGTCGTAATTGACATATTTCAACAATAGTGGTGACCGAACAAATTCACCGTGCTTGAAATCAAAGGAAAGTGCACTGATACAAATATGAGAATTTGATTTAAATAGTGTCATGGGGTTTTCAATCGAATGTGGAACATCGAAGAACTTTGGTTTCTAATTGAAGATGGAAAGCAATAGATACTGTAAGGTATTCAATTTATAATGAAAGAATTGTTAGGAGGTACACTGGGATATGAAATGATTCTAGGTACCATTGTCTTAACACAAAATTGTGTTAAGACCGCTTTAATTGATAAACAAAACGGTTTTAGAACAAATAAATAGACGATTAAATGCGTGTATGAGGTGCGTAACCAAATTAGCGCAAGCTTCAGTTTTGTGAAAGTTTCAACGCAAGGTGTCGAATTCAACAAACGATTTAGTGGAGTCGTAGACCAATCAAGTCTACTACGACCCGAAACAAAAGAACCTTTGCAAAAATATTTGAATATGATGCTCTCAATACATCATATGGCGCCTTAAATTGAATATGCGAAATGGATAAGTTCAAGCAATTGAACTTGGTTTCAGCGTAACCTGACAACAAACGTATGTACCAATCAAGGGGAATCTCAGCATGGTTACAAAAATAAACCATGAATGTGACTTGAAAGAAAAGAAGTTTCAAGAGAATGTGTTGACTTGATAATAAAGGAGCCAACAATTACAAGAATGTAGGTTTTTCGAATCATTGACCAATAGTTAGCTTTAGCAAAATAACATTTGAACTTTAACGAAGCGTTTATTCGAGATGGAACCGCATGCGTAGCAAATGGTGCATGCGTAACATATAAGTTTCCAAGTGATGAAACAATAAGTATTTGCTAAAATGAAGAAATGACCAAGTATCGAAGCAAATGTGTGTTCGCTCTCAGCGAAGAAGATTAACGCGATGCAACTACCATTAAGGGGAGTAGAGGTGCAAACATCTACTTGCTAGAAGCAAAAGTGAAGATTTTAAAGAAAGAAATTTGAGTACAGTCTGTTTGGTTGACTAAAATAGCATATATGTCAGGATAATGGGGTTTGCTTGAGTTCACAGGTGTGGTTTCTAAGTGACAACCTTTACGAGTTTTGATCTGGGTTCCCAAAGGATTAAGCACATGTTTTTTAGATTCTCAAAGTCTCGTATCCTGTGTAAAACTGTTTTGTGCATTGCGCAGGAATCACAATTCTTTTGTGTAGGTTTAAAACAAGTTATTGTCCCACAATTCCCCAGTATACTTTCTTCCTGAATTCCCATATAATGATACTCAATCATCGATCAGTCTTAAAATAGTAGTTAGGTCCTCATAGTTAGTTAAATAAATAATTCGTTAATCCTCGGCAAGAGTTGCCAACTCTTGTTGGTTAGCTCGTTCGGCTCCTGGTAATTGATGCTCATTTGAAAATCATCATCCTTCTACTTGACGAGCAGAACTGGTGTTACTCAAAATGGGAAGCTTGGCCTGTTAACTTCCTTCTCTATCAACTACCGAAGTTGTACTGACAATCCTTGCATCTCCGAAGGTGTAAGTCGCTAAGGTGCATTTACTGCAGGTGCGGCGTCTAGAATCAAAACGATGCGAAGTTCGACTTGTTGTTGAGGAGATAGTTCAGGCAAGTCTTCGGGGAAGACTTCAAGCTATTACCTTATCACTGGGATATCTTCCAACTTCGTCTTAGCGGCTTCCTTGTCCATAATGTGTGCTAGGAAGGCATCGCGTCCTTTGCGTGAAAACTCCCGTGCCCTCAAGCACTAGTAATTGGTAGAGGCGTATCCTGCCTCATGGGTCACAATTGCTTCGTCGTTCGTCATCGGGTTGCAGATAAAAACCTCCGCTCAATTGCTCGACACCCGGTCCATCCCAATTATCACGTCGAGACTTCCTATTAGCTAGTTTCTATTGAGTGTGGGTTATTTAACTTACCCTTTTACTAAACCAAGTATATTCCTAAATTCATGAGATACGAAGCTATGGTCGGCACTAGTGTTAAACAACATAGGTGCAAAATTTTTGGTTGATAGGGAGCGTACCAGTAATCACATCTGGATCCTGGCATGCCTCACGATCTCCGATGTTGCACGCCCTTCCACGGTCCTGGTCAACCCTTAGGCATTCCTTCCTAAAGTGCCCCACGCCCCCGCATTTGAAGCAACCTGGAGTTCTACCATCATTGTTTCCCTCTTGGTTGTCGTTATTATTTCCTTCTCGTTTGGGATACTTCGTTCGGCAGGCGTACTTGTTGTGTCCTTCCCTTCCGCACCTATCGCACCAAGGCTTCCGGCATCGACCTTCATGGTGAAACTTGCACTTATCACATCTCGGTTTAGTCCCCAAATAAACTCTCTGGAAATGTCCTACGCTACCGCAACCTTGGCCATGTTCTTGTTTATTACTGTTTTCTCCGCGATTTCCGCTGCCATCTTGGCCTTCATTCCTATGTCTGGTACCGATCTGACATGTCTCCCCGACATGCCCTACCTTGTTGCAGACATCACCTATTCCATACCTACATGGCTTAGCATGATGAAGTAGGCAGTCATCGCACTTAGGTAGGATACCCATGTACTCCTTTCCCTTTTTGGCTTTGTTCGTTCGGGTATCCTCCTGGGAGTCAGTGGGCTTCCTTTTGTCCTTTCCGGATGACTCTACCTGAGTTTCCTTCTTCTCGTCAGGGTTTGAAAGCTCTTCCAGTCTAATCGCTTCTTTACTGAGTGCCGCACTTAACTTGTCTGCATCGATGGTTGTTGGCGGAGCTGATACCGTCATTAAGCGCAGGATCTGAGGCACCAGTCCCCAGATGAATGGATCCATCCTTTTCAACTCTGGTTCCACTAGGTACGAAACAACCCGCGACAGATCGTGAAGTTTTTGCACGTACTCCGCCACATTTGGACCTTCCATCTTTAGCTTCCATAATTCGAATTCCAGCTTCTGGATCGCCATCTGAGAACAATACTCCTTACGCATCATTTCCTTCAGTTCGCCCCATGTTAAAGCATTCGTAGCAGCTCTGCCCATTATTCGAATCTGGGAGTTCCACCATGACCAGGCCCCATCTTGAAACGATCCTGACGCATATGGGACTTGTTGCTCTGGCGTACATCCACTCATTCGAAAAGCAGAATCCATATTTTCGGTCCATTTCACAAAGGCTATGGCACCTCCAGTGCCGTTGAAATTTGGAGGCTTGCAGTCAAGGAACTGCCAGTAGGTACAGCCATGAGATGGGTTGTTTTCTGAGGTACCCCCGCTATGTTCGGAGTGCAGGGCCTCGTGCTGTGCTATCGCTTGTGAAATCTATTCTTGTAGATCAGCCTCTATCATGGGCAATCGTGTTTCTCTCTGTGGGGACATCTTCTAAAAGAAGATTGTGTCGGTAAGGTAACAATAAGTGTAGTAAGTACATGACATGCATACGTAATAGCATTCAGCAACGTAAGTAAACACATAACATTTCAACCATAACACAAACAAGTAATTCAACAATGTGTATAATGAGAATGTTGCGATTGAGCTTTCATATATCAATGACCATAAATACAGTTTTACATGTTCTACAATGTACCATACATCAAAAGGGACTATAGGGTCACATCACCCTTGTCCAAATCGTCTATCCAACTACAATAGTCATAAAAGAAAAGTGGTCTTCAAAAGGCTGTGCAAACTGGGCCCAATAGTGACACTCTCACTAAAAGTATGCTACCTGCATAAAACCAAAAACTGTTATGCTGACGGTGGAGGAGGAGGAGGAGGTGGAGGAACGAATAGCAAACTGCACACATGCGCTAGCTCCTCTTCGAGGGCATGAACATGACGCAACAGATAGCTGATCTGCTGCTCCATAGTAAGAAAACGAACATCAAAATCTGGGTATGGCAGAAGAGGAGCGGGTGGAGTCGTGAACGGTGACTGACAAGGACAGGGTGGAGGACGTGGAATCCTCTTAAGATCCATGACTCTGCGACACAACATCTCCTGCTGGAGCTGTAAGGATAGGAATAGCTCATCCCTCGTGTACCCAGTGTAATGGAAGGGATGGTATGGATCAGAAACAGGCATCATGTTAGGCGAAAACCAGATCAGTGGCTCGCCCGATGGTGCAGAAGCAAAAGGTGTAGTATGTGTAAACTGAGCCATGAAGGGAAAAGCTGCTGACACAGGTGGGACATGACCAGACGGCTGGCTAGACGGTCCTTCCCCTGGATGGGGCAGAGGGATATCATGTAAGAACGTGACCGGTAGATCGGTGCGGTGTATATCAGACACGTGTGGGTGAAACGGGGCAATGTCAACTGGTGCATGTGTAGGTGCAGGTGGGGGAGTAACAGGCCTAACAAAAGGGGGTAAGTCATCATCATCTATCCACCCATTGCGGGTGAATGCATAACGGGGATCTATATGGTCAGCAAAAGGAGCATGGTCTGCGAGTGCAGGTAAAGGGTCAGGTAAAGGTGGTGCAACAACTGATATGTCAACAGGGTCATGCTCCGGTAGAGGATCATGAGCGTGTATAGGCTCGGGTGCAAGCATAGGCTCAGGGTCAGCTGGAGCCAACTCAAGATCAGCGGGTATCGGCTCGAGATCAGCGGGTACATTAAAAAGCTGATCGTCGGGGACGAAGTCAACCTCATGCTCGGGATCAATGTCAGGATCAAACTCATCATCAAACTCGAAGTCCTGTGGAGGAACAGGTGCGGCATACATAGTTGTGTCAGAATCAGAATCTGTGGGATAACGTTGTAATCCCAGTGCTTGTAGAGTAGTAGATGACACAAACTCGAATGAATCAGGACCAGAATGGTCAGATGAAATCTCTATGATTGGAATCTCAATAAGCGGAACAGCAATGACGTCATCGACTGGAGCTCCATCATCCTGGGCACCCTCTGGGAGGCCCTCAATAAAAAGATCGATATCATCGTCAGACATGGCATCAAGAGGCAGATCCTCGAGAGGAAATGCAGCAAGAGGAAGAGGGGCAGGGATCGAACAAGAAGCAGATCCTCGCCAGGAAAACCATCAGCTAGCGGTATATCATCGCCAAAATCTGGTAAAGCAAACGGCTGGAAATCATCATCGCTACTCTTAGTGTCAGATGTAAGGATCTCAGGGTCTGGGACACTATCATCGTCTGAAACTATGGCCATAGGGTCTACTGTATCAGATACTCCACTATCTGAGGAGGACATGGTGTCTGTAACAAAGCCATCACAACATATGCACATATATCAACAATCATCAAATAAGCATGTAAGTAGTAACAAAGTAAGCATGCATGCATCCTAGTCTTCCCAGACTATTCCACCCAGCCTCTCAGACTGAACCACCTAGTCTCTTAGACTAAACCTCCTAGTTTCTCAAACTGTCCCAACTAGTCTCTCAGACTACCCAGCCTTTCAGGCTGAACTACCTAGTCTCTCAGACTGCCCCAACTAGTCTCTCAGACTAACACCCCAGTCTCTCAGACTGTACTATAAACGATTTCCTTGAAATGTATTTTGTGTCTTTTATTTGTGAAAATGTTTGTTTCCTGGATCTGGACATTTCGTGTATGCAATGAAAATAAGTTTGTGAAAACATTTTCGTGAGAGCCCTAATGATCGTAGTCTAGACTCGAGAAAGAATCCTAGTTCGCTACGATCGAAGCTCTGATACCAAGCTGTCACACCCTGACTTTTTGCGGAAGCGTGATTATTGGTGTGACTTTCTTAATACCATAGCATTCAATCATAACAACGCTATATGATAAAAAACCATAAGATGATCATCCATTAATTAAGTTTGAAAATAACACAACATACTTGTCTGAAACATAGACACCAAATTTTAAGTTACAAACCACAACATGTTTAAATGAGTTCAGGAAGACTCAACAAATGATCTTAAATAAAACCGGGTTTAGAAACACGTATCCCGTCCAGGAATAGGATACACTTCCTAAACCCTACGACCTCGGATGACATCTTTTATTTGTGACGCAGCTTGAACATGCAAACACCTGCCAGATCCACTTAGTTCCCTGAAATGCATGTGATTTGAAAACATCAACAAAAGTTGAGCGAGTTCATGTGTTTGTGTATGAATAAACCTTTCAAGTATGTCTGTATGTATGTATGTATGTCCCTGCTATGTAGCAATAAGGAAAAACATATCACCAATGGTTTGCAAGGTCAATGGTATGTGTGAAATGGTGCAGGAAAACTCAAACATAACGGAATTTTGCCATGGCATTAGTATGTGGACATAGTCACCACATGGGCCACCCTGGTCCTCATGGGTGTGGGCTCGCTATAGAGATGTACAAAAAAACTGATTACGCAACTGAAACCGAAAAATTAACCGAAATCGGTTATTGTGAAAACCGGTTTTTTTGTAACCGGTTTGACCGGTTATATATCGGTTATAGGTTTGGAGTTCGATATCGGTTATAAAACCGGTTATATTAAAAACTGGTTTAAAAACTGGTTATGGTTAAAACCGGTTATAGAAACTGGTTATAGAACCGGTTAAACCGGTTATTCGATAACGGCTATATAAAAAACCGGTTATAAAAACCGGTTAAACCGGTTTTTGCGCGCAGATGTGCAGAAACGGTCATATGACCGTTGGGACCTCAATATAGCCGTTCTTCTTGTATTTTTTTGTCAAAAAATCATCTCCAATTACTATAAAAGGGTGTTGGATGTTTTGGTTCAATTACACCATTCTCTATTCTCCTAAATCTCATAAAAACGCTCACTTTTCTTATTCGATAATTGTGAAAAAACATGGCAAGCTCTAGTGCTCATGATTCGGTCAATGTTGGCGAGTCTACAACCGACACGGTTGTTCGTGTTCTTGCAACGAAGCGCAACCCCGAAGTTTGGTCACATTTCGATTTGTGCGAGATGGCGAGCGGACCGAAAAAAGCGCGCTGTCATCATTGTAATGGTTTTTACGCCGTTGGGGCAAACACCACCTTGAAACAACACATCGAAAAACCGTTTTGTAGGGTGTTGAAACAACAATCCGCTAGTGGTCAAGCTTCCATGGCAAGCGACGCTAATTTGTTCGCCTACAATTTCGATATGGCAAGGGAGGAAATGGCGAAGTTTGTAATCCAAGAAAGTTTGCCGTTCAACCATTTCGACAACCAACGCTACACCAAAATGGTTCAAAGAACTCTCCAACCACGATACACTCATGTAAGTCGCGCTACTCTTAGGAGGGATTGTTTAAGAATGTGGAAAAATGCTAAGCTTGAATTAATTTCTTATTTTGAAAAATTAGAAACCGGTGTTAACTTGACTAGCGACGTTTGGTCCGCACCGCACGGTTCACCCGACTCGTATATTTGTGTCACCGCCCATTGGATTGAACCGGCGACGTGGCAAATGATGAAACGCACCATTTTGTTTAAACTTTTTGATTACCCTCACACCGGTGAAGCTATATATAAAGCTATCGACAAATGTATTAAAACATACAAATTGGAAAATAAGATTTTTTCAATAGCTTTTGATAACGCCTCAAACAACACGCTTTCGGTCACGCATTTAAGGTTAAAGTACACTCCGATTTGTGAGGGTATTTTTTTCCATAGTCGATGTGTCGCACACATCATAAATTTGGCCGTTCAAGACGGTTTAAAGGTTATTGAACGACAAAAAGAATCTTTCAAACAAATGTTACGTCATATATATAGTCATACGCAAAGGCATTCAAAATATATTAAAATGTGTAAGGAAGCGGGTCGAGTATGCTACGGACCCAATTGGGACGTCGCTCATCGATGGAACTCGACTTGCACCATGTTTGAAAAAGCTATTTTGCAAAAAGAAAGCTTAATAGAATTTCATAACCTTTTGTCGAGTCGTGGAAAGGTTTCGTCTTACCATCAATCGAATTGGGGGCTTATTGAAACGGTTACACAAGTGCTTCAAGTTTTCAAAACATCAACAAAGACTTTATCGGGGGTTTACTATCCAACTAGTTCATTGGTACTTCACAATTTGTTTAAAATGTGTAGAAAAATAAACGAGTTGTCGGGGAGAGGTAGACCATATTGTGATATGGCAGATACGATGAAGGAAAAACTAAGAAAATATTTTAAAGAACTACCCGCGGTTTTCACTTGTGCCGCCGCTTTAAACCCTTGCTTTAATATTTTTGGAACCGGTTCTTTGATTGAAAAAATTACAAACGAGTTGAATTTAAACACCGAAGAAGAACCAAACTTTGGCGAAGCCGCAAAAACTCGTTTTAATGAACAACTTTCAAAAATGTTTGATGTTTGATGTTTATGTAACAAAATATGGTCATATCTCGTCACACATTCACGAGTCAATGAGAAATGCCGCTTTCGGCGAAGGTTCATCAACTATGGAAGATGAAGATTTGTATGTTTATAACTATTTGTTTGATGAATCGAGACAAATGCAACGTGGTAACACTAGTAGTAGCGAACTCGGTCGATATGGTGGGTCGAACTTTCTACGAACGATGACTTCACAAGACTTTAAAAATTTTGATATTTTGGGTTGGTGGAAAAGTAAGGAAGAACAATTTCCGATCTTAGCCACAATGGCCCGAGATTTACTAACGGTCCAAGCTTCCACGGTAGCTTCGGAAAGTGCTTTTTCTATAAGTGGTAGGGTGATTTCGATACGGAGGACTCGACTAACACCAAAGGCGGTTGAGATGTCGATTTGCTTGAAAGACTACTTGGATGCGGCGGAGAGATGTCAACACATACGCTCACTCGAGGGTGAATTAGATTACGAAGCCGAAGTGTACGAAGACGAGGTTCGAAACGAAATGACAACCCCAATGACCGAAGAAGAAGCCGAACTAGATGAATTACTACGCAATAGTTCGAGTTCGGGTTCGGCCGAAGAAGATTAGACGCGGTTCAAGATATATTACTATTCTCGTCCCACTAAAAAAATATATATACTAGTGTGGACCTTCGTGCGGATTAATATTTGAAGTTTATGTTTGAAGTTTAAGTATTTTCGTTGTTACGCTTTAGCGTTCGTAGCGTTCTTATTTCCGTATGTTATGTAAAACCGTTTGTTCGTAAACTTAATGATATTATGTTTTGACTTTTTACACTTGCATTGTTATGTTTTTATAAAAAAAAACTGCTGTTTTAAAAAAAAAAAAAAAAGCCAACAAAACAGTTAAAAAAACAGCTGTTTTTTTACAAAAAAAAGCCCACAAAACAGTTAAAAAAACTGCTGTTTTTTTAAAAAAAAAAAGCCCACAAAAACAGTAAAAAAACTGCAGTTTTTTTTTTAAAAAAAAAGCCCAAAAACAGCATTCTGTGAACTTGCTGCGCAGACCGGTTTTTTACCGGTTTTTTTTAACCAGTTACAACAACCGGTTTTTTAATCAGTTTTTATAATCAGTTACAAAAACCGGTTAATATACAAACCGGTTATAAACCGGTCAGAACCGGTTGGTACCGGTTACGGTTTTCCAGCTTCTGAAACCGGTTAAAACCGGTTACGGTTAAAAAAAAACCGGTTTTCCATTGTGCAAAAAAAACCGGTTCGGTTAAAAAACCGAAACCGGTTTCTTAAAAAAACCGATTTGTACATCTCTAGCTCGCTACATCCAAATAGACCTATCAGTCATGTCCCTCGGTCCTATGACGAGGATTAATGGCCATAAGTGTTATACCCACCTTTCACATGATCAAGCAGTAACCCTCCTTAGCTAATCATACCATGTATAAAAAGTTTGTAAACAATTGTAACATGTATTTCACCCCCGAAGTTATAAAACTGAAAACAGTTAAAAGAAAAGGGGGACATGAACTCACAGTTTTGCGTCTTCAGTACTCGTAACCCAAATCTCCTCAGCAAACACGACTCCCTACAATGTACTATGTCTATCAGACGAACGGGCCGTGCCTTGACTTAGAGTTAACGTTTTTTAGTTACGTTTCTTTTAATATTATCCCAAGTTATAACTTCTGGTTAAAATAATGATTATTTTAACTTTAAATTATATTTAATTTTGGAATAATTTGTTAAACAATATTTGTAATAAAACTTCTCAAGTATTTATTTTCGTATTTCCTTCCCAAGGATAGGGGTATCTCATACATGTATATTTGCATTCTTGTATTCGTAGTTCCAAAATATAATTTCAAGTCTCACTTTAGAAAATATATATAAACTTATTTTGTCCAAAAATAATGTATTTCAAGAAAATATATATTTTTCGCAAAAATCATAGATTTTCCAAATATTCAAGAAAATATATTCTTACTTCCGAAAATAATATATTTTCTCTTTGTCGAAAATACAATATTACTTTTGTAATATTTACAAAAATCATATTTTCATTTCTTGTATCCAAAATAATATTTACCAAGAATATATTTATAACGGTACCTTACTGAATATTTTGTAAGTTACGTTCTTGCGTTAGGTTTCACAATGTTAAGTGTGTAACTTATATATATATTCCTTATGATTTTTGGTATTATTTTGGATTGTAAATTTTTGGTATTTTGTTAAGTTATATTACTTTAGATCCTAAAATAATATAATTAATACACAAAGTATACAAATAATCGCACACAATGTGTCTTCTAAATATACATCTTTCAAATACATATTTAGTTATTTTTATTTACAAAAACCAACCTTTAATACTTGTATTGTTGTAACAAAATCTATGGCAAAGTTTATATTGAAAACCATAGTTTAAACATACTTGTATATATTTGTTTAGAAAATATTTTTCTAAGTGTTTGTATTTTTAGAAAATTTTGCCATAGTTTCCCCTAAAAATGGAGGTGTCCATGCTATCAAAGCATATCATTTTCTTTTCAAAATCATCACAAACAATCAACAATCAATCTACACTTACCAAGTGCTAAAACAAAGCTATCTACATAATAATCATGAACTTGAACTTTCATAAAAACTTGTAGTAACTTGGTAGTGTGCTTAGTAGGTTTAGTTACCCTTTAAAGTGTGTTTACTTCTTTAAAAATCTCATTCTTAAAGGATTTAGGTGTTTACAACTTACTAGATAATTTTTCCAAAAATCATTCTTTTGAATTTTTCTTGTAAACAATGTATTCTTATACTTGTTTTACCACTAGAAACATGGTTAGTTTCTTTAAAAACAATGTTTATGTAAATCTTGTTATTTAACTTGGTTTCTTTGGAAAATTATGTTTGTAATCATCCACATTTATGTCTAGTAAACATGTTACATACTACATCATTCACAAAAATCATTTTCATTTTTCAAGTTCATCCACATTTATGTCTAGTAAACATGTAAATCTTGTTATTTAACTTGGTTTCTTTGAAAAAACAACAAGCATGATGATCTTGGTCTTTCACAAGATCACCACCTTAACTTACTAGATCATGTGTTTAATCACAATCTAGTAGGTTTCTTATGACGTCTAACATCACTAACATAAATCATCAATCATCAAGAAGCAAATCATCACTAATCAACAAGTATTCTTATGTTAAATAGCTTATGTTAAAGATTTATGATTATGTTCTTTAGTGTTCATCAAGTTTATCAATGTACATCATCTTTTGACCAACAACATATGAGGTAGGATCAAGTGATATGAAGCTTACTACTAGCACAAGGCTAGGGAAGAACACTTGAAGTTGATGATGGCAAATGTGGAGGATAAAAGCAATCGGGAGAGGTCCTTCAAGATCCAAGACCACCAAGCTTCATTAAACACCTTCTAGCACCTTTGTATGAACTTGGAAATGGATGATCAATGGATGAAAGTGGTGGTGGTGTTGTTGTTGTTTTCGGCCGTTTGGAGGGGAGAGAGGAAGGAGATGAAGTGTGGTGTGAAGTGTGAGAGCTCATGTATTCTTATAATCCATCTAATCCCATTATCCATTGGGTCTTGTGTTCCATAAGTACAAGACACAATCTTATACTAAATCATATGAGATTATATAGTATATAGTAAGATTGAGAAGATCAAGGTGGTGGGGCCACCTTGTAACCGTCCATGGGGGGGGGTATTAGTTGGTTTTTAATGGTAAGTTAGATGATTAGTTAGGATTCTAAGTGTATTGATTAGTGTTTAAGTGTATGATGTGTTATATAGTGTGTTAGGTTGTTCGGGGATCATAACTAGCTCAGAAATAATAAAACAATACTTCTAGTGTAATTTTGGTGTTTCGAGTAGTGTCCGGTTATTCGGTTAGATACCGGTTCGTTAAAGTGTCAAACTATTCCGTTTAGTGTTCTTTAAGTACCCTTTTGTGACACCTTTAATTCCCGACACTTAGGAAAGCATTCAGGACCATTTAGTCATGTTTTTGCATGTAATTAGCTTGTTAAAATGCTGAATTTTGCTGAAATATGCTGAATTCAGCACTTTGACTGGGTTTTCGGCACTTTCCGGCACTTAAACTATCACCTAGTGAAGCAGTGTTGTGATCCTCACTTTCCTACATACTATACTAGTGTAGTACTTTGTCTCTTTCCCATACGGGGTCTCAAAACACTGTTTGTCTATGTACTGAACATTGTCAGCCTTTTTCTGAGTTATCCGCTAACTGTGCTAACAGTGCTTTGTGCGTTGTTTATGTCACTAAAGTTTGTATGAAAAAAAATGATGTGACAATATGCAATATGATGCACATGTAAGTATGATACAGTAATCATAAAGCAATTAATTGTAATTCAGCACAGTCATTAAGCACTAATTAAGATTAATTAATTGTACGGATACCTGGATTTTTGACAGTTGTCACACCGGACACGGCCCCGTGTCCATTGGGCACAGCCCCGTATCCACCCGTCTTCTCTTTCTTCATTAATTGCAGTTTGTCTGCAGTAGTTGACCACGCCCCCGTGTCCGTTGGGCACGACCACGTGTGCAGAAGCATATCTCTACTATCAAGATTTCCTCAGATTCTGCGAATCTTAGAGTTGACCACAACCCCGTGTCCGCTGGGCACGCCCCGTGGTGGGTGATAGAAGCTTCTACAGCTTTGTCTTTTCTGTAGACACTTGGGCACGCCCCCGTGCTCATTGAGCACCGGGCGTGTTTAGCCTTCTGTTCTCTTGTTTTGCTTGGGAAGATGCTGTCGAGGGATCGGGCATGCCACGTTTATAACTTTTCTTGTGTTTATGTAAGATTTAACTGCCTTTTTGCTTCTTTTGTTCATTTGAGCTCATTTAATGCTGAAAATACAAAAGGAAGACCAAAACACACTTTTTCCAACATTAGTACTTAAAAAGGGTCAGTTTTATGCCACATTTGGTGTAATTTATATGTTGCATTTTGCACACATCAAATACCCCCACACTTGAGTCTTTGCTTGTCCTCAAGCAAAACTCCTTATAATGTGGCTTTACACTCCCAAATGGAATGGGTAGAAGAGAAGGTTTTGGGCTTGTCATAGAGTGTCGGGATTTCCAAGATTCTTTATTAAGTTTTATTTTTATTTATTTACAATCTTATTCGTCATGATTTATTTAAAACATTACATAAGATAAATTACTTATTAGGGCATAACATGCCTCTTTAAAATTCCATTTATATACAAGTTCATATACTTCACGGGGGACCTCTCAACACTCGGCCGAAGGTGTATTTTTGTTAAAACTCTCGAGAGCGGCATGGAACTTATTTCTACCATAAGCTTGCCAAACAATCAATCCTCCTCCTTTTTAACTATACACCTTTGTAAATGTCAAGAGGACTTTGGGGGAAGGGTTAGGCTTGGGTTAAAGGTAGGTGGTTGGGTTAGTGGTTAGTAGAAAAGGGAGAAAGGCGTAAAAAGCGTCGGTTTTCGCAAAACATTTTTGTGACTTTTTTTTATTCCAATGAAGCTTTATTCAAACAAGCCTTTTTTTGATGAGCTTTGTTTGTTTATTGCTAACTTCATTTTTCTTTTCTTCTTTATCAATTTTTTTTTTGATAAGGGAGTCACACGAAAACCGAGCTTTGTTACTAAAATAAAGGGTTTAAAATGAAAAAGGATTTTGGTGGGTAAAAGGGTGTTTGATTTGGGTTAAGAAATGAAAAGGTTTAGGCTCAAAGGGGTTAACTAGGGGGATTTTGGGTAGGTGGTAAAAAAAATGGTGTAGAAATAAAAAGGGTTAGTCCTAATGCCTCCATCATTTACTTACTCGGGTTTAAGTTGGTAAGGACCGGGAATGTATCGTCGTGGCAAGTTCTAGAGTTGTAAGAAACCAAGTGGCTATTCACACAAGAAACGAAAAATGAGCATTTAGTTTAAAGATGTGTATTTGTATGCTCAATAAAGTCTCAAAACTCACTTTTTGTGAGAATGGGTTTTTATGTGATCAAGTATATATAATCAAATTTTAACTAGATTTGTCATGCCGTTTCATAATTTTCTTATGTTGGTTCTTTTTATCACGACGCTATCAGTTGTAAATTTGTAAAAATATAACCTTTTTAGAATTTGAAATTCCCAAATTAAACCTTGACAAGTAAAAAAAATGAAAAATTTTTGAAAAAATTTGGGGTGTTTAGCGGTTCCAATAGAGTTTTGTGTAAGGCTTGTAATTAGGACTTGCAAAATTCAAGGTTTTAGCATCCCCCCACACTTAAATTACACATTGTCCTCAATGTGCCACAAAAATAAGTTTTTAGGTTGATTGAATGTGTAAAAAGTTGTGAAAAAGCAAAAAATTATGTTACTAGGCGTCTGGACATGGCCCCATGGTGTCCGGGCACGGCCCCGTGTTCAGATCGCCAGTGATAGAAAAGAAAGTAAAGTAACAGAAGGCTGGACACGGGGGCGTGTTCAGTGAGCACGCCCCGTGTCCACGTACCTGAACTGGGCAATTTCCTGCAGATGGTTGAGCACGGGGCGTGTTGGCTGAGCACGGCCCCGTGCTGAACTTGCTGTAATGAAGAAAAATTGTCGGGTGACCCTGTTTTTGTGCATGGGGTGCTGGTGCAAGTTTCCCTTGGTATCCTTCACCATCCCAGGTGTGTTTTATTCCTGAAAATTAAAACTAAACTAGAAAGCATAAAAATTAATCTAAACTAAGGATAGTTCCGCGGAATGCCTCCATGGTGCGCCACGTTTATAAGGGTCCTTGGCTAGACCCAAAGCCTGGTCATATGTTACCCAAGTGGGATGTTTTGCATCCCATGTTGCACCGTCGGAGAGCATCATCCAAACTCGAGTCTATGACCTTCATGTAATTGTCCGGGTCGTTGTCTTCTACTCTCTTTCCAACTCCAAACTTCATTTCCTTATCCCCGATCCTCAATGTTAGTGTTCCACCATTCATGTCTACCACTGCTTGGGCCATAGCTAGGAATGGCCTCCCTAAGATGAGTGGTACTTCGGTATCTTCTTCCATGTCTAGTATGACAAAGTCGGCCGGGAAGACGAATTCGCCGACTTTGACCAATAGATTTTCAACGACACCTTGTGGATATTTGATGGACCTATCGGCGAGTTGTATGCTCATTTTTGTAGGGCTTGTTTTTCCTAGGCCAAGTCGGTTGAACATTGATGAGGGCATGAGGTTGATGCTAGCCCCTAGGTCAGCTAGTGCATTGCGAATGGGGGATTCGCCAATCGAACAAGGAATTGTGAAGCTTCCAGGGTCAATCTTCTTTTGCGGTAGTTTGTTGAGTAGCAAGGCGGAGCATTCTTCGCCTAAATTAACTAATTGCAGTGATTCAATTTTCCTTTTATGAGTGAGGAAGTCCCTCATAAATTTTGAATATTTAGGCATTTGAGTTAGGACTTCGATAAACGGAATATTAACATGCAATTGTTTTAGCAGATTTTCAAACTTTGCGAATTGCTCATTGGTCTTTTGGCGAATTAACCGACTGGGGTACGGAACCGGAGGATTCTTGGTGGGCTCTTGAATTGGTGGAGAAGCCGTCTCTTGTTGGGGTGTGGGTGGAGTTGTGGCTTGGCTAGATCGGCTTTTTTCTGTTGGATGCAATGGAGCTTCCTCGGGACCCACGGTACGGTTTCTTAATGTGATGAGATGTACTTGTGCTTTTGGGTTGGTTTAGGTATTACTTGGTAACGCGCCTTGTGGTTTCTCGAAGAAATTTTGAGCTAGTTGATTTAATTGTTTTTCAATGTTTTGAATACTAGCTTGTTGATTTCTAAAATTCGATTCCAATTGTTGAAATAGATCCGAGTTTTTCTTTTTGGTGTCGGAGATGAGGCGAGATACGGTATCTTCAAGCCTTTCTCGTCCCCCTTATTGTTGAGAGAAAATTTGTGACTCGTTTCTTGGTTGTTGAAAGTTTGTTCGTTGGTTTAGATTTTGTTGGTTACTACTATTACCGGGTTCTCTCCAACCAAGGTTAGGGTGGTTACGCCATCCTTGGTTGTAGGTACCCGTTGGAGGACCAGACGGCCTAGGTCTATAATCAATGTAGTTTACCGATTCCGTTTGATTATCTACTTCTTTCATACAACTCCAATTTTCATGTGGTCCACCACACCCTTCACAAGCCATAACCGAGGCCGTTTTTGCCATCTCTAGCTTTTTGATTTTTGAAGAAAGGGCCTCGATTTGAGCTTGTAAAGAAGTGCTTTCATCAACCTTATGGGCGCCCGGGGCAATAGATTTATTGCCTCGGGGAGTGTGCCACTGAAAATTGGTTTGAGCAATTTCCTCAATTTGATTATATATTTCATTTGGGCGACGATTACCTAAAAGTCCCCCGGAGCTAGAGTCAAGTGTCTGTCTTGTGTGTGGCAACAACCCATTATAGAAAGTGGATACTTGTTGTCACACCGCAAGACCGTGATGAGGACACTTTCTCAGTAGCTCCTTGAACCTTTCCCAAGTTTCATATAAGGATTCCCCATCCTCATGTGAATATGTATTAATTTCAGTCATTAATTTAGCCGTTTTAGCAGGGGGGAAATACTTATATAGAAATTTTTGGGCTAGTTCATCCTAGGTGTTTACCGAGCCAACTGGGAGGGTATTAAGCTAAGCCTTAGCTAGGTCTTTTAGTGAAAATGGAAACATTCGAAGGCGTATGGCCTCGTTTGATGCTCCATTGATCCGAAACGTATCACATATTTCTAAGAAATTAGTAATATGTAGATGGGGATCCTCGTCCGCAAGCCCATGGAAAGTTGCGGAGTTTTGAAGCATTTGTATCAAATATGGCCGAAGTTCGAAGTTATTGGCTTCGACATTCGGTGCATTGATAGCGGCGTCGAGATTACCTACGGTGGGTCGTAGGTAATCCATGAGGGTACGTTGGTCCGCCATTGGAAGTGGTTCCCCCGAAACTTTCTCTTGGTTTTTAGCTTTAAGTCTTCTTCTTAGAAAGCGTTCGGGCTCGTCTAGGGGTTCTTTTATGTCTCTACTAGAACTGGAGCTCATACACTACGTGGAAAGTTCAGATGTGGCGCCTGGGTTCCAAGTCCTGCAACAAAAAGAACGTTGGTCAGAAGCTTCACCACGGCCCCGTGCTCAGATGAACACGGCCCGTGGTCAGAGATGCAGTGATTGCTTTCCGGATCCCTGTTACTGGGGAGCTCGACATGGCCCCGTGTTGCACCGACATGGCCCCGTGTTGCACCGACATGGCCCCGTGTTGCACCGACACGGCCCCGTGCTCAACTCTCTGTAACTCGGAAAATAAAAAACTGCCAGTAACAATGCTGGGCACGACCCGTTTCCGACCAGGCACGGCCCGTGCTGAGCTCTGCAGAAACTGAAAAATTAAGAAAAATCCTAAAAAAATAGAAAAATAAGAAAAAACGATTAGGCCGTTGATTCCTAACTTTCTTAAAATCCTTGTGTCCCCGGCAACGGCGCCAAAAACTTGATGCGTGTGAAGTGTCGTATAGTTTTTAATGTATATTTAAGCCCTTTAACACTTTTTAGCCAAGTTTTAAATTTATAAAACACGATATTTACTAACACTAAACACACATATGGGCAAGTGCACCCATCGTGAGCGTAGTATAGTTTTGGTAAGATACCGAGGTCGTCCAAGGACACAAGAGCTTTTAATACCGGTTTATCCTGAACGTCTAATCAAATCAAAAGTTTAGAAAAAAGGTTTTTAAACTAGAAAAATAAAACTAACTAAAATGCTGAAAAATAAAATAAAAATAAAAACAGATAGACAAGATGAATCACTTGGATCCGACTAGTGTTTAGTGTAACCTTTGATTATTTCCGCACTTTTGCACTTTTTAAGAGATTATCTTAGTTATTGTAGTAGGCCCCTCTTCTGAAGGTGACGTTACCCTCAACCCAGTAGTTTGAGTCAGCAAGAATACAATCCTAAAGGGTTGGATTGTTGAAAGATAATTAATTAAGTTATTAATGCATATTGTGGTAGGCCCCTCTTCTGGAGGTGACGTTACCCTCGGCTAAGGAGTCTGAGTCAGCAGGGATACATTCCTAAGTAGCCGGATTAAAGTTTTAATAGTAGTTTACATATGAGGGGGTCAAGGTGTTCGGACCCCCGCCATCCAATACCACTGGGTATTGAAGGAGGTCCTATTAAAGTTGACCCAGGTCCTTGTAGGATCTATACACTAAACAAGGCAAGACTCTTACCAAACCATTCCCTTAACCCCCGACAAGGTAGCCAACATACCTCCACATAGACCGTGGAGATATGAATGGTGAAAATCTTTTATTTTATATAGACAGTAAAATAATGTCAAGACACCACAGACAAACGATAAGGAAGACTCAATTTCAACATAAGAAACTAGTTATTAAAGTCATTAATACATAACCAAGTAAAAAGTGCGAAAAGATTAAAAATAAAAAGTATTACACTAGACACTTGTCTTCACCAAGTGATGTAAGAGACTTCGCCAAACATGGCCTTTGATTGTCAAGAACTATTACAATCAATCTTGGATCCCGAGACTACTCACACACTCTATGATGGATGATGGATGATGGTGGTGGATATGGGTTGTGATGGTGGTGGTGGGTGGGTGAAGTGTGAGAGAGGTGGTTTGCCAAGGGATGGTTTGCAAATGAGCCAAGCACCCCTATTTATAGCCTGCACAGAAGCCCGGACACGGCCCCGTGTCCACCCGTCTTCTCTTTCTTCATTAATTGCAGTTTGTGTGCATTAGTTGACCACGCCCCCGTGTGCAGAAGCATATCTGTACTATCAAGATTTCCTCAGATTCTGCGAATCTTAGAGTTGACCACGGCCCCATTTCCGTTGGGCACGCCCCCGTGGTGGGTGATAGAAGCTTCTACAACTTTGTCTTTTCTGCAGACACTTGGGCACGCCCCCGTGCTCATTGAGCACGGGGCGTGTTCAGCCTTCTGTTCTCTTGTTTTGCTTGAGAAGATGCTGTCGAGGGGTCGGACATGCCACGTTTATTCCTTTTCTTGTGTTTATGTTAGATTTAGCTGTCTTTTTGCTTCTTTTGTTCATTTGAGCTCATTTAATCCTGAAAATACAAAAGGAAGACAAAAACACACTTTTTCCAACATTAGTACTTAAAAGGGTTAGTTTTATGCCACATTTGATGTAATTTATATGTTGCATTTTGCACACATCAAAAGCTTACTGCCCAATTCCAAAGTTTCCTTCTAGTAGACCAAGGGGGTGTTTGTTTTTTGTCAAAAGCACTTTAGAACCTCTTATGTCTGCCCCACTCAGACCACGCGCAGACATTTGAGTCTGCAGTGTGTTTGTTTTCTTGAAGTGCTTCCATTAAAAAAGGTCTTCAAGACCTCTTCCTCAGGCATATGTGGACTAATTTCTTCAAGGGTCTTCTATCCTCTTCCTGTCTGCTCTTTCGAAACAAATCTCTTAACCCTAGCATCTCCATCGATCTCCACCTCCATTCAGCCGACACATATCGATCTCCACATCTGTCGAAGCCTTCACCTCCATTCAGTCGACACCTCCATCCAGCCGACACCTCCATCGATCTCCACCTCCATCATCGTCGAAAACTCATCTCCATCGATCTCCACCTCCATCGATCTCCATCTCCACCTCCGTCGAAGCCCTCACCTCCATCAATCTCCATCTCCACCTCCGTCGAAGCCATCATCTCCACCTTCAGGTACGTGACGAGATCCAATGGCATTATCAGATTGTGCATAAAATTAGTGATTTTTAGTCATTGGTTTGATTTTTAATCAATGGGGATTATTTGGTTGGAGATTTCGAGCTGGAGATGGATAGAAGGCAGTTTGTTTCCAAGTATGGGGAGCATATGAAGCGTGAGGATCTGGTTATTAGTAAATCTATCAAGAATGATAGCTCTGAACAGGTAAGGTTCTTGTTTCTTTTGTGATATGTTTTGATATTTGTGATTATTGTTAGGGAGATTGTTTTAGGGTGTGTTTATTATATATCATAGCACTGTGAGAATTGCTCAGAAATTGATCATGTTAAACAGTGAGAATTGTTCGGAATTTTCAGCAGATCTTTGCTTTGTTAAGTTAAAAAACAAACAGTCTTCTTCTTGCAGACTGCAGAGGTTTGGTCCACCTTTTTAGCTGCAGATGTCTGCAGATGTGGTCCGCATACTGCAAACGTTTTACCTCTAAAAAGACAAACAACACCCAAGTATACTTAATGTTAACTAATTTAAAGATAACATGTTAAGGGCACACGGGGCGGGGATGTTATTTACCGTGATAGGATTCTATCACTCGTGGAACACCGCCGCCTCCACTTCCATAACGAGTTATGGAGTATAACTCGTTATATATATAACGCGTTGAAGATCAAATGTGATGAATGTGTATCTTAGACATTGTGCATTAATACTTGTACATTGGAATCCCATCACTAGTGATACCACCCCCACTAAATTTCTATCACTAGTGATAGAATATTGGGTGCTGACATGGCATGATCTAATTGGATAGTGGGAGTGATAGAATCCTATCACTAGTAACCACCCCCTCCCCTAATGGAATCATTAAAACCCTAATAAACATCCACGAGTATAATAAAGTGAAAAATACAAAACTAGTAGATTATAATCACCCATTATTAGAAATAAAAGTGCAATATTTTGGGAGAAGAAAATGTAATTAATTCACTTTGCTTTAGTTCTGATAAGTTCTACTTTTTCGAAAGTTCTTTTTTCAGACTTCTTAAAAAATGCATTAAATTGGATGGATACTTTAGGAGTTTAGGGTAATTTTTTGTTAGAAAGTTTGGTTTTAGGCAACAATGATGTATGTAAATTGGGGTATATTAATTTCGTAGTTTGATTCGATTCCCACAAAGGGTTTTTTTTTCCATATTTATTGGGTTTCCTCCTGAATTGGTGTATAGGCATTATGCCTAGTGGAAATGGATATGATCGGGTGGTTCCGCTAATGGCACGATAATACTCCAGTGGTCTGTCAGTGATCTAAAATTTGCCGTTCCAAAAAAAAAAAATCTTAGTTTGACCATTCAAATATCAAATTTTAATTATTTATTGGGATTCTTATCAATATATAGGATATTATTAAACTTTTCTATATACTCGTATCTTCTTTGTCCCCATACCCCAATTACAGATCTGAGCCTAGTTCTGAAAAAAATCCTATTATTATATTTTTGTATTTTACGATAATCTATACTATATAATAAAAGAAACCAATAAAGGGATACATTTTTATTATTCTAGACCATCCTTAATTGTAGATAATTATTATTTAATTTAAATTATTAAATATTAATTGAATTAATATAAAATCTGATGAACTTTAAATCATTGGCATAAACTTAAATATTATTTATAAGAAAAGAAACAGAAACTCTATAGAAAATAAACGATAGTGATAACACATTTGATCAAATTTTTTTATGAATTTTATGGTGTTGGTTTTGTTGAAAAAAGAAACAAATAAAGAGGATCATTTTTACAAGTCATTGTTATCCAACAAGAAAGCTAAAAACTTGATGTGTCTAAAGTGTGATGATCAAGTTATGAATTTATAAAAATGGAATATTGGATTTTAATAATTTAAATTATTCGTCGTTGGCTGTCAACAGTCTCAACTTAAAAAATAACTACAGGCATTTCTAACTTTTAACATATTGGCCTCCAATGGACCCTGACTAACGGAACCCTAACGGCGCCAGTCTCCGTTTGCCGGAAAAAAGTTTTTTGGCCGGAAAACTCAACATTTTCGTCTTAAATATTAATTAAATTAATACAAATCTTATCAACTCTAAATCATTGGGATAAAATTAACTTCAAATAGTAAAGTCTTATCTAAACTAAAACTTCAAATCGTAAAGTCTTAACTAAAAACATTGTTTCACTTAACAGTAGATAAACATGCATATTATTTATTGTTAATGTTATTATTGTTAACTATGAGATTATATTAAACAATTTATTAATCAAACCAAAAATTTAAAATAGTATTAACCTAATTTAAAAAATAATAAAAAATCCATTTTGATTTAGAAAGATTTTTTTTAACAATAGATAACCCGTGTAATACACCGAGTTTTTAAAGATATAACATTTTTTTTTATTATTTGCTATATAAAATTAAATTTATTCAACCCGTATAATAAACAAAGTTTTTTTAAATATAATTTTTTATTATTTAGCATATAAAATTACATTTCTTCCACCCGTGAATATACATGGTTTTTTTTAATATAACTTTTTATTGTTTGGTATATAAAATTACATTTATTCAACCCGCACAATACACGAGGTTCTTAAATATATAATTTTTTATTATTTAATGTATAAAATTATATTTACTCAACACGTGTAATAAATGAGGTTTATAAAAATATATTGTTTTTTTATTTAGTATCTAAAATTACATTTATTAAACCCGTGTAATGCGTGGGGTTCTAACCTAATACTTAACAAAATACATCATATTTATTTAATAATTTAACAATAATAAATAAATTATGCATCCTAATCTGGTTTTAACATATTTAAATTTAACTATGTTTATCACCGTCGCCGCGTTGCGGCAAACTTCTTTTGCTATTTAGTCCGTGTTTACATGTGTTTTGAAATCAATACAATTGCGTTGTGGTTGCACACAAAACCTCTGACAGGAATAAAAAGAAAATGTAGAAAAGAAAACACTAAAAGATAACCGAAATAAAATCAATAAAAAAAGTTGTATGGTAATGATGTTGTTCGTATGAAACCCGTGGTCAGAGATGAGCAAATGGTATTGTGTACCGGTACCGAATTTCCCGAACTGAAAGATCCTAAGTACCAATTCGGTACCAACTTTTGGCGTTCTTGGTACCGGTTCGCTTCCGATTTTTACCATCATATACCGGTACCGTAACCGGTATTTTCGGTACAAGTACCGATTCGGTATTGGTTGACACCGAGCTCATCCCTACCCATGAAACTAAAAAAAAGGAATCATTAAAAGTTGAAGAAAATCAACAAAAAAATAGTTGTACGATACCGTTATTGTTAGTACGGTACCCGTGATCAGGGATGAGCAAATGGTACTGGGTAGCAGTACCGAATTTCCCGAACTAAAAGATTTTCAAAATCAATTCGGTACCGACTTTTGGTGTTTTCTGTACCAGGCTGGTGCCGGTTATTACCTTCATGTACAGATAACGAATCGGACTGTACCGGTATTTTCGATACCAGTACCGGTTGACACCAAGCTTATTTGACTTAAAAGACAAAGAAAATAATTAGTATTATAATATTAAAATAGTAAAAATATTAATATATATATATATATTATTGTAATATTTAAAACACTATTCATTAGCTTCTATTATTAATTAAAAAACTAGTGCTTTAGATTCTGCGCGTTGCCGCGTTAGGCGTTTTTTTTAAGTAGTGGAAAGTAGCAACTTGTTTTTAAAAGGGTGTTGCCTGTGGTGCACGTTTATATATTAGATTTGTTAACATATTAAGTTTTTTACACTAAATAGAAGTCCAGGCATTTACTACATATTAGATTTGTTTACATACTACACTAAACGGTAAACGGCCTACATATTAGACTTGTTTACATACTAAGGATTTTTATGCAAAATCGAAAACGGTTTCATGTGCTTTGTTCGACCCCCCATGCCTTCATCGATGACTTGGTGCTTCAGTTGGCTGTGTCATCACCTCGTTCTTTCTTTGGCGTCATAGCTTGAGGACTTGTAGTTAATAATGGTTTAGGCATGATGTTTGATGATAGTATAAGCATGTACTTATAAGTCGTATTATATTATATGTTGCTATGCGGAGATAAAACTGATTCAATACCACAATGACTATAGTTTACCAAGTCTACCGGCATTGCATTATATGTGTTTGTACCTAAAAATGAATTGCGAAAGTGCTAGCTATGAAAATGGTTCATGGGTAAATCTGCTGAACTATAGTTTACCAAGTCTGCCGGCATTGCATTATATGTGTTTGTACCAAAAAATGAATTGTGGAAGTGCTAGCTATGAAAATGGTTCATGGGTAAATCTGCTGAAATTTGTGTACATTCGAGCATGTTCAGCGAACACTTTGCAGAGGTTGTGTTTTGTCTTTTTGATGGCGGTGTTACTGGGTTTGGGGTTGTTATAGGTGGTGTTCTGGTAGAGGTGTAGCTTGTTGTTTGTGTCTGAAGGTAGTTTGAGCTGTTGACAGTGCAGCGTATTGAACGGTTTTTGAGATTTTGTTCTGCCTTAATCTGGAACGGTGCTTCCCTGTTTTTCATCCACTGGAGCAGCTGGGTTTGGTTCTCTTTGGTTAGTGTCTCTTCACATGTTTGTTTTAGAAGTTGATTGGCTGCCTGATCAAAGATGGTGCCGTTGATTGTTCCTGTGTTGTCTGAGATTTTGACCAGTATCCGGTACCTGCATTTTGTTTCGTGTTAGTGTCTTTATATTTCCCTATAGAACCGAGTTTAATAGAAACCCACATGTAAACTGCCTTGTCATAGGTCCCATCATCTACACAGAACCATTTGGAACCTGTTTGTATTATTGTTTGACGGCATTTAGGGCATGCATTGTAGTGTCAACTCTTGTCTGACATGATTTCTGTTATTTTCCCCTTTATTGTGAAACGCTTGCCCTGCATTTTATAAATACAGTATTTATATCTAAACTTGTATATAGATATGGTATTTGTGGAGTGCTTACAATTATCCCGGCATTGCCTTGAAGTAGGTGTGAAATTGGAACCTCTACGTCTGTTGTCGTAGTGATTTCGCAGTTTTGCATATCCGATTTTTCGTAATTGTTTAGCATGGAGATAGGGTGTTATGTGTTGTTAATAATCATTAATTTCATTCTTGAATTGTTACAGCTGTAGTGTTCCTGTGATTCCACGATCATAATATGTCTTTGCTTTTAATCCTTTCATCGCTAGTATTATAGGTGCTGATGCAGCCTCTATTTCAGCCCTGTTGAACCGACTTTTGACTGTGGCTATTTCTTCCCAGAGTGCAACCGTAATGTCTTGATTGCTGTTAAACGCATACTGCTATAAGTGTTTTGGTGACAACATTTAAAAATTATTAGATAGGTTCTTTATAGCTTACCTGCAGTCTTTGAATGCTAAAACAACATAGGGTTTATTGTCGTTAGTTTTTTTGTCCTCAATTCGTCGTACCAGCAGCCCGATGTAATCTATTATCAGGTGGTTTGTATAAATGGTTACATAAATGTTGGTACTTGTTTACTAATATGTTGTTAACAGATTGTTTAATGCGTACCTACAATCCCTTCTGTTTTCGCTTGGAATTCTGCTCTTCTGCGTGTGGCTAGCTCGAAGTACTATTTTGGTATGTTTTCATTGTCTGGAATTGAGGTAATGACGGTGGCGTTTCCAAGGTTCATTATAGCTGGGTGGGTCAATGTGTTTGTAAAGTTGTCTGGTTCCATGCATCCATAACCTTTTATTTGATAGCATGTTTGTAGGCATAGTTTTGAGTCAAGAGTTTTGCAGTTTTTTCCTTTCACAAAAGCCTGGATCCCCATTCCCTCCCAATTTTTATAGGGAAATATAATTATTTTTAGAATCTACTTATATAATTCTGTTGCGGGTCTATACATAATTAAATAATATGCAAATATCGATTATAAATCAGAGAAGTATTTTGCCAAGTACGCAAGACACAGTTGTTTTCATTATTTCTTGCAAGTGTATACATGTAATTAAATAATACACTGATTGATGTTCTATTGAGAGGTGACCTAACAGCGATTTAAATCCATGAATTAGTAGACATCGTTTATATATCAGATCATTATTTCACTAAGTCAACATCCTACACTTCCCTTCTTTGTTTTCTGCAACGAAGAGAAAATTATATATCATATCTGTTTATATATCAGATCATTATATATCAGATCAAGGATGATATGTTCTGTTTATGTGGGTCGTGTTATACCCTGATAACTATATAAAAAGCGGCGGTTATAGAGTTATATTAAGGTATTTTTCCAGAATCTGGGAAAGCATGTATACCTCTTCATCAACGAAGACAAAATGTAATTCGTTTTCCGATACTTAGGCACCCACTTCCGAATGACACGCACTTCTAGCGCTGGTGCTGGGTCGTTGGGTCGCAAACCCGATATTCCGTTGTTGTCCATTTTCAGAAACCTGTTTAAGGGGAAAAACACGTATTTACTATTTTTTTAAGTTATATTAATTTTCAAAGCGACAATAATTATCATAGTTGTAAAATGGTGTATGTACGTTTGATGTCTACAACATTTTTTTATTATTAACAGTTAGAAACGTAGAATATAACATGTTGTGAATTAATGTCATTTAGTAAGTCTGTGTAAACAATATTTAACGTTGTGTTGTTTTCTTAGCCTGCCTTATTTGATGTGAGTATTTTCAGTGAATTTGGTGAGGTAGCTCGCGATAAGGCGACGTATAGTTGGCCATGACTAAAAACAGGCTCCAGTAAGTAGAGCCCAACTTTTTTGAGTGAATAGCCTTGACTCTTGTTTATAGTCATTGCATAACAGATTTTAACCGGGAATTGACAACGTGTAAACACAAACGGTATATCTTTAGTTTCGTGCACAAAATTGATTCTCGGTATGTATACTTTTTTACCAACTGAAATTCCAGTTATAATGCAGGCCTCAATCACTCGTGGAAGCAGTTGTGTTACCAAAAATCGAGTACCATTACATAAGCCGTTTTTTGATCCATGTTACGCATTAACATGATAGAGCTATTTTTTTAAGGCGTAAACAATGACTAGGTATACCATTGAAATTAAGCACATTTAAGTATTCAGGTGGGTACATAGCATCTATCTCGCTCCCATCCTTTGAATGTGGAACCATTGAATCTGTGCTGAAATATGTGGTGCATTCCCCAGGTGACAATGCATGAACCAAGTCATTTATCTCGTCAACTGTGTCGTTCTTTGGCCATATAATAGCACGTTCTGATATTGCAGCTGGTGATGGGTTTGCTAGTAGTTGAGCATCATAGATGAAAGAAATCATATTTTGAAGGCCATCACTCGGGTCCTTCAGTATGAACTCGGGTGGTATTTCAATCTTTTTGATGTCAGGTGTCACGGCCCCCGTCCCGGTTTTACCCAGTTCAGGAGCCGCGGAACAGAAACCCATGGTATTTATTATTTGATGCAGCAGCGGAAGTTTAACAGGATCTTTTAAAACTTGAAATTTCCCAATTATTTTATTTCACAAATTGGGATAATTTACAATAATGGTAATTTTACGAGGAAACCCCTGGTTTTACAAAACATGTTTATTTATTTAACTGAGCCACTACTTCAAGCTTGTTAGTGCTCCGTAGCACTTTTCCTTGATTCACAGTAGGTCACCTGAAACATGTTTAAAAATATTTTATCAGCGGGGAAATAATGGCGAGTCACTTAATTTTGATAAAACGACACATAGCTATGAATTACAGCATAAGAGCGATTACAATGGCTACTATCTTATTTTTATCTGGCGCCGTGTCACAGCCTTGTGACGATGGTCATACCACTATTGGGTCCTTTCACCCAAGTAATGATGATTATCACTGTTAGGTTAGTGAACCTAACCGTGAGAAATTAGTAATGTGCACAATACCCCACTAGCCAGTGATTTAAGATAACCACAACTTAATCCCTGTAATTATAACTCTTGAAAATAATTTGAGATTTAGTAAAACCATTGATAAAAAGAAAATGACTCACATTGCAGATTTAAACGGGCAGAGTTTAGCCTACTGATTTAGCCTTGTAACCTATTTAAATGACAATGCACACGACACTAGGTCAGTAACTTAATACAACATTTATGATAAACTTCACGAAATCAAAAACCTCATGACGAATGACAAAGTATAGCCCTGATTTGGGCAGCACTTAAACATCCATCAGATCGGTTTCAATCGATCTGACATTGTATCGTAGCAGTGATCGAGTTAATACCCTGTATCTGTAGTAGCGTCTCCCTACTTGGAAATTCGAATTTGAGCAGTTTTCTTCGTGTTTTAGAAAATTTTACGTTCACAGATGCAAAGCCCATGAACTGATCAATTTATAGCTGGAAAATGGGTTTTACGCGGCCCGTCTGAATCAAAAATCCTTGTTTTCTTGATTTTTCACGTGCATTAGGGTTTCAGGGGTCCGGGTTTTCACTTACGAGTCGTTTAGGGACATTTTTTTGCAGGTCCTTACATCCTCCCCACCTTATTTAAAATCTCGTCCTCGAGATTTATTGAAATAAGTGAGGATACGTTCACTTCATCTCCGATTCCAGCTCCCATGTGTATTCGGGTCCTCTTTTTTAATCCCACTTGACTTTGACCAGTACCAATCTTTTGTGTTTGAGATCTTTCTGTCTTCTATTTGAAGGGGTTTCTCCATGAATTTCAACTTTTCATTCACCTGTATGTCTTGAAGAGGGACTACCAGGGATTCGTCAAATAAACATTTCTTGAGGTTGGATACATGAAATACGTCATGTACCCCGGCTAACTCTTCTGGTAGTTGTAAACGATAGGCAACCGGTCCTATGCGTTGGATTACTGGGAATGGTCCTACGTATCTTGGACTTAGCTTTCCTTTCTTACCGAACCGAACTACTCATTTCCAAGGAGAAACTTTCAAGAGTACCTTGTCTCCAACTTGAAATTCTAACGGCTTACGTCGATTGTCTGCATAACTTTTCTGACGATCTCGAGCCGTTTTCAGTCTTTCCTTGATTTGAGTTATCTTGTCGGTGGTCTCTTGTACAACTTCAGGACCTGATAATTGACTTTCTCCTATCTCCATCCAGCAAACTGGAGTTCTACACTTTCGTCCATACAGTGCTTCGAATGGGGCAACTTCGATGCTTGAATTGTCACACCCCAACCGATGGCGGAAACATCGGGATGTGGCGCTAAGCGAAACAGATTGCTCAAAACAACATAACACTAAATGTGACAATATGAATTAAATCATTTTATTAAAACTAAAGAATAATACATTGTTTCAAATAGTAAACATAAATTCAAACATTGTTTAATTGCTAAAATGGGTATCTAAGCCATCCTAGCTTGTTTCTTGAGTCTTGTACTAATCAACCTGCAATATGTATTAAAATAAAATCAACAAAATATGTTGGCGAGTATACAAGTTTGATACATAGCATAATAATTTGTATAAATGTTTCTCATATCCAATGTGAATAACATGATCATATTAACAGTATATACTCGAAACGATGTTACTCTATGTGTCCAAACCAAAGTTTAACGCAATTAACATGCCTATCCCAATGAATGAGATGGTTTTAACATAGTTTAACATAGTTTAACCTAACAATACCCGCCAAAATAACGGGAGGGGCGTTTCTCAACCTATAGCGCTACCATTGTTAGGGGAGGCTTGTACGAAGTTAATGAACACATAGTCATGAGTGTTTACAATAGCATAACATGTCTAACATGATTAAAATGTATCACATAGTGTAAAGGATAGAGTGTGCATAAAATGTTTGATGTGATTGTGATGTTTGATATAGAATACATATTGCACCCAAAAGTGGAAAATAGAAAATGGGTCATGTATACTCACATTGATTGCATTGCGTTGTTCTTGTATCAAGGATGGAGATTTTCCAAGTTTGTAGATGATTACCCTAAATGTTTTAAGGGCGAAACATGTGTTAATTAAAGACTTGCGTTATTATTGTGAATTACGAGATAACGTTTTGTAGCTAGGGTTTTAGACGTCGAATACTCTAAAATTTATGATGGTACTTATGAAATAAACAAAAATAATTTTAATGATAATATGATAAATGATTATGATAATAACAATATCGATAATAATAATTGATAGTCCTAGTGATACAAATTTTCTTACAAGAAAATAGCTTTAATAAAATTGTAATATAATAATATTATTAATAAATCCGAAATATTAATAATAATAATAATAGTATTATTAATCTGATCTTTATTTATCGAAATAATAATAATAATAAGAAACTAAATAACAGTAAGTTACATTTGATAATAATAACAGTGTGTTGTTAAACTGTTATTTTATAATAATAATATTAATAATAATAATATTAATATTAATCATATCATAACGTAAAAAAAATATCAATACGGTATATACATATCACATCTGCATGTCATGCGTATAAAACAAAAAGAGAAAGGTTTGAAGACAGTCGGATGTTACCGAGTTCGGCGGTCGGAGGTGATTCCGGCGAGTCTCCGGCTACAGTTTCGGTTCCGCAGTGCGAAGGTGAGACGTGGTTGAAGAGGTGACTTGATTGGGTTGAGAGTCGAGAGGGCTATGAGGAGGTTCGAACAGAATTGTGGGTGTAACTCGGTGATGAAGGGTGTCGGACAGTGAAGAGGGATGTGCGAAACAATGTTGTGGAGTTTTCCGATCATCATAGTGGTTATGGTTGTGTGGTTTGTAAGAAAAAGATGTGAACGGTGAAGGTGTCTAGATGTGTTGTGGTTGAAACCGTGAGCGAGTTGAACAGAAGGTTTCGTTTATATAGTATTCGAAGGACTCGTAATCTTGGCAACGGTTTGATTGATGACTTGTATTCGGTTAGTATATAGTCTAGATTCATGGTTGACGTCGAAAAGGAAACTTCATTCACGTTAATACATCGACAAATCAGGGAAAGAAATCAAAGGAAACTCGATTTCGAGGATCATGGGTAAAGATTTGCGAGATTGTTGGGGAAGAACATGCTGTCTTCGAGTTGTCATTTTGGGCGGTAAAAGTTTATAAAAAAACAGTAATTTGATTAAACTTTAACAGCTCTAAAAAAAATATAATAGTTCGTTAGTGTTTGAGAAAAAAAATTATGGATATTTAAATTTTTAAATGTCTACGAGTTCAAAGTTATGGCAATTTGGTCTTTCATTTTTTTTTTTAGAGTTTCCCTGCACAAATAGTCCCTGTTGTCAAGTTTTAAATGTGTGCACAAACAACCCCCTTTCATGGAATTTCATAACAAACCTTCTACTATTTTATAGATACACTTTTGATATAAAAGTAAACTTATTTTGTCAATAAGATGGGTTCATATTTTAACTAATATAACCTAGTTAACTTTAATTAACTTGGTTACTTGTTATTTAACCAAAACTAACAATGTTATTTTAAAAAACAATATATAAAAAGAATAAGACTTTTAAATTGTAAATTATTAGTTTAAATGTTGATTAATATAAGTGACTATATATATTAAGTAAAATATTAATTTGATCCATTAAACCCATAAATAAAAGACTAATTAATTAAAGAAAAAATCCTTTAAATGGTTATTCATTTCGCGAAAAATGCTGAGGTTTCAAAGGTTAGGATTCGGATTCAAAACGGGTCGGATTTCGGGAATCCATTTTGACGGATGTTACATGAATGATAACTATTGTTATAGGAGAATTCAATTAAAGGTAAATGGTTGTCCCAATTTCCTCCAAAATCTATCACACATGCCCTGAGCATGTCTTCCAGGGTTTGGATCGTCCTTTCACTTTGTCCGTCTATCTGAGGATGGTATGCAGTACTTAAATTTAGTAGGGTTCCCATTGCTTCCTGGAAACTTGTCCAGAAATGGGAAGTGAAACAACTATCCCTATCCGATACAATGGAGAGTGGAACTCTGTGTAAGGATACTACCTCGTCTACGTATAACTTTGCTAACCTTTCCATGCTAAAGGTTTCTTTCATGGGTAGAAAATGAGCTGATTTAGTTAATCGATCCACAATTACCCAAATCGCATCGTTACCTTTTCTGGTTTTGGGTAATTTAGTAACAAAGTCCATGGTTATTAGTTCCCATTTCCATACGGGCATTTCTAATTGTTGAAGTAGACCTGAGGGTTTCTGGTGTTCCGCCTTAACTTGTGAACAAGTTAGGCACTTAGAGACGTACCTAGCTATGTCATTTTTTATCCCTATCCACCAGAAATTATTTCTTAAATCTTGGTACATCTTATTATTACTAGGATGCATAGTATACCTAGATTTATGGGCCTCCTCTAAAATTTTATTTCTTAAATCTCCTTGTTTAAGTACCCAAATTCTTTTCTTATGGAATCTCAAAATTCCATCACTTCCTTGCTCTAATTCCTTTATTCGTCCTTTCATTCCTTCAGCATCATCCTTAATTGCTGTTTCTTGAACGTTCTTCAGTTATTTCATTAAATCTAATTGTAGATTTAATCTAAGAGCACGAACTCGCTTTTGCTTTTCATGATACTTACGACTTAGAGCATCTGCGACTACATTTGCTTTTTCCTTCGTGATATTGGATATCACAGTCGTAGTCACTTAGAATTTCCATCCATCTTCTTTGCCTCATGTTCAATTATTTTTGCCTAAATATATACCTTAAGCTCTTATGATCTGTATAGACTGTAAACTTACTGCCATACAAATAGTGTCTCCAAATCTTGAGGGCAAAAATTATGGCTCCTAACTCTAAGTCATGCGTCGTATAATTTTTCTCGTGCTTCTTCAATTGCCTTGATGCGTACGCAATTACCTTTTTGCGTTGCATTAACACACATCCTAATCCTAGCTTAGAAGCATCGCAATAAAATTCAAAATCTTTTCTTGTAAGGCAAGAATTGGGGCGTTTGTTAATCTTTGCTTTAAAATCTTAAAAGCCTCTTCTTGTCTAGATCCCCATTCAAACTTCACTGCTTTACAGGTTAGCTTAGTTAATGGCATAGCTATTTTGGAAAAATCCTTAATAAATCGTCTATAGTATCCGGCTAATCCTAGAAAACTTCTAACTTCCATGGCTGATTGTGGAACCTTCCATTTGGTGATCGCTTCTATTTTGGAGGGATCTACGTGAATGCCTTCGTGATTCACCATGTGTCCTAAAACTTGTACCTCTTGTAGCCAAAATTCACACTTCGAGAATTTGGCATAAAGTTTCTCTTTTCTTAACAAAGTTAAGAGTACATGTAAGTGTTCACAGTGCTCGTCCTGACTTTTGGAATAAATGAGTATATCGTCGATAAAGACAATTACAAATTTATCCAAGTATGGTTTACATATCCTATTCATCATGTCCATGAATGCTGCAGGAGCATTTGTTAACCCAAAGGGCATGACTGTAAACTCGTAATGACCATACCTAGTTCTGAAAGCAGTTTTAGGTATGTCTTCTTCTTGTACTTTCAACTGATGATATCCAGAGCGTAAATCTATCTTAGAAAAATATCTGGCTCCTTGAAGTTGATCGAAAAGATCATCAATCCTAGGTAATGGATATCGATTCTTAATTGTAACCTTATTCAATTCCCTGTAATCGATACACATTCGCATCGAGCCATCTTTCCTTTTCACAAATAATACTGGTGCTCCCCACGGGGATGAACTAGGTTGTATAAATCCTTTGCTTAGTAATTCATCTAACTGCTTTTTCAGTTCTAACATTTCAGTGGGTGCTAACCGATAAGGTGCCTTGGCTATCGGTGTAGTTCCAGGAATTAGATGAATTCTAAATTCTACTTCCCTATTGGGTGGTAATCCAGGTAGTTCTTCTGGGAATACATCCGGATATTCTGATACTACTGGAATTTCCTTAAATTCCTTACCTTTAGTGTTGATGATTACCGAAATCATATACACTATTTCTTATTTTCTTGAATAATTGGCCAATTTCATTACTGAAATGAATTTTAGTGGCTTACGTGGCTTATCTCCTGTAATCACCACTATTTCTCCGGTGGGTGTATGAATTTCTATGGAATTCTTATCACAGAGAATTCGAGCATGGTTGGCTACTAACCAATCCATTCCTAACACAACATCAAATCCAGCTAAATCCATAGGTAACAGGTTTGCAGAAAATTTATGGCCTAAAAGTTCTATTTTTCCTTCTTGCAAAACCTTATCTATGTGAACAGAATTACCATCTGCGGTTTCCACCGTAAAAATCTGCCTAAGTTTGGTTAAAGGTAGGTTAAGAGTTTGGCAGAATGAAGTATTTATAAAGCTTTGGTTTGCACCAGAGTCAAATAATACTTTTGCATAAACGTCGTGAAATAGGAACGTACCAGCTATCACGTCAGGGATTAGTTCTGCTTCCTGAGTAGTCAACTGGAAGGCTCTTGCGTTTTTCTTGGTAGTTCCTTCTGCAAGTTTGGCTTTGTTATCAGCTGATTTGACCAGTTTCGGGCAGTCTGGTCTAAAATATCCAGCTTCTCCACAGTTGAAGCAGATTGTTGATTTCTTCCTCCTGCAATCCTCTTCTTGATGCCCTGGAATTTTGCAAAAATTGCAATATCCTTTACATCTTCCAAAATGTTTTCTTTTACAAGTACTGCAAAATGGAGCAATGGAAGATTGCCCGGTTCCCTTTTTCTTGAAATTACTATTATTACCCACACGAAATCCTTGGGTAATCTTTTGGGCCACTTCCTTTTTCCGGTTTTCTTCTCTTGTGCGTACTAGTCCGTCGGTCAAGGTGTTGGCTAATTCTATTGCATCGTCAATTGTGCGGGGTCTCGCAGCTTTAATGATATCACAGATTTCGCCAATCAAACCCCAAATATAGCGAGAAATAAGTACCGGTTCTGGCGAAGCCAGTTGGTACAACTCTAGCATATTCGAAGAATGTCGAAGTATACCCTCGACAGTCTACATCCACCATCCGGTGGTTCAGGAACTTATTTGTCATTTGTTCCTTTTCATATTCGAGACAGAATTTTCTTTCCACTAGACTCTTAAATTCTTCCCAATTCATGGCATAAGCCACATTGCTTCCCTTGGCTTGTAGTACCGTATTCCACAATTCTAGTGCCCCTTCTTTAAAAAGATGCGACGCATACATGACCTTGTCTTCCTCGGCACATTTACTTATTTTAATTACTACTTCGGTTTTCTCTAACCAACGCAGTGCAGCAGTCGCCCCTTCATTGCCTGCAAATTCGATTGGTTTACAGGCAAGAAATTCCTTGTAAGTGCAACCAGGCGTTGCAGCTTTCATTTTCTTAAGGAATGGGGCTTGCATCCCATCATTATCGTTATTATTATTGTTACCGCCTCCATTTACACTATTACTGAAATTGTCGCCGTGAGTACGTTTGCTGGGAATAATTGGTTGAGGTTCAACTGGATTTCAGGCAGCAACAAGGATTGCTGGAATAGCATTGGCTATTCCCTGGGCAACGATATTTTCGATATCCTGCCTATTAAGAAATTGATCTTCATGGTTTTGCTCAGATTGGTTAACTTCGTTAACTGGTTCGTTAACAGCGGGTTCCATCTGATAATTTTCAAGATATAAATTATTGGCACAAAATAAATAATAATCAGTCACAATAAAATAATCACACATAATCATGTCAACATGTATAGCCAAAATTGTCGACTTTGCGACTTTCATCTATTTATATATACTAATATGCATCATTACACACCTGTTATATTACAAAAGTTTTATTTTAGGTTATTTTACATGATTATATTTTTATTATTATGATTATTAAACAAGTAACCACACAACCACATACGATTCCTGTCAGCTGGCACTTCAGAAACGACGTTCCCTCTCATCGTATTTCCATGATATCCTCTCCCCCACTTCCCGGATTCTATTTCCTGTGTCCATCAGCTCTTCGCCAAGTTTTCTGTGCTCATAGGTGGGTTTGGTGCAGGCTCAGGGTCAAACTGGGGGAAAAAGGTGTGAGGGTTATTCAAGAGATTCTGAAATTGCCAATCACTTGTCCACCATTCCTCCAGTTCTTTGGGTAGAAGTTGGTGGTTAACTATGGGATCTGGGATAGCAGGTGCTAAGTTAACTGGAAGTTAGGATTCAGCGGGGTAATTGAAGAGGTCTTCATTGGCAGGTCCAATGAGGTCACAATTTGCCAGTTTGCGATCCAGCTCTTTCCACGGTGGCATTTCCTTGGCTTGCCCTGAACTTTCCCCGATCTCTTTTCCTTTGCCTTTATCATTTGGGTTTTCAGTCTTTTTAACCCTCTGCGCGGCTGGCTTCTTCCTCCGTGTGCGTCTCCAACCTATGATTCTTCTTCTCTTTTTCGTCTTGGGTTTCTCCTGGGCTTGAGCCTGGAATTCCATGGGTTCTTCAGTGTCGGCCAGATAATCGGAAAAGTCTCTGGAAACTTCTATACCAGCAGAATAGAAATTGAGATTCTGAAGAGCTTCAGACAACTCATTCATGTTGTTTAGCAGATATAGAGAAAACACAAAATTGCAAGTTAAATTTTCACAGAATCACAGAGTGGCAATTTGAGAAATTAAGTATTTCTAAATACTTAATTGGCTTAAATCAGTGGCTCTGATACCACCTTTTTCTGTCACGGCCCCCGTCCCGATTTTACCCAGTTCAGGAGCCACGGAACAGAAACCCGTGGTATTTATTATTTAATGCAGCAGCGGAAGTATAACAGGATCTTTTAAAACTTGAAATTTCCCAATTATTTTATTTCACAAATTGGGACAAACCCCATAATTTACAATAAGGGTAATTTTATGAGGAAACCCCTGGTTTTACAAAACATGTTTATTTATTTAACTGAGCCACTACTTCAAGCTTGTTAGTGCTCCGTAGCACTTTTCCTTGATTCACAGTAGGTCACCTGAAACATGTTTAAAAATATTTTATCAGCGGGGAAATACTGGCGAGTCACTCAAATTTGATAAAATGACACATAGCTATGAATTACAGCATAAGAGTGATTACAATGGCTACTATCTTATTTTTATCTGGCGCCGTGTCACAGCCTTGTGACGATGGTCATACCACTATTGGGTCCTTTCACCCAGGTAATGATGATTATCACTGTTAGGTTAGTGAACCTAACCGTGAGAAATTAGTAATGTGCACAATACCCCACTAGCCAGTGATTTAAGATAACCACGACTTAATCCCTGTAATTATAACTCTTGAAAATAATTTGAGATTTAGTAAAACCATTGATAAAAAGAGAATGACTCACATTGTAGATTTAAACGGGCAGAGTTTAGCCTACTGATTTAGCCTTGTAACCTATTTAAATGACAATGCACACGACACTAGGTCAGTAACTTAATACAACATTTACGATAAACTTCACGAAATCAAAACCCTCACGACGAATGACAAAGTATAGCCCTGATTTGGGCAGCACTTAAACATCCATCGGATCGGTTTCAATTGATCGGACATTGTATCGTAGCAGTGATCGAGTTAATACCCTGTATCTGTAGCAGCGTCTCCCTACTTGGAAATTCGAATTTGAGTAGTTTTCTTCGTGTTTTAGAAAGTTTTACGTTCACAGATGCAAAGCCCATGAACTGATCAATTTATAGCTGGAAAATGGGTTTTATGCGGCCCGCCTGAAATAAAGAATCCTTGTTTTCTTGATTTTTCATGTGTATTAGGGTTTCAGGGGTCCGGGTTTTCACTTACGAGTCGTTTAGGGACATCTTTTTGCAGGTCCTTACATCAGGTTCTGCAAAATTCACGACGAGACCTTCCTTCACGTCCCCTATTCTTAGGAGCCATTCTGAAAAATTTTGCAACTGTGCTCCTGTGGATGAGGTTGTTGAAAGAGATTTTGTGCGCATGTTTTCAGTGAGCCTATACACAGTAAGATGTTTCCATAAATATGAATTGGGTAGGCAAGCCGCAATAACCTCAGCTTTTGTGCTTTTAGGTTTTACTGGTAATGTTTGCCTGAAGTCGCCTCCTAGTAAAACTGATTTTCCGCTAAAATATTGCGAAGTGTTTGATGTTAAATCCTTAAGTGTCTTATCCAGGGATTCAAAACATCTGCGATCACTCATTGGAGCCTCGTCCCATATTATTAGAGTGGTTTACAAAAGCAAATTACATAGGTTTGACTTCTTCTTTATGTAACAGATGGACTCTTCAGTTAGTTCCAATGGGATTTTAAATCTGGAATGTGCAGTCCTACCAGATGGAAGCAACATTGATGTGATACTTGATGCTGTGACAGCAAGTACAACTTCACCTCTTGATCTAAGACGTACAATGATCGTCTTCCATAAGTATGTCTTTCCTGTTCCACCATGACTGTAAACAAACAGTAAACTTTGAGTTCCATTTTCAATTGAATACATGACTGCATTGTATACAGCTAGATGCCCTGGTCGTAGGCCCTCGTAGAGACTCATGTGTTCAACACGTAAGGCGTCTCTATCATAGCTTTTCTTTTCTAAAAGAAGGTTGTTCCCAAGCGCTGAAACCACAAAAGCATCTGGCATCGGTAGACCGTACTCAACCAACGAACATGAAGTTGAGTTCGTATTAAGAAGAGTTTCCAATTCACGTAGTACATACTGTTGTAGATCCTGATCATCTATAACCGTTGAATGAGTGGTAACAGCAAGGCCTATACTACGGTTTATATCATCAGACATGCATCTCCAATTTGCCTCCCACAACTTCTGAGGATTTGAAACATCACAGTGAAGGAGCATGCAAGCAAAGAGAGATGTTAGTTCAGTAGCTGTAGCCCACTCGGCAGCCTCTTCAATAGTGGTGGCCCATTCTTTGTCGTCTCCGATCAAACCAAGCCTTTCACACGCTTCTCTAAATGTTGGCATTACAGTCCCTGATACTGTACGTACATCTGCGAAAGAACAACATCCTCTTTGAAAATTGAGCAGAAGCCTTAAAAAAAGAGTTCTCCGTATGTTGAATGCACATATGTAAGCCTACGGATTTTTGGCTCCCTTTTACTTCTTCTTCATATCCGTTTTTTTGATGACATATCCCAACGGTACTTCGATAGGTAATCAATGTACCGAAGGTTAACACCTGACAAACCGGATTTACCCCCGTTGGATATCCCATTGGTATTATTCACAAACCATTCTGTTAAGGTTGTTTTACCAATATTTGAGTTGCTAGTAATATCTGAAAGTCATTGCGACTGTCTAAAAGTAAGGTTCTGCTTTCCTTCCAAGTGAACAGCTAAAACTTGAATTGGGGGATTCCTATGATGTATCGGAAAACTGAATATCCTCCACATTGCCTCATGTGGACATATGAATCGGCCATCTGTATAATTTTTTATCTCGTCTATGACCTCCGGGATGTCAGCTGGCTCTTCACCTTGTCTATGGCGTGTTAACACAAATTGAACACAATCAGCACCTTTAGATATGTATTTGAATAAGTATTTGATCAACATAGTCTAAGAGAAACCTTTTGTTTGGGGTCCTGAACAAGAGGAATCTTTTCAAACTCTCAAGGACATGCTTTGTAATGCTCCTATCCTAGATCTTCCCGATGGTAACGACGACTTTGTCGTGTATTGTGATGCTTCAAACCTTGGCCTTGGTTGTGTCCTCATGCAACGAGACAAGGTTATCGCTTACGCGACGAGGCAACTCAAAACACATGAGAAGAACTATACTACTCATGACCTTGAACTTGGCGCAGTCGTTTTTGCCTTGAAGATTTGGCGACACTACCTTTATGGTACCAAGTGTGTGGTCTTCACCAACCACAAGAGCCTTCAACATATCTTCAACCAAAAAGAACTGAACATGCGTCAACATCGTTGGGTGGAATTGTTAAACGACTACGACTGCGAAATTCGCTACCATCCAGGAAAAGCGAATGTAGTAGTCGATGCACTTACTCGTAAAACTCATGTTAAGGGTATTCGTTGTCTCCAACTCGTTAACAATCTTCAACGCTGCATTCGTGAAGCTTAACATGCCTCTATTAATGAGGGTAGTCTCTCCATCGAGATACGAGGTGGTGTTGAATTAGATCTCAAGTCTAAATCCGATGGTATTCTATACTATCTCAATCTCATCTGGATTCCTGATCGTGATAACCTTCGAGACTTTCTAATGAAAAAGGCACATAAATCTAGATATTCTATTCATCCTGGTGCTAACAAGATGTACCAAGACATGCGTACGTCCTATTGGTGGCCTGGAATGAAGAAGGATGTCGCCACTTTCGTTGCGAAATGTCTCACTTGTTCGAAGGTTAAAGTTGAACACCAACGTCCCTCTGGTTTGCTTAAACAACCCGAAATTCCTGTCTGGAAATGGGAGAGTATTGTAATGGACTTCATCACTAAACTCCCTCGTACTTCTTCAGGTCATGACAGTATTTGGGTGATCATTGATCGACTAACCAAATCAGCTCATTTTCTCTCCATTCGTGAAGATTTCAAATTCGAGAAATTGGCTAGAATCTACACTGTTGGATCGTTGTTTGACCCGATTGAGTCGTTCAGAAGAGTTTTAAGTCCAGTTCAAAGGCGGAATCAGAGAACTAGACATGAATACAACTTGTTAATCTAATATATGTCTCTTATATTTCATTTAACAACTATTACAACCTTGACAGAAATCCGGCAGCACTTCGTTACAGTTCTGGAAGTCGTGTACCAAATGAACTAACACATGCCCTATATATAGTAATGTTAATTCCGCTCCTGATGACATTGAGTCATTTCGGGTGGAATCAGAACCTTCTGATTTCGCTCCTAATGACCTTTTGTCATTTGGGGTGGAATCAGCATCTTAAACCTGACAAACTGTTTCTCGAAACTCGGGCACAGATAAACCTATCCTAACCTATTACATGATACAAGACGAAGTCAATAGACGTAATGCACTAACAGACTCCCCCTCGAATATTGACGAAGTCTTCAGTGTCTAGTCTTCAATATGACACATCTTCAGTCTTGATCATTCTGCCTTCTCGTTCAGATTGTAACATTGTAAGCATCCATCAATCTTTCTCTTTAATCAGCTTCAGGCTCCCCCTTTCGTCAAGCTTCCGTGCTTTGGGATCGACACCTAGCTTTCCATCTACAAGCTCTTCTTGCTTCAGGCTTGTCTTCAGACTCCCCCTTAGACTCTGCTCTCGGGATCGTAGTCTGGACTATTCCTGCAAACACTCAAACATTCATAAATACAATGTTTTCGTATTATCAATCAAACTTCTCTAATCCACTTCCCCTATCAACAAACTTTATAGATTTAGCAGTGTTAAAGAATCCAACTCCCTCACAGTTAATCATCAAAGTTCAAGTTAATGACCTTGGAGATATCACAAACTGTTTTTGAAATTTTTGATTTTAATTCAAGTTTCAAATTAATGAACTTGTTTTATTTTCAGAAACACAATCAACTTACTTAGATTTTGAAAACTTAGCATTTCAGATATCGATTGTCGAAAATAAAGCAGAAATCAAAATCTTTTTGAATTTTCTGAAAATATAAAGCAGTAAAGAAATACGTACAAACATATTTACAGACAATATTTTTGTTTGAGTATGCGCCAGAGGATCATATCAGTTTCTGACAAGTCACAAGTACCGTTGAGCTTAGTTACACAATAAGAATTAAACAATTCACTTAGATTGTCGATATACTGATCCACTTAAATTTTCACACAAATTTCAACTGATTCAGGATATGAATTAGATGTTTTAGGAACTTAAACTCATTCATGTGTCCCACCTCTTGAATATACTCCCGTATCCAGATCCCAATATTCAGTCTTACAGGTAATTATAACACAAATGATATCTGTAAGGGGTTAATAAATTATGAAGAATCATGAGAGCTCAGGTCAGAACCATCGTTCAGCAGAGAGATCATGACTCAACTTGTGGGTGTGTCCCCTTTAGAGGATCTTTTTTTATAACAGCATTGCTAAGCAATTTTATTGTCTTATCATATATGCTGAGGGTGATGCTATGTTTCAAGCATTTGCGGAAAGTATTATTCGGGGACTAGGTCAGAACTACCGTTCAGCAGAAGTACCAGAATAATACCCCAGATATCACTGAGTATAAAGACCTAGTATATCAGAAAAAGGAACCTTTCAAACGAGATTTCAGGGGTTACCTATATATCCAAGTAGTGTTCCCCACGAAATAAGCAAGTTTTAATTTAGGTTTATATCCCGAAAAAATTTGCTAAATGTATAAAAATCTACCGACACATCCACGGTGAGATCGTTTAACACATTTAAACTTTCCATTTCTTTAGCGTACTGTAACTGTCTACTGATGTACTATCATTTCCTCTTTTTACGCAAAAACTCAATTTTCATTTTTTAATGTTTTTGTCTTTTTGCCAATAGGTTTTATCATGTTTTTGTCATTTTCAAATTTTCAAATGTTTTTGTATTTTCTAACAACATTACTCCCCCTAAAATGCAAAACCATTAAAAAAAATTTGACAACCAACACTGATAGCTTTGTCTCGCCATCCATTTTCTGCTTCACATGCTCTGATTTGCAGAAAATATAACATACCCCCATGATTTACAACACATTGATATTTACAGTTTGAAAACCGTTTTTCAATCTGATGAAAGTAATCATGTTTGTTCAGCCGTGAGGGTTTCGGCGTATTCAATCAACACATATTTTTGTATTTTCTATTATTGACAAAAATTAAACAAACATATTTTTGGTTTTTAAATTTTTCAATTTTTTAGGGTTTTTGAAAATATTGTTTATTTATTTACAAAAAAAACATATAAACTTCTTGTTTCAACCAACACAGGATTCAGCAGCCTCCTCTTGTTGTGCCAGGCTGCTCCAATTCTCCAATTTCACAATCCTTGGTATTCTTGAGCACCTACACATTCAACTAAATGAATTACTTGAACAATTTAGCCCAGGTCTGTTGAACCTTAGGCATTTCAACACAATAATTTCCATTCAATGCTGGAAACTCTTTGTCATCTTTCACACAAATCTTTTCAATTTTTACTTCAACTTTTTCATCTTTTTTCAAGAATCACCTGTTTCTTTGCACTCCATGTTTGGCCTTTAGGAGTACCACGTTTGTAAAAATGTGACTCTTTTTGAACACTTTGTTTTTGAACAACATTTGGTTTCCAAAACTCTTGTGGTTTTGTCATATCAACAGTCGTTTTCCAACTTTGAGTTGTTCTGACTCTGGGTGTATGAGAATTACAGGTCTGTTTTGAATCAAACCTGTTCTGGTTTAATTTCCAATTTTGAGTCGAAACAAACTTGTTTGTATTGTACATCCAAGTTTGTTTTGAGTCAAATCTAGTTGACCTTTGTCTCACATTCTCAGATTTTTGTTTCTCAACATTTTCAGACTCCTTTTTGTCAACATCCACAGGTTTCAGATTTGGACACTTTCGTGCAAGATGTCCAATTTGATCACATTTGAAACATGTTCTCTTGGACACATCTTTGACCTGTGGTTGTTGCTTTCTCTTTTTAGCAAAGAACTCATCATTAGACTGTCTCATTTTGAGTTCTTTTTCTTCTTCTAAACTGCCTCCTTGAACAAAACTCATTTTTTTCCTGAAAAATCGGCGTCTCGTATTTGTTCCGATGTTGTTTCTTCTTATAACCCAACCCAGCCTTCATGTTCTTCTTTTTGAAACCAGGTTTGTTATACGAACCTTTATGACTCTTACCAACAAAGTTTGAAATCTCAGACTTCTCAATCTCAACCATTTTGAAAACTTTATCAACCTTTTCTGAAATCACATTCTGAATCGGGAATACAATATCTAAGAACAATTTGTCCAATCCAATCATGGTATAAACCAATCATTTTGAATCATCATTCAAACTTTTCTCGGATTTTGTGTTTTTCAGATAACCATCATGAAGATTTCCTTCATCTTCATCCTGTGATTCAGATTTACCTGTAACAACTGACTCTTCTTTCAACACACTTTCAACGACTTTACCTACCACCTCTGAATCATGAGAATCATCAGATTTGGAATAGGTTATGTCAATGTTGTCTGGCAATTGATCAACCATGTTGAAAGCTTTTTCGACCTTTTCCTCATCATAAAATGCAAATTTTCCCGGTGGTGGAACTTGATGAAACTCAGAGCCAATGCCTTTCTTGTTCTGCTCAGACTCACCATCACCCGGTTTTATATTGAAAATTCGTTCAAGTACATATGACGACACGTGGTAACTCTTTAACTTGTTGTTATCCTGTTCTAAATCAGCAATCTGTCTCTTTAACTTAGCAACATCCTCAATATAGGAATTAACAACATCTTGTTTTATAGCATACATTCGTTTAAGCTCTTTGGTTGTTTTAGACTCTTTTGTAATGTGATATGATAATTTCATTGAGTCGTAATCCATTTTCATTTCTTGACAAGCAATTTCTTTTTGTTCACATTCATTTGTCATTTTCAAAACATTTTCTTTCAAAACTTCATTTTCTTTCTCTAATTTGTTACATTTTTCTGAAAGTTTTTCATTATTTTCTTTAAAAACCTTTTCTTTTTCTAGCATTTCTTTGCATTTTTCTTTGAAAATCTTTTCAATTTTTGTGAACTCAAAATTTCTTGTTCTAAATTGCTCATCTTTTTCAGTACAAGCTCTGCACGGTTCCATGCATTTCTTGCACTGATCAATCAATTTCAAGTTTTCAGAATTAGAATTTACCTCAGTGATTGGCACTTCGGTGTTTTCAGCAGCTTTTGTCTGCATCAGATCAGCATTATCTTGCTTCTTTTCAACACTAACTTCATCACCAGCATCACCAACTTCCAAATTCTCATTCTTTTCTTCTTTCTTCACCTCTTCTTCAATTTGCTGTTTTTCAGTAACAGCTTTCTCAACCTCTTCATTCACAACAACTTCTTCACTTTTGATTTCCTTCACAGCTTCAACTTCAACAGTTTCTGCTTTAACCTCTTCAGTAGCTTTCTTCAGATTGTTCACCATTTCTTCAACATTCTTCTTCATTCTCTCCTCATCCCTTTTTCTCAGACACGATAACATAGCATATCTGATCTCCTTTTCAAATCTCTTAACGTATGTGTCATCTTTCAATACATTTCTATAGTATTCAGCTCTCAACGGAACTTTGAGAAGAACATCATCGAAGATTATGTCTTTCTTGGGAACAACCGGTTCTCCTTCTCTGTTATAATAGCATTCTCTTTTTTTATCCCATCTTTTGCTACCGACAACCATTTCATACTCCTCCTGCATGTCATCCATTCTGTTGTAGACCACATTTCTTTCTCTGTAGGTCTTCTCACTCAAGATCTCTTCTCGAGTTTTCTCTTTGATCTCAACTTTTTCTTCATGGATTTCAGCAGTGTATTTGTCTTTGTTTTCATCTTGAATCTCAGCAACAAAAACAAACTTTCTTTCTTCTGTCATAGCTCTCCCATTAGTTGTTTTACGAACATTCTCTAAACGATCTTCTTCTGGACAAACTGTACTCCAGTCAAATCCTTCATCGGGATAGATTATTGCATATGCTCTTGACTTTTTTTTTGGTTTATCTTCAATCAACTTTGGCTCTTCTCTGCTTCGATGGTAGATCGCCTTTCGATAATAATCATCGTTGAAAGGACGTTCATTTCCTTCAGCAACTTCAGAGTTTCTGCATTCTCTTTTGAAATGACCCTTTTGCCTGCATCTGAAGCAGGTCACTTTGGATTTATCGAATCCAAGCTTTGTTGAAGCACCTCCAAGCGATTGTTTCCCGGTAATCTCCATGTACCTCTGAGCTCTGCGAATACAACTAGCTAAACACCAACGGATGTCAATGAGCTCCATCTCTTCCGGATCAATCTGATCATAATCTTCTTTGGTCAATTCGGAGTTTCCAATTTTGCCAGCTACAAGACCTTCATATGACTCCAAAACAGATGCAAGGAAACTCATTTGCTGCTTAGCTGCATTTATGCTCATTGCAGGAGAATTCTTTAGTTTGAGAGCAATGTTGCACAGAATTTCTTCAGATTCATCAGAATTTGTCTTTGAAGATGAATGATATCCAGAATGATGACTTGTTGACGTTGTTGATGGTTCTTTCACCTTTTCACCACTAAATGTTGTTTTTGGTGAACCAACGCCTTTATCAGAAAGCACACTGCCTTTGTAGTACAAGCTAACGTTCTGTTGATGTGAAGAATCAGTCATCTTGTTTTGCTTTTGTAGCTCCAGATCATGACTTTCAATCTTTTCAAACAAAGCATCAAGAGTAATTGTATCATACAAAGCATCATTTTTCAAAATAAAAACAAACGTTTGCCACTGATCAGCTCATGGTAACGCTTCAATCACTTTATCTATAAGTTCCTCTCTTGTTTTATTTATCTCTAATCTCTCCAATTCCATTTTAAGATGACAGAATCTCTCAATCATTTGTTCACTGTCTCTCCTTTAATATTATCAAACAGATCAAATTCTTTCTTTAATAAAGCGATTTTGTTCTTTTTAATCTGTTTACCCCCTTCAGCTTTAATTCGTAAAGCTTCCCAAACAGATTTAGATGACCCATCATGAGTTAGTAAAGCAAAAATATCATTTCTGATTGCTGACTGGATCAATGCTATCATTCTCTGTTCAGCTCCGTATTCAGCTTTATCTTCTCTGGAAAACTTCTTGAATACAAGATCTTCTCCTTTCTCATCTTTTGGTTTTTCATATCCATACTCCAAGCAGAACCAGCTTTCATGAGCATACGCTTTTGCCCAGTTTATGAAACGTTCTTTCCACCAGGTGTAATCTTCAATGCTATCCAGAGTTGGTGGCTTTGAGTGAGTTCCGTAAAAGTTATCGTGCTTGATGTTTTCGTTGATCGCCTTTGTGATGGTTTTTGGTGTAATATTTGTAACCTCAGACGATTCGGTTGTGAACGCGTTGAAAAACGTGTTGTAGAATTCCTCAGCCATGATGTAAACCTGAGAACACAATCAAACAAACACAATCAGTACAATTAATATCAACTATCCTGAAACAATACTGACACTCGATCGTTGTAAAATGATCTTGACACAAAACACTTTGAAGCGAAATCTGATGAATAACACTTCGAGCGAAAACAGATATTTAACACTAGGAGCGGAATCTGTTTGAAGACAGTTTGGAGTGGAATCAGAAATTTGCACTTTGGAGTGGAATCAGAAGTTTGCACTTTGGAATGGAATCAGAAGTTTGCACTTTGGAGTGGAATCAGAAGTTTGCACTTTGGAGTGGAATCAGAATATGGTAGCCAGGAGCGGAATCAGACTTCTGTTTGGAGCGGAATTAGATTTTTAAGCTTCTGGAGAGGAATCAGACATAATGGTCTTCTGGAGCGGAATTAAACTGAATGTTAGAGCGGAATCAGCCTTTTGGAATTGATCAGGAGCGGAATCAGCAAGTCTTTTGGAGCGAAATCAGACTTTTGAAGCTGAATCAGACAATTAGGAGCGGAATCAGAAACTATCCAGCTCGAGCGGAATCAGTTCGGAGGTCAATTTTGTCCATTTTTAGTCCGTATTTAATCATGAAACTTTCAAGGGTTTGTCTATGTCCAATTTTAAACAATCTATGAAATTTTGATCTGGTTTTGACCGGTAAATCTTGTCCAGATTGAAAAAGAAGGTGTAGAAGACAGAAAACTGATATAATTGAGCCCAACTCTTCCTCCTGAGCTCTGATACCACTTGTTGGATCGTTGTTTGACCCGATTGAGTCGTTCAGAAGAGTTTTAAGTCCAGTTCAAAGGCGGAATCAGAGAACTAGACATGAATACAGCTTGTTAATCTAATATCTGTCTCTTATATTTCATTTAACAACTATTACAACCTTGACAGAAATTCGGCAGCACTTCGTTACAGTTCTGGAAGTCGTGTACCAAATGAACTAACACATGCCCTATATATAGTAATGTTAATTCCGCTCCTGATGACATTGAGTCATTTCGGGTGGAATCAGAACCTTCTGATTTCGCTCCTAATGACCTTTTGTCATTTGGGGTGGAATCAACATCTTAAACCTGACAAACTGTTTCTCGAAACTCGGGCACTGATAAACCTATCCTAACCTATTACATGATACAAGACGAAGTCAATAGACGTAATGCACTAACATACACTGATGAGATCATTTGTCATCATGGTATCCCCATTGACATCATTGCTGATCGTGATGGTCGCTTTACGTCTCGTCTTTGGCAAACCTTTCAATCTGCTATGGGTACTGTTCTAAACCTTAGCACCGCTTTCCATCCTCAGTCAGACGGTCAAACCGAGCGTACTATCCAAACCTTAGAGGATATGCTTCGTTCATGCGTAATCGATTTTGGTGGCAACTGGGACTCACACTTGTCTTTGAATGAATTCTCGTACAACAATAGTTATCACGCGAGTATTCAAATGGCACCCTTCGAATCATTGTATGGTCGCAAGTGGCGTTCGCCTATTTGTTGGCACGAGATTAGTGAAGCTCAAATCACTGGTCCCGAGCTTATACAAGAGACAACAGACAAGATTTTACATGTTCGAGACAACTTACTAAAAGCAAGGAGCCGACAAAAGAGTTACGCCGACAAGTGTCGCAAGCCTTTGGAATTCGAGATAGGTGACTTCGTACTTCTCAAGGTGTCCCCTTGGAAGGGTGTGGTTCGATTTGGTAAGAAAGGAAAACTCGCACCTCGCTACGTTGGTCCTTTCAAGATTCTCGAAAGGATTGGCAATGTTACGTATAGACTGGACCTACCTGAAAAACTCAACAACGTTCATCCTGTCTTCCACGTTTCAAACTTAAAGAAGTGCCTAGCTGATGAAGGACTTCAAGTTCCACTCGAAGATCTTCAATTCAACGAAACACTGAACTTTATGGAGAAACCTGTCGAGATCATGGACCGAGGTGTCAAGCAACTGAGGCGCAGTCGAATTCCTATCGTCAAGGTTCGATGGGAAGGAAAACGTGGCGCTGAATTTACTTGGGAACTCGAGAGTGATATGAAGACTAAGTATCCGCAACTTTTCGTTACTTCTTCCTAAATTTCGGGACGAAATTTCCTAAAGGAGGGGAGACTGTAACGCCCTCCTTCTTCGTACTTTCCATAATTTGAAAGTCTTGTTTGTATTTCTATTTTTGGAAGTCTTGTGTTCTTGTAATTGTCTTTTCGTTGTAATCGTTGTAAAATCTGAGACTTGGATCATAAATAAAATTCGTATTTCTTTAAATTCATGTTATACATACTTCATACATGTTCATACGTTTAAATTCGTGAAAACATTTGATACATTATTCGCAATTCTTGAAAATGTGTAATATACTTGCAGATACGTGAAACATGTGAATCATACATCAATTGGATACATATGATACTTATTTACGACATTCATATGCTAACTCATACTTCATTATACTTGTTTTTATGTTATATATGCTTAACAACCTTATAATATGCTTGTATGTCATAATTCACCCTAAAAATACCCTTAAAACATCAATATATGGAAACTACAAGGGTCAAACATGTCAAAAATCAAACAAAATCACAAAGCGGATCTCTCACCGGCCGCGACCCGGCCTCCTATGTGCTTTGCGGCCCGCGAAGGCGCCTAATCCGCAGCAGACTCGACTTGCTTCAACGATTGGCGGGTTTTGTGTTTGTTTGATGTGTTTTCTTCAATAAATGCTCACCAACCCAACCCTAATTCATTCCCTATAAAAACCAACACTCCTCCAAGCATTTTTCATTTTGCAAACACTCCAAACTCACTCTCAATCACTAAAAAACGTAGCTGGATTCAGTAGCAAAGGCAGAAACATATCAACTCACAAAAGTGAGCATAACTTCCTCATTTCTTTATCTTTTTCAATGATTCTTCTTTCTAATCACTTGGAACAACCTTAGGTATGCTTTCCACAGGTTTTCCATGGAAAACCAAGGCTGGAACATCACCATATAAGGCTCCAAAGTGCAATAAACTTTATGATTTTGTATAAACACTTGTTTAACTCACTTTAAATTGAGATTTCTCAACACATTCCTATGTCCTTATGCTCATAATCAAGTCTATGGTTAGTTGGGCTTAAAAACAAGGTTGTGACATGTAAATCCAGAGGTTTAATCCTCATAAACATTCTGTTTTGATAGGGTTTTTTTACCCACAAGTGATGAACAAGCTTAGAGCTTGAAGTTTGTGTGATTATGAGGTTAGCTTGGGCTATCCTACTTGAAAATCCACACATCACTTGATGTTTTCTTAGTTAGCTTGTAGTTATTTCATTCCTTATTGTATGTATACATGACCATCCTTGTTGTCTATGACAACTTGTGCGTTGGTGAAACACAAGAGGTTCCTAAATGGAAGATTTATCTTCCTACCACTTACATGACTTCTATGACATCCTTGTGATAATCTTGGACTAATAACTTATAATGTAAACTATATAAGATATATAATACTTATAATAACCAAACTTTTGATGATAACCTAATGGTTATTTGCCAAAATAGTAGGTTACACCACCTAAGAACATAATACTCGTCACGATTCTAATGGGTACTTTAACCCATGAAAACATTCAAACCCCTATGGGTTTCATAGTGTCAAAGATGAGTATTATGAGCTAGATGGTTAATTTCTCATATGTTACTTTCCATATTCTTTTATTTTGAATCCGTCATCTCCCGTTATCCTCCAATACTCATACACCTTCGTTTCTTCGTATAGAAGGACTTGGTGTTCCAACCTCCCACAACAACAATTCTCTCGCGGATTAACAAGTGGAAGCTTGCAAAACCATGAGTATACTTGAACCCCCTTTTTCGTTTACCACTTTCGGGGTGTAACATGTTAAATTATAAACTACACTTAAACTTTATTCTTTATGCATGCACAAAACAATCCTTATACATGTTATACTTGATACGTAAACTTGGGTAATTCTTATGTGATACCATAGTCATTAGCTTCGTACGAGCCTCCCTTTAACATGTATAACACGATAGGAGTAACGCACCACCCGTAGTCTTGTGGTCATGTTAAAATTTCATTCTTTATTGCGTAAACAAAGGGTTGACTTGAATTATTGCATGATATGTTATGATTATCTTGAATAACTTAAGTTGCCATGTGGATTCGTTTTAAACTTTTATACTTATACATATATTGAAAACTTGTATACTCGCCTTTGCTTTTGCATTGAATTTTATTTTAAACATGTTACAGGTTGAGGATGACGATGCTATGAAATTGAAGTAGCTATGATGCTTAGATACACATATAGACGCCTTAGGTTTAATATGTTGTATCAATTTTGTTCTTGTTGTTATGTTATTCTCATGTATTGAACATGTTGTTATTTGAATTTCCATGTAATGTTTGACAATTTAAAGTATGAAATGAAAACGGTTTTGATTTAATTATTGTCACAAATAGTGTTATGTGTGATGAGCAATCTTTCTTCGTTCCACTCCGATGATTCCGCCATTGGTTGGGGTGTGACACCCATAACTCGACCAAAATGAGATTCGGGGTAATCCTTTTCAGGTTATTCAGGCCAGGTTAATTGGTATATACGTTTCTAAGTACAAATTGCAAAGCATACGTTATAATTTAACTTAACATGATTATTATTAAATACAAAAACACAAAATTTCAAATAAAAGCACTCCCAATATGATATTTTCATTCAAACCCATGTATTAAACACATATATTAACTACAAAAATGTCAAATAAAATAAGCACAAAATCAAATTGTATCAAATAATCGTATAAACTAAAAAGAAAACATCAAATTGTATCAACCAAGCCTTTTTTAGTCGCTCAAACAACTAACGAAACAATAAAACAAACCATCATATTCACAACAAAAACAAAACATACGAAGGAAATCCAGACTTTCCTAATAAATATGTATGTATAAATATATTATACATTTTTAAAGTAAGATCGGGGTAACCCGATTAACATCTTTTTAACCCAATTCCCGACCCGAATGTTATTTTCAGGTTCTGGGTTCCATTTTGTTCGGGTTCGGGTTAATTGGGTAACACCATATGATATGATTTGGGATAGTTTTATTTGGATTGGATTTCAGTTTAAAAAAACCCACACCTAATGGTAGGGGTGTGCATCGTTCGGTTTTCGGTTTTTGAAAACCGTTAAATTTTGATTATTTCGGGTTTAGCAGCGGTTCGGTTCGGTTTTTGAAACAAATTGCGTAAGATTCAAAAAAAAATACAAAGTTTAAGAATCTTTCTTAAACGTTTACATTTAAGTTAATATATTTAGTCTTTTTAATTAATATTGTTCACATAATCCTAACCTTCTAATCTATTTTAATATTTCTCCAAAGTTTTTATTAAGACGTGTTCTTTTATAATACTTTGTAAATCTTTTAATTTTTTATGTTAAATTTTGTTATTTCTTGTAAACAATGGATAAATCATTTCAATGATAAATAAACATGTTAATGTTATTATCATAAATATTTAACAATCAAGAATAAAATTAATAATTCTTAGTAGCATGGGTTAAGCACTTAAAAAACTTAAACTTAAACATAATAATATATGGATTTGGCCTACTATTATAACTTATCGGTTCAATTATTAAAATGGTTATCCGAAAACCGAACCGAAATTTTCAGTTATTAAAAATCCGAAAACCGAACCGTCAATATTTGTTTCGGCTCGGATTTCGATTATTTTGGTTACGGTTTGATTATTTCGGTTTCTGCTCACCCTACCTAAGACCATGTGTAGTGGAAGACACAAATAATGCCCCCACCCTTGGGCGTTTTGCGCCATGTGGTAGTCTAGTCAGCAATGGGGCATTATGGAGCGTTTTTCTAAAATGGGTGTAGTAGGGATGTGTGCATTGTGGGGCATTATGTTAAAGGGTGTAATAGAATTAAATAAAAAAAACCATCAAAAAAATGATAATGGCCAAACAAACAGAAGATTATAAGTCATTGGCTAAAGAATTGAACGAAAGGCGTGGAAAAAAGAACACTCTAGAGGTTTTTTTTGAAAAAAACACCCGGGGGGCGGTCTAAGGGGTTTTAGAGCTTTTTTTTTTTTGGTAAAAAACGCCCCAAAACCCCCTACTACAGATGTTCTAATGGTTTTGTAATTTCACATCCCGTCAGTGGCGGAACTAGAACATTAACTCAGAGGTATCCTAATTTTTTTTTTCACCGTGCAATCATACAATATTAAAAAAAACGACAATAAATAAATAAATAAATAAAGTAAAACAAATACCTAATAGATTTGTCATCTTCTTTTTTTCATAGCTTGAAATCGTTCCATCACATCGTTGTCTTTTACTTCACGTAAAATTCATTTTCGACCGCACAAACCATAGTATTGTTCAAAAATTCCGGGCCCATTAGATTGCGTAAATCCTTCTTGACAAGCTTCAAGTTCAAAAAACATATTTCAACGGTTGCGGATGCAACCGGTAAAAGCAAAGCTAGCTTCACTACCCGATAAACTGATTGACAAGAACTATGTGTTCCCGTTTCAACCATAACACGTGCAAGATCACTTATTCCACTCAAGTTTGCAAATTTATTATCATCGCTTATAGTGTGATGAAATGGGCAATTGGGATTTGGGCTTATTATTTTCAATTGATTGGTATCCTCGTAGTTGTGACATGCCATGCATTAAACTTTCAGGGCAATTAAGCAATTATTTACAATCTTTTATTATTTTGGGCTAACATATTGGGCAATTGGGCTTATTATTTACAATTTCAATTGATTTGGGCTAACATATTGGGTAATTGGGATTTGGGCTTATTATTTTCAATTGATTTGGGCTTACAGACTTTTTTTAAAGGTGTCCTCGTAGTTGTTCAGGGGTATCCTTGGTATAAAAACCGAAAAAAAAAATTTATACTACCGATAAAAAGTTACGGCTCGGTATACATAAGGGTGAAGGGAGTGGCACGGCAAAGCAATCGGCAAAGCCGATTGCCGAGCGGCAACACCGCCACCACCCCTTCAACCCGCGCGGCAAACTAAGGTTCTCGGCATAACCACACCGATCGACAAACATGCAACTTGCATGTTGACCGTTGCCTTTTAACGGCTATATGCCGTTCAAAATAAAAAAAAAAATTATTTTTTCAACTTTTACCCTATATATTCAAAACAAACCCATTTTAATCCTATATATTCTACAAAATCACCCCCATATCAAACCAAAAAATACAAAACACTAACCCAAGTATTGCCACGCAAAATGGCGGATGATTTCCCATTGTGGTTTCCACCCGATAGTAGCGACGACTCGTCCGATGATAGCATTCTTTTTTTCCAAAATCTACTCGAAGAAGCCGAACTACAAGACTCCAGTACATCAAACCAAAGGAGATACATTGAACGTCAGCGGGAGGTTGGGCACGAGACCCTCATGGCGGATTATTTTGTCGAAGACCCGAAATACAACGACGCAATTTTTCGCCAAAGGTTCCGTATGTCGAAACGGTTGTTTTTAAATATTGTGACCGCCGTGGAAGCGAATGACGCATACTTTCAAGAGGCCTACGATGCGCGAGGTCGGAGGAGCTTTACGCCGCTGCAAAAGGTTACATCAGCTATTAAACAGCTCGCAACCGGTAACCCTCCAGACGAAGGAGACGAGTACTTGCATATGGCCGCAAGAACTTCCCGCGAGTGCCTAGAATATTTTTGCGAAACGGTTTGCAGAATATATGGTTCGGAGTTCTTACGTAGGCCGACAAGCCACGACATGTCACTGTTATACGACGCACATGAAGAACAACATCACCTTCCAGGTATGTTCGGTAGCCTTGATTGCACCCATTTCGTCTGGCGAATGTGTCCCACCGAGCTTCAAGGGCAGTATATGAGAGGAGATCACCGATACCCGACTGTTATGCTCGTAGCAGTGGCGTCTCAAGATTTATGGATTTGGCATGCTTTTTGCGGTCCACCGGGTTCGCAGAACGATATCAATGTGCTAGGACAATCGCCGTTATTCTTAACGGAACCGCGCCAAAATGTCCATTTTACGTCAACAACCATTATTACAAACGTGGTTATTTGCTCGTGGATGGAATTTACCCAAAATGGTCCGTGTTTGTGAAATCGATCCCATACCCTCAAGAAGTAGACGAAAAGATGTTCAAAAGGCAACACGAGGCGGCAAGAAAAGACGTCGAAAGGGCTTTTGGGGCTTTGAAGTCAAAATGGGGTGTCTTGAATCGGCCGATGCGAGCAAAGACGGTTAAAAAAATTAGGAATGTTGTGTACACGTGTATTATTTTACACAACATGATTTTAAAAGACGACGGAAACGCGATTGCACCGGTACACATTCGGGATCCTCCGGTCGAGCCCGCGTTTGATGATAGGGTGTTGGGCGAGCTAATGGATGAAGATACGCATTGGAGACTTAAACACGATCTCACGGTTCATCTCGCAAGTCAAGATTTGCCCCACCTGTTGGTTGATTCTGACGAAGAGTAGTGTAATTTTTAATTTTTTTAGGGGTTGCGTTGTTTTAGTGTCGTGTAATTTTTATGAATTTTAAGTTTTTTTTTAAGTTTCATTTTAATGTAATTGTTTTTTTTATTAATTTAATGTTTTATTTGTTTTTATTTAACATATAATTTAAAAAAAAACAAAAAAAAAGTTTGCCACTTTCAAGTGTCTAAACCATTGCCAACACTTTTCAGGAAAGTTTAAACTTTTTACCCTCTCTGACGTGGCACTCTCTGATTGGTCCATTTTAAAGTTTGCCACTTTCACCTGTTTAACCACTCCCTTCACCCCCGCCTCTATCCCGTGAAGGACCCACCTGGCACCTTGTAATTAAATGACATAAACACCCCTCACCATCCAAATGATAAAACCTATTTAAATAATCCAACTCGAGTGAAGTCATAATACTTTCAACTTAAATTCAGTGCGATAAATTCTTCTCTCACACACCCCAACGTCTGTTCATCTGGTCACCAAAACTCCACAAATTAACGCTAACGGCGAAACGATGAAGAAGACTTCTTCTTTCATGCTCCGGCTTTTAACGGCGTTTGCATGTTTTCAGGCATGTTAATTTCTTCTTTAAATCATCAATGTCCAATTCTCCTCTGTTTTAATCCATTTATTTTTATATTAATTGAGATTTTAGTTTCTTTTTTTTTTATGAAATTGTTGGTGAGTTGTTTACTCCTTTTGTTAATGGATAGCTAGCTGTATATTCGTTGGAAGCGGTTTGATTTTCCGATTAGTTTGAGTGAATGATTGAAGTAAAATTGTTTTAGATATGAATATAAATAAATATTGATTTTCCGATTAATTTGAGTGAATGATTGAAGTAAAATTGTTTTAAATATGAATATAAATAAATAAACAGAATATATTCATTTTCTTGTTAATGTTATGAAGGTTAGAGCATTCACATACATTCCACCAAATCCTCTGGTGGTTTGTAACCGGATGTGAATGGAGGAAAGAAAAAAAAACATTACTGTTATAAAAAAAATATTATTTAATCCTGTGACGGTCCTTACTGTTTACTCTTTGTAATTTTTTAATATATTTTGAATTGAAAGTGGATGGAGGGAAGAGCCTTTCCATTCCTCTACCTATACCTATAGAGGTAAGGCTGTATACATCTTACCCTCCTTATAACCTTTACTTTGCTATTGAGTGAGTATGATGATGACAATTCCTCTGCTTTTAAATTTGGTCCTACCAGATAACCTTGTTTTGAAGGAAATAGTACATTGATATAATTTCTATTTATCGAGCCGGGGGTCTCACTGGAAGCAGCCTCTCTATTCCTACGGGGTAGAGGTAAGGTTGTCTACATCTTACCCTCCTCAGACCCTACCGCTAGCTTTGCTATTGGTGGGATTTAGTGAGTGTGATGATGATGATGATATAATTTCTATTTAATTTTTTGTTTTTTCTTCCTGTTTATAATGAAAGTTAGGTAGGTGGTTCATGTAGTTTTGTCTGGTTTGCCTGATTCAGGAGAACATGGTTTAACTGAAAAAGATAATATAGTCTAAACTTAATGATAGTTTTTCAATATCAAAAAATATATTTAATAATTAATATGTACTAATGTACATATTTATGACCAGAATTTTATTACCTGCATTATCTTTTTTTTTTTTTTTTTTTGAAAATCATTTAAAGGTGCCAATTTTTGAACTTGAGAATAAAATTTCTGATTTTCAAAATATGATGGTGAACCTGATTGTATCATCTTCCATGTGAATAGCGCATGAGTTTAATTATTTTTTTTTTAATAATTTTCAAGTCAATCTGCATTTATAATTCTTGATCGAATTATATTGATTCTGATATGGGTGTATGGACCTCTATGATAACTTCATTTTCCACATGATTTGTGATTTTCTAAAACATTTATTATTATTGTTGTTGTTGTTGCTGTTATTATTGTCATTATTATCCATCTTTTTATTTAGAGAATGATTACTTAAAGATCACTCCATCTATTATTTAGAGAATGATTACCCATTATTTTCTAAAATTAATTATATAAAGTCAATGTTCTCATTGCAAAAAGAAATAAAAATAAAAATCATGTGATGTGTTTGTGATCCACATTCCATATTGTTTGTGATCCACATTCTATATAATTTATGTCTCATTCTGTATTTATTTGAGTATTATGTGCCAGATGAGAGTGTTGACTGTGTTTTCGGGTCTACCAAAATAATGATGCATGAAAGAAATTGTAACACAAAAAAAAAAAAAAAAAAAAAAAATCGGCCCACATTTTAATTACGGGCCAGATTTTGAGTTCGGGCCTTTTTCAAAAAAAAAAAAAAAAAAAAAAAAAAAAGATGTTCAAATAATCAAGTTTACTTGTTGATATATTTGATCATTTCATCTTATTTTACAATTACAATATACAACTCTGAAGTGATTTTCTTGATTTCATATCTAATCATTTCTATCAGTTGATATGACGTTCAGATAATCAAGTTTATTTGTCGATATATACTTGCAGATCTTGTTTATATCTCTAGGCAATGCAGAAAGGTCCGAAACACGAATACTTTTGACTTCCAATGGCACATTGAGGTGCATATTTCTTCTATTGTACATGAAAACAATTTCGTTGTTCGTTTGCATATATTAATATGTAACTTAAACCTTTTGTCACCTTTTTTACTTCTTTAACAAATCTAATTAATTTACATTTTCTTAAGGGAAAAACATGGTGAAAACTATTGTGCAATGTATGATATATGTGGATCTCGGAGTGATGGGAAAGTTTTAAACTGTCCTTTTGGCTCTCCGTCTGTAAAGGTACATAACTTTTAATCATCCTTAATAAAATATAAAAATATAAAATCTGATCTCACTAGCTATCGTATATTATTGCCCGTTTTACAGCCAGATGACTTGTTATCCGCTAAGATCCAAAGTTTGTGTCCAACCATTTCGGGATCCATATGTTGTACAGAGGCTCAATTTGATACATTGCGTTCACAAGTCCAACAAGTAAAGATATTTTGCATGTATTACAAGTTTCAAACGTATGAATCATTATATGTCAACTCCAGGACTTGACTTTATTACTATATTTTGTTATGTTGTTTTTTTCTTGCAGGCCATACCTTTTTTAGTTGGATGTCCGGCATGCTTAAGAAATTTTTTGAATCTTTTTTGTGAGCTTACATGCTCTCCGAATCAAAGCCAGTTCATCAACGTGACGTCTATTTCTCAGGTATAGATTTACTTTTGGTGACTGTGAAAACCTGTAAGTAGGACTATAGATGAACCGAACCGAACTTGTTTGTGTTCGTTCGTTAAGAATCTAAATGTGTTCATGAACACTTACCGAACAAGATTTTAGAGTTCATGTTTGTTCATTAAGGAAATAAATGTGTTCGTGTTCGTTTGTTAGTTTAAGGTAACGAACACAAACAAGCGTTCATTAACAAAAACCTCAAGGCTGGGATTAGTGAAGGTTGTGATCCCTAAATTGTTAAAAGGTATCTAATATTAATATATAATACACTAATGTTTATTAACTATATTAGTAGTGGGAATTTGGAAGCATTTAAATAAAATATAAAACTTATAAAAACCTAACGAACATAAATGAACACGTTATCGAACGTTCACGAACATAAATGAACGAACGCGGCCTCTGTTCATGTTTGTTCATTTAACTAAACGAGCGAAATTTCTTGTTTGTGTTCGTTCATTTAACTAAACGAACTTCCCGCCAAACGGGTCACGAACTGTTCGTTGAACGTTTGGTTCATTTGCAACCTTACCTGTAAGTGAAAACATATGGCCCCACCAATACCCTGCTAACCAGCGGGACCATGTATAGCGCAACTTACACTGGGCACGTGGCCTTGAGGTATAGTCCTTGTTGCCCGTATGCCTGTTCTTTTCACTTTGTTCAAGCAAAAAATATTTTCCATTTATCTTTTTCAATATATTGCTTTCAGACAAAGAATAATTCGACCGTGGGGGGGATTGACTACTATATAACCGACACCTTTGGAGAGGGTTTATTTAATTCTTGTAAAGATGTAAAGTTTGGTACCGCGAATTCTAAGGCTATTGATTTTGTTGGAAATGGTGCTAAGAATTTCAAAGGTAGTTTTTTTTTTTTTTGTACAAATGTATGCATTCAAAAGTTGTATATAAATACATGATTGTATATTTTTGTGGCAGAGTTGTTTGCTTTCATTGGTCAAGAAGCAGCCCCTAAGTTACCAGGGTCACCCTACGCAATAAATTTTCGGTCGGATGCTGATGTGTCGACAGGAATGAAGCCGATGAATGTCAGTACTTATTCATGTGGTGACACATCACTAGGCTGTTCTTGTGGTGACTGTCCTTCCTCTCCTGTTTGTTCCAGTTCTGCCCCTCAACCACTTCATGAAAACGGTTCTTGCTCAGTGAGGATCGGCTCTCTTCAGGTTGACTATAAAACATCTAATTATCAGATTATTACAACTTCAAATAACTTAAATACATCTGGACACTATCTTAACATTCTTAGCCCATAGTTTATTAATAGCGTTCATAGCGAGCGTTATAGCAAATAGCGTAGCGAAGTGCTCATTCACTGTATCTGATTTTGGCGCCTCCATTGCGAGTAAATAGCGGAGTTTCTTTTTTTTTTTGTTTTTAAAATAAATAGAGATAAAATATCCGTTATACAATAGCTGGTTTTAGGTTTTTTTGTTAAATATATGTATAGAAATACCGTCTTTGGATATAATATACATATAAAATATCTACAATTTTCTTCTAGTGTAGTGGAATTTCAAGTTTTTTGTTTTAATATAAATAGCAATAAAATATACGTTACAAAATAGCTGGATTTTAGTTTTTTTTTTTTGTTAAATATACATATAGAAACACCGTATTTGGAATTATGGATATAATATACATAAAAAACATTTCTAAAACTTTCTTCTAGTGTATCCCTAAACATAAAGTAGTGCCTGCTATTTCATCGCTATCACTACGTAGCGTATACGTTGCTTGTCGCTATCGTCCGCTATTTGCACTTAATAATTATGTCTTAACCGCACATTTTATTACAGGGGGTTATCTAAATCTGAGTATTGCATGAATACCATACAATCACTTCAAAAACACATATCTAAACACACCCTAAAATGTATGAAGGGTATCACCCTTCTACTATACATTTAACGATACAGTTTATTTGCAGGCAAAATGCGTTGAATTTTCATTAGCAATAGTGTATATTTTGTTAGCCTCCTTGTTTCTTTGGTGGGGTTTGTTTTATAAACGAAAAGAAAGGAGTCTAACCTTGAGACCTAAGGCATCCACGAATGTGACTAATGGCGGTCCGGTACAGCTGGTCCATGGGATAAAAGATGAGAATATTTCCATGCAGGTACATACTAATTTGTAAATTTGTACAAATATATTTTCTTTATTTTATTTTCACATTATTAATAATATAACATTTGAGGTGATAAATTCACTGTAGCTAATGTCAAATCAGCATTGGCACTTACACCCCCTCACTTTCTAAAAACTTTGTGAAATGTCATTTTGACCCCCTCAAGTTTTCGGTTTATCAAATATAATACGTTTTCATTAGGCGGTACAAATTCGAATTATTATATATTTCGACGCCACCACAATGCGCAATACAATTCTTTAACTTAAAAAACACTATTTTCTTACGCGCTTATTTTTATGTACGTTTTGGTATACATCCAAGTTGGTTTATGTTTCGATGTATATTTTTCTCGGTAATGAGTCAGGTCAAATATAATACGTTTTCGTGCTTATATTTATGTGTGTTTACAGTTGGTCTACGTTTTGACGTAAATTTTGTTCGGAAACATGTCGGATCAAATATTTGACAGTACAAATTCAGGTTACTTTAAGTTTTGACGCCGCCGCAATTAAGGAATAATTACATATCACACTTTAAATATTTAGATGTTGCAGGATACCCCTCATATCACAAGTGGGGTTCAGCTTTCGGTCGTGCAAGGATTGATGGCGAAAAAGTTCAGGTCAGAGCTCCTACGGTCAAAGCTAAATCGCTACGCATCGTATGAAACATTACTGTCTTGATAAATATTTTAAATTTTCAGGCTATATGGAACATGGGTTGCTAGACATCCAATTCTTGTACTGTGTTTATCACTGGCTGTTGTTATCCTTCTTGGTTTAGGCTTAATCCGTTTTAAAGTAGAGACACGACCCGAGAAGGTATGCACAAATTCCTTATTAAAGTTTTTCAAACTGATTTCCACCATATTGATTTTATGTAGGGGTGTGAATTTCTGACACGACCCAAAAACATGACGCGAACCTAAAACGAAATTTGCAGGTTTGGGTTTAGTCTAAATGGGTATGGGTCAGTTTCAGGTTGAACCTGCGAACCCGTTTAAGTAAAAGGGTCACGTTCAGGTCAACCCGGTCGGGTTGGCGTGCTGACCCGTTTAACCCATTTATATTATATTATAATTTCTTACAATTCTTACAATATGTTTTAGGTCATAAATTAAATAGGGTGTGTATTTTATGTCATAATTATAACTTAAATAGAGAAATTGACATAAGTTTTTATAATTTAAATGTAATTGTATTATATACATTTGTGTGTTTTTAGTAAATTTTAATTTTAAGATATTAATTTGCGGAAAAAAATAAATAAATTTGGGTTGAACTGGTCGTGTTCAGGCCAACCCACGATTATTCGGGTTGTTTTCAGATTCATATGTATGACACGGTTTCGGGTTCTGGTCGGGTTCGTCTAAAATTTTCGGGTTCGGGGTTGAACCCGCCAACCTGCGAACACGACCTGTTTAGCACCCCTAGTTTTATGGATTTCCAATTGTATTCGTCTCTTTGAACTTGTGTTATTGCAGCTTTGGGTAGGCCATGGGAGTCGAGCTGCTGAAGAAAAAAAATACTTTGACTGCCACCTGGCACCATTTTACAGAATTGAGCAGGTGAGGTAACCTGAAACCATGATCTGAAATGTGAAATCTACTAATTGCTTTTTTGACAATGTAGTGTTTTTTTTTTTTTTTAATTTGTTATTTAACAGAAGTTGATTACGTTTTACAGCTCATATTGGCAACCAAACCTCATGGTGCACATGAGAAACCACCAACTATCGTCACTGATGAAAATATCAACTTGCTTTTTGAAATACAAGCAAAGGTAATTGTAACATCCTAGACAAATCCCGCATTGGCCGTGGACTAACGAGATCATGAGTTCGTAAGGAACACATGATCTTAAACGTCATCAACGTGTTTATATAATCTATAAATTTTTTTTTGTCATGAAAATAGGTAGATGGAATTCGAGCAAATTACGCTGGGTCGTTGGTTTCTTTGACAGACATATGCATGAAACCTCTCGGGGAGGCTTGTGCCACACAAAGTATACTACAGGTAGTCTTATAGTAATTACTATTAGGGGTGAGCAAAAATCTAATCGTTAACCGAAACTAACGAAACCGAACCAAAATTAACCGAAAACCGATTAACCAAAAACCAAATTAGCCGAAAGTCGGTTATCAGTTATTTTGTGTACCCTCGGTTAACTGAAATTAACCGAACCGAACCTTTCATATTTTCATATATTTCTATCTTTGAACCTTCATTCCATGTATGTCATGTTCTATACCTCCATTTCATGCATTTATGCCTCCATTTCAAGTATTTATACCTTTATTTCATGTATTTATACATCCATTTCATGTGTTTATACATCTATTTCATGTATTTTTAGTTAAAAATTTAGTCCAAGTTTGGTTTTGGTTATTAACCCAAATTAACCGAATCGAATTGAAAACCGACAAATTAACCGAATAAACCGAACCGATTAACCGAAAACCGAAGGGTTAATAAAATAGATTAACCGATGACTTTGGTTATGGTTTCGGTTAAGGCTAATAACCGAACCGAATCATGCACACCCCTAATTACTAACAAAAGCATTAGTAGCCTTATTGTGTAGTTTTGACCCAACATAAGTCATGGAAGAAAGTTTTCCAAATATCTTTTGGTATTTTTCAATTATTTTCCAAGATATACTTAATAATTGGCTTGTTTCGTTTCGTTTATTAATAGTTGATTAAACTGTCAACCATATGCTCTTTAGTGTCTGACAATTTCTCTTGGCTATTTATGTTGTAGTATTTCAAGATGGACCCTAAGAACCTCGTGGACTTTGGGGGCGTTGACCATGCGGAATACTGCTTTCAGGTACAAATACACGATATATCTCCATTGCTCTTCTTTGACCAGATCGACTGCCTCAAATTGACAAGTAAAAGAATTGAGTTAATTACACAGATAGACAGATAGTCCTCGTGGTTTATTGAAAGTAACACCTTTGAGTACTAACTTTTTTTTTGTAATAAGTTCAGGTTCTATGGTTTCGATTTTGTAACACCTTTGAGCATTAAAATACCCTTATATAATTAGAGGGACCATTTATATAACATTCTATATTTTAATATGAGTGGCCATTTGTGTATTACCCAAAAACATTACTCCTTAACCCACCGTTGCAACTTGCAACCCGCACAACCCACCGGCCACCACCACACCACTTGTTGTCGACTTCTTTCAATAAACCACGAGGACTAATAGTGTAATGAACTCAAAAGAATTAGATAAACTGCATTCAACAATTAGTTTGGTTATAGTTATACTACTATAACAATGTAACATTATGTTTTGTTACTTTTTTTTACTTGTTTTAAGTTTTTTTATTGGCATCTATGATGAAAAATTTAAGCCCTCTGAAATTTGTCACTTGTATGTTTCATATTTTAGCATTACACTTCTGATGTGAATTGTATGAGCGCGTTCAAAGGCCCACTAGAACCAAGCACAGCGTTAGGAGGTTTCTCCGGTAACAATTACTCTGAGGTAATTCTATGATCTGTTTTATTATTACAAATACACATATGTTACATAGTGACTATAATGATGATTTAAAGACAGGCGTCTGCATTTATTGTAACTTATCCTGTGAACAACGCAATCGATAAGGAAAGCAACGAAACTAAAAAAGCAGTGGCTTGGGAGAAGGCCTTCATTAAGTTAGTGGAGGTTTGTCTTTCTCTTTTTCTATAAATTCAAGTTAAATAATAAAAGTAGAGTATATTAATTGTGTATAGTAGGTTTACATTGGGGCTCTATATAGAATATAGACTATGATAATTACAGTTAAATACATTACTAGTCTAACATTTCAGTTCAAACCGATACGTTTTTGACTTTCTAGTTTGTTTTTTTCTAAAAAAGAAATTGACATTATCCTATTCCTCCGAAATTATGCAATAATTTACTATATCTTAACCCTCAAACTTATGACATGAGGCACATTCACTATTAACCCTTAACTTTTGACATGAAACACTATTAACCCTCATCTTTAATTAAGTTACACATTCACTTCTAACTTTTGGTAATTGACAACTTTGACCCTCCAACCTTTTCTACTTAATAAGTTGACACGTCCTTTTGTTTAAATTACTTTTACGACTTTACACCGCAATGTGCGACACATTATCATGCTTTCTTTATCTATGCCAAACCACGTCAGTGTCCAAATTACTTTTACGACTTTACACCACTGTCTAAATTACTTTTACGACTTTACACCGCAACATCCGAGACACTCTTTTTTATCTCTGTCTAATGCTGTTAATGTCACGAACGTAACATGTGTAACAAAGTAAAAAACGTGTAATGTCACGTGCACGCACCACACGTTAATGTCATCATCGTTACATGTGTAACGAAGTCACAAACAAGATTTTGCCGCTGCAGCATGCGGCACAGGTCAAGATTCTAGTAGACTTTAAAATCTGACTAATCTTTGTAACAGGACGAGCTCCTGCCAATGGCGAAATCCAAGAATTTGACACTATCATATTCATCTGAAAGCTCCATCGAAGAAGAATTGAAGAGAGAAAGTAATGCAGATGCTATAACAGTTTTGGTGAGTATAGTTTTTATATATACATATATATGTGTGTTTTATAATCAAATATAAACACCATTAAATTGTTATTTTATAGGCACCTTTTATAATTGGTTTAATTCCGCTAACTATTTTTTTTTATTTTTCAGATAAGCTACCTTGTGATGTTTGCTTATATATCATTAACATTGGGTGACACTCCTCGCTTCTCGTTTTTTTATATTTCTACCAAGGTATTAATATATTTAAGATAAATTCTATTATATTATAAAAATTAGATTTAACTGTAAAGTAAATTCCTTTTTGAGTCCCTGAGTTTTGTTAGTTTTAACTACTTGAGTCCAAAAAAAAAATTTTTAACTGAGTACCTAGTTTTTCAATCTGTAACTATTTGAGTCCAAATTTGTAACGCCATCCAATAAGTCAGGTAAGTACAAGGGTACTTTAGTCATTTTACACCTAGGTACAACCCTTTAATGCGTAAGGTACTTACAAAATACTTTTACCTAGTTTATATATTATTTATTTTATTTTTAGGTTTATTTTTATTTTTATTTTGTTTTTAAATGATAAGGGCATTTTACTCTTTTCACAAAAAGTTAACGGACTTCGCTAACGACGTTACAAATTTGGACTCAAATAGTTACAGATTGAAAAAAACAGGTGCTCAGATAGTTAATAATTTTGATTTTGGACTCAAGTAGGTAAAACTATCAGAAATCAAGAACTCAAAAAGGAATTTACGTTTAACTATATAATCACTTTTCTATTTAAGGTATTGCTCGGGCTTTCGGGGGTGGTACTTGTGATGCTTTCCGTTATTGCATCGGTCGGTTTTTTCAGTGCGATTGGAGTAAAATCTACACTCATTATAATGGAAGTCATCCCTTTTCTCGTTTTGGCTGTAAGTTTTATCCTCTTGTTTCTGTATAAAGTACAGTTGACCGTTAGCCTAAATCAACCCTGGCTAAATTGGAAACAGGTGGGGGTAGACAATATGTGCATTCTGGTACATGCGGTTAAACGGCAGCAGGTGGAATTACCTTTGGAAGGCCGAATAAGTAACGCGCTTGCAGAAGTGGGACCGTCTATAACTCTAGCTAGTTTATCGGAGGTTTTAGCGTTTGCTGTTGGAAGTTTTATTCCTATGCCAGCATGTCGCGTGTTTTCTATGTTTGCAGGTCCGCCGTGAAATTTTATGTTGTTAGCTGAGTGTACACGGGACAATTTCGACCTGTTTCCCGTAAAAAGATTCGGGTCGAAAGTCATTTGAAGCTACTCACATGCACGAGACCTGTTAAAACACTCTTTAACACCTGGCAATCACAACCCGTTTTGAGCTGAACAAAGTTTGACCTAGGGGTGCAAACGAGCCGAGCTACTCGAGCTCGGCTCGAAAAAAGCTCGAACTAGCCGAGCTTAAATGAGCTCGAGCCTGAGCCTAAAAACAAGCTAGTTATGTAAACGAGCCCGAGCCTCAGCTTCGCTTATCGAGCTCGAGCCGGCTGACAAGCCTAAACAAGCCCACTGTTTATTTAATTTTTAATTAATATATTAAATATATTTTAATAATAATGATAATTACTATTTATAAAATTATTAAAAATAACAATTATATATAAAATAACAAATATAATTGATATAAAATAAATAAAAAATAATAAATGAGCCGAGCTCGAGCTTTCATAACTAGTCAAGCTCGGCTCGGCTGCACCCCTAGTTTGACGTGAATCCGCTTTGACCCGCTCCGCCGTTCTGCCAGGCTTTCGCTCTGTTAAAAGTTATTTAGATTATTGTTATATAGTCAAACTAGTTGTGTAATCATGTGAACGCTTTAATTGTTTTTAAAATAAAAAAGGTATAGCACATGTTCTTCTTTAACTTTGGTTTACGTATATATTTCAGCACTGGCTATTCTGTTGGACTTCCTTCTGCAAGTTACTGCTTTTGTAGCTTTAATTGCTTTAGATTTTCGACGAGCCGAGGACCACAGGGTTGATTGTTTTCCATGTATTAGAATTCCCAATTCACATGCTGATACCGATCAAGGTTTGTAAAATTCAGTTTTACGATAATTAATCGCGTTATTCTTTTTATTTAATTTAGTCTGCATAGTAATAAAGGTATCTAAGATCCTTGCCATTGTAGGTAGTGATCAAAGAAGATCAGGATTACTTACTCGATATATGAAGGTAATAACATATTTTTCTGTCATTGATAAAATATTACTTTGTTGTGTAGTAATATTATTTAAAGTTTATGCTATTTTCAGGAGGTTCATGCACCCATCCTAGGTGTATGGTGGGTCAAATTAGTAGTTATTTCTGTGTTTGCTGCATTATCATTGGCCAGCATCGTAAGTTATTTCATTCGAGTACTTTATCGGTACTTAGAGAACTTTTATCTCTCTCATTATACATCTCTCTCTCTCTCTCTCTCTCTCTATATATATATATATATATAAGATAGAGATCAAGAGAAGAAACCTTTGAGTTGTGAGAATCTCGAGAACTCCTACTTCCCGTGCGATTTTTGCCACCATTATCCGAACAGTGTTTTGTTACGCCATTTGCATCACTGTAAAAAAGCTCTTACATCACGGGGTTTAGGCATTTACCCCAGTGTAAAGGTTTTTTTACGCTAGTGTAAATCAACACATACTATTTTTATTTATTATTATTTTTTTGGAAAAGTTGATCTTTTTAGGATTTTTGGTAAAAAAACATTGAAAAAGCCTTTTTTTGGCCGAGTTCTCTAAGTTCTCACAACTAAGGGAGTTTTCATATATCTGTTTTTAATCTATTTCCATGTTAATTTTTACAAGGCATTATGTACAAGGATTCAACCTGGTTTGGAGCAACAAATAGTTCTGCCTCGAGACTCGTATCTTCAGGTATAAACTTTTGAAACATCTTTTTTTATAAATATATCAAACAGTTAATCATATTAAGTCTTAAAGTGTCATTTCTGCTGCAGGGTTATTTCAATAATGTCTCCGAGTATCTTAGAATTGGCCCGCCTCTATATTTTGTCGTAAAAAACTATAATTACAGGTATCCTGGATTTTGTTTATTTATATATTTTTATGCACACTTGAAACTTTCTCAGTTAATCTATGACATTGTTAATTAACTAAACTATATATTGACTGTGCATAATAGTGCTACATAGGGGCTCTATATATAGACTTTGATATTACACATAACTAGTCTAATATCGTCTTTTTTTTTCACTGTAAACTTCTGTTTTTCCAGTTCAGAATCGAGGCAGACAAATCAGTTGTGCTCCATCAACAATTGTGATTCAAACTCCCTTTTAAATGAGGTACGTCTGTGTTAATTAGTCACTCTTAGAGACTACTCATATGTTATCATAGGATGTTGAAATAATAAATACAAAGAGCGATTGAAATTGTTTACATGCAGATATCAAAAGCATCTCTGGTCCCTAAATCCAGTTACATTGCTAAACCCGCTGCTTCATGGCTTGACGATTTTCTTGTTTGGGTATCTCCGGAAGCTTTTGGCTGCTGCAGGAAGTTCATTAATCAAACTTATTGTCCTCCGGATGATCAGGTTAAACTACTTCCATATGTGCAATAAATGAAGTTACGTAGTAACAATATTAAAATCTTGTTATCATTTTTTTAGCCTCCTTGTTGTACTTCGAGTGATGGTTCCTGTAGCGTAAATGGAGTTTGCAAAGACTGTGCTACGGTAACTACTACATATTTGCTACCCCGTTTGTATTATTTTATTTAGAGTAAAATGCCATTTTCGTCCCTGAGGTTTGGCCAGTTTTGCGACTTTAGTCCAAGGGTTTGTTTTTTCGCATCTAGATCCAAAAGGTTTGAAATTTTTCCATTTTCATCCAGCTCGTTAACTCCGTTTTTATCCGTTAAGTCAGGGGTATTTTTGTCATTTTTGTTAACTTAAAGACAATTCGGTCTTTTTCACTTTATGTACAAGCATTTAGCATAATGTACAAGTATTCAAAATATCCTTTTAAACAAAAAACAAGTAGGTAAAAAAGACGAAATACCCCTGACTTAACAGAGAAAAATGGATGGAGTTAACAAGCCGGATGAAAATGGCCATATTTTAAACCTTTTGGATCCAGATGCGGAAAAACAAACCTTTGGACGAAATTCGCAAAATTGGCCAAACTTCAGGGACGAAAACGACATTTTACTCTTTTACTTTAATTCATTATACGAAAAGATTTTACACATCCCTCGTATATTATCTTGGCTGAAATATGTGGATGTTAGTGTTTTCGTCACTCGGATTTACAAAATGATCGCCCAACTACAACACAATTCAAGGAGAAGCTTCCGTGGTTCCTTCGTGCTCTGCCTTCGGCTAACTGTGCAAAAGGTGGCCATGGGGCCTACACCAATAGTTTGGAACTTAACGGTTAGTTCAACTCCATGTAGTTATTATCGTTTCTTTAAAAAGAAAATAATGTCATAGGAATGTTTTTTTTTTCAAAATGCGTATTTGCTTGTGCAATCTTAGAGGAGGCTGAATGGGCAGGTCGGGTAACAACTCAAATCTTTTTATCTTTTTATATAGAACTAGTTGGTTACCACCCGCGCTTCACAGCGGGTTTGAAACCTAGATAAAAATAAGCAAATCACAAGAGTTAAGGTTGTTTGATGTTTTAGTTAAGGAGCTAAACATGTCTTTATTAAAGTTGAGGGGCTAAACATGTCACTATTAAAGTTGAGGGGCTAAAGCTGTAATTATTAAAGTTAAGGGGATAAAGTTGTCATTATTAAAGTTGAGGGGCTAAAGTTGTTTGATGTAGTTAAGGGGCTAAACATGTCATTATTAAATTTGAGGGGCTAAAGTTGTTTTTCTTAAAGGGTCTACCAAATTTGAGGGGCTAAACGTGTCATTATTAAAGGCGAGGGACTAAAGTTGGTTAATGTCAAAGTTGAGGGGCCAAAGTTGGTTGATGAGACAAAATTGCATATATATAGTATATATGATTTATAACTAACTACTCACTAAATGCAATTTCAAAAACTAATTAATTGCAATAATAATCTATACTTTGTTTGCAGGCTTTGAGGATGGTGTTATTCGAGCATCCTCTTTCCGTACATATCACACTCCCCTAAACAAGCAGGTACCAAGAAATATATTAATAATTAAACTGAGTATACTTTATATCATCTTCTTATATGATCGAGAGTTTATTTATTTAGGTTGATTTTGTCAACTCAATGAGGGCTGCAAGAGAATTTAGCTCAAGGGTCTCCAAGTCCTTAAAGGTAATACATCATTTAAGCATGCATTGGTTATCAAATTGTTTGTATTTGAACATTTCAGCCCATTTATTTCCAAGTTGAGCCGAGCCAGGTTGAGCTCGAGCTCGAACTTAAACAAGCCAACGCGGCTCCGCTCGCTCGTTTATTTAATCAAGCTGAAAACGCTCGAGCTCAGCTCATAAAATGTTCGAGCCAAACAGAGCCGACTCGTTATTTTATTTATTTATTTTAAATTTTTTATAAATATTGGTAGCATAAAAAATTACACATATATCTGTATGTATTATTTTTCTAATATTTTAAAGACCGATAGGCATACAAAAGTATTATATGTTTAAGTTTTGTTTATTTTCTCATATTTTTATATGTTATTGATTAGTTAAACTTAAAATGTTAACACTTCAACCCCCTCCCACATATTTTTTATATTAATACATTCAAAATTAAAATTAATCTATATAAAATAAGATATTCGAGCCGCCTCGCGAGCTCACCAGCCGAGCCAGCCTAGCTTGAGCTCGGCTCGTTTACAAATCGAGCCGAGCCGCTAGCTTTCTGAACACCCCTAGTTGGGCTATATCTCAAATGGGTCAAAAAACTTGGCTAAAAGAGGAATGGTTCAAACTTGTTAAAATTGACCAAAGTTTTGGAGGTCAACCCAACTCTCCCTGCCTGATTCGACCCGCATTAAGATACGACCCCTCTCAGTCCTACCCGTTACCCAACCTGTCTGCCCCGCCCATCTTACCATGTTTCGATTTCTAACAATTGCCTCCTTATGCAGATTGAGATTTTTCCATATTCGGTATTTTACATGTTCTTTGAGCAATATCTTGATATATGGAAGACAGCATTGATCAGTCTTGCAGTAGCTATTTGTTAGTGATTTTACATATTCTTTAAGCTAAACGGTTTCCTCTTACTTTTCAAAACCCTTAACTTACTTTCCCATGATTTTACAGGTGCCGTATTTGTTGTCTGCCTGATTATTACATGCAGGTATGATTTCGAACTCATAATCTGATTATTGTGACTTAAATGTTTGATCATATTATCTTATTTATTTCATTTTGTTACATAGTTTCTTAAATATTTTGTTTTCATTTCAGCATATGGAGCTCGGGAATCATCGTTGTTGTGTTGATGATGATTCTTGTGGATCTCCTGGTATATAATTAGTTCTTGTTGCTTTCTTTTTTTATATTTATCGGTTTATTATTTTGTTGAAATGTTTTTATTTTGATTTTGCAGGGAGTGATGGCTGTTCTGAATATCCAACTGAATGCCGTATCTGTTGTTAACCTTGTAATGTCAGTGGGTATTTCTGTCGAGTTTTGTGTACATATAACACATGCTTTTTTGGTAAGTAATTTATCAATACCGATGAATGTTACCAAGGGTAGAATGGTCATTTCTTACTGCTACTTTACTTTGCTGGCAGGTTATTAGCGGAGATAGAGATCAGCGGACAAAGGAGTCTTTGAGTACAATGGGTGCTTCAGTTTTCAGGTTTCCGTTTTTTTTTTCTTTGTTTTTTTTTTTTTTGCGTTTTCTTTTCCACTCATGTGTGCACGTGTAGGGGTATTCAAAACATGAAACTGTAATATTTCTTTACCTTTTTTTCTTCTGCAGCGGAATAACACTAACAAAGCTAGTGGGAGTTATCGTCCTTTGCTTCTCAAGAACCGAAATATTTGTGGTATCACTCTACTCTTGAATATCACGTGGTGACGCTTTCGACCCATTCACTTATGGGTCGATTTTAGTTGTGTGTTATCTCAAACGGGTTGAAAGTTAAAAGTCGGTTAATAATACATACACTCCTAAATCTTCTTCTTTTTTCCTTTTTATCAAATATTCGGATTGTTATAAAAAAATTTTGTAACCATAAATAACTTGATAATTATTTAAATGGACCCAGTCTGTTTCAACCCGTACTACAAATGACCCGTAACCCAATCCGCCAAACAAATTTTCTATTTTTCTACAAATATATACGTCTTTATTACTTCCAAATGTATTTACAAAATGGTTTACGTTATGCAGGTTTATTACTTTCAAATGTACCTTGCCTTGGTTCTTCTTGGTTTCCTGCATGGGCTGATTTTCTTACCAGTAAGTTGTCATGAATACATTATGAAAGCTAATGGCTTATTTGGTTGATCCACTAATATGTAACTAATTTAAACGAAATGTTAACCGCAAACTACTTAAACTGTGTTTGCAGGTGGTACTAAGCATTGTTGGGCCACCTTCGAGACGAATTCTGGTTGAGCAGAAAGATGATAAGAAGTCTTCCGCTTCACCATCATCATAAGTGATATATTTGGTGCGACTGCAACGATTGTTAAATGTATATAGTGGTACCTCAAGTTATAGATGAACATAGATGTAACTTAACTTGTAACCGCGTGTTTATCTAATTATCATAATCCACCTGTGTTTTGTAACTTGTTTATGAGTTTGTTTTCGTATCTAAGGCAATTGAATCGGGTTGTGGCCGACAGTGGTATTCTTCTGGCATGGTGTGTGCGCGTGTGGTGGGGGGGGGGGGGGGGGTGTTGACAAAAGTAGTGGAACTGCATGTGGTTGTTGATTATATTGGTACTCTTGTAGGGGGTTAAGTGCTTGTTTTGTGTGTCTATTTGTTCTATCAACTGTGCTCTTGTATGGTTAGTTACTTAGTCGTTAGGATTCATTCAACTATATTTTATTGCTATCTGGATTGTTTTCCTGGAGCTAGGAGAGTCTCGGCAGGAACTCACTAGCCCCTAGTCGACTTGTGTGGTGCCGACTAGGGGTGTTCAGAATTCGATTTGGATTCGAAAATTTTGAAATTCGAAATTCGACTCAATTTAAATTCGATTATCTAGATTCGAATTCGAGTTGATTCGTATTCGAGTCCAGTAATCGAATACGAGTTTATGATTTTCAATTCGATTCGAAATCCGAATTCAATTTGTATATAATTTTTTAATATATATATACACACACATGTGACTTCTAAATTTGCGCCAAAGTATGAAATACATCCATAAGTGATAAGTTTATTATTCATAACATTACTAAACCTAATGAAACATAGCCCATACTATACCTTTTAAAATTTTTACATAACTTAAATCGCTACTAGTAACCGACCTATCTTCTAAATTTTGATGTTTTGACATATTGATAATTATTTTGCAGATTATTATATTTTATGTTAAATATAATTGGTTTGTAGTAGTTTAAAAAAATGAAAGTAAAATAATTCACTGTTTAGGGTGAAGTTGTATTAAACCGAATTTATTCAAATTCAAGTTTCGAATACAAATCGAATCGAATAATACTGAAGACCCCTAGTACCGGTAATTCAAAATTCAGAACATAATACATTAGTTAGTTAGGTAAACCATTTACAAAACATACTACATTATTAATACATTGATATAGATTTAGTAGTGTATATTGGCTAGAAATTAAAAAAAAAAAACAAATAGGTTAATGGATCCATGGGGCTAATGGGTTATAAGTTAAAACCTTTTTTGGGCCAGTTTCAACCGGAACCCTTATTAGGTTTTTGCTTCTTCCATGACACAAATGTCGTCTCTCCTGGCCACACTAGGACCGATTTGGTCCGACTAGACCCGGCTTGGACCGATTAGCTAAAAAATAGTTAGTTGCCAGCCATATAATTTACCAAAGTTAGGGACCATAATCAAAATTTAAACATACAACATGGACCATACGTGTAATTTACTTAATCTTCTATGTGCATACATTTAGTAGAGTTTTTATTACTCATTCTTTGTTATCGGTCGGAGTAACATATCAAAACACGCAATCTTCTATATGCAAAATAGGTTGGGTCACCCGCAAGAACTTTTCTTCTACGATCATAAAGAGAATTAAGTTATGTAAAAACTCTATCTGGATTCATTCAACTATATTTTATTGCTATCTGGATTGTTTTCCTGGAGCTAGGAGAGTCTCGGCAGGAACTCACTAGGCCCCTAGTCGACTTGTGTGGTACTGACTAGGGGTGTTCAGAATTCGATTTGGATTCGAAAAATTTGAAATTCGACTCAATTTAAATTCGATTATCTAGGTTCGAATTCGAGTTGATTCGTATTCGAGTCCAGTAATCGAATACGATTTTATGATTTTCAATTCGATTCGATTCCAAATCCGAATTCAATTTATATATATTTTTTTAATATATATATATATACACACACATGTGACTTCTAAATTTGTGCCAAAGTATGAATTACATCCATAAGTGATAAGTTTATTATTCATAACATTACTAAACCTAATGAAAAATAGCCCATACTATACCTTTTAAAATTTTTATATAAATCGCTACCAGTAACCGACCTATCTTCTAAATTTTGATGTTTTGACATATTGATAATTATTTTGCAGATTATTATATTTTATGTTAAATATAATTGGTTTGTAGTAGTTTAAATAAAAATTAAAGTAAAATAATTCATTGTTTAGGGTGAAGTTGAATTAAACAGAATTATTCGAACTCAAGAAAAGAGTTTCGAATACAAATCGAATCGAATAATACTGAAGACCCCTAGTACCTAGCGATTAATTAGATTGGAATTTATATATGTATTTTTTTCAAAAAGTAATTCAAAATTCAAAACATGATACGTTAATTAGATAGGTAAACCATTTACAAAACATACTACATTATTAATACGGTGATAGGGTGGAGATACAATAGAAAGTTTATTTGGCTAAGAAGGCTAAGAAGTGATTTTGACCATTCATTTAGTTAATCAAGGGCTAATATTAAATGATGGAAATTGAAGGGAAGAAAAGAGACGCGTGAGTTTGTTTAGGGACATTCTAGTCAATCCAAGGCAATAGTTTCTCTCTCCTCAAATTCTCCCCCATTTTTTAAACGTTAATAACTCTTTCATACGACATTATTTTTTTTATAAAAAGTGCACCAAAAAAACGAGCGTTTTTTATCTTTAAAACGAGTATAATATTGCTATATTTTCGAAATTTTTTTGAAAACCCAGTTGTGTAAAACGCAATGAAAAAAAAACCTAAAAAATGACATTTTTCTAAAACGCAATGCACAAAAAACACAAAGAAATGTCTTATTTGTAAAACGCAATGGCCAGAAAACACAAAGAAATGTGTTATTTCTAAAACGCAATAGCCTAAAAACTCAAAAGAAAGTGTAGTTTCTAAAACGCAGTGGACTGAAAACACATAAAAATGTGTTTTACCTAAAACGCAAGGCACCAAAAACACACACGTCTTATTTCTAAAACGCAATGGCCAGAAAACACTTAAAATGTCTGTTTTCTAAAACGCAATGGACTGAAAACACATAAAAATGTGTTTTACCTAAAACGCAATGCACCAAAAACACAAAGAAATGTCTTATTTATAAAACGCAATGGCCAGAAAACACTTAAAAATGTCTCATTTCTAAAATGCAATGGCCTAAAAAAACAAAAGAAAGTGTTCTCTGTAAAACGCAATGGACTGAAAACACCTAAAACGCAATGACTAAAAACACTTCAAAAATGTGTTTTTCTAAAACGCAATGACCAGAAAACGCATAAAAATGTCTTAGTTTTAAAACGCAATGGCATAAAAACACCAAAGAAAGTGTTCTCTCTAAAACGCATTGAACCAGGACAATAGTTGTCTGTGAATTGTCTGAACCAGGAATGCAGTTCTAAAACGCAATGGCATAAAAACTGTCTATGAATGCAGCTCAACCCCAGCCAGGGGCTGCCGCCCCCGGACCCCCGCCAAGATCGTAAAACGCAATGACTAAATCAAAAACCCAGATCGTGAAAATGAAATTAAAGAATTTCTTACATGGATCGAAGCCGATTTCTTCATCGATTGACGAAATTTGAATGATAGAAACACTTATCAGCGATTGAATCGAATGGATCGAGTGATTATCTTCAAAATCACGGGAGAAAACGAGATTTTGAATGAAATTAAATTGGGTTTTCTTCAAAAAAAAAAAAAAGCTGAAGAACACGTTGATCGGGTGTTTGAATCATTGATTGATGACGAAAATCGCACTATAATGTAGTGATTATTGAGATAGTAAGTGAAGAAAAGGTTGGAGATGGTGGGTTTTGAAAATGGTGGGTTTTGAAGTAACTGGGGAGAAGAAGGAAGAAGAAAAGTTGGGATTGACTAATATACCCTTTCTCTTTATTTTAAAACTTGCCACATGTCATAATGCTATTGCTTCATGTCCTTTCTAGCCAAAATAAACTTGCTATTTGATCCCTCCCTACATTGATATAGATTTAATAGTGTATATTAGCTAGAAAAAAAAAACCAAACAGGTTTATCGATCCATGGGTTATAAGAACCTTTTTTTGGGCCAGTTTCAACCGGAACCTTTATTAGGTTTTTGCTTCTTCTATGACACAAATGTCGTCTCTCCTGGCCACACTAGGACCGATTTGGTCCGACTAGACCCGGCTTGGACCGATTAGCTAAAAATTAGTTAGTTGCCAGCCATATAATTTACCAAAGTTAGGGACCATAATCAAAATTTAAACATACAACATGGACCATACGTGTAATTTACTTAATCTTCTATGTGCATACATTTAGTAGAGTTTTTATTACTCATTCTTTGTTATCGGTCGGAGTAACATATCAAAACACGCAATCTTCTATATGCAAAATAGGTTGGGTCACCCGCAAGCGCTTTTCTTCTACGATCATAAAGAGAATGTTTAGTATTTTTTCTACAAAATCAAATATAATAAACATTCCACTTTCTTTTCCACGCGTTTGGCGCTTGCCATTGTGGCCACGAATTCAACTATGGCGCCTGTAGCGGTGTAGGGGGCGCTATAGTGCTTAGATGGCAGAGGCACCGCATAGCTTAACAATAGTTAAAACCTAGTTATTAAGTTGATCACATATGACTCCCTTAATATGCGTTTTTTATATGGAAATGATGTTGTAATTGGTTGAACTACATGAATATGTTCATCGCCGTCGTCGTCGTCGTCATCATCGTCATCATCGTCGTCATCATCATCATCATCATCATCATCATCATCATCATACTCACTAAATCCCACCAATTGCAAAGCAAAGGTAGGGTCTGAGGAGTGTAAGATGTAGACAGCCTTACTTCTATCCCGTAGGAATAGAGAGGCTGTTTCTAGTAAGACCCCCGGCTCAATAGTAGTTTTGCATCAAGCCTTGGGCATAAGGCACATAACACTCAGCAATCAGGACAAACACCGATTAGTGCATGTACTCTTTTGTCTTTCAGCTATCAACGCCACCATATGATGCATGGTTAACCGTCCTCAGCTTTTAACGTTATTTTCACGAAATTAGTAAAATAACCTTAAAATTACTGCACTTTCACTTTTGCCTCCCGATGGCCCACACATATACACATTATATCCACATACCACAAGCGGGGCGTTATAAATTGTATAATAGTTAAATTAAATGAATTTTTTAATATAGTTAAATGAATTTTTTATTTAAAAATTGTATAAATAAAGTAACATAATATCACATTTACTGAAAATTTTAGACAGTTCACCTCATGCAAGCACCATATGTTCTTGGAGTCGTAATTTAACACACAACAATATGGTCCCTTATTTGATATTGAATGTGACGCATCAAGCACAAGAAGGCAATTGGTCAATTTATATTGATTTCTATTTTCATTATATACCAAATAAAACAAAGCAAAAGGGAAACTTCATCAAATACTATTCGTATTCTCTTAAACAAAGCAAAAGGGAAAACTTCATCTAATACTATATGAATTTTCTTATTGTTTTAAAAAACTTCAAAGCTTAGTGAGTTTAATAACTTCGAACAATGTTAAAATAGTAACTTTTTTTATTGTTAAGTTCACTTAAGAGGCAAGATGAACCTAGTCGTACGCCTAAATAAATAAATTTTTTTATACAACCAAAATGCGAGTGATCTTATTATTACAACGACACTAATAGGGTTAACTTAACCCATTTAAAAATTAATAAACAACCATCAACACTAAAAGGGTTAGTTTTAGAGAATATAAAATATATATCAAAAAAGAAAATAATCAAAATATGTAATAAATCGTTTTATAAAGATGAAACTCGTAAATTTTTTTAAAAGACAAAATTCTTTTATTACTGTGTAGTTTGTGAGACTAGAACCAAGAGTTCCCCTTCTCAAAATATTTAAAGGTTTTGTTCTTGCCAATGGACCACCACCCCATTGTCAATTGTAAGAACTTAATATTTTTATTATATGTTTTCTTATTTAATGGAATTGGTTTAATATTTTTAGGCCAATTGGATTTTAACATCTTTAACTTTGAAGAATTGGCCGATAACACCCACAACTAACACTTTGATCTGTGACACCCCAAACTTTTAATTTTGTTTGTCATTTCACCACTCAGTTAAAAAATGACTAACTGAGTTAGTCTTCCATCCTAGCTGACATTCTACGTGGACTATTTTTTACAATATTAAAAAAAGAAAACCAATAACAAATACTAAATTCTAATTTTATCATTTTGAATATCTGGGACTATGTTCATGTCAGTTTACATCTTCAAACATTCAAGATGTTCATATGTTCATATCAGTTTACATCTGCAGGTTCATGAACAAGAACAAATAAAAAAACAAAACCTAAATTTAATTTCTATGTCAGAAGGCAATAAATCATCCCAAATCAAACAACCCATATCAATAATAATAAAAAGAATTCTAAAAATCAAACATCAGTGCAAAACCAGATCATCTTCAACGATTCTTCAGTGCAAAACCCTATCGCCAGTGCAAAACCCTATCGCCAAATTCTCTAAAGCAAACATCAGTGCAAAACCAGATCATCTTCAACGATTCTTCATCTTCAACACCGGCGGTCTTTGTCAATTGAAGATGATCTTCAACATCAGTTTTGATCTACCGCCCTCATCAAAACCAGATCATCTTCAACATCAGTTTTGATCTTCAACATCATATTTTGCAAAATAAACTAAAACAACCGGATCAAACCATTAAACCTCTTCAAAATCCACCACCACCGCCACCCTCTTCCTCTTCAAAACCCACCACCACCGCCCTCATCAAAACCCACTTTTGAAATCAACTCAGATCTACCGCCCTCATCAAAACCACCACAACCACCGCCCTAATCTAACCCTAACTACCACTAAAAAGCCCAAATCTAAACTATCTGAACTGACCACAACCACCGGCGGTCTTGTCAGTTGAAGATGATGATGATTAACGGCGACAGCGGCGACATGGACTTTATCCGATGGGTTCTGACAGTTGAAGATGATGATGATGATTAACGGCGACAGCGGCGACATGGAGGTGGTCATGAATCGATGAGGATTGTAGGCTAAAACGTGATTTTGGGGGTGCTGTGGGTGGTGTTTGGCGGAGAGGGTGAGACGCCGGAGCGCCGGTGATACAGCTCCGATCGTGAGGATGAGAGAGGGGGAGAGAAATGTTGTTGGCTGCCATGAATCGATGAGGATTATGAGGAAATTAGGGTTGTTTGGACTTGTCTGGTTATAAAGAAGGAGATGAGAGTTAAAAGACACATCATCGCCACGTAATCAGCTCCAACTCATCACATTTGTGCCACATTGGCAAAAATAGTCCACGTAGGATGCCAGCTAGGATGGAAGACTAACTCAGTTAGTCATTTTTTAACTGAGTGGTGAAATGACAAACAAAATTAAAAGTTTGGGGTGTCACAGATCAAAGTGTTAGTTGCGGGTGTTATCGGCCAATTCTTCAAAGTTAAAGGTGTTAAAATCCAATTGGCCATATTTTTATTACGTCTCGACTTGAATCAGAAAGTAATAAACATTTGAAACTTAACAAAAGTTACTACATCCGTCGCTAGGTTTTTTTTTTTTTTTTTTTTGAACGGCAAGGAACGATGTGTCAACCATCGTGACACCGGACGTTGTGGCCAATGTCGACTACTCAACCGCCGCCAACCCCTTGTCTCTCTCAGATGCGCGGAAACCCGACCTCCACCCGCCCGAATGCACGACAGTGGAATAATTGGTAAAACCTCGCCTCACATCCAAGACGAACCGACGCCACCCGTATTCATCCTTCACCTGGATGCCGCAGAAAATAATAAGGAAAATGAGAGTCGAAAGTCACAAGAAACATCAAATCTTTTCCCAATCACTCCACCACTACCTTATTTGCACATCCGTCACCAATTAACATGACAAAACAATAAGAGTAAATTACGTTTTTGGCCCCTGTGGTTATATCAGTTTTACTATATTGGCCCAAAATAAGAATTTTTAACAGATTTTCCCCCGTGGTCCCTATAACTAACCATTTTGGCCCCTAAATCTAACCAAACCCTAACTCTGGTTAATTAATTGGCACATGACTTGCACATGATGGGCATATTAGTAATTTCCCCTCCCCCTCTTTAAAATTGATAAAACCACAGGGACCAAAATGTAATTTACTCTAAATAAATAAACTGATTTAACACATTCATCCCTGTTCTCCACTTTTTACAGATCTCATCATCTTCAACCATCATCATCATCATCATCCCCTCATCCTCCACTTTTTGCACTGCAAATCCAGATGAAGAACCATCATCATCATCATCCCCTCATCCGCAGCCCATGATCTTCGATTTCCCCCATTACATCTGGGATTGAACTCATATCATCTGATCTTCCGATTGCTTGTGCTTGTTGACTGTACTGCTCTGTTTCTTCTGTTATATGAGCGAATCGACTGATCATCATCATCCCCTCATCCCCTTTAAATTCCGATGCAACTGCAGTGGCGTATGAGCCTAACAAGCCGCTAGTCATTGAAGATGTGGAGGTTGGTCTCCGGCGACTCATGTGTTAGATCTTGTTCATCGCATGTGTTAGATCTTGATTTTTGAATTTGTTTCTGTTAACTGTTAATTTATTTTTTTATTGGATATTAATTTGTTCAAATGGGTATTTTGAATCTGGGATTATGATAAAAATTACAAATTTTACATCTCTATGATTTAATTTATTTAATAATTTCAATTTTTGGTCTATGATGTTGAGTATCTGCTTGTTTTCTAAAAAAAAAAAAAAACATATTCAGTTGTTTTTTTTAATTATTTTTTGTGTTTTTATTGTATTTTCAAATTTGGGTTTGATTTCATATGGTGATTGTCAGGCATGTTTTAGGAAATGGTTTGGATTTTTTTGAACTTTACTAAATCTTGAAAAGTGTTGGTCAGTTTTTAGTCTGCTTTGTGATGCATTTTGTTTGACTGTTTAAAGAACCAAAAGTCAAATTAGACTTTCTTATAGCAGAAAAACGATTCGATTTCATGCTTTGTGATGCATTTTGTTTCTAGTTTTCAATATGTGGGGATGATGATGAAGAAGATCTGGGTTAGATTTAATTGAAGATCTAGGGATGATGATGGTTGAAGATGATGAAGATCTGGGTTAGATTTAATTGAAGATGAAGTTCTGGGGATGATGATGGTTGAAGATGATGAAGATCTTTAGATTTAATTGAAGATGAAGATCTGGGATGATGATGGTTGAAGATGATAATGAAGATCTGGGTTTTATTCATAAAAGGGGAGGGAAATTACAATTTTACCCATCATGTGCAAGTCATGTGCCAATTAATTAACCAGAGTTAGGGTTTGGTTAGATTTAGGGGCCAAAATGATTAGTTATAGGGACCACGGGGGCAAATCTGTTAAAAATTCTTATTTTGGGCCAATATAGTAAAACTGATATAACCACAGGGGCCAAAAACGTAATTTACTCAAACAATAAAGCCGATATTTAAACTTGAGTGTTCTTTACGCAATCTTAAAACTTGACTATTTTAATCACTTTCACATTAAACAAAACGTCATTTTCAAAAAAAGTATAAATCATAAACATTTAATTGTTTGAAAATACCTTCAAAATCAATTAAAATTCTTTTGTATACACCATACATATTCTTTTTTGGGATTTTTACATATTTCTCCCTCCTAAGCCTCCTTATTACGTATTTCCCCACACCAAAAAATCAATTACATATTTCCCTTTTTTTTTTGGAAATTACCCAATTACCCTCAAATAACTCATCCAAACCCTACCCAACAAGAAGACGTTTCTTCTCCCCAACCAAAGACACGCTGCTTCTTCATCTCCTTCATCAGGTATGTTCCAAAAATCGAATCTTGTTCATCGTGTCCATTCGTATAATCACCTCGCTGCTTCTTCGTTTTCTTCCCCTTGCTGCTTGTTCATTCGTATTAAAGCAGAGTATCTTTGTGCCATTAAGCATGAACTTGACTTTGTGCCACTCTTTTCAATGATTACGTTCATTCGTATTGATATGATTTCTTATTTTTGATATTATCTTATTGTTTCAAAGATCACGTTGATATTATCTTATTTTTTTCATAGATAATGGATGATTTTGTGCCACTCTTTTCAATGATCACGTTAATATCCCCATACATTATTTCTATATATGATTTCTTATTTTCTGTATATGTGGATGTGCCCGTATACTCTGTACAGATAGGCAACCCCCATAATATACGCATATACTTTAATCGATAATGGACGATCTCTTATTTTTAATCGATAATGGATGATATAGAAAATAACTTCTTTTATTTTTAGTCGATAACTTCTTTAAGAGTATCATTCTGTATATGATAATTGATAAGTTATTTTGTGTTCATCATTCCATTAATTCATCAGGTGCTTTATATGGAAGATGATATGGAAAATAATTCATTTACACCAATTTGGGAGAATGGGGCAGAATCACCAATACTTGAGAAAGTTGTTAGCCAAGGAAGATATACCCACCTCCAATCAAACGTACACCTGGGAGACCAAAAAATAATAGAATTAGACCAGGTGACGAGCCTAAAAACGACAAAAATGTCCACGATGTGGTGAGTATGGACACCGTGAAAAGACATGCAAAAACTCAGCACCTAAAGATCCTACTCAACATCAAGCGTCAACAAGTAAAAGGGGACGAGGAAAGAGTACAAAAAAATATGTGAAAGTAGAAGAATTGGGGTTTGAACGCAATTTATGTTTTTATCATGAACGGAATTTATGTTTTTTGAACGGAATTTATGTTTTTATTATGAGTATTATGTTTTTGTTAGTATTGTTTGACAAGAGTAATAAGTAGAAGAATTGGGGTGATACTACATAATCTGGGTAGATGTGTAATTGATTTTACATATTAGAATAGGGAAATATGTAAATATTCATTTAATAAGTCATTAAGGGTAAAATAGTCATAAATAAGAGTCTTTTAAATGAAAAGGGAAAATATGTAATATATATAAGTTAGGGAGGGGAAATATGTAATTGATTTTATGGTTTGGGGAAATACGTAATAAGAATGCTTAGGAGGGGGAAATATGTAAAAATCCCTTCTTTTTTTGTCTATAAATTGGGTCATATCAAAACTGAAACTTCAGTATTTGAAAGCAAAGTCGATGTATCCAGTTTACAATCAAATATTATTAATTATTTATACACTATAAATTATCAACTTTTTTGTGCATTATGGGTTGTACAACATGCTTGGGGAGTTTTCCAAAAAAAATGTTGATTTTATACTTTTAGTCCAAAAGCATTTGATGTTTTTCTTTTTAGCACAAAACTATTTGGGTTATAATTATTAACCCAAAACTTTTTATCTTTTCAGTTTAACCTAATAACTTTTTTTACTTTCAATTTTGGTCTTCTGAACTTTTTATATTCCGCAAATTTTTCGTTTAACGCTTCATTCTACGTTTTGCAAGTTAACATAGAGCAATGTGCGTGTGTGGTTCAACATTTTCACGTTCCGTTATACGCTTCGTTCTAAGATGCAATGTACGTGTGTAGTTCAAGGTTTTTACGTCATCTATTTTTTTCATGTTTGACAAGTTCGTCATAACGTGCGGGTCCTAAATCGACTTAGTTATTATTTTCTATGTTTTACGTTTCAGTCTAATTTTTTCACCACAAATTCATTGTTGGTGGTCGTTGGCGATGATATGACATTGATGCATGACACAGTTTATGCCCCCGGCCGTTTTCAAAAAAAAAAATGGTTATGGACATGGTTGTTGTAACCTTGGCTTTGGGGGTTTTAAAAAAAATGATTTTTTTTACTTTTCACACAAAAGTATTTCATAAATTACTTTTAACCCAAAAATATTTGTTTTTTTTACTTTTAACCCAAAACTTTTTATCTTTTGCAATCTATACTCACAACTTTTTTTACTTTCAACTTTGGTCCTTTATAGTTTTCATTTTTCGCAAATTTTTCGCTTTATGCTTCGTTCTAAATTTTGTGACTTAACACATCGCAACGTGCGTCTTTGGTTTAACGTTTTTACGTATCGTTCTAAATTTTGCGAGTTAACACGACGCAACGTGCGTGTGTGGGTGAACATTTTTACATCGTCTATTTTTTTCTCATTCGACAGGTTCAACATAACGTGCATGTCCTAAATCGACTTAGTTATAACTAAAGAATCTCCGCCGCATTGCGGCGGGTCGTAATTCTAGTTAAAGTCAAATAATCAAACATTTTTCTTTATTTTTGATGTAGTTCTCGTGGTTTTTTTCATTCGTTCTTACGGTTCTCGCAATATTTAGCGTTCTCATTTAAACTCTCCCCTATATATATATATATCTACACACATAAATTTGACAAAACTAAAAGTAACTAAATAATAAATATATAGCTATACTAGGTTTAGAATCTTGTGTATTAAACGGGTAGAATAAATATAATGTATATTTAATAATAAAATACTTATGTCTTAAAAATATGTGTATTTTATGAGTTGAATAAATATATGTATTACATAGATTGAATAAAATATAATATAATCTATTAACACATACAATCAATAAGATACGTCTCTAAAAGTTTTAAAGTATGTTAAGTTAGTTTAAGTTTATTGTATTTTATTTTTTCACCTGGTACTAAGTATTTCAGGTAATTGTAAAATGTTCATGTACTTGGTCCTTTAAATATCATTTTAGCAAGTTAACTTAAAATGCAAATATAAATCTATAGATATATATAAAATGATGAGAACTAAAACTTAGGTTTCTTAATACCATGTGTTTTTAATTATTTGACATATTGTAGTTTTACTATATTTAAATCATCCAACCACGTTAAATACTTAAAAATATTTAGAAAGCATTTGTGAAAATAACTATTATCATTATTGTTCTTTTTTAATAATTTAACAAACATAATTTTGAATTTAGTAATATTTAAAGACTTAAATTATATATATATATATATATACTTACACTATATAGGGCAATGATATATAGGAAACCATTTTTTAGTGAGAAAACTAAGGAAACCCAATTGTAACCATTGATCTTGATCATCTAAGGGTTAGGGAAATTTGATGGTTATTGATTTAAATTTAATACATTACTTATGTTGATGAGTGGGCCAGGAGGGTATTTGTGTAAAAGCAAAGAGAACCCAAGTACATAAAATATTTTAAAATATTATTGATTTGATATGATCAGTGTGTCACCATCAAACCATCATCATTTATATCTCATTCTCTCTCTTCTTCTTCTTTCACAATTCAAAATATCAAGAATTCTCATCATGTTCATCAAGAAAGAGAACAAGAATCTCCAACGTGTTCATGTGTGATAGAAACATTTGTTTTTTAGAGAGAGAAAGTTGCTGGTTAAGAAAGATAAACAAGAATCTCCATCGTGTTCATTGTGTTCATCTGGTAGAAAGAGAAATTCTGATCGGTGAATGAATGGGGATGAAGGTTTTTAGAGAGAGAAACAACAATCTTCATCAAGTTCATCTGGAACACCAAGAACACACGCACAAGTGTGTGAGAGAGAAGCAGATTTAAACCTAATTTACCATGATTTTAGAGAGAGAAACAACAATCTTCATCGTGTTCATCTCGAACGCCAAGAACACACGCACAAGTGTGTGAGAGAGAAGCAGGTTTGAACCTAATTTACCTTGATTTTTTTTTGTTAAGGCTGTTGTTAATATGTTTTTGTGTGCTCAAAGTGGTCTAGTTCCATATATAAATAACCAACTTATATGTGCATCAATACTTGTACCATGTGCTTAGGGAGTATTTCAAAAAAAAAAAACTAGGTTTTCCACATTTCACCCAAACATTTCATATTTTACATTTTAACCCCTTTTCATTTTCTTTACTTTTACCCCAAAGTTTTCCATCTTTTATAATTTAACACTAACACTTTATTATTTACAATTTTCGTACCCCATACTTTTTATCTTTCGCAAGTTTTTCTTTTTACGTTTCGTTCTAAATTTTGCGAGTTAACATGTCGTAGCGTGCATGTGAGGTTCAACGTTTTTGCTCTATTTTTTCATATTTAATAGACCCGTCGCAACGCATCCATTTTTTCCCCTTTTGAAAAGTTCGCCGCAACGGGCGGGTCATAGATCGACTAAGTTATTATTTTCTACGTTTTACGTTTCTGATTAATTTCTTCGCATTAAGACACTGTAACGGGTGTGCGTGATTCAACGATTAGTCTGCTTATCGTTCAGTGTAATTTTTATCATTTTATCTATTTTATTTTTACGATGTTGAAAGTCGATGTGGTTGTGGCATTGGTGCTACTTGGCACGGTTTTACGAATGTTTTTAACCTATTAATTTTTTTACTAATTTTTTGTTTCAGTTTACCCCTATACTTCCTTTACTTAAAAACTATTTTTTACGTGCATATTTTATGTACGGGTATGTGTAAATATGATTTCTTCTACATTCCGACGTAAACTTTTTTTTATAGACGAATGAGGTCAAATATAATGCGTTTTCGTTTAAAGAAACCATTTTTACGTGCATATTTCTATGTACGTTTTCGTATAAATTCAAGTTGTTCTACGTTTCGACGTAAACTTTTTTGGGAAATGATTGAGGTCAAATATAATATGTTTTCGTGTTTATTTTATGTATGTTTCGTAAAGTTTGTTTCGAACCGAGTGAAGTCAAATTATGGTTTCTTTTTCTCCCCTTTTTTCGAAACCTCTAATTAATGCCTTTCGATTACATGTGCGTATTTTCCTTCATACCCGTTACGTTTTCTTTGTATAATTTGGGTCACATATAATACGTTATAATTGTTCGAAATGAATTCCATTTACTTTACGTTTGATCCAATCACAATGCTTATACAGGTTACACTGAGTTCAACTGGATACGTCGAAATGTGTGTTTTCATATGGTAAATGCATCATATAACGGAAGTTGCCCTGCAACGCAGTTGGCAATCTTCATCTCGATGAGGGCTTTGGCCTGGGCTCATACCCGAGTTCGAGTCTGAGGGACACTGGTGCCCAGCTTCGGCTGGGTAATTTCACCGCCAGGGAGCGATCCGGTAAGCTAGCTTGGGAGGGGGGATCCCCCTCTGCGGTCAGGGGTACCGTGCATCTCCCCTTTTTTTAATGCATCATATAACGTTTGGACTAATCCATTCAATATTTACGATGTACCCGCGCCGCAACGCGGGCGGGTCTTAACCCTAGTTAATCTTATTTTGTATGTTCACCAATCACCATATGGGGATGGATCATGAGAAAACCAAAAAACTAACCAAAAAAACCTAAAAAAAACCTAAAAACATACCAATTTTTTTTTTTTACAATTTTTAATAAAAAAATCGCTAGTTTTTATGCCTAGAAAAGAATTTTCAAAAAAAAAAAAAATTTGTTGTAATGCGCATGTGCACTAATACATAAAGCTTAAACCACTTAACCCACCCCCCACCGACACCCCCCAAAAACCTAAACCCCCCACCCCCACCCCCCAAAAACCTAACCCCCCCCCCCCCCACCCCCCACCCTCCCGAAAACCTAAAACTAAACCTTAAACATAAACCCGAAAAAAACCTAAACCCCCACCCCCCAAAAACCTAAACCCCCCTCCCCCCCACACCCAAAAACCTAATCCTAATCCTAAACCTCCAAAAAAACTAACTCTAAAAGCTAAACTAGACTCAAAAAGCTAATTTTAAGCATGTAATGCAATTGTAGTACATGTTATATTATTGCACATGTGCACTACTATAATAATAGTATTGAAAACAAGACGACACCATAAATCTTTTTTTATGTCATAAAAAATATGCTCGAATATACTTGAATAAAAGATACAAAAATTTGTGATCTTATGGTGCCATTTTTGTTTTAAAATGATAACGTATGGAGGGGGGGTATTGCACGGACCTCCCGGCCGCTGGAGTGATCCCACTCCACAAGCTAGCAACGTCTCAATGCTGCCTGGCGGTTAATACCCTTGGCCCTGAGTTGATTCTGTTTCCTCTGGGAAGAGGCGTGTGGCTGGTGACCATCACTGGAGTCGAACCCGGGTCTCTTGGGAGAGAAAGGGTGGGACTGGCCAACTGGGCTACCCCAGTTGGTTAATGATAACGTATGGAGAAATGGGAAATGTTTGAAAAGTTATATATTTTTTTTTTCAATTTTGCCCCTCCTTCATTAAAAGTCCCCCCCTCCTTCATTAAAAGTCCCCCCCTCCTTTTTAGTGTTTTTTTGGTTAGTTTTTTGGTTTTCTCATTTATATCTAGTTTTCTCATGATCCTCTCCCATCACCATATATATATATATATATATATATATATATATATATATATATATATATATATATATATATATATATATATATATTTATGAAAATAAGTTTATGATTTTCTTTCATCCAAATGCAGACAAGTCGAATCTCACATTGTCAAGGTCACCGATAGTAACGAAGTGTTTATGTTTGATCATTGTATATAAAGAAAAAAAAATTGAATATGATGACGAAATCTAATCTTTTGGCATTGTTTGTGATGGAGTTTCACACGCAATCAAATGACTCAAGAGCAACTTTTTTTTTTTTTTTGAAAAGAGACTTTCATTAAACCAACCAAAACCGACAAGTATCACCAAGACGGAGATAGAAGCCGAAAACCAAGACAAACAATCCAAGAAATTACGTTACATCAAAAGAGCACCATCTAACCCAATCCACTACCCCCTCTTTAAATCGATGCTTATACCAAAGAAACCCTACAGTCTTGATATCCGCAACCAAATCCGTTACATTAGGCGCCTTGCTACCAAACACTTTGTCATTCCTGGCTCTCCATAGTCTCCAGCATGCGATGATAATAATCCCGTGTAAAACCGTTTTCTTGATGCCCGCCACTCCGCTATGCTCGTGTAGGTCTACCAAATCTGTAACATGGAAAACAAACGGTCTAGGAATTTTACACCAAACAGCAATCGAGTTCCATACCCCCGAAGCAATACCGTAACCAGTCAGGACATGTTCTATTGTTTCATCATAAGACTCACACCAAACGCAGGACAAGTTATCAACATTAATGTTCCTTCGAGCTAGACATGTCTTAGTTGGGAGCCGATCCAAAAATGTGCGCCACATAAAGATGTTACACTTGTTTGGAACCCAAGAACTCCATTTGAACCCAAAATTACCATCGCCATTAGCCGGCCCATGCAACCAATTTTTAACGTTGGCAACACTGAACTCCAAGCTCGACCCATAATACCACTTCCAACTATCGTTCCTGTCCTCCAAGTTTACCGAAAGCAGCTGAGCCTCTAACCTTTGCTTGTCCAATATCTCAGCAGCAGAGCTTGGCGCACGATTCCAGTCCCAAGTCAGAACATGAGCTTCTCCAATGACCTTCAACTTACCTGCAATCAGCACCCGCTTGGACTTTTCGAGTGCAAATAAAGAAGGGAACAACTCTTTAAGAGGTTGATCGCCCAACCAAGTGTCGAGCCAGAACCGAATCTGTCCACCATTTCCGAGGCTGCCCCGAATGACACCGTTTAAACCGACCCCATCAACCTTAAGTTTGTTCCAAAGAGAAACGCAATTCTTCCAGACGCCCGTGATGGTGTTATTAAGAGGCGCGATACCCCAGCTCCTTGACGATCCATGAATGGAGATAATAACTCTTCTCCACAGCGCGTTTGGTTCATTAAGATATCGCCACAACCATTTAACAAGCAAAGCATTATTATTGGCCTCTAGAGGCGCTATCCCCAACCCTCCGTCTTTAATACCCCTAGTAACAACCTCCCACGAAACCCAACTCATTTTTCGCACATCCTCCGTCCCACCCCATAAAAACCTTCGCATCAATCCCTCTAAAACATCTACAACCTTCTTAGTGGCCTTAAATAAAGAAAAATAATACGTAGGCAAACTATCCAAAACCGACTTGATTAACGTAAGGCGCCCGGCAATCGAAAGAGTATTAGCTTTCCACTTAGATAACCTTCGTTTAAATGTAGTAACCACCGGTTCCCAATTCGAGACTCTATTCATGTTTGCCCCAACCTTGATACCCAAATACTTGAAAGGAAGAGCGCCTGCTTTACACCCCATAGACTCGGCCACATTCGCTATAACCTCATCTTCCACACCCACACCATAGAGCACTGATTTATGGAGATTAATCTTTAACCCGGAGCATAAATAGAAAATACGCAGTATACGCCTCATATTAATAAAATTGAAAGACGACCACTCCCCCATGAGCATAGCATCATCGGCATAGAGCAAGTGAGACATAACCGGTCCGTCATTTGGAAGCTTGACACCATGAAAAGCGCCTATATCACAAGCTTGGTTCATCATACCCGAGAACGCCTCCATCAAGATAATAAACAAAAACGAGGAAAGAGGGTCTCCCTGACGGATCCCCTTTTCGCAGCCAAACTCAAATGTAGGGGAACCGTTCACTAAAACCGAGGCTCTAGAGGAAACCAAAATGCCGCGAATCCAATCACACCAAACCGAACAAAAGCCCATCTGAGACATAACTGACAGCAAGAAATCCCAATTGACGTTATCATACGCCTTATCGAAGTCTGTTTTGAACAAGAACATTTTCTTGTCTCTCTTCTTGGCCCAAGCAATCACCTCATTAGTCATCATAGGCCCATCAAGAATATACCTCCCAGATAAAAAGGCCGACTGATTCTCCGACACAATTCTACCCATGACCCCCTTCATACGATTAGCCAACACCTTGGACACCACTTTTATGACACACCCAATAAGACTAATGGGCCTGAAATCCCCCAACTTCGAAGGGTCACTCACCTTGGGAATTAACGTAATGAATGAAGACCCAACCCCCGAACTAAACCGCCCGGACTCATGATATCGACCCAGAATCTCCACAAAATCGCTCTCTAACAACTCCCAAAAGTGTCTAATGAATCTGAAATTAAATCCATCAGGCCCCGGGGCTTTGTTAGCGCCACAATCCACAACCGCCCTTTTAATTTCCTAAGTAGTAAACTCGCTAATCAATCCTTTGGCCTCACCAATAGACAAAGCCGAAAGACCATAACACACCAAGGACGGACGCATATGAATATTCTCCTTGAATTTATCACGAAAAAAACCCATAACTTCCCGTTTAATGATAACCGGATTCGTTTCCCACCTCCCATCAACCTCTAAACCAGGAAGATAATTAGAAGCCTTACGTTTATTTATAATACCATGAAAATACTACGAGTTATCGTCCCCATGAGAAGCCCAATTACACCGAGCCTTCTGTTTCAAATCACGCAAGTTAAACTCGTTAAGTTCACCAAGCCGCCTTTTAATCTTAGCCAAGGACCAAACCTCCCCCTCTGATAAGTCTCTACTTTCCATGATGAAATCTAAGTCACTGCGTTCAGCCTCCAACAACCGCCTCTCACTCGTCTCATTTGCTTTAATATCAGCGGCCCAACTAGAGATGTTCTTGCGCAACGCTTTAAACTTCACTAATAACTTCGAGTCCGGATGGCCAATAAACAATCCGTCAGCAAGCGTTTTCCTAACCACAGCCCCCAGGTCCTCCCGTCCGAGCCACGAGTTGTAAAACTTGAACGGTTTTGGACCGAAATTTCTCGAACTGGTCTTTAATAACAGAGGGCTGTGATCAGACTTGTTCCTCTCAAGAGCGATGTAATCAACACTAGACCACTCCATAAAATATTCCCAGTTAACAAAGATCTTATCAATACGGCTTAACTTGTCACCTGCAACAAATGTAAACCGCCTCCCTTTTAAGGAGTATTCATGTAAGTTCGAAACATCAATAAAATCATTAAACTCGTTAGTCTCGGCCACATTAAAAATAGAATTCCGTCGATCCTCCACACTCCTCACCGAATTGAAATCCCCCGGCACAATCCACTTGCCATCCCCATCTCCCACTAAACCACTAATCTCCGACCACAAAATCCGTTTAGACACAATATTCTGAGGAGCATAGACGTTAAGCACATGAAAAGCACGCCCACTCCCCTTAACCGTACCGGACACAAGAAGCCAATTAGAATTTTTAATAACCCTATCCATAACAAAAACGTGGGGATCCCAAACAGATAAGAGCCCACCCGACCTACCCGTAGCAGGGACCCAATCATAAGAGAAATCCCCAAAACCCCAATACCTCCCCAAATTCACCATGTCCAGAGCACTATACTGCGTTTCCTGTAACATAAGAAAACTGACCTCGTTATGAACCCGGATACTACGAACCCAATCAGCTTTACCGAGATTCCCTAAACCCCGAATGTTCAATGAAATAAAATTCATTGATCACCACCTTGATACCCTTCTTTGCGCAACTCCTCTGTAATACTCGGAACAAAATCACCCAAGTTATCCACCCCCAAAGTTCGACTTAGCTCCACCGTGGCCTCTACTTCTACATCAATTGGATTCCTGTCATTAACCTCGCAAGGATCGGCATCCTCACAAGCAGCGCCTTCATTCACATCCAACTCAGAAGTCCCACTTCCCAAGTGCCCGAACACTCTCTTGTTAAGATCCGGTGTCATGAATACGTCATCTCCAGTTTCTTCATTGCAACCACTCGAATCAACTGCATCGGACATGATACCAATTAACTTATCCAACCCAAAGATGTCATTATTCTCCCTTTGTCTCTTTTTTGGACGATCTAAAGAGCCGCTACCCTCGTTCCAATTTTTAAACGAAGATTTCCTCCGAAACTTCTTCCTCCCAGTAGCCAAAGCCGTTGAAACTGGAATAGAGGCAGCCTCTCCCTTACCAACGTCACCCCCATCCTTGTTCCCAGCCCCATCAATGCATCCATCGCCAACAGTCGCCTCATTGTCCACACACTCACCTTCCTCACGCTGTGGCTCCATATTCACATCTATATGTACACTCTCATCAATTTTCTCTTCATCTGGCCTCACCAAATCATCAACCTCCTCCTCCGGTTCCACAACACAATCCGGCACCCACTCTCCAACATCCTCATCTACCCACACATTAAACAATCTACCCCTCCAACTGATATCCACGCGATCTACTATCCGTTTACTTACCTTGCAAAGCACCCCGATGTACACCACCGAGAAGTCATTATCATCACTGGACATGCATGCCGACTTAATCACCCTCCCATATCTACTACCGATTGAATCATACACCTGGTCAAGCGCCAACTGTACCGGAAAACCATGCACTTGAAGCCATGCAATACGATCCTCCTCCACAACCACATTACCATCCCACCTTACTAAATACTCAAACCATGTTGACCATCTAGCTTTATCATTAATAAAACTCTCCACCACATTACTATCTTGGAAGACCAATGCAACAGTAAAACCACCCAAGTATTTTATGTCACAAAAGAAGCAATGTCTACGTAGGAACACGTTCAAAGAACTCAGAATATTAAAATCAAGCACCCTCCCCACTAATGAAACCCCATTCCAATTCGAAAAACTCTCCACAACGTCGTCTACCTTGATAACATCCACTATATTCCTGTTCAAAACCGAATCCACAAACGAGCGTCCATTACATGTTACACTATCGTTGAACCCTTTAGTTAACAGACTACCTCCCCCTCCTTCTACTTCCCCGGAATTAGGGTTCGGTTGGGCCTTTTGAAACACCGTTGTCTTCTTCCGAACATGGTCTCTTTCCGGCATTTGCACTTGCTCACCATCCACATACCTAGCAATCGTAATAAATAACTTGTACGATCCGATCCATACGTCCGACATCTCCTCTACCAAGCGTTTGATATCACTAACCTCCGAGAAAGAAAGAAACGAACGCGAAACGTTTCCCCCACTTGTCCAGTTTTCTTGCAATATACGACCCTTCGAAACTCCCAAAACCTCCTTGAGATCCTGTGACGAGCACTTCGGAGGGAGATTCGACACAAATAACTTCGATATAACCTTGTTGTTTCCCTCTTCCTGATGACCATTCCTTCTCCCTCTCCTTCTTTGCACTTGCTCCCATTCTCTAGGATCGTTACCTTGCCGCTAAACAATAACCCTAATATCCTATTTATATGATAGAATTCCAAAGTAAACTAAATATAAAAGATTAGGAAATAAAATAAAGGGTGGAGATACAATAGGAAGTTAATTTGGCTAGGAAGGCTAGGAAGTGATCTTGACCATCCATTAAGTTAATCAAGGGCTAAGATTAAATCAGGGAAATTGAAAGTAAGAAAAGAGGCGCGTGACTTTTTTCAGGGGCATTCTAGTCAATCCAAGCCAATAGTTTCTCTCTCCTCCAATTCCCCCCCATTTTTTAAACGTTAATAACTCTTTCATACGACATTATTTTTTTATAAAAATTGCACCAAAAAACGAGCGTTTTTTTATCTTTAAAACGAGTATACTATTGCTATATTTTGAAAAAAAAATTTAAACCCAGTTGCGTAAAACGCAATAGAAAAACCCCCAGTATTGTAAAACGCAATGAAAAAAATGACATTTTTCTAAAACGCAATGCACCAAAAACACAAAGAAATGACTTATTTGTAAAACGCAATGGCCAGAAAACACAAAGAAATGTTTTATTTCTAAAACGCAATAGCCTAAAAACTCAAAAGAAAATGTACTTTATAAAACGCAATGGACTAAAAACCCATAAAAATGTGTTTTACCTAAAACGCAATGCACCAAAAACACATAAAAATGTGTTTTACCTAAAATGCAATGCACAAAAAACACAAAGAAATGTCTTATTTGTAAAACGCAATGGCCAGAAAACACTTAAAAATTACTCATTCTAAAACGCAATGGACTGAAAACACCTAAAAATATGTTCTACCTAAAACGCAATGACTAAAAACACTTCAAAAATGTGTTTTACCTAAAACGCAATAACTAAAAACACTTAAAAATGTGTTTTCTCTAAAACGCAATAGCTAGAAAACACATAAAACTCTCTTATTTCTAAAACGCAATGGACACGTAAAACTGTATGAGAACTGTCTGTGACTGTGAACTGTCTGAATTGTCTACGAATTACTGTCTTCGAAATGAGCCAATTTCTGGAAAATTAATTTTTCTGATGCGTTTTTAGTACAGCAGTTTAATCGGAAAAAAAAATTTCCGAGCTGACCTGAACCCCAGCCAGGGGCTCTGCCCCTTGGACCCCGCCAGGGGCTGCCGCCCCTGGGACCCCCGCAAAGATCGTAAAACGCAATGACTAAATCAAAAACCCAGATCAGGAAAATGAAATTAAAGAATTTCTTACATGGATCGTAGCCGGTTTCTTCATCAATTGACGAACTTTGAATGATAGAAACACTTATCAACGCTCGAATCAAACGAATCGAGTGATTATCTCCAAAATCACCGGAAAAAACGAGATTTTTTTATGAAATTAAACTGGGTTTTCTTCAAAAAAAGCTGAAGAACACGTTGATCGGGTTCTGAATCATTGATTTGTGATGAAAATCGCACTATAATGTAGTGATTATTGAGATAGAAAGTGAAGAAATAGTTGAAGATGGTGGGTTTTAAAAATGATGGGTTTTTGAATTTACTGGGTTTTGAAAAAGGAAGAAGAAGGAGTTGGATTGACTAAAATACCCTTTCTCTTTATTTTAAAATTTGCCACATGTCATAATCATATGGCTTCCTATCATTCCTAGCGAAAATTAACTTCCTATTTAATCTTTACCCATACAATAAAATAGAATTCCCATTCCGATCCCGCATCAATTTGGTTTCCATTACAAATTTTGCATTTACTTGTTTTCTAAATTTTGTGTGCCTATGACACAATTAAATTTTAGCATTTACTTGTTTACTAGAAATTTTGGTGATAACATAAACTACACATTAATTTATAACATATGCATTGTTTTCTAGAAATTTGGTTGATAACATAAACTACACATTAATTTGTAACATATACGTATAAATGGATACATTATAAAATACGAAATTTATATGCTTTGAAAATCATATCTTGTCAAACTCCGAAGTTATGTCAACGTACGTCAAGATTCAAATTTTAGATGATATAAAGTCAATTTAATAATTTATGTTGAAATCTTTGCCCATTAGTTATGAATTTTCATATTCAATTGATGGTCCATGAACAAAATTTGTTGCATTATTTTTTTATAATCTAAGTCCATTTTCAGAAAAGAAAAAAAACATGTTTTGTCGATAAAGACGTTAACATTATAATGACCATTATAAGTTGTGATTCCATCACTCAAAATTAGAGGGGGCAATCTTGACCCAAAGCCTTCCAAGTGGGTCGGTTTGGGTTGCTTATAAAATTATATGGGTTGGTTTGGGTAAGATGTTTTAACTAAATGCGTCACAATGGGTCACTTGAAAATTTCATCTTGTTATTTTCGGGTCAAAGCGGGTCGATAACATTAAAGAAATGGGTCGATGTGGGTTACGGCACGAAACGGGTTTTGGATCGGAACGGGTTCAGTTCAAATTGAGTTTCGGGCCGAGATGAGTTTCGGCACGACGTAGGTTTTGGATCGGAACGGGGTCGGCTCGGGTCGGGTTTCGGGTCGACACGGGTTTTTGCACGGGACGGGTTTCGGATCGCAACGGGTTTTGGGCCGACACGAGTTTCCACACGAGACGAGTTTCGTACCGTTTCGACGCGTACCGTTTCGACGCGAACCGTCTCGACGCGAACCGTTTCGACCCGTACCGTTTCGAATTGAACCGTTTCGACGCGAACCGTTTCGACGCGTACCGTTTTGACTGTAACACCCTAAATTTTTACCCTTAAATTTATACAAAATATAGTTTAAGTACATGACTTTCATTAACGAAGATCATAAGTAACCAAGACCTCAGTCAACTAATGACTAAGTTAAAACGTTTCAAAAATTATTTAACATGTGTTTACAACCCATACACAAAAACTACATAGACCTAAAACATTGCGGAAGCTTCAAAACGGAGTGTTCGGTTCTTCGTCTAATTGCTTGATCGTCACCTGTAAGATCTACCAAATTTACCTATTATCAAAACCATTAAAACATTAGTTTTGACGATTGTATATAATATGGCTTCAAAGTTTAACAACACATTTAAATTCACAAACATGTAATAGCTTTTCTGGGTTCACCGTAAATTACGGTATCACCGTAATTTACGGTGAGACCTGGGATTGTCTGGTCACCGTAAAACAGTAGAGAACTACCGTAAAACTCAAGACTCCTACCGTAAATTACGGTATTACCGTAATTTACGGTGGATGCTGGAAATTCATGTTCTTGTTTGGTTTGTTCATTTTACTCAAACCAAATTCACGGATTTCGCTTTTCTAAAGAAAAACAATACATCAAATTTTCTTATTCCTAACATATATACGTTAATCAATATCAAAGAATAATCCGACATATTTCAAGGTATTAACCATGCTTCACTTGATTATTCGACCCGTTCGGCTTGTCTATGAAATTTCTTCCTTTTTGACAACTACCAACGAGTTAATTCCATCTTTCGACCAAATATTCAATATAGCAATAACATACCTTTAATTCATAACAACTTGTATTTTATAATTCGACCTAACCAAATACAATGATCAAATTTTTACTTAATGTAACGGGTCAAGTTACATACCTTAGCGCACGCCCTTCAACCGTGAGTCCCCACCGGCTTGTCCGCTTGACGTTCCGGTATCTTGTCCTTATAATCCTCTTGTGATGAGGATCATGATTCTAAGCTCAATTTTCGATTTTGACCTGGAATAATCCTTCAATTTGCAAGATTAAGGAAGTTTTAGGTTTTGAAGAAGTGGGGATCGCCCCCTGCTCTATTGATCGACCAGATATCCCCTTTGTGGGGTGTTTGGTTTGTTTTATTTAGTTTAATTGACTCAAGTTTCAGTTTTTTACAACTTAAGCCCCTCAAACTTGTTCAACATATTGTTTGTTACCTTTAACCACTCTATAAGCTTATTTCTAGACTAGTTAACTAACTAGGTTAAAATTTCCTAGTTAGTAAACTCCCATTTATTTAAGCTTTATAATTCTGATATAATGTTTTATATTTTCGGGATGTTACAAGACGCGAACCGTTTTGAAACCGTTTCGACCCGTACCATTTCGATTAGTACCGTTTCGACGCATACGGTTTCGGCGTGAACCGTTTCGACCCGTACCGTTTCGAACCACAATTTTTTAAGTAATCAAAGCTTCATCGGCTACAATAATCGATCGATCTCTAGTACCACATTAAACGCAGACATGCATTCATATTTCCAGATCTAGAACACAAAAGTAGAAAATTTCAACAGAAACAACTATATATCAACTTAATATCACAATTAAATGTTTGAACTAAAGAAATTATTACAGATCGGGTTGAATGAGAGCTGATTTCAATTAATTATCGAAAATGAAGACAATTGAATGTAATATAGCATACAGGTGAACATATGAGAAGATATAGAGATGGAATTAAAACTGAATAATTGAAGATATTATTGAAATCGGGGACGAACCTTAGGTTTTACACTGTCGAGGTGTGGAGCATTTTTAACCAACCCGACCCGACCCGAAACCCGTTCTGACCCGGACCCGTTTCAACCCGAACCCGTTCTGACCCGAACCCGTTCCGACCCGAACCCGTTCCGACCCGAACCCGTTTTGACCCGAACCAAAACAACCCTTTTTTGTAATTGACCCATTTTGACCCGAACCCGTTTTGACCCGAACCCGTTTCGACCCATGACCCGAACCGACCCGTTTGCCAGGTCTGCTCAAAATCTACAAAAATACAAGTTGATTGCGTTTTTTTTAGCTAGGAAATGACACTATTTCTCACAAATTTTATAATTTTCAAACATATTTTTTCGAGTTAACTGCCATTTTCGTCCCTGTGGTTTGGTCACTTTGGCCATTTCAGTCCATTTTTCAAAAATGCGTCATTTTCCTCCCCGACGTTCTGGAAAGGTGCCATTTCAGTCCAAAAATCATAACCCAGTTAAGTCGGTTAGTAAATAAGGACTGATTGTGTAAATTTGTAACATAAAGGACCATTTAAGTAAAATGTATAAATATTAATATAATTATAAAATATAATATGTATATATATATATATATAATGTATATATACCTGCATACTCACCACCGCCGCCGCCACCGGAGCTCCGGTGGTCACCACCGCCGCCGCCGGAACCACCACCATCAACGTCATCATCGTCATCATCATCGACCTTCATCATCATTTCCGTCCACCGTACCCACCTCCATAATCACCACCCTCTTCTTCATACAAGTCTCCGGTCATCATCTCCGAAGGTGGTGGAGGTCCGTACGAAGGTGGTGGTGAAGTCCATAAACACCCGCGACCTTCATCGTTATCACTTGCAAGTCTCCGGTCATCATCTCCGACCAACCTGCAACATCCGCCACTGTTCATCATCGTCAAGTCTCCGGTCATCATCTCCGAAGGTGGTGGAGGTCCGTACGAAGGTGGTGGTGAAGTCCATAAACACCCGCGACCTTCATCGTTATCACTTGCAAGTCTCCGGTCATCATCTCCGACCAACCTGCAACATCCGCCACAGTTCATCATCGTCGTCATCACTGTTTATGGAGGTCCGTACGAAGGTGGTGGTGAAGATGTAGTGTGATGGAGAATGATGAAGAAACGAAGTGACGAAGACAGTTGCAGGTTGTGATGTTGTATGAAGAAGAGGGTGGTGATTATGGAGGTGGGTACGGTGGACGGTGATGATGATGAAGACAGTTGCAGGTTGTGATGATGAAGGTCGATGATGATGACGATGACGATGATGACGATGATGACGTTGATGGTGGTGGTTCCGGCGGCGACGGTGGTGACCACCGGAGCTCCGGTTCCGGCGGCGGCGGTGGTGACCACCGGAGCTCCGGTGGCGGCGACGGTTGTGAGTATGCAGGTATATATACATTATATATATATATATGTATATTATAGAGTAAACTGCCATTTTGGTCCCTGTGGTTTGGCCAGTTTTGCCACTTTAGTCCAAATCTCAAACTTATTACATCTGGGTCCCTGTGGTTTGCATTTTGTTGCCATTTTAGTCCAAAATCCAAAAACCCCATATTTTGACAGTTGCAACCTGATTATTTTGTCCTGTAGTGCAGGGGCATTTTGGTCATTTTGGTTTTACTCTTCTAATAAATTAAAACAAAATTAATTATATATTATATAATTTAATTAATAATACATGATGACTGATTATGATGATGGGTTGTATATTTGGTCATCCTCGATCTCTCTCTCTCACTAAAACAACACAGAAACACACACACTCTCTCTCTCAGTTCTCTCTCTCTCTCTACACCGTTCACCACCGTCATCACCACAGATCACCACCGTTCACCACCGCCATACACACTCTCTCTCTATCTCAGTTCTCTCTCTCTCTCTACACATATCTCTCCTCCATCCTTCTCTCTCTCTATAGCACCACCACCACCACCACCGCCGCCACCTCCTCCCTCTCTCTCTCTCTAGAAAGAAACTCAGCAGAACACTGATTTGGGGAAGGAACTCCGATGACGGATCTGAGATTTGGGGGAAGAAAGATGTGTGGATCTGGAACTTGAAGATGAACAGACAACCGTGATGATTGATGCTGATGAACGGTGTCGAGTTTCCCCAAATAAATCATCACCCAACCACCGTCATCGCTTTCTCCGGCTGCCGGAATTCCAGTCGCCGTCGGCCCTCTCTCACTACCAAGATCCAGTCGCTGCTCTCTCTCTTCTCTGAACTACCACCACACCACCACCACCACCACCCCCACCACCGCATCATCCCCACCACCACCATCCCACTGCCGCCAACACAAATAGCAGACTAAAACAATAATCGAAACAAAATCAACTACAAATAAGAAGAAGAAGAATTAAAGAACAAACGTTTCTTAGCCTGAAGAAGATTCCGTCCGATTGAAGGTTCAGATGTGAAGACACCATCTGCACACACAAATCGATGAGATACAGATGTGAAGACACCATCTGCACTTGTTGAAGAAGCAACCATAATGGATTGAATTTAGGGTTTTTACAGGATGAGATACAGTGGAGAACAGATAGATCCAGGATATGTATTTGGGGTTTTATGTTGATTTATAGAGAGAGAAGAGAGAGAGTCAGTTAGGGTTATTTTGGGGATGATAATGATTTATTTGGGGAAGAAAATGTTAAATGAAAAGTAAAATGACCAAAATGCCCTTGCACTAAAGGACAAAATAGGCAGCTCCCAACAGTCAAAAAGGGGGTTTTTTGGATTTTGGACTAAAAATGGCAACAAAATGCAAACCACAGGGACCCAGATGTAATAAGTTTGAGATTTGGACTAAAGTGGCAAAACTGGCCAAACCACAGGGACCAAAATGGCAGTTTACTCTATATTATATTTTATAATTATATTAATATTTATACATTTTACTTAAATGGTCCTTTATGTTACAAATTTACACAATCAGTCCTTATTTACTAACCGACTTAACTGGGTTATGATTTTTGGACTGAAATGGCACCTTTCCAGAACGTCGGGGAGGAAAATGGCGCATTTTTGAAAAATGGACTGAAATGGCCAAAGTGACCAAACCACAGGGACGAAAATGGTAGTTAACTCTATTTTTTCTCCCTGTGTGTGAAGATGAGCTTTATTTGAACCATGAAACCATTTATGAATTTAATAAGCAAATAAGGATTGAAAAGGTCACAAGAATTTCTCTCAACTTACTCTCTTTTGTCATTAGGGTTGTTCATGAGCCGAGTCGAGTCAGGGTAAGCTCGAGATCGGCTCGATTATAAACCGAGCTGGCTCGGCTCAGCTCGGATTTGAAACTGAGCTGAAAATCTAAGCTCAGGCTCGGCTTGGTTTTAAACCGAGCTGGCTCGGCTCGGCTTGGTTTGACTCGATTTTAAAAAGAAAAATATAATATATAGCTCTCAAATTCAGTAGCTTAAAATATTATTCAATACTTCAGAAAAACATATTCAAAATAAGTTTATCCTAATACATTACAAGCCAAAATCATGTTCATCAAAGAAAAAAAGTTTTAAATTTCAATGAAATACAATATTAGTTTATTAGCAAGGTAATTAAGATTCAAATATGCCATGGATATCAAATTACAAGCCTAAATATATATAAATTATCACAGGTTTTTTTGTATTATATTATAATGTATATAAAAATAAATATATTATAAAGAAAATAATCCGAACTAAGCCGAGCCGAGCTACCAAGCGAGCCAAACCGAGCCAATTCGGCTTATTACGAGCTGAACCGAGCTGGCTCACTTTCTAACCGAGCCGAGCTGGCTCGGCTCAGTTTCAAACCGAGCCATATCGAGGGAGCTTTTTCCGAGCTAAATCAGAGCGAACTTCGAGCGAGCTCCGAGCTACGAGCTTTTTGGACATCCCTATTTGTCATGATGCATCATCACATGATATAAGGGTGGAGGGAGTGGTCAATCACTGGTGAATATTTAAGTTATTTTCTAGTCAATAATGTCATGTCATGTCAAGTCTTCACTCCACTCTTCATTTTGCACTCAATCACTTCACTCCACTCTTTATTTTGCACTCAATCACTGGCAATGGTCAAACACATGAAGAGTGGTAAAGAATTTAAAAAAAAAATATGATTGGTTGAAAGGGCTTGAGACCCACCGTTCACCAGTGGCGGACCCAGAAATTATTTGCTGGGGGTGCGGATGAGGTGTTCAACCATATTTTCAAGGGATGCGGTCGGGGTTTTTGCCTAAAATATACACTAAATTTATTTTTTCAAGGGGTGCGGCCGCCCACCCTGGCCAAAGGGTAGGTCCGCCCTTGCCGTTCACCCCCTCTCTCTCCTCTCTATCTTCTCTTCCCGCATCGGTGACTACTCACTGCCTACACCCCTCCCCGCTCATTGCTCCAACACCGGCACCACCTTCCCCGTGCGGCAACCCCACTCCCCGAGACCCCTTCCCGCTACCATACCGTCCCCTAAGAAAACTAATACATCATCAACCCTGGAAGACTCCGAAATGATTGTTTGCAGATTTATGACATATTTTAGAGATTCACGAAATACACACACACACACACAATGCTGGAAGATTGTTTGGAAGATTTATGACATGCGTATCTAAGATACGCATTACATTTATCATGTTCGAAAGAATGATAAGTTTTCGTAGTCTTGGGTCATACTACTATTAACACCCTCGTTTCCGTGATTTGCTACCTCATTTTTCTTCAAATTGAAACCCAAAGGCTATCATCGTTTCATTTCTTTTTCAACAATCAACTACAACAATGTACAACTGTTGATGCATACGGTACAACTTACTACAGAATCCAAATACAAAACTACCCATTACAACTTTAATTTGTACAACAAACTACCATAAAAAACACAAGTATATTTCACTAACATTTTACTCATCTTCACGTCAACCTGTAAGCCAAACCGTTCGCTACAACCCATTAATGCACCATCAAAAACACACGTAGACAACTTGACACACAACCGCGATTTCTAAGCAGAATTATTCATGTGTTTGACCAAAAGAACCCGTCTTGACCCGTTAACCATGACCATTCGAGATGATCCCGTCACAAAAGAACGTGACTGAACAACGAACCGATGAACCAGGGTCGTCTATTACAAGGTGGCATTGCTACCGAAACTACCACCGCCCAAATATTGAGGTTCTAAAAGAGCGAGTTTAATTGTCCCGCTCTTACATGATCTATAAACATCGATACATTCCTCTAAATCAGCATCGCACGTTAAAAGAACCCATTCGGAATCATCATCAAAGTACTTGAGATGAAACTCTTTGATATCGTTTACGCTAAACCTCTTAGCGATTTCTTGAAGTAACCGATCGAATCCCCAATCGTTTTGCAACCGAAAACGTATCTTCTCTTCACCGAATGCGACTTTAACTCTAAGAATACTTTCATCTCGAGCATTCCCGCTATTTGGAGGAATCATTGGAGCTGTTGGGAGCTCGGTGAGCGATTTATGGCTACGCGATCTATTAAAAACCTTCTGTTCTGGTTCTTGATCTTGATCTTGACTATAAAGTGACACGTGAAGATCCGCATCACTACGCGCTCTTTTCAAGACATTGTTGCACGTATCTTCACCCGTAGGTGTGCGTGGGTTTGGGTACGGGGGGTTCCCACTTGAACTCGATTGACCAGAACTCGAAGTTTGACTGCACGAGGGGGACAGTGATTTCGTGACACCATCTCCGGCTTTTGAATCAATCATAATGAACTTTGAAGGTGAAAGCGAGCTTGTGTTTGGATCGGGAGAAGCAAGAGCGGGGAAATTTGAGTAAAATGACTCGATTTGGAACGAACCAGAAGCCCCATGAACCGAATCCATCACAAGCTGGATCTTTTGTAATGAATGACCGACTTTCTTGATCTTCCGAGAAGGCCAACGTTGTATCCCGTGTTGTCGGCATATCCTTTTTAAAGTCGTCGGACAAACTGCAATCACGCAAACGGTAAGAATAATAACTATGACATGTTTAATCCATGTAATTAAATAGATTGACCCGTTAACCATAGGCCGACCCATCAGCCCGTTTAACCCATGTATTACAACCCACCAACATGCTTATAACTTGATTACAACCCGTCAACTCGCTTGATTCTTTGGGGTGAACAATTCAACCCACGAACCCGACACAATCGCCTCGGGTAGATAAAATATTAACCCGATCATATCTAAATGTAAACGAATTGAAACTAATATCATGAAACCGCAAATATCGAAGCTTACCCCCGAGGTTCTTAGCAGCGTCTTTCAGGCTGCCAGCAAAATACTGTCTAAGCATTTCCAAAGTGATGGTTTTCTCCGACTTTGGCCCGCCCCGTCGTCTCTCGGGCCGCTTAATACCATCATTGACGGAACTACCCTCACCGGAACCCGTATCATTCTGTTGTTTTCTAACAAAATCCATGGGCTTTTCGGTCAAGATTTCTTCAACTTTCACTTCTACAGTACTTGGAACAACAACCGAACTTTCTTCCAACAACTCCTGATCCGTAACAGTCCTTAAACTCCGACAAACTTTTTGTATAATAACCGACAAAGAATTAAGCAAACTTGTTTGCTGTTCTTGATCTCTACAATCAACTGGTAAAAAAAACTCCAACACATAATCAACATTACCCGTAACAGTGCTTCTTAGACGTATTGCAACGACCCCACACAAACCGAAAACCCGAGCATGATGTGAAAGCGGGTACTCGGTTTTCGTCATTGATGTTACATCCGGAAAATAACTCGGTTGGTTCGTGGTGAAAGCTTTACCTACAGGACCTTGTCCTTTCAACAGATGGTGCTCGGAACACGCTTCTTGAAAATCTTTAAAACGGGTATCGTGCACGTAGCAAGCGCGGTCTACGGTTGATATACAGTGGATTAAGTTTGTGTCCGAATGCCGACAGCCGTCTTTTCCTTGTTGTATGCACGGGACCCACGTTTGAGCCAAAGGTAAGTTATGCGTTTTGCAAGCAGATTTTAGGATCTCGTGAATCTCGGGCAATGCTGCTTGATACATACCATCGGTTACCTTGAATTTCTGAGCGTTTGAAGATTCAGAACTCCTCAGATCAACCGCCTATTAAGAAATCGAAAACTTCAAAAGTTTAGTCTTTTCTTAACAAGATTTTGTATTGTGCTTGATAAAACTTTGCGTAAAATGCCATTTCGTCCAGAGGTTTGGCCACTTTTGTCCAAATGTTTGTTTTTCCGCATCTGAATCCAAAAGGTTTGAAATCTTGTCATTTTCATCCACCCAACTAACTCAGTTTGTTTACTTAGTTAACTTGAAGGGTATTTTAGTATTTTTAACTAAAGTATAAGTTCATAATGCATAAGTTTATAATGCAATGCATAAAATACCCTTCAAGTTAATAGGATAAACAAACGAAGTTAGTTGGATGGATGAAAATGGCAAAATTTCAAACTTTTTGGATCCAGATGCGGAAAAAACAAACCTTTGAACGAAAGTCGCAAAACTGGCCAAACCTCTGTGACGAAAATAGCATTTTACTCTAAAACTTTTTTTCTAAAATACAAAAAGAAAAGAAAAACGTGAAAATATACCTCGAGAGCTTTACAAACGCCTTCTATTTCTGGTGTATAATTACTCTTTTGAGTAGTCATAACAACCTCAATCACACCAAGACAACTTTGTCTATCTTGATCAAAAATAGGCACCGCAACGGTCCCACAAACATCATATTGTTTAGCATGAACAACTCTCGGGTATTCTTCGGTTTTAAAAAACCGAACATCTGGAGTCCATTCGGGTACTTTTCCCATAAATACCCTTCCGGGTAACCCGACTATATCCTTTGTACCACCCTCTGCTGGAAAATGAAAGTTTTCCGATATGTTTCTATAATTAGAAAGTTGAGGGCAATCCGACCCGAGTGAGTAAAGATGATCTTTCGTACTCAAAACTTTCTTTCCTTCTCGGTTTTCCGGTAGCCATATCTGAATAAGCGCGTTTTTGTGTACCGAAGAGTGTTTTATATGTTCTATCGCGTAGAGTAGCCTTTCTTTAACCCCGATATTCACACTTGGCGGGATCCACCATCTCTGGCTTGTCTCCGATTGATTATGAAAACCGGTCGAATCACTAACGTGGGTTGTCGTCAAAATCCCGTCTTGAGTTTGAGTTTGACTTTGACTTTGACTGACTGAAAGATTCTTGAGGAATGACGATTTCGCCCTCTCTGCTTGAACGTCTTCTGGTATATGATCAATGTCGTTGAACTCCAATGCTGGCCAGAGAAATGAAGGGTCGAAAACGGGATTATTGTTGTTGTTGATGAATTCGGATCCGTCTGTTGCTTGTAACCAACATCCGTCTAACAAGAGTTCGTTCATGTAATCGTACTCCATCATGGATTCCGATGGAACTCCGAACATGTTATTAGGCGGAAATACACCGTCATCCATAGCTATAATATTGTACTCAAAATCCCAAAACTTTATCCAATAAATCGAACAAATTACTGTTCAAGAAAAATCTGTAAAATCGGGATAATAGAAAGAAATATAACATTAATTCACAATAAATCGAACAAATTACTGTTCAAAACCGAATAATTTAATATGTTCATTACAAAAATAATAAAGGTCCAGCATACCTGCTTAGCCTCTCCATGCCTCCATTACTCTGATCTTGAACTTAAAATCCCACAAATTTTATCTAAAAACTTGAACTTTTTTGTTCATATCTCGATCAAAATCTGTTAAAAACGGAAGAACACATATGAATGAGAACCAATTAATCGAACGAATTTAACACCAAGAAAATCTTATTCAAACATGTTAAACACACTTTCTAATCTTGAACTAAAAATCCCATAAAAATCATCTAAAAATAAAAATGTGAACTTTTTGTTCATGTCTTAATCGAAATATGTCAAGATTGTGGAAAAAGAAAGAACAGGAACACGTATCAAAGAGTGTCGATCAAACAAACGAATTCAACACGAAGAACATCTTGTTCAAACATGCAAAACACACTATCTCATAAGTTCTAATCTTGAACTAAAAAATCCCACAAAATACAAAATGAATTTAGCACCAAGAAATCATCATCATCATCATCATCATACTCGGTATATCCCACCAATAGCAAAGCTAAGGTAGGGTCTGAGGAGGGTGAGATGTAGACAGCCTTACCTCTATCCCATAGGAATAGGGTAGGGTCTGAGAAGGGTGAGATGTAGACAGCCTTACCTCTACCCCATAGGAATAGAGAGACTGCTTCCAATGAGACCCCCGGCTCGATATTAAACACACTATCTCATCAGTTCCAATCTTGAACTAAAAATCCCACAAAAAAATATCTAAAAATACCAACTTTTTTGTTCATGTCTCAATCAAAATATGCCAAATTTGGGGAAAAGAAAGAACAAGAACATTACTAATCAAAATATGCCAATCTTGCACAAGTGTAACCCAAAACAGAGATTATATGTTCATATTTCAATCCAATATTTCAAACAAATAAATTCAATACTCAAAAAAGATTATATGCTTTGAAAAATCAAAAGATTCTATCAATATAACTATCAAAGAATTTACAAATACTAGTCAAACTACAAAAAAGTCAGCTACAAACAAAAAAAAAATAGATCAATCAATGAACACCTATTTTCCCAATAGATGTAAGATTCCAAATTAAAGCTAAATTAGAAAACAAACAAATAAATAAAGAAAAAAAAAACAAAAGTTAATATTTCCTACAGATTGTCAAGATTGCACCATACATCCACTTGCAAACTCACCATCATACAGAAGGGTAACCAGAATAACAACAGTTTTATGAGGTTAGATTCTTGAATATTCCATACAAGTGTTTGTTTGTTTGTTTGTTTGTTTACCTCATTTTTTCCAACCATGAGCAAATTCCCAAAATACCCATCAAAATGTTCAAAATTAAAAAAAAAAAAAAAAAAAAAAAAAAAAAACCAGAAAAGTGATTAAATCTTGAGGGGATGTTTCAGATGCAGAAGCACAAAGAACATAATTTTCTGTTATTGATGGGACTAAAACTGAGCCATAGAAATCATGTGAAGTCTTCTTTACCTTGTAATAATAACAATAATAATAATAATAATAACAATAACAATATTCTTGATATGTTGTTTAAAACTTTTGAAACTCCATGAAAAGCCTGCTTCTTTCTTTGTTGAAGATTCTTGTTGCAATATGAGAAGCCCCACCATAAAACTCTCTAGGGAATCCCACAGGCTAGTCAAACACTTGCTAGAGAGAAGAGATTCAATTTTTAGGAAGTGAGATGACATAATATTATGAATAATATTATAGATTTATATCCGGGCCATATGGCTGATGTAAGCAATTTGCAAATAAATAATGGTATGAACACCAACAAAGTAGGCTAGAAAATATAAAAAACAATTGAATGTTGGTGTGTGTGGATGATGGATCAGTACGCAATTTGCAAAAAGTTAAAAACTTTTAGACGCACAACTATGTAAGGAGTGAATTTAAGCTCCCCATTGTTTAAAGTTTGTGCAATATGACCCTTATAGCTCTTTAAAGTCCACTTTCTTTTGAAGGTTGTATGATTTTGGATGTATGACTTGAATATTTCTCTCAATGCTCTTACACTAGGCAAATACTTATATTTTTAATAGAGTTAGAGTGCTCGGGTTACTTTCGGAGTATTCCGTTTGATCCAATGAGTTCCTAAAAAATGATCAGAATTGATTCTGTTGACCGTTCAAAAAAAATATAAAATAAAGTTAGAGCACTCACATCTCTTCTTTTACCCTCTATTTCTATAATATTGAGAAAAGAGTCAAAGTACCTTTTTCATTTTATACTTTATTTCGTGTTCATCTTTTTAATCATAGGAATCTAGAGTCATACACTACCTGTACATCAGAGTATTCACGTTGAAGCCTCTATTTTCATTAGGGATGGTAATGGATTAGGTTTGTAACGCTCAGCTTTTTCGTAACTTTCCTTAATTAGAGAGCTTGTCTTGTAATTCTATTTTTGGAAACTTGTATTCCTTGTAATCGTCTTTTCGTTGTATCGTTGTAAATTTCGAGAATTGGATCATAATAAAATGCATTTATTTCTTACAATTTATACTTTACTTGTTCATACATGTTTGTACGTTTGAATTCATTATACGTCGATTCCTTATTCGTAATTCGTGTGAAAACGTGCTAAACTTGCAAATACATACATGATCGAACGTATACGATGCTTATTCACGACTCATATACTTATAACGTACTTGTTCATACCTGTTCATGTATTAAAGATACTTAAAACCCCCATATAATATACCTTTTATGCATAAAACACCTTAAAACATATCAAGCTTGAAACTAAAGGGACTAAAATTGCCAAAAGTCAAACAAAATCCACGAAGGAACTGGCTCGCGGCCCGCGACTGGCCCAGGCCTTCTCTCTCGCACCCCGCCAGAGAGTTGGATCCACAGATTGTTGCTGGCAGCTCGTGTATTGGCCAATTTTGTGCTAGTTTCTTGCATTTAAGGCACCTAAACCAACCCTAATCCTCTCCTATAAAACCCACCTCATTCCCACATATTTTCCACTTTGCAAACACTTCATTCTCACTCTCAAACGCTCTAAATCAGCTGAGAAATCAGATGCAAGGTAGAAATATTCAAGTTGCAAAAGTGAGTTAAATCTTACATTTCTTCTATCTTTCTTCACATCTTCTTCCTCAACAAAGTATGGAACACCTCTAGGAGTGTTTCCACAGGTTTTCCATGGAAAACCAAGGTGGAACATCACCATTTTTTAGGTCCAACTTTCTGTTTTGGAAGAGAACTTTATAAAACATTCTTAAACTTATGTTTTGTTCAAACAAGCCTATGTCCTTATGCTACTAATCAAGTCTATGATTAGTAAGCTTAAAAACAAGGTTGTTACATACAAAATCGGAGGTGTTTAGTCACTCCATACTTTCTGTTTTGTAAGGTTTTTAACCCACAAGTGTTGTATCCTCCAAGCTTGTTCATGTAACAAGACTTGTGTTGGATGTGCGTGATTATTTGGAAGCCTTGGCTATCCTACCTTCAATCCACCACCTCACTTGATGATTTTTCCCTTGAGTAGTTTATTTCATTTTCATTATTATTGTATTCATGACCATCCTTGTTGTTCTTATAACAACTTGTGCATTGGTGAATCTACAAAAGAGGTCTTAAAGGAAGGATTGTCATCCTACCTCCATGCATGACTTATATGAAATCCTTGAAATACTTGTTGGACTTATACTTATCCTATATACGATATAAAACATGTAATATATATATATATATATATATATATATATATATATATAACCGAACTCTTGATGATAATCAAATGATTATTCGTCATGGTACTAAGTTACATCATCTAAGTACTTAACATCTCGTTACGATTCTAATGGGTATTTTCACCTATGAAATCATTCTAACCCTTACGGGTTTTATAGTGTCAAAAAATGAGTATTAAGTCTAGATGATTACTTTCTCATATACATACTTTTATGTACTCTAAATCCCGAATATAAACATTCCTTGAACTCCAATCCGAACACATTCAACCTCCTAATCTCACTAACTCGTCAATACTTGGATAATCGGAAGACTTAGCAATTTTATGAGTATACTTGACCCATTTTACCGTTTTCACACTTTTTGGGTGTAACATGTTTATTTATACAAAACACACTTAGCACTCATATTCTTATGCAATTATACAAATAAACAATCCAATACATGCTTACTATTTGTTATGCTCGATTCGTGTTTTCTGGGTGATTCTTATGTGATAAAGTTGTTATTAACTTCGATCAAGCCTCCCTTAACATGTATAGCGCTATAGGAGTAACGCGCCACCCGTGAACGAGAGGTCATGTTAAGTTAATCATTTTTTATACTTGCGTTAAACTTTGGTTTGACTTGTTTGGTCGCATGCCAGTTTATACGTTAATCTTGATAACTAGGTTTGCCATGTGGATTGTTCATGATCATTTTTATACTTATATGCTACTATACCAAACTTGTATACTCGCCAATACTTTTGTATTGAACTACACTTTTAAAACATGTTGCAGGTTATGATGATATTGAGGACGCATGGAACATAATAAGATGCCTAGAAACACATTTAGACTTTCAACCCTTGTTGTAATTCTTTTATTTCAAGTTGTGGTTTTGTATTTCCTTTCCATGTCGTAATTGAATTATTATAGTAATAAAAATGAAATTCATTATTTAAATACTTGTCGCAAATTTTAGTGTTATGTGTAATAAGCAATCTTTTTCGTCTCACTCCGATGATTCCGCCATCAGTTGGGGTGTGACAGATTGGTATCAGAGCCATAACTATAGGGAATTAGGAAAATTGCTATGCTTTTGACCTAGTCTATAGTTAAGTACCATATTCGACCATACTTGATTCATTATTTAAATACTTGTCGCCATGACCTCTTTCCTTGAATAGATAGTTGCCACCCCCGTTTCAGTTGGGAACCCGACGGCTAAATGGGGGGATGGAAGTTACCATGCTCATTTCTCCTTGGGTCTCTAATCACTCGTCGACACACATTTTTACTATAAATACGAGAATTTACATTGAATTAGGAGTGAAATCCATACTTCGACGCGATTCTCTTCATCTATCTCATGATTCTATCACACAAACAGGAATGGAGTCTGATCGATCGACCTGAAGGGTAGAGATACTTCTCTATTTTCAAATGCTACAACGAAAACTTCAAAGCCATCATACACAAACACATCCTTACCAAACGAATGCCAATCCAATCGAATGGCCATCCGATCGGATGACCACCCGAACGGATTGACATCCGATCGACTGGCCATCCGATTGGATTGCCATCCGACCGGGTTACCATTCGACACTTGGTTCACCCGCCACTATCTAACGCACTGTTCGACGCTTACGCTATCAATATGTAATCAGGCTAATCTCGGACGCGCTCACTTCAATCCAACCAAGTTTTGTTTACTTGCTGAACACCGACTGTGAGTATATTCGAACCCCTTTTTATCACGTTTTGGGTGTAACATACGTCTTATCAAATCAATCTAACCAAATGCTTAAACTATTTAACACTTGCGAATGACTGAATTACATATTTACATGTGATGCTAGTTACATGTGTGCTAGGACTTTTACTCGCGAGGTCCCGCCTTAACTAGTATAGTACTATAGCACCCGACGGGGTCTAGTTAGGATGAATAGCAATCGCAATCGCAGCTCGAGTGACTTAGCTGGTAGTATCTGTTTTGCACGTATGTTTGGTGTATCTCGTTTATGTATGTGGTAATTCGCAGCACTTTTCATCTATTTTTCGCTACTATCAAAACTTGTATGCTCGCCAATACTTTTGTATTGACGTTGTTTTAATGTATGTTGCAGGTTTAGTCGCAGTCTACATCAAATCGAGCTAGGGAGTCTAGAAACTCACCTAAAATCTAGGTTGTCGGATTTGTATTGTTCGGGAGGACAAGAAATCTGTGATAACTCATGTGACTATATTGTTTGTTAGTATGGGATAACAAATGTAATAAATATTGTCGCTTTATAGTTGTTATGGATTCTCTTAAGCAATCTGATTCGCCTAGTGCCGCGCCCCGATGATTCCGCCATCGGTTGGGGTGTGACAGATTGGTATCAGAGCCATAACTATAGGGAATTAGGCGAGACTCGACCTAGTCCAGGTCGATATCTTAGAAACGACCTAGTCTATAGTATAAGTACCAACAGGCCGACTCGTACGAACCCATTAGGAATTGTACGGGCCTACATGATACACTCATTCGAATCCGCTAAAAAAAACTACAACTTCGCATGAACACCGCATACTACAACTTCACGCGAAGAGCCTTTCCTAAGGCTGGAATATTACTTAGCCTTTCCTAAGGCCAACACAATACACACGTTTTCGAAAATATTCGCATAACACAACCGAGTGGTCCAGTCGAGATCAGGCGTGAAAACCAAGAACTCTCGATAAGATCGCTCACTCAGCGTATTTTTCTAGCACGAGAACTTTTCGTCGAGCTAGGAGTGACATCCATATCTCAACGAAAGTCTCCATTTCAAAATCTAGTGGAACTCCCGAAATTATTCGAAGAGCACAACCACAGCTAGGAGCGAAGTTATTAAGTCAGGGGTGAAACCCGTACCTTAATGAACCGTTCCACTCTATATAAAATGATTTTCAAAAGCTCTCACCAAGGACTCGACTATAACGATAACTCAAGCCACGCGATGACTAGGAAGACGAATGCCATGAGCTGCATCCCAGTGGAAGCATAAGTCTTCTAGGGCAGCGCGCGTGCACGAACTTGTTGGGTATGATTGGGTTACCTTGGGTAGTCGACGCCTAAACACCCGAGGTACTCTATCTATTTTTCTAGCATATGACTTGCCGATTTTACGCATTACTGAACTTATTTACGCTTATGTGGCTACGATCTAAAAACTTTACGCTCTATCGATTTCTCGATTTATCGATTTTCGCTCCCTGCTTTATAAACGCATAACTCGCACAACCAGCGCAATCTAAAACGAAAACCGAATGATCGCAAAAAACTAATGTCTAATTACTCGCTTTCGCTTTCGCTCTCTCCCTCTTCATCGCGTCCTCGCGCATTCTACACCGACATGTGTGTGTGTGTAAGTATAAACTACAACTATTTATATGTACAAAACGAATCAATTGTGTGAGAACCTAGGGATCTCGTGTCTCCTATGTGGCTCCTATGCGAAATCTATTATATTACTCGCAAGAAGTCTTGATCGCGCTCAATCGCATCGCAAAACTCAAAAATCATTATGATCGAATCTCACTCCAAATCTCTCTCTGTCTAGATGTCTTCAAACGACTCTACCTCGAGACAAGCAGCTAGGAGAAAAGCCAAATGAAGTGCTGAGAAGAGGATTGCCTCGCTTGTGGCCAAGGTCATTCCTCAAATTGTCGCTCAAGTGCACTCTCTCAGCAACTCTCGAACCTCGGAAGACACTAAGACGGAAGCGCCGCAATCTGCTTTCCTCTACAAACACTTCAAAGCCTGTGGCCCGGTGGAGTTCACAGGTGAAGGAGGTGTGTCCCAGCTACTCCAGTGGTTCGATTCTATCGAAGTCACCCTTCGTCAGAGTGGGTGTCCCGATGGTTTCCGTACTGCTTACGATACCGGGGTATTTCAATCACGAGCGCTCGACTGGTGTACAGCCGAACGTAACAAACGTGGGACCTCTACAGCTTATAATCTCTCTTGGGATGAGTTGAAGGAGCTCATGAAGAAAGAGTACTGCCCTCCCCACGAAGTCCAGAAACTAGAAGATGGATTTTGGGAAATCAAGCAAGTCAAAGGTGACAATACTGGCTACACCGCAAGGTTCAAACAGCTTGGCATAATCTGCCCAAGTCAAGTCAACACTTCAGAAAAAGCCATCACGAAGTTCATTCACGGCTTGCCTGAATGTGTGGGCGATTTTGTTGAAGCTGCAAGACCTGCTACCATCGAAGAAACCTACCGCTTAGCCGTGGAAATCAACGATAAACGAGTCTTGGACGGATTCTTCTCCAAGAATCCTGTCAAACAAGCTCATCAAGCAATCATCATCGATTCTTCCGATGATTCCTCAGATGATTCTACCGACGATTCTTCAAGTGAGTCCTCAGACGAATCCGCCGATGACAACGCACCGCCTCAGGAAGCTCAGTCCAGCCGCAAACGAAAGACCATGAGCCCAAACTCTTCAACAACTGAACTGTCGCAACCAGAACCTCTACAAGAAATCCCAATTCACTCGAAGCACACCTACAACGGAACTCAACCCCTGTGTCTAACGTGTACGTATCATCACCCGCCAGAAGCTAACTGTCGCTATTGCGCAAATTGCAACTGGTATGGTCATCTTACCTAGTACTGCCGCAAGGGGCCGCAGACTTGAGGAATTTCAGCAACAATCGCAGTCTCCGCAGAAGTCCTCCACAACAACATTAGTTATGCTTCCAATGTTACTATAATGATACGATATTTGCCGTTAATTTCTTTTATATGTTGAACTTGTTCTATTTCTCGACGTAATGTGGACTCTATTTATCTCTCATTTCTCTCGCACTCGCGCACCGACAAATTACTAGCACTATGTACTATATAATGTGTTTTACCCCTACTATGCGTTCTTGGGATAAAGTACGATAAACGTAGAAGGGACAAATTAATCACGGGTGCACACAGGATTACTGTTATCAGTGCACGGAGATCGTAACGAGTTTCAATGATGCCATAACGTTAAAAGCATGGTTAAGCGTGGTGGATACGCCACTGGTACTTCCTATATATAAGCGTCTTGGCCATGTCAACACTATGTGGCATCTATTCACGGGGCAGAGGCGTGTGGTTGAAGCATGGTGGATACGCCGCTGGTACTTCCTATATATAAGTGCTTTGCCATGCCAACCGATGTCTTGTGAAGAAAGTGCCATATAAGTTAAACGTTATTAGACCAAGTATACTGTTGAAGCTATTTTCGACACACTGCACTACATCGCAAGGCGTAACAATCTCAATCGCAACTAAAAGCGTGTCATCGTTAGACTTTTCGTAAGTCTACACGCTCGCAATCGCATTATCGCTGGAATCTATCTCGCAATCTCAATCGCTTATTGTATCTCGCAATCTCAATCGCTTATTATGTGTATCGCGCTACCGCTTATCGTGTGTATCGTTCTATCGCTTTATGCATTATTCTATTGCTCATCGTGTATCGCCTAATGTTTATCGCTATCGCTATCTGATGTAGCGTTAATGTTATATATATTTATGTATATTTTTAGCCCTTTTTACACTTTAGTCAAGTTTTAAATTTATAAAACACGATATTTTACTAACACTAAACACACATATGGGCAAGTGCACCCATCGTGAGCATAGTATAACGTTGGTAAGATACCGAGGTCATCCAAGGACACAAGAGCTTTTCGTACCGGTTTATCATCAACGTCTAATCAAATCAAAATTTTAGAAAAAAAAAGTTTTTAAACAAGAAAATAAACTAACTAAAAATGCTGAAAATAAAAATAAAGATAAAACAGATAGACAAGATGAATCACTTGGATCCGACTCGCGTTTAGTGTAACCTTTGATTATTTTCGCACTTTTTCACTTTTTAAGAGATTATCTTAGTTATAGTAGAAGGCCCCTTTTTTGAAGGTGACGTTACCCTCAACCCAGTAGTTTGAGTCAACAAATCCTAAAGGGTTGGATTATTGAAAGATAATTAATTAAGTTATTAATGCATAATGTGGTAGGCCCCTCTTTTGAAGGTGACGTTACCCTCGGCTAAGTAGTTTGAGTCAGCAGGGATACAATCCTAAATAGTCGGGTTAAAGTTTTAATAGTAGTTTACATATGAGGGGATCAAGGAGTTCGGACCCCCGCCATCCAATACCATTTGACATTGAAGGAGGCCCTACTAAACTTGACCCAGGTCCTTGCAGGATCTATACACTGAACAAGGCAAGACTCTTACCAAACCATTCCCTTAACCCCCGACCAGGTAGCCAACATATGAAAATCTTTTATTTTATATAGACTGTAAAATAATGCCAAGACACCACGGACAAATGATAAGGTAGATTCACCTTCAACATAAGAAACTAGTTATTAAAGTCAGTAGTACATAACCAAATAAAAAGTGCAAAAAGATTAAAAATAAAAAGTATTACACTAAACACTTGTCTTCACCAAGTGATGTAAGAGACTTAGGCAAACATGGCCTTTGATTGTCAAGAACTCTTACGATCAATCTTGGATCCCGAGACTACTCACCTATGATGGATGATGGTGGTGGATGTGGGTTGTGATGGTGGTGGTGGGTGGGTGAAGTGTGAGAGAGGTAGTTTGCCAAGAGATGAGTTGTAAGTGAGCCAAGCACCCCTATTTATAGCCTGCACAGAAGCTCGGACACGGCCCCGTGTCCATTGGGCACGACCCCGTGTCCACCCATCTTCTCTTTCTTCATTAATTGCAGTTTGTCTGCATTAGTTGACCACGCCCCCGTGTCCGCTGGGCACGACCCCGTGTGCAGAAGCATATCTGTACTATCAAGATTTGCCTAGATTCTGCAAATCTTATCGTTGACCACGGCCCCGTGTCCGCTGGGCACGCCCCCGTGGTGGGTGATAGAAGCTTCTACAACTTTGTCTTTTCTGCAGACACTTGGGCACGCCCCCGTGCTCATAGAGCACGGGGCGTGTTCAGCCTTCTGTTATCTTGTTTTTGCTTGTGGAGATGATGCCGAGGGGTCGGGCATGCCACCGTTATTCCTTTTCTTGTATTATTGTTAGATTTAGCTGCATTTTGCTTTTTTTTTTTTGTCCATTTAAGCTCTTTTAATCCTGAAAATACAAAAGGAAGACAAAAACACACTTTTTCCAACATTAGTACTAAAAAGGGGTTAGTTTTATGCCACATTTGATGTAATTTATATGTTGCATTTTGCACACATTAAATACCCCCACACTTGAATCTTTGCTTGTCCTCAAGCAAAACTCTTTACAATGTGGCTTACACTCCCAAATAGAATGGGTAGAAGAGAAGGTTTTTTTGGGCTTGTCATAGAGTGTCGGGATTCCAAGATTCTTTATTAGGTTTTATTTTTATTTTATTTACAATCCTATTCGTCATGATTTGTTTAGAACATTATATAAGATAAATTACTTATTAGGGCATAACATGCCTCTTTAAAATTCTATTTATATACAAGTTCACATACCTCACGGGGGATCACTCAACACTCGGCCGAAGGTGTATTTTTGTGAAGCACTCGAGAGCGGCATGGAACTTACTCCTACCATAAGCTTGCCAAGCAATCAATCCTCCTCCTTTTTAACTATACACCTTTGTAAATATCAAGAGGACTTTTGGGGGAAGGGTTAGGCTTGGGTTAAAGGTAGGTGGTTGGGTTAGTGGTTAGTAGAAAAGGGCGAAAGACGTAAAAAGCGTCGGTTTTCGTAAAACATTTTGTTTTTGTGACTTTTTATTCCAATGAAGCATTTATTCAAACATGCCTTCTTTTGATAAGCTTTGTTTGTTTATTGCTAACTTCATTTTTCTTTTCTTCTCTATGAATTTTTTTTTCTTTTTCTCTCTCTTTTTTTTTTTTTGATAAGGAAGTCACAAGAAAACCGAGCTTTGTTACTAAAATAAAGGGTTTAAAATGAAAAAGGGTTTTGGTGGGTAAAAAGGGTGTTTGATTTGGGTTAAGAAATGAAAAGGTTTAGGCTCAAAGGGGTTAACTAGGGGGATTTTGGGTAGGTGGTAAAAAAAGAAAAAGAAAAATAATGGTGTTGAAATAAAAAGGGTTAGTCCTAATGCCTCCATCATTTACCTACTTGGGTTTAAGTTGGTAAGGACCGGGAATGTATCGTCGTGGCAAGTTCTAGAGTCGTAAGAACCAAGCGGCTATTCACACAAGAAATGAAAAATGAGCATTTAGTTTAAAGATGTGTATTTGTATGCTCAATAAAGGCTCAAAACTCACTTTTTGTGGGAATGGGTTTTTATGTGATCAAGTATATATAATCAAATTTTAACTAGATTTGTCATGCCGTTTCATAATTTTCTTATATTGGTTCTTTTTATCACGACGCTATCGGTTGTAAATTTGTAAAAATATCACCTTTTTAGAACTTGTAATTCCCAAATTAAACCAAGACAAGTAAAAAAAATGAAAAGATTTTTTGAAAAAAAGTTGGGGTGTTTAGCGGTTCCAATAGAGTTTTGTGTAAGGCTTGTAATTAGGACTTGCAAAATTCAAGGTTTTAGCATCCCCCCCCCCCACACTTAAATTACACATTGTCCTCAATGTGTCCCAAAAATAAGTTTTTAGGTTGATTGAATGTGTAAGAGTGTGTTTAAAAACAATTTTTTATGTTACTGGGCATCTGGATACGGGTCCGTGGTGTCCGGGCTCGGCCCCGTGTTCAGGTTTCTAGTAACAGAAATCATTAAAAAGAAATAGAAGCCTGGGCACGGGGGCGTGTGCATCGAACACGCCCCGTGTCCAGTTACCTGAACTGGGCTATCCTCTGCAGATGGTTCAGCACGGGGCCGTGTTGGTTGGACATGGCCCGTGCCGAACTTGCTGTAATGAAGAAAATTTTGCGGGAGGCTCTGTTTTTGTGTATGGGGTGCTGGTTTAAGTTTCCCTTGGTATCCTTCACCATCCCGAGTGTGTCTTATTGCTGAAAATTAAAACTAAACTAGAAAACATAAAAAAAAAATATTATTCTAAACTAAACTAAGGATAGTTCCGCGGAATGCCTCCGTGGTGCGCCACGTTTATAAGGGTCCTTGGCTAGACCCAAAGCCAGACATATGTTACCCAAGTGGGATGTTTTGCATCCCATGTTGCACCGTCGGAGAGCATCATCCAAACTTGAGTCTATGACCTTCATGTAATTGACTGGGTCATCGTCTTCTACTCTCTTACCAACTCTGAACTTCATTTCCTTGTCCCCAACCCTCAATGTTAGTGTTCCACCATTCATGTCTACCACTGCGTGGGCCGTAGCTAGGAATGGCCTCCCTAAGATGAGTGGTACTTCGGTATCTTCCTCCATATCTAGTATGACAAAGTCGGCCGGGAAGACAAATTCTCCGACTTTAACCAATAGATTTTCGGTGACACCTTGTGGATATTTAACGGACCTATCGGCGAGTTGTATGCTCATTTTTGTAGGGCTTGTTTTCCCTAGGCCGAGTCGGTCGAACATTGATGCGGGCATGAGGTTGATGCTAGCCCCAAGATCAGTTAGTGCATTACGTATGGGTGATCCCCCAATCAAACAAGGGATGGTGAAGCTTCCGGGATCGATCTTCTTCTGCGGGAGCTTGTTGAGTAGCAAGGCGGAGCATTCTTCACTTAAATTAACTAATTGCAATTCAATTTTCCTTTTGTGAGTGAGGAAGTCCCTCATAAATTTAGAGTATTTAGGCATTTGGGTTAGGACTTCGACAAATGGAATATTAACATACAATTGTTTTAGTAAATTTACGAACTTTGTGAATTGCTCATCGGTCTTTTGGGGAATTAACCGACCGGGGTATGGAACCGGAGGATTCTTGGGGGGCTCTTGATTTGGTGTAGGAGCCGTCTCTTGTTGGGACGTTGGTGGAATTGTGGTTTGGCTAGATCGGCTCTTTTCAGCTAGAGGTAATGGAGCCTCCTCGGGACCCACGGTACGGTTTCTTAATGTGATGAGATGTACTTGCGCCTTTAGGTTGGTTTTGGTATTGCTTGGTAATGCGCCTTGTGGTCTCTCGGACATATTTTGAGCTAGTTGATTTATTTGTTTTTCAATGTTTTGAATACTAGCTTGTTGATTTCTAAAATTCGATTCCAGTTGTTGAAATAGATCCGAGTTTTTCTTTTCGGTGTCGGAGATGAGGCGAGATACGGTATCTTCAAGCCTTTCTCGTCCGCCTTGTTATTGAGAGAAATTTTTACTCGTTTCTTGGTTGTTGAAAGTTTGTTCGTTGGTTTAGATTTTGTTGGTTACTACTATTGCCGGGTTCTCTGCAACCAAGGTTAGGGTGGTTACGCCATCCTTGGTTGTAGGTACCCGTTGGGGGACCCGACGGCCTAGGTCTATTATCAATGTAGTTTACCGATTCTGTTTGATTATCCATTTCTTTCATACAACTCCAATTTCATGTGGCCCACCACATCCCTCGCAAGCCATAACCGAAGCCGTTTTTGCAATTTCTAACTTTTTGATTTTTGAAGAAAGGGCTTCGATTTGGGCTTACAAGGAAGTGCTCTCATCAACCTTATGGGCGCCCGGGGCAATAGATTTCGTGCCTCGGGGAGTGTGCCAATGAAAATTGGTTTGAGCAATTTCCTCAATTTGATTATAAATTTCATTTGGGCAGCGATTACCTAAAAGTCCCCTGGAGCTAGAGTCGAGTGTTTGTCTTGTGTGTGGCAACAACCCATTATAGAAAGTGGATACTTGTTGCCATACCGGCAGACCATGATGAGGACACTTTCTTAGTAGCTCCTTGAACCTTTCCCAAGTTTCATATAAGGATTCCACGTCCTCTTGTGAATATGTGTTAATTTCAGTCCTTAATTTAGCCGTTTTAGCAGGAGGGAAATACTTATATAGAAACTTTTGGGCTAGTTCATCCCATGTGTTTACCGAGCCAACTGGGAGGGTATTAAGCCAAGCCTTAGCTCGGTCTTTTAGTGAAAATGGAAACATTAGAAGGCGGATGGCGTCATTTGATGCTCCATTGATCCGAAAAGTATCACATATCTCCAAGAAGTTAGTGATATGTAAATGGGGATCTTCGTCCGTAAGCCCATGGAAGGTTGCGGAGTTTTGGAGCATTTGTATCAAATGCGCCCGAAGTTTGAAGTTGTTGGCCTAAACATTCGGTGCATTGATAGCGGTGCATTAGATTTTGTTGGTTGCTACTATTGCCGGGTTCTCTGCAACCAAGGTTAGGGTGGTTACGCCATCCTTGGTTGTAGGTACCCGTTGGGGGACCCGACGGCCTAGGTCTATTATCAATGTAGTTTACCGATTCTGTTTGATTATCCATTTCTTTCATACAACTCCAATTTCATGTGGCCCACCACATCCCTCGCAAGCCATAACCGAAGCCGTTTTTGCAATTTCTAACTTTTTGATTTTTGAAGAAAGGGCTTCGATTTGGGCTTACAAGGAAGTGCTCTCATCAACCTTATGGGCGCCCGGGGCAATAGATTTCGTGCCTCGGGGAGTGTGCCAATGAAAATTGGTTTGAGCAATTTCCTCAATTTGATTATAAATTTCATTTGGGCAGCGATTACCTAAAAGTCCCCTGGAGCTAGAGTCGAGTGTTTGTCTTGTGTGTGGCAACAACCCATTATAGAAAGTGGATACTTGTTGCCATACCGGCAGACCATGATGAGGACACTTTCTTAGTAGCTCCTTGAACCTTTCCCAAGTTTCATATAAGGATTCCACGTCCTCTTGTGAATATGTGTTAATTTCAGTCCTTAATTTAGCCGTTTTAGCAGGAGGGAAATACTTATATAGAAACTTTTGGGCTAGTTCATCCCATGTGTTTACCGAGCCAACTGGGAGGGTATTAAGCCAAGCCTTAGCTCGGTCTTTTAGTGAAAATGGAAACATTAGAAGGCGGATGGCGTCATTTGATGCTCCATTGATCCGAAAAGTATCACATATCTCCAAGAAGTTAGTGATATGTAAATGGGGATCTTCGTCCGTAAGCCCATGGAAGGTTGCGCAGTTTTGGAGCATTTGTATCAAATGCGCCCGAAGTTTGAAGTTGTTGGCCTAAACATTCGGTGCATTGATAGCGGCGCCGAGTTTACCTACGGTGGGACGTAGGTAATCCATGAGGGTACGTTGGTCCGCCATTGGAAGTGGGTCCCCCGAAACTTTCTCTTGGTTTTTAGCTTTAAGTCTTTTTCTTAGAAAGCGTTCGGGTTCTTCTAGAGGTTCTTTTATGTCTCTACTAGAACTGAAGCTCATACTCTGCGTGGAAAGTTCAGAAGTGGCGCCTGGGTTCCAAGTCCTGCAATAAAAACAAAAAAGAACGTTGGTCAGAAGTTTCACCACGGCCCCGTGCTCAGATGAACACGGCCCGTGGTCGGAGATTGATATTCACCAATTTACACATACTTTAGTCCCCCATTTTATCCCCATTTTATGCGTTTTCGGCCGTAAAACCGTGAATCGGATACTTAATCAGGTATACTTTTGTTTACAGGCCTAAAACAACATGCCAAACAAGAAGATGATGAAAACGAGGGCTTTCCGAGCAAAACGACAAAGCTGCGAAGATTCTGTGAACATTCTGATCTGGGCATTTGGCACAGCTGTGCAATTAATGGCACGACCATGCGGATCCGACAACATAGCTCTGCCCAGCAATGCACGCCAGTGTGATCAGGAGTGCAAGTCCAAATCAGAACCGAACGACCGTTCATCTTATGGAACGCCCGTGCAACCCCGATGACCAAGCCCAGCTCGGAACTGCACCACCAGTGCAGTTGTCGTGCCAGCCTAAACCCGGAGATGCACGCATGTGCAATATATGGCACGACCGTGCGACTACGAAGACCGGTCAAGATCTGATGATGTCACACGATATGGTGAACAATGATTTAAAAGTGAACGGTCGTGCACTTTATTGGCACGACCGTGCGATCTGAAAAAGTTATAAAAAAACAGACAGCAGCTTCATTTCGAAATTCTGGACTTTTGGGAGCTTCACAGGAGATTTTCAGGCTCCGGAGGCACTAGCTTTCACCCGGATTCAAGCCACATCGTGCCGTTTAGCTCCGTTATCATCCGGATTCTCAATCTTGTGCTTGTTTATGGTTTGATTTCTTGAATCTTTCCATGATTTTGTTGTAATTCAAGCATTTTGGTTGATGATTATGTATTATTGTAGCCTTTGGGCAAAAAAACTAGAATCCCTTGCTTAATTACAACCATTAGTATGTTAATTATGTTTGTAATGACACTTGGAAGCATTTTCTATGTTAATCTTTGATGATTAGTTTGCAACCTTGTTTATTGATGTTGATTTCTTGATTATAGTTAATTATCTTGGATGATTAGTATATGGTTAGTTGAGATAATTGAAAGATGAAGCTTAATTAATCATGTATTAGTAGACTTTGAACATGCTTAACTTGTTTAATTTGTTTAAAATGTGTACACCATGATACTAGAAATGGTTAGTGGTTTAATAAGGGGTAATTATTGTTAATCAAGAAAGCTTTCCCTCACGTAAGGGCCTTAACAGCTTAAATGGTGTTGTTATGAATTCTTGTCATAAATTGTTAGCTTAGTTAGTAGTTTCGGCCAAAATTGCTATCTTGGTGAATTTATGTGCAAGATTTGTAAAATGAACTCGGTTGTGATTTAATCTAGTTTATGCTTGTCTCGGTGGTTGCATTGTGTTTATCGGTGTCACTTTCCTTGATTAAGTGAGGTTAGAAAACTCCTAACGGATGACTAACTTATCTTTAGGGGATTTTCATAGACATTTATCAATTGCACGTTAAAGAACAATCTTTGGTGGTTAAAGTGTGTTTATCGTTTTAGCTTTCCGAATGATTGTCATGTTAAGATTCCCGAAAGGGATACTAATTGTCTTGAAAATGGAAAATTGACCGAATGTTTCAAGTGACAAAACCGACTTTGTTTATATACTTTGGTTGTGTATAAAGCAAGGCTATATATCTATTTTCTTATTTGGAGTCTATTATGTTTTTATAAATATTTGTTTATGCTTATTTTAGTTTTTAGAAAATCACGCAACTTATCTTCCTACCGGTGATTTAATGACAAAGGTCTATATTATTCCTCCGCCCACTTCCTTGGATCGATACTTGGTTCTTACCGATACTTTACTACATATATGACGGGGTACACTTGCCCTTTCGTGTGTGTTTTGATGTTGAAGTATAAATCACTTTTATAAATTTAAAACCGAATCGTGTGTAAATTCATTATAAAAATATGTATATACGCGCACACGTCAAGTTTTTGGCGCCGTTGCCGGGGATGTGGCGAGCTTTAGTGTAGGATCGGATTACGACCTGAATGAGTCGTTCGGAAGAGCTCAAATCCGTTTCAGAGGCGGAAACTAAGAAACGGATGTAAAAACAGCTTGATTCACACTTTAATCCTCTTGTATATTGATTTTACAATGTTTACAGTCAAAGGAAAAACCGGCAGCACCTCGGTATCAAATCTGGAAATCGTTACAAATGAATAGCACACTACCCTATTTATATCCTTCCTGATTTCGCTCCTAAACACACTAGACACACAGGAGCGAAATCATCTAATTCATTTAGGAGAGAAATCACATAATTCAAATACGAGCGAAATCACAAAAATACATTTGGAGCGAAATCAAAAGTATAACAATCTGATTTCAAATGCTTTGTCTTCTTGTGAGGTGATGTCATTGATGATGTCATATTGATGATGTCATCTTTGTATATGATGAAGTCACACTTGTTCAGATCCGCAACGCAACTGAGACTCGATATAAGACGAAGTCGACAGATGAATGCACTAACAGACTCCCCCTCAGATGTTGACGAGTCTTAAGTGTCGAGTCTTTTCATCTTCAGTCTTTATCAGTCTTCGTGCTTCCTTCACTCTAACTGGCTCTATCCTATCTCCAATTCTCTTTCAGAATCTCTGGCTCCTAGCTCTTGCATCTTCAGACTCTCTTTCTCTAACAGACTCCCCCTCAACTTGTACTGGGACCATAGTCTGGCTTTCACAGGTTCAGGTATCGTAACCTGATTCTCCTGCATATTCTCTACCCAAAACATAAGTTTCATAAAAGATAAGATATAACAAATTTAGAAACTTTGCTAATTACTTGAAGACACAACCCTGAATGCATCATTTTCAAGTATCAAACAAAAATGATTTATCATGTAAGTCACTGATGAACCACTTGAATGATTATCATTATCATTTCACACATCTTCAAACAAACTTTCCCAAACCTGTTCGTCATGTTCAGCACTCGGAATTTTGAAAATCAGCTTTTCAACATCAGTTGTCTAAAATCTTTTTGAATTTTTCAAAATTTATGCTAAAACACACCGAAAATCTTTTTGGATTTTTTATATAACAAAAATGAAATGCAGAAAAGAATTATTTACATACAATATTTTTGTGAGTTTGCGTAAGAGGATCATATCAGTTTTTGAGACAAATCACCAACACCATTAAGCTTTATACATATTAAGTTCTAAACGATTCACTTAGATTATCAGTATACTGATCCACTTAAATTTTCACACAAAGTTCAACTGTTTCGAGATACGAGATTAGTGTCTTAAGATACTTAAACTTATTCGCGTGTCCCACCTCAGAATATACTCCCGTATCCAGATCCCAATATTCAGTCTTACAGGTGAGTATACCTAGATAATATCTGTAAGGGGTTAAATTGCGAAACTGTGAGAGCTCAGGTCAGAACTTCCGTTCAGCAGAGAGATGACGACTCGACTTTTGGTGGGTCCCCTTTAGAGGATCTTTTTTACAATAGCATTAATTAGCAATTTTATTGTCTATTTTTGCTGAGGGCTGCGCTATTTTTCAAGCAAGCGTAAAGTATTCTCCGGGGACTAGGCCATTGCTTCCGCATTATCAGAAGTCCCGGGATAATACCCCAGATATCACTAAGCATAAAGACCTAGTATCTCAGAAAGAGGGGTCCTTCAAACAAGATTTCGGGGGTTACCCATATATCCGAGAGATGTTACCCATGATATAAGCAAGTTTGAATTTAGGTTTATATCTCGTCACAATCTACTAAATGTGCAAAAACCTACTGACACATCATCAGTGAGACCGTTTATCACTATTTAACTTTCCATTTCTTTAGCATGCTGTGATCGTCCACTGATGTACTATCATTTCCTCTTTTATACAACAAAACTCATTTTTGATTTTATCATTTTTTGGTTTTTTCAAATTTTCAAATGTTTTTGGATTTTCTGAAAATTTTTACTCCCCCTAAAATGCAAACACATTTTAGGAAATTTGAAAACAAACTATACAAGAAAGTGACAACTGATATCAAATCGCTTCAATTCGCCATCCACTTGGCATAAACAATCAGAACTCCCCCTCACAACAAACTATTTTCCCATTGTGATTTCAAAACACTTAAGTTTGTTTTAATCAAATGGTTTTTCCGGAAAATAAGTTTGATTTTACCAATTGTAGGTTAGGGGATAAACTCATCATTTTGTTCTCCAAAATACCACATGTAAGTATGGTCCAATCAAGTTCAACTTAATGACCTTGATTAACCACTTGAAGATGAAAACCTTCTTTCAACCACTTACAATTTAAAGATATCACCTGTACTTTACCAACTGTACCACTTGTAGTATCTTTTGCTAAGAAAGATGCCGATACCTGCTCCACTCTTACCAACCTGGGAGCTCCGGCAAGTCAGAATTTTTAGTTTGGAAAAACTTTCCCCCAAGGCTGACCATACTTGGGAGATTCTGGAACACATCTATCCCACCAGCACTTTGATTTGTAGAACTCTTTAGCTCCTTTCACTTTTCCTGCAACCATCTTACCAAAAATATGTTTAACATTTCCATTAAACACCTTTTCAGCATCAAATTCTTTCTTATCAGCAAAGAATTGATCTGAAATCTCAACCCTACCTTTTGATTTCAAATAATCTTTTGTCAATGACGGAAAATTTTCCTCGTTCATCTCAGGAACGGAATTATCAACCTTTTTCTCAACACATGACTCCTCTGATTTTATGGAATCAGATTCATTGTCAGAACTTCTTTCAGATTTTACAACCCATTTTTGTTTACTCAAATCGACTTGTCTTTTGTAAAAACGTTTTGAAGTTTCACCAACTTCCAAAGTCGATTTATCAACACATTTCTTTTTCATATCAGAGTTAGAAGACACTCCCTGTTTTGAATAAGTGGACTCTTGGCAATTCCAAGCAATGTGTCTAACTTTTTGACACTTGAAACAGGTTCTTCTATTAACTCTTGAAGCAAACTTCTTCACATTCCTTTTTACCTCAGCAAGAAACTCTTGATTCGACTGTTTCCAGAATGGTTTCTTCTGCTCATCTTCACAACTTCCACCTGCAACAAATTTTGTTTTTGATTTATAAGTTTTCTGATTTTTATAATTTTCTGAAGAATTGAAACCAAGACCTTTCTTTTTGAGATTACCCTTATGGTTTGATTTCTTTTGAAAACCATAACCAGAACCGTAACCTTTTTTCTTGTTCAATCTCTGTTGAACTCTTGAAGTGTATTTTTTAGGTTTTTCAACAAGATTTAAATCTTTTATTTTAGAAATGTTAATTTCTGTTAGTTTGAAAACCTGTTTGATTATTTCAGTTTTTACACTTCTTATTGGGAATTCCTCATCAGAATATAATTTGTCTGAATCATACAAAGTATAAGCCACTTTGATTGATCCGTCATTCAAATTAGATTTTGATAACAGGAATTCTTTATTGTAAACCCTGTTAACCGGTGAACTCGGACTCTTTTCTGATGAACTCGGACTATCAGACTCAAACTCCGGTTTTGACTCTTCATCCATATCTAACACTTGATCAACCACTTTCTTTACTAACTCGGACTCATGATCAGTGTCAGACGCTGTGAATGTAACATCAATATTGTCTGGTAATTCTTCAAAGATTTCAGACTTTAACTTGATGTTGACTGCCTTTTTTAGACGCTCCTCATTAGGATTCCTGGGAGAATAAGTTTCATGGATCGGGGGCGGACATCTGTTATACTTGACACTTGGTTTCTTACCAGTATCAGTATCTTCAGTCTTTTTCTTCGTGAAAGCCTCAAGACCTGCAACAGTAGGATAAACACGATCAATCAAATAATCACAAGTAGTGTAACTCAACAATAATCATTTAATCCTTTCACTCTCAATCTTCTCAAGTTCCAGCTCCTTCTTCAGATTAGCACAATCTTCAATGTAATCATTTATGACACTCTGCTTTGTCATTAATGTTGCGCTCATTTTCTCCATTGCCTTTTCAATTTCTGTATTCGTCTTTTTCAGACGATCAACTGTGTTGTTGAGCACATCATATGACTCCTTTACATACTTCACATCAGACAATAAATCTTCTTTAATCTTTTCCAGATCAGCAATCTTCATGTCTTTCTCCTCACAAACTTTGCAAGATTCTGAACACTTCACACATGGTTTTTCAACTTCAACCATTTTTTCAACTATCTTTTCAACTTCAACAACTTTTTCAACGTCAACAATCTTTTCTACCTCAACGAGTTTCTCAACTTCAACAATTTTTTCTATCTCGACAAGTTTCTCTACTTCGACAATTTTCTCAACTTCAACAATCTTTTCCACCACTTTCTCCACTTCAACGATTTTCTCAACTACTTTCTCAGTCACTGGTTCAACATTTGCTTCTCCAGCTTCTGTCTTTGTCTTTTCATCAGCTTGAATTTTGCTGCTTCCGGCTCTCTCCTTAATCTGGCAATCTTCTTCTGATTTAGCATTTCCATTTTATCTGCAAAGAAGAAATTAAAACTGTCAGGATCAATGCCTTTTCTAGCTCTGTTGAGATGTTCTTCTTCATCATCGGTATCTACATCGCTTCCAAGATCTGGAAAAATCGGGATTCTTTTCTGATTAGTCTCATCTTCACCCAGAACTCTAGCAACAAGAGCTGAACCAGGTATATATTTGTCCCAGCTAAATCCTTCAGCAACAAATTCATCATCTTGATGGATAAGTAAAGCTTTCTTCTTTCCATCTTCAATAGCATGAGAATGTGCAGTTTGTGGTTGTTGAGCAATCTGATGGAAAATTGATTTCTGATAATAATTGTTCCTATCTTGATTCCCGGTTGCTTCTTTGCTTTTGCACTCTCGTTTAAAATGGCCTTTTCCTTTGCAACGGAAACAGGTAACTTTTGACTTGTCAAATCCCAACTGAGAGGTAGCCATTCCTTGAAATTCATCTCTACCAGTAATCTCTTGAAACTTTTCAGCTCTCCTCCAAGCACTCGCTAAGCACCATTTGATATCCATCAGCTCAAGTTCTTCAGCATCAATTTGGTCGTAATCTTCTTTGGTAAGCATCGGATTCCCAATCTTCCCACCGATCAAACTTTCGTAAGATTCTAACATAGCAACCAGTGATGCCATGTGTTGCTTGGCAACTTCCGGAGACAGATTCTGACCATTTTGAATGTTTAAGGTAACATTGCACTGAAGATTTGTTGAGTTTTGTCGTTGAGAACTTGATGTTGTGCTGTTTGGATCAAAACTTGAGAATGATGAAGAATATTTACCACTTTGAGTCACATTGCTACTCTTTGTTCCAGACGAACTGTCAGCACTGAAACCAGTTTGAATCTTTGGACTAGGGCTGGGAGTAGCCTCAAACTTGTTCCCTCTGTAATACAAACTGACATCTTGTTTGGCATTTGGATTCGTCATTATAGCAGTTTTCTGAATATCCAGCTCATGCTCTTCAATCTTTTGAATGAATTGTGCCAGATTCATATTCTCAGACTTTCTTGTGTGTTTTAAAATCATCAGCTAAAGCACTACCACTTTTGTTGTGGTAGTGCTTTAGCTAGTTTATCGACCCACTCATCATCATCTTTCTCTATGTTAAATCTTTTCATTTCTAAGACTAGATGACAATATCTATCAATGGTATGCTTTGTAGTTTCATGGTCGAAAGCTGAAAACATATCAAACGACTTCTTCAATAATGCCTTTTTGTTTTTAATCATATCTGCGCTTCCTTTGAATTTCTGAATCAATGCTTCCCAAATTGACTTAGCTGTATTACCATGTTGAAGCAAAACAAATATATCTTCTGTAATTGCCTGTTGAAGAATACTGATCATCATTTTCTCACTAGTATACTTCAATTTGTCAACTTCCGTAAAGTCACTGAAACCTTTTTCAAGTCCACGTTCGTTTTTCGGTTTCTCATAGTCTTTCTCCAACGAACACCATGCATCAAACTTGTAAGCTTGCACCCAGTTCTCAAATCGATTTTTCCATCCCTGAAAATCTTCAATGTACATAAGTTTTGGCGGTTTCTGATGAGTTCCCGTTTCATTTTCACTGTATAAAGTCTCTGCAGCTGTAACAGGAGCGACTGGCGTGGCAAACGCGTTGTAGAATTCCTCTTCCATGACTTCGGAAAATTATACTTTGGCAAAACACCTGAATGAAAACGAACAAACAATCAGTTTTATCGAACCAACAAAAAATGTGAACGTGTGTAACGGTTGAATCAGTCTAGAACTCGTGTCAAAAATTCGCGAACTCGTTCTAATGTTTTTGAAGTGAAATCACTGAATGACTAGACTTGATTGGAATGAAATGACTTCAATTTGGACCGAGGACACTTAGACAAACAATTCACTTCTGTTGGGCTTTCCAATCCTCTTAAACTAAACAACATCTCATTGGGCCGATTATGTGTTGACTTTGAATGGGCTCGGTATATGTATGACTTTGATTTGGCCGCTGACACTTATCACTTCACATGCAGCCAACAACAATGTAAAAGATTCCACTGACTTGTTTTCTTTATTAACCGAATACACATGGGCTTTCACACTACTCGATGACTATCACATGGAAATGTTTAATGTCAGATATTGTTCGAATTCTATTGGACCTCAAATCTTGAACAAAGATGATCACATGTATCGATATAAATTCCAATAGATTCACATGGGCTGACACTTCAATTTCCAACAACTCACAACTCAATGAACTTTCTCGTGACCTGAACCTATTACCGATAATTTTTATATATGCATTGAAACTCACAACGTTTGTTTATGAGAAGAATGAACTTCAATTTCCGACATATTTGTTTAATGTTTCACATAACTCAATGTATTTTTCATGCAAAAACTGATGACTATGATCAAAACGATGCAACCAGAACTTCAATTTTCAAGACCCGAAATAATAGATTGGAGCGAAATCATGATATTAATCTTGGAGCGGAATCTGAGATTTAGTACTCTGGAGCGGAATCAGAAAATACTTTTGGAGCGGAATCTCTGATTTGGTACCTTGGAGCGAAATCAGATTCTATTTAAGAGCGGAATCAACTTTTCCGTAGTCTGGAGCGAAATCAACAGTCAGATTGGAGCGGAATCAGACAATTTTAGACGGAAACAAGCAATCAGGAGCGGAATCAGACTACTTGTTTTGGAGCGGAATCAACTCGAAGTCCAATTTTGTCCATTTTTAGATTGATTTAAACTGTGAAACTTTCAAGGGTTTGACTATATCCAATTTTAAACAGTCTGTGAAAATTTGATCTGGTTTTGACCGTTAAAACTATCTGAATCAATGAAAGAAGGTGTAGAATAAAGAAAATGAAGCTGTTTTGGCAATAGCTCCTCGTCCTGAGCTCTGATACCACATGTAGGATCGGATTATGACCTGAATGAGTCGTTCGGAAGAGCTCAAATCCGTTTCAGATGCGGAAACTAAGAAACGGATGTAAAAACAGCTTGATTCACACTTTAATCCTCTTGTATATTGATTTTACAATGTTTACAGTCAAAGGAAAAACCGGCAGCACCTCGGTATCAAATCTGGAAATCGTTACAAATGAATAGCACACTACCCTATTTATATCCTTCCTGATTTCGCTCCTAAACACACTAGACACACAGGAGCGAAATCATCTAATTCATTTAGGAGCGAAATCACATAATTCAAATATGAGCGAAATCACAAAAATACATTTGGAGCGAAATCAAAAGTATAACAATCTGATTTCAAATGCTTTGTCTTATTGTGAGGTGATGTCATTGATGATGTCATATTGATGATGTCATCTTTGTATATGATGATGTCACACTTGTTCAGATCCGCAACGCAACTGAGACTCGATATAAGACGAAGTCGACAGATGAATGCACTAACATTTAGGAACGAGCTGAGTCATTATTTTATCGGTGTACATACTTGTGAATATTAGTAAATATTTTCTTGATTATTTATTCGTTTATTTATTTGTAAATATTTCTTGTTTTCAATTCAATTTATTCGTTTTCAAGTCTATTTTAAACACTTATGAAATTTTTATTCCATTTATTTGTTCGAATTCGAACTCATTATTCATTTATTCTTTGAGTTTTCGGCTCTGAAAAATCATTTTTATGCTAGCCGATTCCATTATTTTTATTGCTTTGATTTTTACAAAATTTTGGGCCCATTTTTGGATTCTTATAAAATTCCCAGCCCATTTTTACAAATATTCTGTTTCATTTCAACAAAAAAAAAATAGCATTATTATAATAATAAAATATTCATTGTGTCAATTTTTCGTTTGCAGGTTGATGTCCTCAACCCCCGCTCCCGACGCAGTTGATCCTTCAGACGAGCCCGAGCGTGATCTGAGAAGGCGTATTCGTTATAGATCCCGCGCGGTAGCGCTGCTACTCGCAGCTGGTGAGCCGGAGCAGGTGGTACCCGCTGAAGCCGAGGGCTCGGGGGCAGCAGGAAACGCAATCATGGCGGACGACGAGCGACCTTTGAATGAGTCAAATCAGCCCGGAGGAGCAGGCCTGGAGCCGAGTATCTTGCAGCCGACTATAGATGCACTACTTTTGAAATTAAATCTAGTATTATTAATATGGTGCAGAATTCGGTGCAGTTTGACGGGCGTGAGCATGAGGATCCCGGAAGACATATCACTGCTTTTCTCGCAGTTTGTTCGACGTTCAGGATTAGAGGTGTTTCTGAGGATGCTGTTCGGTTGAGGTTGTTTCCATTCTCATTGCGTGACAAAGCGAGAGCTTGGCTTATGTCACTTCCAGCTAGGTCCATCAGGACCTGGAATGAGCTGGCAGAGTTATTCATGCAGAAATACTTTCCGCCTAAGAAAACAACGAAGTTGATTAACCGGATTATGACCTTTCGCCAAGATGAGGGAGAGTCGTTGCACGCGGCCTGGGAGCGATTTAAAGATTTGTTAATTGATGTACCACATCATGGCTTCTCCAAAAGACAGCTGGTCTTAACATTCTATCAAGGGCTTAGTTACCACACGCAGGAGAGATTAGACGTGAATGCAGGAGGCGATCTAGGAACGAAGACGCCGAATGAAGCTTATGATATCATAGAAAAAGTTGCGTTGAAGTCTAGCTCGCGTCGAGAAGGAGATAGAGGCCGGACAACAACATCATCATCATCGCCTCGCCCAGGAGTTCACGCTGTGGACGACTACACGGCCATTACTGCACAAATCTCAGCTCTTTCAGCGAAATTCGATAAGTCCCAGATAGCTGCGCAAGCTGGTTCAGGGTGTGACCAGTGCGGAGTGTCACATGAGCCGGGTGCATGCTTTCAGGGGGTCGTGTATGAGGGCCAAGAAGAAGTGGATTTTGTGAGTAATCAGGTGAGGCCGCAGAACAACCCTTACAGCAATACATACAATCCGAGATGGAGAAATCACCCAAATTTTGGGTGGCAAGCGAATGTGGGTAATCAGAACCCATTGGGATTTGCTCAGCGCGCTCCAGCGCCGCAGCAGGCTCAGGGTCAGCAATTCCAGCCATACAACCAATCTTACCAGCAACGTCCATACTCATATCAGAATCAGGGCACTGGGAGTAGTTCCCAGCAGCAGGCCCCTCAATATAGTTCCAAGCTGGAGGATATGATGGCTCAGCTTCTTACTAGCTCCTCGAGTGCAAATCAGTTGGCTAAAAAATGATACCAACAAAGCGAAGATCGTTTTCTATCCCACGAGGGAGAAATGAGGAGTCAGAAAGCCTCGATTCAGAATATCGAGAACCAGGTTGGTCAGCTGGCGAAGATGATGTCTGAAAGACCCCCAGGTGGTCTTCCGAGCAATACAGAGCCAAACCCGCGCGGGCATGTGAATGCTGTCATGACCAGGAGTGGTAAGACTACCAGACCCAACATATCGGACTCACCACCGATCGATGAAGCGGTCCAAACTGATGCTCAGGACGAGGTGCATGCCAGGCGAGGCCCAGCAAGTACAGCACAAGTCCAGGAGCCAGTTAAAGAGTACACTCCCCCAGTACCTTATCCGGGCAGGCTGAAGAAACAGAAAAACAAAGAACAATACGGTAAGTTCCTTGAATTGTTTAAACAACTACACATAAACATACCGTTTGTTGAATCCCTGTCCCAGATGCCAAAGTATGCGAAATTCTTAAAGGACATCCTCTCAAATAAGCAGAAGCTCGAGGATATATCATGTGTGGTGATGAATGAAAGTTGTTCTGCCATTCTTCAAAACCGTCTGTCCACGAAGATGGGAGATCCGGGCAGTTTCACGCTCCCTTGTTTGATTGGAAACATGTCTGTTAGCCATGCATTGGCTGACTTGGGAGCGAGTATCAACCTTATGCCTTATAAGGTTTTCACTAAACTGGATCTGGGTGAGCCGTCACCCACTAGAATGAGCATTCGGCTTGCAGATCGTTCAATCAAATATCTGCGTGGATTTGTTGAAAACATGCTTGTTAAAATCGATAAATTTGTTTTCCCCATGGATTTTGTTATTCTTGACATGGACGAAGATTCAAAAGTGCCATTAATACTTGGACGCCTGTTCCTCAATACTGCGAGGATGATTGTTGATGTGGCAGCTGGCCAAATCACGCTCCGAGTAAATGACGAGCACGTGACATTTGATATCAAAAGATCAATGCAACATCCGCAAAGTCACGATGACATGCTTTATTATGTCAACATTATCGACGCATGTGTGTGCTCTCATTTCCAAGGAACTATTGAAGAGATTGATTCGGACACACGTCTGTCGTGTGGGGACCTGATTGACATTACGCAGGAGGGCCACGATTTCGAGCAGCCAGTCTATCAGATTGGTGACGATGGTTCCCAGAGTCCGGAGCGGTTTCTAGAAATTGGCCATGTAGAAGATGAGAAATCAAAACCTTCGATTGAAGATCCGCCATCTTTGGAGTTGAAAGAACTTCCACCACATCTCGAGTATGCATTTCTGGACGAGGAGTGTCGCTTACTGGTCATCATTTCGGCTTTATTGGAAAAAGATGAGAAGAGACAGCTTCTCGAGGTTCGTAGACTTCATAAGAGAGCCATCGCATGGAAGATTATGGATATCAAGGGCATCAATCCTTCTTTTTGTACTCACAAGATTCTGATGGAAGACGAGTACAAACCCTGTGCACAGCATCAGAGGCGGTTAAATCCAAACATGCAAGACGTGGTGAAGAAAGAAGTGATTAAGTTGTTGGATGCCGGGTTGGTCTATCCTATATCTGACTCTGTGTGGGTGAGTCCAGTGCAGGTAGTACCCAAGAAAGGAGGTATTACTGTAGTCTCAAATGATAGGAATGAGCTAATTCCTATCCGTACCGTCACTGGGTGGCGAGTTTGCATCGACTACCGCAAACTCAACGATGCTACTCGTAAGGATCACTTCCCGCTTCCATTCATTGACCAGATGTTGGAGCGTCTATCGGGGAAGTTGTATTACTGTTTCTTGGACGGGTTCTCTGGGTACTTCCAAATTCCTATTGCTCTTGAGGATCAGGAGAAGACTACCTTTACCTGCCCCTTCGGCACATTCGCCTACCGGCGTATGCCTTTTGGGTTGTGTAATGCACCGGCGACCTTCCAGAGATGCATGGTTGCAATTTTTCATGATATGATCGAGGATTCTATGGAGGTTTTCATGGATGAATTTTCGGTATTTGGAGATTCCTTTGATCATTGTTTAGAAAATTTGAAGAAGATGTTGAAGAGGTGCGAAGAAACGAATCTGGTCCTAAACTGGGAAAAGTGTCACTTCATGGTGAAAGAGGGCATAGTTCTGGGACATAAGATTTCGCGTGCAGGTATGGAGGTCGATCCAGCTAAAGTTGATATAATTTCACGACTTCCGCCTCCCACCTCTGTGAGAGCGATACGGAGCTTTCTTGGTCATGCGGGGTTCTATAGGCGATTCATCAAGGATTTTTCAAAAATCGCTAGGCCCATGACCAGTCTGTTGGAGAAAGACGCTTCGTTTATCTTTGGAGATGACTGCTTGAGGGATTTTGACCTTCTCAAGCAAAAGTTGATTGAGGCCCCTATTTTAGTCGCGCCTGACTTGAGTCTGCCATTCGAAATTATGTGCGACACGAGCGATTTCTCTATAGGGGCCGTTTTAGGACAGAAGAAAGAAAAGCACTTTCACCCGATCTATTATGCGAGCAAGACTCTTCACGACGCTCAGGAGAACTATACGACGACAGAAAAAGAGTTCTTGGCGGTTGTTTTCGCATTTGGCAAATTTAGATCGTATTTGGTGCTTTCAAAAACAATCGTGTATACTGATCACGCAGCCATCAGATATCTTTTCAGCAAACAGGACGCCAAACCACGTCTCATCAGATGGATCTTATTGCTGCAGGAGTTTGATATCGAAATTCAAGACAAAAAGGGTGCGTTGAATGTAGCGGCTGACCATCTATCTTGGTTGGAGCATGGAGACATCAAGGACACGCATTGGGATTCAATCAATGACAATTTCCCACACGAGTCGTTGATGGGTGTTGAGATATGCGATGCGTCACCTTGGTTCGCCGACTTTGCGAACTATCTTGCTTGTGGGATTCTGATTAAAGGGTTGACTCACCAATAAAAGAGAAAATTCTTTTCGGACGTCAAGCACTACATTTGGGACGACCCTTTCTTATTTAGGGTTGGTGCTGATCAGGTGATAAGGAGGTGCGTTTCAGGAAAGGAGGCGACCGACATTCTGCGTCACTGTCACGAGGGACCTACCGAAGGCCACCATGGAGCCAATTTCACCTCCAAGAAGGTGCTTGATTCCGGGTTTTACTGGCCGACTATATTTCGTGATACGCAGAGTTGGGTCAGGGCGTGCGATGCTTGCCAGAGGGCAGCAAATATATCGGCACGTGATGAAATGCCTCAGAACTGGATACAGGTATGTGAAGTCTTCGATATCTGGGGGATAGACTTCATGGCACCATTTCCCCCCTCACGAGGAAATAAATATATCCTGGTTGCAGTTGATTATGTATCAAAGTGGGCGGAGGCACATGCCTTACCTACCAATGATGCCAGGGTAGTCGTGAGATTTTTGAAAAGTTTGTTTGCCCGGTTTGGTGCACCGAAGGCGCTTATCAGTGACAGAGGAACTCACTTCTGCAATACACAGCTTGAGAAAGCTTTGTCCCGCTATGGTGTGCATCACCGTTTATCTACGCCCTATCATCCACAGAGAAGTGGGCAGGTGGAGGTCACAAACCGGGGGCTGAAGCGAATCCTTGAGCGGTCAGTAGGTGCAAACCGCAAGGATTGGTCGGACAAACTAGACGAGGCGTTGTGGGCTTTCCGTACGGCTTACAAGACCCCTATTGGGACTACTCCCTTTAGGCTTGTTTACGGAAAAGCATGTCATTTACCTGTGGAGTTGGAGCACAAAGTGATGTGGGCTCTAAAAACCGCAAATCTGGACTTAAAAACCGGAGGTGAAGCCCGGTTTCTTCAGATTCATGAATTGGAAGAGCTACGACAACACACTTATGAAAGCTCCGTGTTATACAAAGAGCGCACCAAGAGATTGCATGACAAACGCTTGAAGGACCATAAACAATTCCAAGCGGGCGATCTTGTTCTTCTCTACAACTCGAGGTTGCGTTTATTTCCAGGAAAATTACATTCACGTTGGACAGGACCATACACGGTAAAAGAGGTATTTCCATACGGGACTGTTGCAATAGAGAACGCGGACGGCGTTATTTTCAAGGTAAATGGTCATCATTTGAAGCTTTACGTTGCCGGGCCGATAGAGTCGGCGGTGTAGGTTATCGAGCTCCACGTCCCGCACACATCATAAGTGTGGGGAGGAGAGTCTACGCTACTGACTCGAGGATTAAAAATGTAGCAAGAGCGTCTTAGGCGCTTTTGGGGTAAAATCGTCCTTTTTGTGTTTTTTTTCGTTTTTACGTAATTTAGGTGTGTTTTATAGATTTCGTAAGTTTGTACAATTTTTAAACGTGTCGAGCGTAGGGTCTATGTGGGAATAATGTTAGAACAGTTTACGGATGGTAAAAATGGCGAAAAACGGTCAAAACAGGTGCTGAAACTGTTTTCTGCAGAAAAAACTGATCTGCAGATGTGGCACGGCCGTGCCACATACCGCACGACCGTGCGATTGCGGGCCGGTCAGCACCTCGAGTTGCACCTCTAGTTCAGTGCCGAGATCAGCGTGCCAGGGTGATACATTATCGGAGACGCACGACCGTGCGGCTGGTCGCACGCCCGTGCGAATGGCTAAGCGAATTTTTGTCTTTGTGCAGTATAAAAGCCCTCATCTGCTGCCATTTCTCACAAGTCGCGAAACCCTAGTAGCACCAGCCGTTCCAGACCGATTTTCCCCCAAATCGCACCATTTTTCGCATGGTTTCTCAGATCCTTTCGCACGGTATGTTTTTTCTCTTCGATTTTCAGTTTCATCCTTGTTCTAGGGTAGATTTGTTCGATTTCTTCAAGTCTTTTTAGGGTTCTCTTCATAAACACAATTGAAACCCTAGCCCTTGCAAGAATCATGTGTCTCGTGAACATCCGGTCAGATTTCCAACCCCTGTTTGCCAAAAATTTGATAATTTTTGGAAAAATCTGGCTGTTCTGGTTCGGGGGTTCAAAATCTGCAGAAGACGCTGTCGCACGGTCGTTCCACAGGTTGAACGGTCGTTCCGTTGTGGATGTTCACGAGGGCTTGTTGTGGTCTCGGTGAAGTACGGTGGTGCCATCGATTGCACGCCGTGCAAGTCCGACAATTGCCGACCACCATCACTGATTCCCGGTGATGCACGACTGTGCGGCTGGTCGCACGCCCGTGCGAATCGCCCAGATCAGTAAGACATTAGCTTCATAACTGTGTGCTAGGCTGTTCCGAATGAAATTTTTTCTGTTTCTCTTGTTCTAACTGTCATCCCTCAAGCAGATGGACCACCCGTTTCTCCAATTCAATGAAGACGACGCACGAGAAAGTCTTTGCATTCCGAAACTTAACGCATTGTGGCAAAGGCACGGCCAGTTTGGCATCCCTAGAAGATTAGACTGGGACGTAATGACCGAATTAAACCAACACGACCGGCTTGAAAACATGTTAACAATTCCGCTTGCGCGTTTGGTCAACATCGATCTCCCGATCTATCGAGAGCTTACGCTAGAATTCTTCGCTACCTACTCGTACGAAAAGCCAAAAGCGAGTAAAGTTCCAAACTTCCGCTACAAGAAAAGGATAAATTTCAGATTAGGCGGTCGTTGGCATAATTGGACAGTGGGAAGGTTGGGTCGAAGACTAGGTATCTACACCAATGAGGATATGGATTTCGAGTTCTTTACAGATCAGTTCACCTTCCCCAGCGAATACGAGCGGGGCGAGTTTTGGGCGCGAATTGCAGTTGGCGACCCATATGATCCTCGGATGTCCAAGGCTTCAAGGTTACGAGACCCTTTGCACAGAGTTATGCACCACATCTTTAGCCATACCATAGTTGGGCGCATGGACAGTCTGGGAAACTGTCCCACACCGGATCTTATATTTCTTTATGCGCTAGCGGAGGGGGTACACATCAACCTCGCTGCGCGGATGGCGGAGTACTTTGTGCATAGTTCGGGTAGAACCAACAACAGTCAAATACAAGGTGGTCAGTATGTGACCCAGATCGCTTACAACTTGGGTATAATGACTAACGAGGTGGTTCAGGGTCTTACGTTGGTTACCGAGGGTTTGTATGTTGACATCCGTTCTCTGAAAGCGATGGGGCTTATAGCAGAGACAGATCATGGGGATAGGTTGAAGGGGCTCAACAATGAGGTCTGGGACCCAGAGCCGGCGGAGGCGGAGGATGAGGATGAGGATATGGAGGACCAGGAGCAGCATCAGGAGCCGCCACACACACCACCACACCCACTACAGCAGCACCACTCCCCGCAGTATCAGCACTGGCCCCCCGGCATCCCTTCGTATCCAGAGTTCTATGGCCAGTTCCAGCAGATGCAGGTCAGTCACGAGCAGCAGCGGGCCAGTTTAGAGCGGCTGCATGTTAGTCAGGAGCAGCTGCGGGTGAACCAGGAGGCGATTAGGGTGAATCAAGACTTCATGCGCCAGGAGGTGCAGGCCGGGTTTTCATACCTTTTTGGGGGTCTTCACAATGCCTTTCCCAACTACTTTCAGGAGCCCCCACATTTCCCATTCGGGAACCCAGGCGGTTATGGAGGGGTAGGCCTATCCGGCACGGGAGGAGATGCGGATGACCAGGAGTAGGTGGAGTTGTGAGTTGGTGGTTATGATATTTTAGTAGTTTATTTCTTGGGTGTTCATTTTGATCTTCATTTCAAACACCCGCGGCTATGTACTTTATTTTTCAGACACTTTCGTTTGTTTGCTTTATTTTATGTTTGGATATTTAGTACTCCTTTTATGTATGTAAATTATGGTTTGTTTGAGTTTAGATTGTCGCTGCCTTCTGTTTTGTTTTGCCTTGCTTTGTGACATCCTTACAGATTTTTGAAGCAAGTATTGGACCAGAGCACACCACAGAATCAGCTTTGAAGTCTCGTTTCATCTAAATCATCTTCATGGGAGTGTTATTCTCCTTGTTCTCTATATTTCGGGTTTCGCATTGGGGACAATGCGAAGTTCAAGTGTGGGGAGGGGGTTTAACATGTTGACTTTGTTTGTCCTATATATATATATATATATATATAAAATTTAAAAATCAGAAAAATCAATAAAAAATATCAGTAAATTGTATATACTTTTAGTAAATAAACCGGTTAGTTGTGTTTTAGAAAGCTTCAGATATGATAAAAACCCGACAAGCCAAATAAATTTTGAAAAATATAACTAGAAAGCGTGACAAACAAAGAAAGACTTGCATGAGAATTTTCACACTTTTACCCATTCCTTCCGTTATGTGAGCATATTTGAGCCTTAAACTTGTTATATATTTGTTCATTTTGGAGTAGGAGTGAGCCGGATGTCACGTGTAGTTTAGAACGTGTCACTAGCATGCTTGTTAAGACCATAAACATGTGAGATTGTGTAGAAGTGATAGAGGCACCTAGAAAACTACTTTGTTGTTAGCCTTGTTCTTTGTGTTGTGTTTCCCTGAAACCCTACATTACCCCTTAGGATTAACCATGTTGAGCCTTCCCCGTGTTTCCCTTTGTTTACCCAACAAAATCACCCACTTAGCCAAATTTAGCCTTTTTATTTTTAAACCTTTTGTGTTAAAACTCGGTTAAAATCATCGTTTAACTAGCGCTTCTTGTAGTTATTTGTTCATTGTACAAATCCATTAGATTATATTTATATGAAAAAAAACAGAAAATAAAACACCCTAAAATAGGGTGAAGTCGACATAATTCAAGCAATTTTGAATGCTAAAATGATGAAATCTCGTTGATGAGCTCGATATCACAAAAGTCGCCTTTTTAAGGCGTAAGTATGTATAGTTTTATTGTTTTGCGCTTGTTAAACGTAACTACCGAGTTTTAACCATTTTGTCACTTTAAAATTCCCATTCCATACCTTTCACCCAAGCCTATCGTTACAACCCGTGAAGACCTCTTGATTTTCACTTTTTCGCATGTTAGTTGGTGGAGATGAGATCTTGTGACAAGCTTATGATATTACACGTTTCATTGACAAGGCATTGAGTGTTTGCACATACACATTTTATGTATGTTTCACAAATAAAACCGAGTGTGTGCGAACATTGTGAGGTGTGTGAAGATTAGCGTGTTAAGTCAATCGAAAGTGAAGTCACGGCTTTTTGGTTATCTACACATATTTGCATATGCTTGTTTGGTTTGATTCAGTTGATGTTGCATTTCGAAGAATCGGCTAACCGTTTGTAGTTGTTTTAGTAGATAGTTTGCAAATTCTCGTTCTTGTTAGATTCTAGCTTTTATTGCATTTTAGTTTTAGCTTGCTTGAGGACAAGCAAGGTTCAAGTGTGGGGAGGTTTGATATTCACCAATTTACACATACTTTAGTCCCCCATTTTATCCCCATTTTATGCGTTTTCGTCCGTAAAACTGTGAATCGGATACTTAATCAGGTATACTTTTGTTTACAGGCCTAAAACAGCATTCCAAACAAGAAGATGATGAAAACGAGGACTTTCCGAGCAAAACGACAAAGCTGCGAAGATTCTGTGAACATTCTGATCGGGGCATTTGGCACGGCTGTGCAATGAATGGCACGACCGTGCGGATCCGACAACATAGCTCTGCCCAGCAATGCACGCCAGTGCGATCAGGAGTGCAAGTCCAAATCGGAACCGAACGACCGTTCATCTTGTGGAACGCCCGTGCAACCCCGATGACCAAGCCCGGCTCGGAATTGCACCACCAGTGCAGTTGGTCATGCCAGCCTAAACCCGGAGATGCACGCACGTGCAATATATGGCATGACCGTGCGACTACGAAGACCGGTCAAGATCTGATGATGTCACACGGTATGGTGAACAGAGATTTAAAAGTGAACGGTCGTGCACTTTATTGGCACGACCGTGCGATCTGAAAAAGTTATAAAAAACAGACAGCAGCTTCATTTCGAAATTCTGGACTTTTGGGAGCTTCACAGGCGATTTTCAGGCTCCGGAGGCACTAGCTTTCACCCGGATTCAAGCCACATCGTGCCGTTTAGCTCCGTTATCATCCGGATTCTCAATCTTGTGCTTGTTTATGGTTTGATTTCTTGAATCTTTCCATGATTTTGTTGTAATTCAAGCATTTTGGTTGATGATTATGTATTATTGTAGCCTTTGGGCAAAAACACTAGAATCCCTTGCTTAATTACAACCATTAGTATGTTAATTATGTTTGTAATGACACTTGGAAGCATTTTCTATGTTAATCTTTGATGATTATTTTGCAACCTTGTTTATTGATGTTGATTTCTTGATTATAGTTAATTATCTTGGATGATTAGTATATGGTTAGTTGAGATAATTGAAAGATGAAGCTTAATTAATCATGTATTAGTAGACTTTGAACATGCTTAACTTGTTTAATTTGTTTAAAATGTGTACACCATGATACTAGAAATGGTTAGTGGTTTAATAAGGGGTAATTATTGTTAATCAAGAAAGCTTTCCCTCACGTAAGGGCCTTAACGGGTTAAATGGTGTTGTTATGAATTCTTGTCATAAATTGTTAGCTTAGTTAGTAGTTTCGGCCAAAATTGCTATCTTGGTGAATTTATGTGCAAGATTTGTAAAATGAACTCGGTTGTGATTTAATCTAGTTTATGCTTGTCTCGGTGGTTGCATTGTGTTTATCGGTGTCACTTTCCTTGATTAAGTGATGTTAGAAAACTCCTAACGGATGACTAACTTATCTTTAGGGGATTTTCATAGACATTTATCAATTGCACGTTAAAGAACAATCTTAGGTGGTTAAAGTGTGTTTATCGTTTTAGCTTTCCGAATGATTGTCATGTTAAGATTCCCGAAAGGGATACTAATTGTCTTGAAAATGGAAAATTGACCTAATGTTTCAAGTGACAAAACCGACTTTGTTTATATACTTTGGTTGTGTATAAAGCAAGGCTATATATCTATTTTCTTATTTGGAGTCTATTATGTTTTTATAAATATTTGTTTATGCTTATTTTAGTTTTTAGAAAATCACGCAACTTATCTTCCTACCGGTGATTTAATGACAAAGGACTAGTATTATTCCCCCGCCCACTTCCTTGGATCGATACTTGGTTCTTACCGATACTTTACTACATATATGACGGGGTACACTTGCCCTTTCGTGTGTGTTTTGATGTTGAAGTATAAATCACTTTTATAAATTTAAAACCGAATCGTGTGTAAATGCATTATAAAAATATGTATATACGCGCACACGTCAGAGATACAATGATGTAGCGTTTAGCGTTATATATATTTATGTATATTTTTAGCCCTTTTTACACTTTAGTCAAGTTTTAAATTTATAAAACACGATATTTTACTAACACTAAACACACATATGGGCAAGTGCATCCATCGTTAGCGTAGTATAGCGTTGGTAAGATACCGAGGTCGTCCAAGGACACAAGAGCTTTTAGTACCGGTTTATCCTCAACGTCTAATCAAATCAAAATTTTAGAAAAAAAAAATTTTTAAACAAGAAAATAAACTAACTAAAAATGCTGAAAATAAAAATAAAAATAAAACAGATAGACAAGATGAATCACTTGGATCCGACTCGCGTTTAGTGTAACCTTTGATTATTTTCGCACTTTTGCACTTTTTAAGAGAGTATCTTAGTTATAGTAGTAGGCCCCTCTTTTGAAGGTGACGTTACCCTCAACCCAGTAGTTTGAGTCAGCAAGGATACAATCCTAAAGAGTTGGATTATTGAAAGATAATTAATTAAGTTATTAATGCATAATGTGGTAGGCCCCTCTTTTGAAGGTGACGTTACCCTCGGCTAAGTAGTTTGAGTCAGCAGGGATACAATCCTAAATAGCCGGGTTAAAGATTTAATAGTAGTTTACATATGAGGGGATTAAGGAGTTCGGACCCCCGCCATCCAATACCAGTGGGCATTGAAGGAGGCCCTACTAAACTTGACCCAGGTCCTTGCAGGATCTATATACTGAACAAGGCAAAACTCTTACCAAACCATTCCCTTAACCCCCGACCAGGTAGCCAACATATCTCCATATAGACCGTGGAGATATGAATGGTGAAAATATTTTATTTTATATAGACAGTAAAATAATGCCAAGACACCACGGACAAATGATAAGGAAGATTCACCTTCAACATAAGAAAATAGTTATTAAAGTCATTAATACATAACCAAATAAAAAGTGCGAAAAGATTAAAAATAAAAAGTATTACACTAAACACTTGTCTTCACCAAGTGATGTAAGAGACTTAGGCAAACATGGCCTTTGATTGTCAAGAACTCTTATGACCAATCTTGGATCCCGAGATTACTCACACACTATGATGGATGATGGTGGTGGATGTGGGTTGTGATGGTGGTGGTGGGTGGGTGAGTGAAGTGTGAGAGAGGTGGTTTGCCAAGGGATGAGTTGCAAGTGAGCCAAGCACCCGTATTTATAGCCTGCACAGAAGCCCGGACACGGCCCCGTGTCCACCCATATTCTCTTTCTTCATTAATTGCAGTTTGTCTGCATTAGTTGACCACGCCCCCGTGTCCGTTGGGCACGACCCCGTGTGCAGAAGCGTATCTATACTATCAAGATTTGCCTAGATTCTGCGAATCTTAGCGTTGACCACGGCCCCGTGTCCGCTGGGCATGCCCCCGTGGTGGGTGATAGAAGCTTCTACAACTTTGTCTTTTCTGCAGACACTTGGGCATGCCCCCGTGCTCATTGAGCACGAGGCGTGTTCAGCCTTCTGTTCTCTTGTTTTTGCTTGGGGAGATGTTTTCGAGGGGTCGGGCATGCCACGTTTATTCATTTTCTTGTATTATTGTTAGATTTAGCTGCATTTTTGCTTCTTTTATCCATTTAACCTCTTTTAATCCTGAAAATACAAAAGGAAGACAAAAACACACTTTTTCCAACATTAGTACTAAAAAAGGGTTAGTTTTATGCCACATTTGATGTAATTTATATGTTGCATTTTGCACACATCACTATCGCGTACCGTTATCCGCGTTATTATGTTAGCACACATGACCTCGCTTAACGAAATGAAACTGATAGGGTTAAAACATGGTTGATACGCCACTGGTACTTCCTATATATAAGTGTTTTAGCCATATCAGCGGACTTTCATGGAAGAAGGCCATGTGGGGCTTGACATTAGTTAAAAATTTGTGGTGTTGTTTAATCTAATAAAATTGCATGTTCTCATTGCTTGTAACGCATCGATCGTCGCTTATCGCTCGATGGTTGTCGCTATCGCTCGTCGCTTATCGCTTATCGCTATCGCCGCCATTTTCGCTCATTATGTTTGTGTTGTTCCATCGAATTTTCGCGTACCGCTTATCGCTTATCACACTCGCTCGTATCGCTGAGCTGAGTTCGTAAACGACTTCCTCGCTTAGTTTGCTCAATCTCTCTCTTACACCTGGTCCAACCATCTTTCGCTTGGACCGAGGGGATCGAAATCTATGAGTGCTATGTTGACACACATGACATTGCCTCACGGGATGGAAGCCATATGGATAAAACATGGTGGATACGCCGCTGGTACTTCCTATATATAAGTGTTTTAGTCATATTGCCGAACTTTCGTGGGAAAGTGCCATGCGGGACCGACTTTAAAATTGAACTCTTTAACATTAATAAAACCCTTCTGTAAACAAAGCCTTTTCTTACAAAAACATTTTCAAAAATTTAATCAAAATCCTTGTACAAAACGAGATTTTCTTGTAACGTTGGCGTGATCATCGAATCAACACTCAAGTTAATGTCGTGTGACGAGAAAATTTCGTAAAACGAGTTTAAATCACCCTAAAATCTTTTAGTAACCTAATAAAACTCCTCTCATGGCGCTGGTGTGAACATCGAAACAGTTTGACACCACACAGTGGGAAGATTTTTCATGAATAAGTTTTCTCCAACCTTTCAAATTAATCAATCTTTTCGAGAATTCAAAACACTTTTGGGTCGTTTTTCGTGTGATTGCTATCTTTTGTTACACAAATCGCCTTACTCGCTACAATTTTCAGTCATCGCAACGCGCTCGTTCGTCGAATTTTAATTGATCGCTCGTTTATTTAGACGCTCTTATCGCTACTCTCACTTGCACCAATTCTCGCAACCCTTTTTGTGGATTAATTTCGGGACAAAATTTCCTATAGCAGGGGAGACTGTAACAACCCGCACGTTCGTGCGCTGTTACTACTCACTATACTCGTTACGCCTAGCACTAGAGATTCGGATCATAATGTAGCCATATCAAATACATCGCTACTTCGCAGTATTTTCGCATATTACACATACTTATCGCTATAGCACATCACATCGCATGTACTAACACTCACGATGACGTTGAGTGAGGACGTATTCTACCCTCCTCGATAGCCGTGATATGTCGTAACGCATCGCATATTCGAAGCACGCAACTCGATTATCGCAACACAGACTTTGAAATATGGATATTTATACGACCCTACGTGACTAATTATAATAAATATATGAATGTGCGTATGAAAATGTGTGACTAAACCATCGCAACGTGATGTGTGCAAAATGCAACATATAAATTACATCAATTGTGGCATAAAACTAACCCTTTTTTAGTACTAATGTTGGAAAAAGTGTGCTTTTGTCTTCCTTTTGTATTTTCAGGATTAAATGAGCTCAAATTAACAAAAGAAGCAAAAAGGCAGCTAAATCTAACATAAATACAAGAAAAGGAACAAACGTGACATGCCTGACCCCACGACAGCATCTTCCCAAGCAAAACAAGAGAACAGAAGGCTGAACACGCCCCGTGCTCAATGAGCACGGGGGCGTGCCCAAGTGTCAAAATAAAAGACAAAGTTGTAGAAGCTTCCATCGCCCACCACGGGGCCGTGCTCAGCGGACACGGGGCCGTGGTCAACTATAAGATTCGCAGAATCCAGGCAAATCTTGATAGTACAGATATGCTTCTGCACACGGGGTCGTGCCCAGCGGACACGGGTTCGTGGTCAACTAATACAGACAAGAGCAATTAATGAAGACAGAGAAGGATTTGGACACGGGGCCGTGCCCGAGCTTCTGTTCAGCCTATAAATAGGAGTGCTTGGCTCAAGCTCAAACCATCCCTTGTCACACCACCTCTCTCACACTTCACCCACCACCCACCACCACCACCATAACACCATCATCCACCACCATCATCCATTGTCCATCATAGAGTGTGTGAGTCATCTCGGGATCCAATATTGATCGTAAGAGTTCTTGACAATCAAGGCCATGTTTTCCTAAGTCTCTTACATCACTTGGTGAAGACAAAGTGTCTAGTGTAATACTTTTTATTTTTAATCTTTTCGCACTTTTTACTTGGTTATGTATTAATGACTTTAACAACTAGTTTCTTATGTTGAAGGTGATTTTCACCTTATCGTTTATCCGTGATGTCTTTGCATTATTTCAATAATCCGACCCTTTAGGATTGTATCCTTGCTGACTCAAACTATTGGGTTGAGGGTAACGTCGCCTTCAAAAGAGGGGCCTACAATAACTAAGATAATCTCTTAAAAAGTGCAAAAGTGCGAAAATAATCAAAGGTTACACTAAACACGAGTCGGAGCCAAGTGATTCATCTTGTCTATCTGTTTTATTTTTATTTTATTTTCAGCATTTTAGTTAGTTTTTATTTTTCTTAGTTTAAAACCTTTTTTCTAAACTTTTTGATTCGATTAGACGTTGAGGATAAACCGGTACTAAAAGCTCTTGTGTCCTTTGACGACCTCGGTATCTTACCAACACTATACTATGCTCACGATGGGTGCACTTGCCCATATGTGTGTTTAGTGTTAGTAAATATCGTGTTTTATAAATTTAAAACTTGGCTAAAGAAAGTGTAAAAGGGCTTAAAATATACTTAAACCTATATATACAACTAACCACACATCAAGTTTTTGGCGCCGTTGCTGGGGACACAAGGATTTTAAGAAAGTTAGGAATCAACGGCCTAATCGTTTTTTTTTTCTTATTTTTCTATTTTTTTTAGGATTTTTCTTAATTTTTCAGCTTCTGCAGAACTCAGCACGGGCCGTGCCCGCTGAACACGCCCCGTGCCCAATCATTGGAACTGGCAATCCTGTTTTAAGTCAGACAGTAAGCTGAACACGGGGTCGTGCCCACTCAACACGCCCCATGCCCAAGATTCAGTTACTGAAAACAGAACCGTAAGATCCCAACGGTTGGTAATTTCTGACACAAACATGAGTGATACTGATATTTTTTACTTTCGGCACTCTTTTGGTGCGTGGTGTCAAATATGTGGTGGTTCCCATAAGGACTTAGAATGTTATTTTCTAAATTATAAACCCCACTATATAGACCCATCGTTTCCCTGTATCCTTAAGAGGGGCGAAAGTAAAAATAATCCCTATCTCTCCCTCGAATGCTCTCAACCGGATTTTCTAGGAGAAATGCTTCTTGATGAACTATCTCAATTAGAAGATCTAATTCTTAATTGGTTAAAAGAACTTAGGATAGATTTCAATAATTTATCTCAAAACGATAACCAAGAAGAAGTGTTGGGATCGCATTCAAACAACTTCGTTGTTCCCGACGATACCTCTAAATCTAGCGAGGACTTGAGCGATAGTCGTCCCTGTGTCGATTGTGCCGTGAAGGACTCCCCATCGACTTCGTTCGATGCATACATAGACCTGAGCGATTCGGCATACACCTTCTTTAACGAGAGCCCGGGAAAGGATTGGACTTGTCCACCTACATATAGCATAGGAATCACCCTCACCGACAACCTCTTGCGTTCTCGTCTTAATCTAGAGCAATTAAGGTATCTTAGGCACTTTGGGGTTGTTCCATCCAGTAAGGAACCGCCCGATCCAGAACAATTCCTTAAAAATAGACAAACTTCATAAACAGCCTTTCGACACGGGGCCGTGCCCAGGTCAACAAGCCCCCGTGTCCACCAGAAGATTCCCTTCTGACTTTTTGTCAGAATACGGACAAAACGTGTCAGGATCTTGCCTGCACACGGGGCCGTGTCCAGCCGACACGGGGCCGTGTCCAGCATGCTGTCGTTTTCTATAAATGCAGCCAAGAATCCTGCACATTTAGACCATCCAGGGACAGAGATTTGAAAGGATCTTCTCACCTACCATCCTAGGTATGTTCTAAAAGAAGGTTCTAACAAACATCTTGTCCTTTCCTCTTTTATCCATTACCTTCTTCTTCATCTTTCTTGCAACAACACCTCCATTGAAGCTTAAATCCAAGCTTTATTGTGATGTTTGTTAAGTTATTGTTCAAGGGATCTTGTTAAAAATAAGTTACACAACATTGTTTTAAGTTATTTCTGCTCAAAAATGCCTCATAAATTGGAAAAATAATTTGAAACTCCAAGATCCTTTGTTCTAAAAAACTGCAGAAAGGTGAACACGGGGCCGTGCTCATTGAGCACGGGGCCGTGTCCGTCATACTGTTTCATTAAAATGAACTATCTTTGGTTTGTTTTCGTAGAATGTCTAGCCAAAACAGTGGAACCTCTTCTGCGCACTCCAGAAACAGTCGAAGAGAAAGAAGGTCATCAATTGAAGCAACTCTCGTACGATACGTAATGACGTTACGTGAAGCTCTTGACGAGATGACTTCGGTGGAGGAGGTCCTTATAGACCGTATAAATTATCTTACGGTAGGGCTGGAAAACAGTTTTCAAGAGATTAACCTCTTGCACCAGAGGTTAAACATTCTTGTAACACCTCCCATGGAACCAATCCTCCCTCAAGAGGATTGGAACCTAGCACTTGGAATCCACAATCCTAATGGGTGGGATGACCTTCCAGCGGAGCCTCCTCTTGAAGATCTATAAGAAGTCCCGGTGGAAGTTGTACCTCCTCAAACTAATGCCAATGAACCCGCCTTCCTTCTCCCAAGGGAGATAGAAGAATGGCTCGCCGACGTGTGAGGAAGCCATGCCCGAAGAAAAGAAGTTTTCATGCCGCATCTAACCAAGAGAATTATCTTTTTGGAAATTTTGCTAGTAAAATAAAGTTTAGGCTAAAACTTCTTGATTTGGATTTCTTGTGTTTCTTTGACCTACTTATCTAGAATTTTAACCCTTAGGACTACTATGTAATTCTCTCTATGACTTAATGAATGATGGTTTTAGTTAATTTGGTGTTTGGATGGTGTTGAAACAAATAAAACACACTCAGGATGGCAAAGGAAACAAGGGAAACTTGAACCAGCACCCCATACAGGAAAACAGGGCCATCCGACAATTTTCTTCGTTAACAGTAAGTTCAGCACGGGCCGTGTCCGCCCAACACGGCCCCATGCTGCATAGTCTGCAGAAAATGCCCAGTTCAGGTAAACTGGACACGGGCCGTGTTCACCCAACACGCCCCCGTGTCCAGGCTTCTGTTTCTCTTTTTCAATTTTGTTACTGGCACCTGAACACGGGGCCGTGCCCGGACAACACGGGGCCGTGTCCTGCGCCTAGTAACACAATTTTTTGCTTTTTCACACCTTTTTACTTGGTTATGTATTTATGACTTTAATAACTAGTTTCTTATGTTGAAGGTGATTTTTCCTTATCGTTTGTCCGTGGTGTCTTGGCATTATTTTACTGTCTATATAAAATAAAAGATTTTCACCATTCATATCTCCACGGTCTATATGGAGGTATGTTGGCTACCTGGTCGGGGGTTAAGGGAACGGTTTGGTAAAAGTCTTGCCTTGTTCAGTGTATAGATCCTGCAAGGACCTGGGTCAAATTTAGTAGGACCTCCTTCAATACTTAACGGTATTGGATGGCGGGGGTCCAAACTCTTTGATCCCCTCATATGTAAGCTACTATTAATACTTTAATCCGGCTACTTAGGACTGTATCCCTGCTGACTCAGACTACTTAGCCGAGGGTAACGTCACCTTCAAAAGAGGGGCCTACCATAATATGCATTAATAACTTAATTAATTATCTTTCAATAATCCGACCCTTTAGGATTGTATCCTTGCTGACTCAAACTACTGGGTTGAGGGTAACGTCGCCTTCAAAAGAGGGGCCTACTACAATAACTAAGATAATCTCTTAAAAAGTGCAAAAGTGCGGAAATAATCAAAGGTTACACTAAACACGAGTCGGAGCCAAGTGATTCATCTTGTCTATCTGTTTTATTTTTATTTTATTTTCAGCATTTTAGTTAGTTTTTATTTTTCTTAGTTTAAAACCTTTTTTCTAAACTTTTTGATTTGATTAGACGTTGAGGATAAACCGGTACTAAAAGCTCTTGTGTCCTTGTACGACCTCGGTATCTTACCAACACTATACTAAGCTCACGATGGGTGCACTTGCCCATATGTGTGTTTAGTGTTAGTAAATATCGTGTTTTATAAATTTAAAACTTGGCTAAAGAAAGTGTAAAAGGGCTTAAAATATACTTAAACCTATATATACACCTAATCACACATCACAACGCTAACGAATGAAACGAAACGTCGAAACGCAAATCATCGGAGACCACCAATCGAATGACCATTCGATCGAGTGGCCATCCGATCGGATTGCCATCCGACCGGATTGTCATCCGATCCGTGGCACTCCATCACCTCCTCCCCTCTTCACCTATAAATAGCACTTGTCACATCACTTGAACAGTGATGTGACAGCTCTCACTCGACCAACGCACTTTTGGCTCTAATTCTCTCGATTCCTCGCGATTCTTGTAAGTTTTCAACCCAAATCTTGTACTTCTATGATCTACACGCACTCCTTCATCATTTTCACATTTGAATCTCAACTTTTAACCGTGAAATCCATGGGTTTGAGGTGTTCTAGGGTGATGTCGTCATGAAGTTCTTATGAAATTCATGGTTTGGCTTCACTCCACCAAGAACAACTTAGATCTGAAGGATTTCCACATGAATAAACAATGTTTTCGCATAAATCTACACATATTCATGGTTAAAATGATTGAGAGATGGTTTTCTAACTTTCTTTCAACTCTTTTACACTCAATGCACTCAAGACCGATAGAATCGGAGCTCGTTCCGACCTTCTACTCTTTCTTACTGATGTGTTGGTCCAAGATCTGAATTCTATCCAAGGGACAACTGATTTCGGGTTATACATGAACAACCATCTCGAACAGTCAACTGATCGGACTAGGGTGATTCCTGTTCGATCGGGTCACTTTGGTCAAGATGGGGTTTCTGTTATTTAGCACGATATCATACCGTCTCGATCAAAACTGCAAAACTTTCAAAATAATCAAGTGCTAAGACGATCAGACCGTTGGGACGGGTTGCCGTCCGATCGGATTGCCATCCGATCGAACAGCCATCCGATCGGATTGCACTTGGTTCCACACTTAAACTTTTCTTCAAACTCGCAAGCTCTGAACGTCGAACGGATTGCCGTCCGATCGGATAGCCATCCAATCGAACGACCATCCGATCGTTTGACATTTGGAACTTCGATACTTAAACAATTTCCAAGTTTCAAAGGATTGGACGTCGAACGGATTTCCGTCCGATCGGATTGCCATCCGATTGAACGACCATCCGATCGTGTGACGTTTGGGACTTTGGTACTTCATTTATTTCAAAGAACAATAGTTCCAACGGATTGCTATCCGATCGCATTGCCATCCGATCGGGTGACAACTCTGCTGTGAACCTGTTCTCACCAAGTGTCCTGCCAATCGGATCGCTATCCGATCGGACTGCCGTCCGATCGATCGACCTGAAGGGTAGAGATACTTCTCTATTTTCAAATGCTACATCAAAAACTTCAAAGCCGTCATACACAAACACATCCTTACCAAACGAATGTCAATCCAATCGAATGGCCATCTGATCGGATGACCACAAGAATGGATTGACATCCAATCGACTGGCCATCCGATCAGATTGCCATCCGATCGGGTTACCATTCGACACTTGGTTCACCCGCCACTATCTAACGCACTGTTCGACGCTTATGCTATCAATCTGTAATCAGGCTAATCTCGGACGCGCTCACTTCAATCCAACCAAGTTGTGTTTACTTGCTGAACACCGACTGTGAGTATACTCGAACCCCTTTTTATCACATTTTGGGTGTAACATACGGCTTATCAAATCAATCTAACCAAATGCTTAAACTATTTAACACTTGCGAATGACTGAATTACATATTTACACGTGATGCTAGTTACATATGTGCTAGGACTTTTACTCGCGAGGTCACGCCTTAGCTAGTATAGTACTATAGCACCCGACGGGGTCTAGTTAGGATGAATAGCAATCGCAATCGCAGTTCAAGTGACTTAGCTGGTAGTATCTGTTTTGCACGTATGTTTGGTGTATCTCGTTTATGTATGTGGTAATTCGCAACACTTTTCATCTATTTTTCGCTACTATCAAAACTTGTATGCTCGCCAATACTTTTGTATTGACTTTGTTTTAACATATGTTGCAGGTTTAGTCGCAGTCTACATCAAATCGAGCTAGGGAGTCTAGAAACTCACCTAAAATCTAGGTTGTCGGATTTGTATTGTTCGGGTGGACAAGAAATCTGTGATAACTCATGTGACTATATTTTTTGTTAGTATGGGATAACAAATGTAATAAATATTGTCGCTTTATAGTTGTTATGGATTCTCTTTAGCAATCTGATTCGCCTAGTGCCGCGCCCCGATGATTCCGCCATCGGTTGGGGTGTGACACAAATCTTGTACATCTCTGATCTTCACACACTTCTTCATCTTTTTCACCATCAAATCTTCACTTTTAACCATGAAATTAGCTGATTTGAGGTGTTCTAGGATGATGTCATGGGGTTCTTATGAACTTCAAGATTTGACCTCATTCCACCAAGAACAACACAGATCTAAGACATTTCAACATGTTTAAGCACTGATTTCCCACAAATCTAAACATTTTCAAGAGTAGAAGGATTGAAAGATGTTTTCATAACTTTCTTTCAACTCTTTTACACTCATACACTCAAAACCGATAGAATCGGAGCTCATTCAGTCCTTCCACTTATTCTCTAGTGATGTGTCGGTCTGAGATCTGATTCCTATCAACGAGATAACCGAATTAGCGGGTTGAACATGAACAACCGTCAAGAATAGTTAACTGGTCAAAATGGGGTGATTCCCGTCCGATCGGATAACTTGGACTTGAAGGATTTTCCGTTGTTTAACACGTTGTCATATCGTCTCGATCAAACTTTCAAACTTAACAAATTTCAAAACGAGCAAGTCACCAAACGGACTGCCGTCTGAACGGATTGCCATCTGATCAGATGACTCCTAGTCCTCAAACACTTGAACTTTTTACAACCTTTCAATACTTATCAATTACTAGCGAATGGCCATCCGATCGGATGACCATCCGATCGAATGACCATTCTGCTGTGAACTTGTTCTTCGTGAAATGTCTCACTTGGACGGATCGCCATCCGATCGAACGGCCATCCGACCGGACGACCGATCGATCGAACGACCTGAAGGGTAGAGATACTTCTCTGTTTTCAAAATGCTACAACGAAAACTTCAAAGTCACATCATACACAAACACATCCTTCCCAAGCGAATGGCAACCCGACCGAATGGCCATCCGACCGGATGACCATCCGTTCGGATGTCCCTTCGACACTCAGTCACTTCGCATCGTTTTACGCACTGTTTATCGCTTATGCTATCGTTCTGTAATCAGGCTAACTCTCCAGCACTCCCTTCAATCCAAGATGTTGTGTTTATTTATTAAGCACTATCTATTAGTATACTCGATCCCTTTTTGCTTTAAGCACTTTTGGGTGTTACATACGCTATCTATATCAAATCACATCGATCACACAACGCAAACACTTTTATACGCTAACCGTTACTGCATGTTATACGTGTTACTCGAGGAATGCTTCTATGTTATATTTACACAGTGATTGTTGCCTGACACCTTAGCAACGATAGTACTATAGTTTGGACTCAGCACCTGTCGTGGACAGGGGTTGTTAAGGACTTTTCTCACATGTTACGGTGGTGATATGTGTTGCGCATTCTACAACTCGCAGTCACGTCTGTGCATATTTCATTGTCGATAACCTACTTGCTTCACATTATACATGCTGGTTATGCGTAAACTCGCTTTCGCTACTATTATACTATTAAACTTGTATGCTCACCTTTACACTATGTGTATTGACCTCTATTTTAACGTATGTGACAGGTGTTTAGGACGCTTTGCTTGTTACTTGCTGGAATCAAGCTAGGATGGACTCTAGAAACAAACCTAATAAAATATGAGTTGTCGGAATAGTTTGCTTGTTTTTGAGACAATTATCTGTAATAACTATTGTTACTTTATCTGTTAGTAGTATGGGATATTAACATTAAAGATTCGGTAATTTAATAGTTGTTGTGGATTCTCTTGAACAATCTGTTTCGCTCAGTGTCGTGCCCCGATAATTCCGCCATCGGTTGGGGTGTGACAGATTGGTATCAGAGCCATAACTATAGGGAATTAGACAAGACTCGACCTAGTCCAGTTCGATGTCTTAGAATCGACCTAGTCTATAGTCTAAGTACCAACAGACCGACTTGTGCATATCCGATATGAGTTTTGCACGAGCTTACTTGATATTCTCGCTCGAACTCGCTGTACACTACAGTCTTGCGCGAACATCGCATACTACAGTTCCACGTAAGATCAGCCTTTCCTAAGGCTGGCAACACGCATACAACGGGCGATCTGGTTGAGGCTAGGTGTGAAAACCGCAAACTCTCGATCAAATCACTCGTCGACACACATTTTTACTATAAATACAAGAATTTACATTGAATTAGGAATGAAATCCATACTTCGATGTGATTCTCTTCATCTATCTCATGATTCTATCATACAAACAGGAATGGAGTCGCTAAGTCAGGGGTGAAACCCGAACCTTGATGACTCTTTCCGCTCTCTACTTTGGTTTTTTTCAAAAACTCCCACCAAAGTCTTGATGGACTCCAACAACTCGAGTTGGGTGATTGACCGAAAGGATGCGTGCCATTCACCGCATGTCGGTGATAGAGCACAGTCTATTAGGTCAAAGCGCGTACTTGACGTCCTTGAGAATAGTCGAACCACTTTGGGTAGTCAACGTCTATCAAGCCAAGACAATCTCTCTTCGATTTTATGTGTTTCAATTCTGGAATTCGCCGCCGCCGACTCTGAGATTTATCGATTTTATGTGAATTTTATGTGTTTATGTGTTAGATTTTTGGTGATTTACTCGCTTTTTGCTGTTCGCTTTGATCAACACACACGACTCACACTACACATTTACCTCAAAACGCCAACAAATCGCACGCTATACTACTCGCTATGCTACTCTATGTGTACTCGCTATTCGCACTCGCAATACTTGATCGCTTTACGACGTTGTGAAAGATTGGTGAATACGTGCAATATATGTAGGAAAATACGTGCAAAATATAGTGTGTCCTCATGTGTTTCGGTGCTCTACGTGCTTATGTGTTTCTGTGCTTATGTTATTCCGTGGTTTATGTGCCTACGTGGCTATGTTTTTATGTGGTTAGTCGTGTTCCTGAGCTTTATATGGTAGTAGTGCGTATGAGGTGAGATTCGACATATAGTGTCTGAATCCTGTGGCGATGTCTATTGTAGACAATGTCATCATTTGGATCGCACACTGCTCGCTCCGCCCGTCACAACCACGAGGACAAACGCATCGCTGCACTAGCACAAAGCAGATGGCGAAAGTCATCCCACAAATTGTTAGCGAGCTGAACGAAAACGCTAGCAAGTCCTCCGAAGAATCCAGGACTGATTCTCCTAAGTCTACTTTTAGCTTCAAGAAGTTCAAAGCCTGCGGTCCCAAAGAATTTATCAGAGAAGACGGGCCTACGGCCATGTTTCAATGGTTTGATTCGATCGAAGTCACCCTACGCCAGGTGGCTGTCCGAAAAACCTTCGCACTGTCAACGCCACCGGCGTCTTCCAATCCCGGGCTCTGGATTGGTGGACTTCCGAGAGAAACAAACGAGGGAATGATGCAACTTATGGGCTGACGTGGGATGAGTTAAAGGACATCATGATGCAGGAGTTTTACCCTCCCCACGAGCTCCAGAAGCTGGAGGACGAATTCTGGCATATCAAACTGGATGGTGGCGACAACGCTGGTTTAACTGCTCACTTTAAGCAGTTGAGTATCATCTATCCGGGTCAAGTTACTACTCTCGAGATTACAATCAAGAAGTACATATGTGCTCTGCCGGACTGTGTCGCTGACTTCGTTCAAGCTGCGAAGACGACAACTATCGAGGAAACCTACCTGTTCGCTGCTGAGATCAACGACAAGCGAGTCAGGGTTGGTTACTTTGATAAAGCCTCCAAGACTCTGCACCAATTTACCGCTGCTCCCACCGCTGAAACCGCAGCATCGCAATCTTCAAGGTCTTCCCACCGCAAGAGAAAGAACAGCAACTCCAGTGTAACACCCTTAATATTTGGACGGAATTTAATTAATAATTATATTAAATTCATACTAATCAGAGTTTACAAAAACTTTTTGTGTTTAAAGACCATACATATTTGTGATAGTACCCAAACCACATCCAAAATAGTACATAATAAGTTTTAAGTTAACCCTTGCTAGTCAACTAACAACTAGTTTAAAGGATTCAAAACACGGTTAACAAACCATTTACAACACGATTAAAATCTAGACAAAGTTAAGTTTGGTGCGGAAGCTTCAAAATGCGTGTTCGGTTCTTGACAATGTACTTGATCACCATCCAGAAGGACCTCATCCATACCTAGGGTCAAACCACTAAAAACATTAGTTTTGACATTAATACAATACATATAAACGAATTCCGACATCGAAAAGTTGCAAATAAAATACAAGTTTTTTGGGCTCCACCGTAACTTACGGTGTCTACCGTAAGTTACGGTAGACCCTGAATGACTCTGGTCTGCCGTAACACAGGGGTCTACCACCGTAACATTTTTTTTGTTTTCCACCGTAAATTACGGTGGTGACCGTAATTTACGGTGGACTCTGTGATTTTGCCATTTGACAATTTTGTTGATTGTGCCCAAAACCGCATACCGTTTTAGACTATTTCTTTCCTATATGTCTGTAAATTCATTACGAACATATTCATTTGATTATCATACCAACAATTGATTCACCGATCATACGGCTAAAAGTTTATATACTATTAATTATTCGACCCATTCCAACTATAAGTGTATATTTCGAGTTTCTTATTCTAAGACCTTTTAGATGCCATTACCCAAGTTCCCGGGCTTGTACATCTTGGTGTGTTTGTGCTATTCATGACTTTATGTTCCCTTGGGACTAAAAGCTCGTCTCCTCGGAATTCAACATTCCGTTTTAAACGGCCTTTTCAACATACCCCCATTTATTATTCCAATATCCTGGATTCACAACTTAAAGTATCATAGCTAGGTTCATAAGCTTAGTGCAATCCAACACTTAACAACTTACGAAACAATCATTTCACTATTGTCATGATTCCTTTTATGGTATCTATTCAACCCGTTTGACTATCTAGTGAAAACCATCACTTTATTAACAAGTCAAACCCAATCCCAAATCTATATTTTGACCCGTTTGATGTTCAAGTGAACTACGCCACTTTAGAACACATCAAACGCATCCTTTACACTACAATTCTATCTATACACTAAATTCAAACATATATGCGTAATTTAACGAGACCAAAGTCACGTACCTTTAAAGCACACCTTTTCCGCGTGTATCACCCCCGGCGTGTCCACTTGACGTTCCAGATTCCTTGCCTAAAGAGTTCAATTCATAACAAGATTAGAACTCTTTCATAAGCTTTAACGCATTATTTCTTAACATATTCAAATCTGCGTTTTAGCCAACCTTTAACAATTTAACCCTTATTTAGGCGTTTTATCAAACACCTAGCGGGTCAGATTTCTACATGGTCTAAACCAAGTTCATGACTTGAGTTTATCACCATAATTAACTTAAATTAGACTACATGTCCGTATTTTAACATCAACAATTTAGAGATTTCCTCATAATTTCAGTTTACACTAGAACAAGAGTGTTAATCCTAGTGTTTATCGAGTTCCACTAACATATTAGTCACCCACTATGGTGATTTTGATCCTTACAATTAACATGCAAGAATTTATCAAGAAATCATATAGGGTTTGTCCCTACACCTTATATCACTTCCAATTTCATGTTTACAACACATAATTAAGCTCTACACTCGATTTCAATCACATGCATGAACTTTGAATCGAATCAAAATGACCTAATTTGACATACCTTATGACCCCTTTGACGAGGTGATCACGATTCTATGTTCAGATTCCGATTTCAACTGGATTTTGGCCTTCAATTTGATAGTTTAGTACATGTTAGGGTTTTGGAAGTGAGGGTGTCACCCCCTTCCTGTTCTTGATCGACCAGAGCCTCAATTGAGGTGTTTGGTTTTATTTTTTTATTAAAACTAATAATAATAGTTTCAAGTTTAACAACATTGGTCCCTCCCCTTTTGTTTAACATTAAATTTTGGTTATTCTAACCTTATTTCAAGTTATTTCTAGACTTGTAGTTAACTAGGTTATAATTTTTCCTAGTTAATTTATTCTTGTTTATTTAAAACTTTATAATCCTAATATAAAGTTTTATATTTCCGGGATGTTACAAGTCCACCCCCCTTAAAAAGGGTTTCGTCCCCGAAACCGTATTACGTACCAAATAATATAGGGTAGAGCCGTTGCATTTCTTCTTCGGATTCCCAGGTGGTATCCGCACCCTTCCTGTGTTCCCATTTAACCTTCACTTGGTTAATTACTTTGTTCCTCAAACTCTTCTCTTTACGATCTAAAATTGCAATTGGCTTTACTGCATAGTTGAGGCTGTTATCCACCTCGATGTCATCATAGTGGATGCGAGCGGTTTCATCTGCTAAGCATTTTCGGAGATGTGACACGTGGAATGTGCTATGAATTCCACTCAACTCCTCGAGTAGTTCAAGACGATATGCTACCTTACCAACCCGTTCAGTGATTCTGAATGGTCCAATAAATCTAGGACTCAACTTTCCTCTTTTTCTGAACCGTATAATTCCTTTCCATGGCGATACTTTTAGCATTACTTTATCGCCGATTTGAAATTCAATCGGTCTCTTCCGTTTATCCGCGTACGCTTTTTGTCGATCCTGAGCCGCCTTTAGGTGAGCTCGGACTAAGTCGATCTTCTCATTCGTAGTTCGGATTATATCAGTAGGAGCTAGTCCTCGCGGACCCACTTCTCCCCAACATACCGGGGTTCGACACTTTCTTCCATATAACATTTCATAAGGGGCCATTTTAATGCTCGCGTGGTAGCTGTTGTTATACGAGAATTCAACCAAGGGTAGATAGACATCCCAACTACCCTCGAAGTCGATAATGCAAGCCCGTAACATATCTTCCAACGTTTGTATCGTTCTCTCACTTTGCCCATCCGTTTGTGGATGGTAAGCAGTGCTAACAAACAATTTAGTTCCCATTTTCTCTTGGAATTCGCGCCAAAATTTCGAAGTAAACCGAGTATCTCTGTCTGACACAATGGATATCGGTACTCCATGACGTGCTATGATCTCATTGGTGTACACCTCCGACATCTTCTCGGGTGTATAAGTCTCACGAATCGGAATGAAGTGAGCACTTTTCGTCAATCTATCCACGACTACCCATATAGCATCAAACCCGCGATTTGTTTTGGGCAATTTGGTCAACAAATCCATTGTGATTTGTTCCCATTTCCAAACTGGGATGTCCAATGGTTGCAACTTACCATATGGCTTTTGGTGCTCCGCTTTGACTTGCAAGCAGGTCAAACACTTCTCCACATATTTCACTATGTCTCTTTTCATTCCCGGCCACCAATAATTTTGTTTTAAATCGTTATACATCTTGGTCACCCCCGGATGTATCGAATAACGAGATTTATGGGCCTCGTCAAGTAGAAGTGCCTTGGCCCCACATGAGTTTGGAACCCAAATTCTCCCAAGTCGAGTTTTCAATCCTTGGTTATCATCCTCCAGGTCTTTTAACTGCCCAACTATTCTTTCCCTTTTCACATTTTCTTCCTTTATTGCTTCAATTTGAGATTTCCGGATTTGTCCAAGCAAACCCGATGTCACAATTAGTTGCATCGATCGTACTCGAACATGCGTATAATCTGTCTTTCGGCTCAACGCGTCTGCCACTACATTAGCCTTCCTGGGGTGGTAATGTATTTCACAATCAAAGTCTTTGACGGTTTCTAACCACCGCCTCTGCCTCATATTTAATTCCTTCTGATCGAAGAAATACTTCAAGCTTTTATGGTCGGTAAAGATAGTGCATTTCACCCCATACAAATAATGCCTCCATATTTTCAAGGCGAACACCACCGCCGCCAACTCGAGGTCATGGGTAGGATATCTCTTCTCATGAGTCTTTAGCTGCCTCGAGGCATAGGCTATAACCTTGCCCCGTTGCATCAAAACGAAGCCAAGCCCCGAATGTGATGCATCTGAGTAAACTACCATGTCGTCTGTTCCATCCGGTAATGACAATACCGGTGCATGGGTCAGTTTTTCCTTAAGCGTTTGGAACGCCCTTTCTTGATCATCGCCCCAGTTAAACTTTTCGTCCTTACTGGTTAACTTGGTTAATGGCATAGCAATTTTGGAGAAATCCTGTATGAATCTTCGATAATAACCCGCAAGCCCCAAAAAGCTTCTGATCTCCAAAGGATTCTTCGATGGATCCCATCTCGCCACGACTTCTATCTTTGACGGGTCTACTAACACCCCGTTTGCATTAATGATGTGCCCGAGGAATTGTACTTCTCGCAACCAGAAAGCACATTTCGAGAACTTTGCATACAATTTCTCTTTTCTGAGCGTCTCTAATACTTCACGCAAATGATTTGTGTGTTCCGCTTCATTCTTCGAATATATCAAGATATCATCAATGAACACTATTACCGACTTATCTAGCATAGGCTTACAGACCCGGTTCATGAGGTCCATGAAAGCCGCGGGTGCATTAGTTAACCCAAAGGACATCACAAGGAACTCGTAATGTCCATACCGTGTACGGAAAGCCGTCTTCGGTATATCTTCCTCCTTGACTTTCAACTGATGGTTTCCCGGTCTAAGGTCGATCTTGGAGAACCAACTTGCGCCTTGCAATTGATCAAATAAATCGTCGATTCTTGGGAGTGGGTATCGATTCTTCACTGTGAGTTTATTTAACTCCCTGTAATCGATACACATGCGCATGCTCCCATCCTTCTTTTTCACAAATAGCACCGGTGCGCCCCACGGAGACACACTACGCCGGATAAACCCTTTGTCTAACAGATCTTGAATTTGCGACATCAATTCTCGTAATTCTGATGGCGCGAGTCGATAGGGCGCCTTGGCCACAGGTTTCGCTCCCGGAACCAATTCGATCCCGAACTCTACCTCCCGTTCTGGCGGTATTCCCGGTAGGTCCTCCGGAAATACGTCGGCATATTCGCATACCACCGGTACATCTTCAATCTCTAGTGATCTCTTGTCTGATTCGTTCACGTATATCATGAATGCCCTACAACCGTGCCTCATGAGCTTGCGAGCTTTTAGCATTGAACACATAACGGGATTACCCCTCTTTTCACCGTATATGGTAACAGATTTTCCACTTGGAGATGTTAGTTTTATCTCCTTACGGAAACACACGACTCTCGCATGGTATCGGGATAGCCAATCCATCCCGACTACTACTTGGAATTCCCCCATCGACATAGGAATCAAGTCTATTGAATATTCTTCATCGTCAATGTTTATCTTACAATCTCGACACACATCACACACAAGGAAACTTTTGTTATCACCTATTTATACTTCTAATGGCATAGGCAATTTTGTTAGTACAAAAGAAGGATGTCGAATAAATCCATGTGAAACAAAGGATTTATTCACACCCGTATCGAATAACACATGTGCAGGAATTGAATTTATGGCAAATATACCTGAGACCACATCGGGCTCTGTTTTTGCCTCCACTGCTGTTAACTGGAAAGATCTTGCCTTTACTCTTGGTGTCTCAGTGTGTGTATTCTTGTCATCTTTCTTTTCGATCAACTCCGGGCACTCAGATTTCTTGTGACCCGATTGGTAGCATTTGTAACACACCGATACCTTTCCCGGAAACAATGCAGCCGTGTGCCCCGTTTTCCCACATATAGGACACGGTTTGTCCTTGAACCGGCACTCACCTTTGTGCCCCTTCCCACATATCTTGCAGTTTGATGACCCACTTTTCCCTTCTTGTTTCTTTGAGGATTCCGTTGTGCGCGCCTTTTTCGTTGGGCTTGGATTGACTATCTGCGCCCTTCTTTCACCTCTTTCAATTTGTTTCTTCAACTCTATCTCCCGTTCCCGAGCAACGTTTATAATCTCGGTGAGAGTTTCATACTTTGAAGGAGTCATAAACTCCCTATACTCGGCGCTCAACATATTATAATAATAATATATTTTCTGCTCCTCATTCGTTATCAATTCATCACAAAACTTCATCTTATCCATGAACATTCCCGTGATTTTATCAATAGATTCACCCTTTTGTCGAAGTTGCATGAATTCTTCCTTGATCTTGTTAATGACTGCCTTGGGACTGTGATGTTTAAGAAACGGCGTCTTAAACTCATCCCATGTCATAGCTTTAGCCGCTTCGCTTCCAATTTCTTTCTTCTTGTTATACCACCAGTCTTTCGCTTGACCCCTTAACTGACCCGTGCCATAGGCTACGCAGTCGTCTGGATCACAATGAGTCCTTTCGAATACTCCATCCATATCGCTTAGCCACCGCTGGCATATTATCGGGTCAACCTCCCCATTGTAAATTGGCGGTTTGCACGCCATGAACTCTTTATATGAACAAGACTTTCGTCCTCCCGACTTTTCTTTTGCTAAATTGGTATTATCTTCCAATTTCTTGATTCTTTCTTCCACCACCGATAATACCGTGTTTTGGATTTTATCGATAAAACCCGACAAACTGTTTTCGATTTCCTTCCCTACCTCTTCAACAATCACTTCTCTCGTTTGCTTGGTGACTCTTGGCACCGCATTATCATTACCTTTATCCGTCATCTTTAACTGAAATGTTTACATCAAGCGTTAAACATTTCATCTATAGCATATGGTTTATTTACTTCGGTTTATTCAAGTTCATAACTTGTTTTTACCGCTCTTATTTAATGCACTTTCCGGGTTTGAGTGTATTAACACGCTCTTCCCATGCATATCTACTCATCATTCCCTTTTTATACTTAGTAACTCTACTTAGAACAATTAATTCTTACCGGATGCTTGATCAAGCCTGAACCGAAAACTTTGTTGACAACCTTAAGCTCTGATTACCAACTTATAACACCCTTAATATTTGGACGTAATTTAATTAATAATTATATTAAATTCATAATAATCAGAGTTTACAAAAACTTTTCGTGTTTAAAGACCATACATATTTGTGATAGTACCCAAACCACATCCAAAATAGTACATAATAAGTTTTAAGTTAACCCTTGCTAGTCAACTAACAACTAGTTTAAAGGATTCAAAACACGGTTAACAAACCATTTACAACACGATTAAAATCTAGACAAAGTTAAGTTTGGTGCGGAAGCTTCAAAATGCGTGTTCGGTTCTTGACAATGTACTTGATCACCATCCGGAAGGACCTCATCCATACCTAGGGTCAAACCACTAAAAACATTAGTTTTGACATTAATACAATACATATAAACGAATTCCGACATCGAAAAGTTGCAAATAAAATACAAGTTTTCTGGGCTCCACCGTAACTTACGGTGTCTACCGTAAGTTACGGTAGACCCTGAATGACTCTGGTCTGCCGTAACACAAGGGTCTACCACCGTAACATTTTTTTGTTTTCCACCGTAAATTACGGTGGTGACCGTAATTTACGGTGGACTCTGTGATTTTGCCATTTGACAATTTTGTTGATTGTGCCCAAAACCGCATACCGTTTTAGACTATTTCTTTCCTGTATGTCTGTAAATTCATTACGAACATATTCGTTTGATTATCATACCAACAATTGATTCACCAATCATACGGCTAAAAGTTTATATACTATTAATTATTCGACCCATTCCAACTATAAGTGTATATTTCCAGTTTCTTATTCTAAGACCTTTTAGATGCCATTACCCAAGTTCCCGGGCTTGTACATCTTGGTGTGTTTCTGCTATTCATGACTTTATGTTCCCTTGGGACTAAAAGCTCGTCTCCTCGGAATTCAACATTCCGTTTTAAACGGCCTTTTTAACATACCCCCATTTATTATTCCAATATCCTGGATTCACAACTTAAAGTATCATAGCTAGGTTCATAAGCTTAGTGCAATCCAACACTTAACAACTTACGAAACCATCATTTCGCTATTGTCATGATTCCTTTTATGGTATCTATTCAACCCGTTTGACTATCTAGTGAAAACCATCACTTTATTAACAAGTCAAACCCAATCCCAAATCTATATTTTGACCCGTTTGATGTTCAAGTGAACTACGCCACTTTAGAACACATCAAACGCATCCTTTACACTACGATTCTATCTATACACTAAATTCAAACATATATGCGTAATTTAACGAGACCAAAGTCACGTACCTTTAAAGCACACCTTTTCCGCGTGTATCACCCCCGGCGTGTCCACTTGACGTTCCGGATTCCTTGCCTAAAGAGTTCAATTCATAACAAGATTATAACTCTTTCATAAGCTTTAACGCATTATTTCTTAACATATTCAAATCTGCGTTTTACCCAACCTTTAACAATTTAACCCTCATTTAGGCGTTTTATTAAACACCTAGCGGGTCAGATTTCTACATGGTCTAAACCAAGTTCATGACTTGAGTTTATCACCATAATTAACTTAAATTAGACTACATGTCCGTATTTTAACATCAACAATTTAGAGATTTCCTCATAATTTCAGTTTACACTAGAACAAGAGTGTTAATCCTAGTGTTTATCGAGTTCCACTAACATATTAGTCACCCACTATGGTGATTTTGATCCTTACAATTAACATGCAAGAATTTATCAAGAAATCATATAGGGTTTGTCCCTACACCTTATATCACTTCCAATTTCATGTTTACAACACATAATTAAGCTCTACACTCGATTTCAATCACATGCATGAACTTTGAATCGAATCAAAATGACCTAATTTGACATACCTTATGACCCCTTTGACGAGGTGATCACGATTCTATGTTCAGATTCCGATTTCAACTGGATTTTGGCCTTCAATTTGATAGTTTAGTACATGTTAGGGTTTTGGAATTGAGGGTGTCGCCCCCTTCCTGTTCTTGATCGACCAGAGCCTTAATTGAGGTGTTTGGTTTTATTTTTTGATTAAAACTAATAATAATAGTTTCAAGTTTAACAACATTGGTCCCTCCCCTTTTGTTTAACATTAAATTTTGGTTATTCTAACCTTATTTCAAGTTATTTCTAGACTTGTAGTTAACTAGGTTATAATTTTTCCTAGTTAATTAATTCTTATTTATTTAAAACTTTATAATCCTAATATAAAGTTTTATATTTCCGGGATGTTACATCCAGCAACAAGAACTGTGCAGTAACTGCTGCTCCACTCCAAGCCGTGCCTGCCCAACTGCAACCGCAAAATCGCCAAGTAGCGGCGCCTGTGGCCAATGCACCGCCAGCCAAGCGTGCCTATACTGGCCCACACCCGCTCTGTCCTACTTGTACTTATCATCACCCGGTTGGAATCGCATGCCGGTTTTGTGTTCACTGCAACCTGTACGGCCACTTCACCGCTAACTACCGTACCGGTCCTCGCCAAGCCCCAGTTCAAGCTCCTGCTCTACCAGCTCCCCAAGGCCAGCAAGCAGCTCCTGCTCACGCAAGAGCTTGCTTTGCATGTGGTGATCCCAACCACTTTGCAAACGTCTGCCCAAACAGAGTGGTGAAGCAAGAGCCACAACAGCAGCAGCAACAGCCAGCACCGCAACAGCACCAACAGCAGTAGCAGCAGCCCGTGGGTGAGTCTTCAACATCAACGCCCGTCAGGCTCAGGCAGACAACAACGTTGTTAATGGTAAATGGTATATATGCTTCGTGTTTATTTGATAATGGAGCCGATAACTGTTTTGTATCGTTCGAATTCGAAAGGCTCCTAAACCGTAAACGCGTTAACCTCCCATCAACATTCGACGTAGAAGTTGCCACTGGAAGAACCGTCACTGTTAGTTCCGTTCTACGTGACTATACTCTTGATCTCAACGCTCACGTTTTTTCGATCAATCTTATCCCGATGCAACTTGGTAGCTTTGATGTCATAGTAGGTATGGATTTCCTTCGGGAGAATCATGCTGAAATTGTTTGCTTCGATAAAATGATTTGTTTCTCTCTCCCGAACGGTGATCAATTGTGTGTTTATGGCGAAGTCACTTCGAAGAAGTTACAGCTCATGGCGTGTGTCCAAGCTGGCAAGTATCTCCGTAAGGAGTACCAAGCATTCTTGGTGCACATCGTAGTAGCAGAGGAAAAGGAAGTTAAGGCAATAGACAAGGTGCCTGTGGTTCGTGAGTTTCCTAACGTCTTTCCTGATGATTTACCTGGTTTACCTCCCACTCGTGATATCGATTTTCGAATCGACCTTATTCCTGGAGTAAATCCTGTTGCTAGAGCGCCTTATCGTCTCGCTCCTTCTGAAATGCGTGAACTCTCGAGTCAGCTCCAGGAACTACTTGATAAAGGCTTCATTTGCCCTAGCACCTCTCCTTGGGGCACGCCTGTCCTTTTCGTCAAAAAGAAGGACGGATCGTTCCAGATGTGCATCGACTACAGGGAATTGAATAAGCTTACCATCAAGAATCACTATCCCTTGCCTCAAATCGATGATTTGTTTGATCAGCTACAAGGTGCTACTTGTTTCTCGAAGATCGATCTACGCTCAGACTATCACCAATTACAAATTCAGGATGAAGATATACCCAAAACCACTTTTCGCACCCGATACGGTCACTACGAGTTTGTTGTTATGCCTTTTGGTCTAACTAAAGCTCCCGCTGTTTTCATGGATCTAATGAATCGCGTGTGTAAACCCTTTCTCGATCGCTTCGTCATCGTATTTATCGATGATATCCTGATCTATTCCAAGTAAAAAACCGAACACGCGCAACATCTCTGTTTGGTTCTTGAGTTACTCCAGGGAAACTGCCTCTATGACAAGTTCTCCAAGTGTGAATTTTGGCTTGAGGAGGTTCAATTCCTCGGTCACATCGTCAATAGTCAAGGAATTCATGTCGATCCTGCGAAGATCGAAGCTGTCAAGAGTTGGGTTACACCAAGGAACCCGTCCAAAGTTAGTTCTTTTCTCGGATTGGCGGGTTACTATCACCGATTCACCGCTGATTTCTCGAAGATCGTTGTACCGCTTACCTCGCTTACGCATAAGGACAAACCTTTTGTTTGGGGAACCGAACAAAAGGAGGCCTTTCAAACTCTCAAAGCTATGCTTTGTAACGCTCCCGTGCTCTCTCTGCCCGACGGAAACTACGATTTCGTAGTCTACTGCGATGCCTCTAACCTCGGTCTTGGTTGTGTTCTTATGCAACGAGACAAGGTTATCGCATACGCCTCTCGACAGCTCAAGATCTACGAGAAGAACTATACAACCCACGATCTCGAGCTTGTTGCCGTTGTTTTTGCGTTAAAGATTTGGCGACACTACCTTTACGACACCAAGTGTACGGTCTTCACCGACCACAAGAGCCTACAACACATCTTTAACTAGAAAGAGCTGAATGTGCGCCAACGCCGATGGGTTGAACTCCTCAATGATTACGACTGTGAGAGTCGTTACCATCTAGGCAAAGCAAACGTCGTTGCCGATGCTCTCAGTCGACGAAGCTATTTTCATAGCGTTCGTAATACTCAAGCCCAGCACAATCTTGAAGCTCTTATCCGTGACGCCCAACATGCTTGTTTTACCGAACTCACTTTGAAGAAAGAAAGGATCATCAATAACGGTGAACAACTGGTGAATAAATTGAATGGTATATTCCATTATCTAGACCAAATTTGGATTCCCAAGCGTACCGATTTACGACAAATTATGCTTGACGAAGCGCACAAATCGCGATATTCCATTCATCCCGGTGCCGATAAGATGTACCAGGACCTTTGCTACAAGTACTGGTGGCCTGGCATGAAGAAATATATCGCTGTCTATGTTTTGAGATGCCTGACTTATTCAAAAGTCAAGGCTGAGCATCAACGCCCCTCTGGCTTACTCGTGCAACCCGAGATCCCCATTTGGAAATGGGAGAGTATAGCTATGGACTTTATAACGAAACTTCCGCGCACGCCATCAGGTCACGACAGCATCTGGGTTATCGTTAACCGTCTTATCAAACCCACTCACTTCCTACCGATACGGGAAGACTACAAGGTAGAACGATTAGCTCGAATCTATATCGAAGAAGTTATTTGTAGACGCGGGACACCTTGTGACATCATCTCTGACCGCGATGGTCGATTCACCTCGCGTCTTTGGGAAGCGTTTCAATTTTCTCTCGGTACTAATCTCAATTTTAGTACTGCTTTCCATCCCCAGACCGAAGGTCAGACTGAACGCATGATTCGTACCCTCGAAGACATGCTTTGCTCGTGTGTTATAGATTTCGGTGGTAATTGGGATTCGCATTTACCTTTAGTCGAATTCTCGTACAATAACAGTTATCACTCTAGCATCCAAATGGCACCATTTGAGGCATTATACGGAAGGAAATGTCGATCGCCTATTGTATGGCACGAGATCGGGGACGCGCAAATTACCGGTCCTGAGCTGTTGCAAGAAACGACTGACAAAATCCTCCAAATTCGAGACAATCTGCTGAAAGCTCGGAGTTGTCAGAAAAGCTACGCCGATAGACGCCGCAAGCCCCTTGAATTTGACGTTGGCGATCACGTACTCCTAAAGGTTGCACCTTGGAAGGGGGTGATCAGATTCGACAAGAAAGGAAAGCTCGCGCCACGATATGTTGGACCCTTTAAAGTTCTGGAAAGGATTGGCAAAGTTGCCTACAGACTCGAACTACCAGAAGAACTTAGTATTGTCCACCCGACTTTCCACGTTTCGAACCTCCAAAAGTGTCTAGCCGACCAGGATTTATATGTCCCTCTTGAGGATCTACAAGTGGACGAAACATTACACTTTGTGGAAAAGCTTGTTGAGATCATGGGCCGAGAAACCAAGGTACTCCGACGCTCACGCATTCCCATTGTAAAGGTTCGCTGGGAAGGTAAACGCGGCGCCGAGTTCACCTGGGAACTCGAAAGTGACATGAAGGCGAAGTATCCGTAATGTTTGTTACGCCTGCTTCTTAAATTTCGGGATGAAATTTCCTAACGTAGGGGAGGCTATAACAACCCGACTTTTTGAAGTCAAAGTACAAGTCAAGGTCAAAGGAAGAAAAGATTGCTAATTGCGATATGTCACTCCTTGCTTAATTATTGATTGTACTTCCCGACTTGTAATCGACACTCTTTTTTAAGTTACTTTAGTTGTATTATGTGGAGTACAAGTTAATAATTCGCTGTTTAATCGCTAATCGCATCGCTATCGCATCGCAACTCGAATATGTTATGGATATTGATTTACGTGTGTGTGCTATTATGTGTTACTTGTGCATGTTATGTTTATGTTGAGGTGATTAATCGCAAATGCAATCGCAACCCTATCGCAACACAATCTCATCGCAAACTCGAGATTTAAGGATTTTATTTATGGTATTTAGTAGTTAGGTTATTTGTATAACTAATGGGTAATACTATCGCATTGCTTACTCGAAACGCATCGCAACGCTCAACGCACGAAACGAAACGTCGAAAACAACTCACACCGCCCATCCGATAGAATAACCATTCGATCGAATGGTCATCCGTCCGGATGACCATCCGATCGGATGGCCATCCGATTGAACCGCACTTCATTCCATCTCACTGCACTGACTTTCCTGTTTTGGCAATCTATAAATAGCCCTGTCACATCACTGTTCATGATGTGACAGCTCTCTCATCCGACCATCGCGTTCCAGGCCTCTTTTCCCTCAATTTCTTGCGATTCTTGTAAGTTTTCAACCCAAATCTTGTACATCTTTGATCTTCACACACTTCTTCATCTTTTTCACCATCAAATCTACACTTTTAACCATGAAAGCAGCTGATTTGAGGTGTTCTAGGATGATGTCATCATGGGGTTCATATGAACTTCAAGATTTGAGCTCATTCCACCAAGAACAGCACAGATCTAAGAGATTTCAACATGTTTAAGCACTGATTTCAAGAGTAGAAGGATTTAAAGATGTTTTCATAACTTTCTTTCAACTCTTTAACACTCATACACTCAAAACCGATAGAATCGGAGCTCATTCAGGCCTTCCACTTATTCTCTAGTGATGTGTCGGTCTGAGATCTGATTCCTATCAACGAGTTAACCGACTTAGCGGCTAGAACATGAACAACCGTCAAGAACAGTTAACTGGTCAGAATGGGGTGATTCCCGTCTGATCGGATAACTTGGACTTGAGGGATTTTCCGTTGTTTAACACGTTGTCATATCGTCTCGATCAAACTTTCAAACTTAACGAATTTCAAAACGAGCAAGTCACCAAACGGACTGCCATCCGATCGGATGACTCCTAGTCCTCAAACACTTGAACTTTTTACAACCTTTCAATACTTATCAATTACCAGCGAATGGCCATCCGATCGGATGACCATCCGATCGAATGACCATTCTGCTGTGAACTTGTTCTTCATGAAATGTCTCACTTGGACGGATCGCCATCCGACCGAACGGCCATCCGACTGGACGACCGTTCGATCGAACGACCTGAAGGGTAGAGATACTTCTCTGTTTTCAAAATGCTACAACGAAAACTTCAAAGTCACATCATACACAAACACATCCTTCCCAAGCGAATGGCAACCCGACCGAATGGCCATCCGACCGGATGACCATCCGTTCGGATTGCCATCCGTTCGAATGTCCCTTCGACACTCAGTCACTTCGCATCGTTTTACGCTCTGTTTATCGCTTATGCTATCGTTCTGTAATCAGGCTAACTCTCAAGTGCTCCCTTCAATCCAAGACGATGTTTATTTATTAAGCACTATCTGTGAGTATACTCGATCCCTTTTTGTTTTAAGCACTTTTGGGTGTTACATACGCTATCTATATTAAATCACATCGATCACATAACGCAAACACTTTTATACGCTAACCGTTACTGCATGTTATACGTGTTACTCGAGGAATGCTTGTATGTTATGTTTACACAGTGATTGTTGCCTGACACCTTAGCAACGATAGTACTATAGTTTGGACTCAGCACCTGTCGTGGACAGGGGTTGTTAAGGGCTTTTCTCACATGTCATGGTGGTGATATGTGTTGCGCATTCTACAACTCGCAGTCACGTCTGTGCATATTTCATTGTCGATAACCTACTTGCTTCACATTATACATGTTACATGCTGGTTATGCGTAAACTCGCTTTCGCTAGTATTATACTATTAAACTTGTATGCTCACCTTTACACTATGTGTATTGACCTCTATTTTAACGTATGTGACAGGTGTTTAGGACGCTTTGCTTGTTACTTGCTGGAATCAAGCTAGGATGGAGTCTAGAAACAAACCTAATAAACTCTGAGTTGTCGGAACAGTTTGCTTGTTTTTGAGACAATTATCTGTAATAACTATTGTTACTTTATCTGTTAGTAGTATGGGATATTAACATTAAAGATTCGGTAATTTAATAGTTGTTGTGGATTCTCTTGAACAATCTGTTTCGCTCAGTGCCGCGCCCCGATGATTCCGCCATCGGTTGGGGTGTGACAGCTGGCTCGAATGGGTGCTTGCCCTTGCTCTTCATGCTCTTCCTTGGTCCATCAACCATGTGAGTCTCCAACCTACGGACTTTCTTTTGACCCCATTCATCATTTCTTTGATCTGGTGCGTCTCCTTGCACACATTCTTGACTAAGTGGCTTAGCTTACCACTCTTGAGAGCCTTCTCGATCTCTTGTCTTAAACTGATACAGTCATCAGTCAGATGGCCTGTATCCTTGTGAATTCGCAATAAAGATTAGGGTCTTGGCCCTTCTTGTTCGACATTGGCTTTGGAGCTTTAAAATCATGATTCTCCGTCATAAGAACCTCTTTAGGTGTCTTGATTAACGGAGTCCAATGCTTTTCTCTATTCTCGGTCTTGATCGCCTTGCGGTAACCAATTCGATCGATCGTGTCCCGTGCGTCTTCCTTAAATCGAGGTCGCTCTTCAAAACCGCTGGACTGGTTGGACTTCCAGGCAGGGTTCTTGTTCTTGTTGCACCTGTTCGAATCACGCGCGTTGTTTCTGGAATAGTGATCTTCAGAAAACTATACTTGCCACCAGTCAGTGACTCCTCTGTTTGCGCGACTATCTTTGCTGCTGCCATAAGCTTATCCTATTCTTTAGGCATACCGTCCCTGCCTGTGATAGTCCGGATTAGACTATCACAACGGATTACCTTTTTGAAGTGGACGCGCATCAAATCTTCGCTTACGCCGCCGATTTCCAAGCACTCTTTGTTAAAGCGAGTGATAAAATCTTCCAAACCTTCATTCTCTCTTCGCCAGATATCCTTAACTTCAGATGTTTCGCGCTTGTACCGCCTCTATTGGCTGAAGTGGGCCACGAATTACTCTTGAAATCGATCCAAGATTTTATCCTTCCAACTGGGAGGCTGTCGAACCATGCGCGAGCAGCTCCCGTGAGAGTTTGGACGAAAAGATGGCACCACATAAGCATGGTCCATCCGCTCACTACACCAACACTTGTAAAAAAGTTAGATGTAATCATCAGGGTCAGTTAGACCTTGGAACTTAACAACAGTTTGTGGAAGTTTTTGTAGATCCCAAACACTATCCGGATCATAGTGGTTGATTGTTTTAGTCCAAAACACCTATTTATTAGGTGTTTGAACCATGAGAAAGTAAGAGAAATCAAAGGATGAAGATGAAGCTAATGGTTTAATGATTACAACAAGTGTTGTATTGAATCCAAACAAGTAAATAAACAATAAAGCACCTGGAAATCTGATTAAGCACTAACACAAAGATCAAAGAGCAACAACACAAGGTTTTTCACCAAAACTAGCCAAAAGCTTGGCTAGGGCATCATCTCATTCATATATATAGTAACTGACTTGCCATCATATTTATAAATATGCTGGCATATTAAATACACCATGTCAGATTTGCTAGTTACAAAACATTACAACTTTAGCCCCTAGACTTCTATAAAGCTACAAACTATAACAAAATCAATCCAGAACAAGTATCAACGATCTCACAAGATCCAACAGTTTTGCTTTCTCGAGCGGGGCCAGGGCGATGCTCCGAATGAACTTTGAATGCTCAGCTGCCGTCGCTGGCCTGTAAACAAGACGGAAGTCATGCTCTGCTGCTTCATTATACGTGATGCACGGCTTCGGCTTGTATGACTCATGGTTCTTCTGCAGACGGTTGAAGACCGAAGAACTTTCCTCTTGGCGGTATGTTGAGTCGTTCTCATCCGTGTTTTCCCATTCGTCATTGATGTTGCGCGGCCCAAGCTGGCTGCTCAATGGGCGCCTATGCTGCTCATGGGATGGATGATCATAGTAGTTGTCTGTCTCATCATAGGTATCGCACGTGTCATGCACACTTTGTTTTCTTTGAGAGGAGGGTCTCTCATACTGCCTTTGTACGTTCTGTTGAGGGGGTGTCTGGCGCGCCCCTTGCCCTAGTGCAGGAGTTGCTACCAGAGATGGTTCCATCTGCGCTTGTAAAATTGCCTGTTGCGCGCTCAGTTGTGAATACACAAGATTCAAAGTTGTCTGCTGCTTGGCATACCAAGAGGCAAGAGTTTCCCCCTCTGGTAAACCCAGCAACGTGGTTATGCTCGAAGGTGTTGGAGTTGACGGGCCAGCACCGTGACTCATTGGGGTAGCCCTTTGGATGATGCGAACACCACTTGCGCGGGGTCCCCCAATGTTTGCTGTTTCACCCACGGTAAACTCGTCAATGGGAAGGTTTTGGACGTGCGAAGTGTCCTCCCCTGCTCCCATTTGAGAGCGTGTACCGAAACCGAAATTTGGTATTCCCTGATCGGCCATTGATCGAGAGAATAGAAAAGCTCAGAAAAAAGAAAATGTGAGTGATTGTAAAAAATCGGTGGGCGCCAATGAAGAAACACGTAACTAATCGGGTGATTAGTTTGGGCTTATGCTTCGACAAAAGGGTTAATCTTCTTGGTCTTCTCCGAGCTGTGGGTTTAATCTTCCCGCAAAACACTAAAACACCACGTTAAGCTCGTTAAAAGGAGGGGAAAAGGGGGGTTCTTCTCTTAACCACTCTCCGGCGTGAGAATAAGTATGCGTTTTGAGGAAATAAGTGTGTGATTACTAGTGAGAGAGTAGAGAACATAATAGAATTAAACTGTACATGAATGCTCCTATTTATAGCTGGAGTAGTGTAGAAGGAGATGGGCTGATGGGCCTTGGGCCTTGAGTTGACAACAAGGAATACCCCTCTTGTCCCCTCTGCCACAACCGTTAGTGTTTCTGAGGGAGGAAGGAGTTGGTGCATGCTGAATGGATCCACGTGTCCTGACTGTTGTCCTTGTTGTCTCTCTGCCATCAGCAGGTGAATGGAGATCATGGGGCAGATGTCGTCGCACGCTGATTGGTGCCACGTAAGTGTCCTTGTGTACCTTCTTGTCTCTTGTACGATTGCTAATCGTGGAGCATGATAGGATACAGCCTGTTGGACGCTGATTGGTCCATTTATCTGCCACTTGTACCTTTGTACTGTCCTAGGATGTCCTACGCTCCTACTCTCCGCGCGGCCTCTGGGGTAGACTTATGTAGTCGGCGCGAGGTCTAGGAAGTGCGGGTTTTCATCTAGGAAGCTAAGTATGGAATTTTGGTCTGATCTTTGCTTGGCCTCGTGCGCGACCTAGGTTTCACCTAGTTAGTCGGCGCGGGGTCCAGATAGTAGACAAATAATATAGTAGGAGTATGGTCCTGCGCGCAACCTGATTGGTTAGCGCGAGTTTTTAGGACTATACCCCTTCAAGTTCAAAGTGCCCAATTTGTGGAAGATGTTTACAGATTTGAAAGGCTCCAAGGTGTGGAAACAAGTGGTGGGGGTAGCCTTTCTGACGACCTTTTAGGTGATATGGGAGTGTATAAACAAGATTTTCAACAATAGTCCGATTAAAGTCATAAAGGCGGTGAAACTGAAAGATATCAAAGACCAATCTTTTTTTGTTGTAATTGTATAAATATATTCTTGTCTTATACTCTTATTGACATATTTGTCTCTTAGTTTATTTTAACAGGAGTTGAAGTCAGGGGCGGACTTATGTAGAAAGTACGGGTTCCCGGGAACCCAGTCGGTTTTTAATTTTTAGTGTAAATATATATAAGAAACTGAAAAGGAACCCATAAGTAAATTATAAAGGGAACCCATAAACAAAACAAGCCTTGGTTCCACTGGTTATGTCCGCGCTTTTCTTCCTGATTTACCCAAGTTCGAATCCCGTATCAACTCGTTTTGCTCCGTTTTTTTTTTCTCTTTTAATCTTTTTTCTTTAATGTAATAAAACCCTTTTAGGGTTATGTCACAAAACATACGCCGCAAGCCACGGAACAAGTAACGAACAGACTACAGAGTGAAACAAGTCAACAACATCAGCAGCTCCACCTCTCCGCCGATTGCTGCCGTCTGCTCCGCCGCTCCGCCTCCGCTGCTCGGCTGCTCCACCGCTCCGCCACCGCCGATTGCTTCCGAGTTCCGACACTTTGTTTTTCTTATACGAATCAGCGATTAAGGTTAGTTATACATCTGAATTTGTCAATTTGGTATACATCTGAATTTGTCAATTTGGTAGTTAAACTTGAATTGGGGTTTTTTAACTTGAATTGGTGCTGAAAGTTTCAGTTTGCATCTGAATTTGTCAATTTGGTAGTTAAACTTGAATTGGTGCTGAAAGTTTCAGTTTACATCTGTTTGTTTTATTTAAGTTAATATTGCTGCTGAAATTGGGTTTTTGAGTTGAGAATAAACAGGTTTTGATGTATGTTTTAAACTTGAATTTGGTATTTAGGCATTATCAGTTATGCAGAAGAATATTTCAAGTTTTTTTCAAAGGCAACCACCACCTAACATTGAATCGTCATCTTCAACTAGTAAACCCTTGAAAATCGTTTTGGATGATCTTCCGTGGGATCCTTCCGAAAGGAAACCAATTTCATCTTATCACCCTAGTCAAAAAGATGAAATTAGACGAACATATTTGCTTCGAGGTCCATGTCAACCGAAAGGGAAAAAAACAGATTTTCCACAAACACTTATTGGTAATGGTGATAAGTTAAGACGGTTCAATCCAAAATGGTACACAGAAAAGCATGGAAATTGGTTGGAATATAGTGTCAAAGCGGATAGAGTGTATTGCTTATATTGTTACTTATTCAAAGAAAGTGGACAAAAAGATGCATTTGCGAGTGAGGGGGTACAATGTTGGCATAGGAAAGAAGAAAGATTCGAAACTCATGTTGGGAGTTACTAACTTATTGTGTGTCGCTCTTCAAAGAAAGAACCAAGATATTTTGAAAGCAGTTGAGCTAGTTAGATCAACCAAAGAAGAATTACAAAGGTATCGACTTGAAGGCTTTGACTCACTTTTAAAAGATGTTACATCCTTTTGTGACAAGTATGATATTGAGATAATTAACATGGAAGATGAGTATGTTGACCCGAAAAATAGAAGAAGAAAGACCAACATCACCAATCGTCATCATTTTGTGGTCAATAATTTCAACACGGTTCTCGACATGCAAATTCAAGAGCTTGGAAACCGTTTTAACGAGGTAACCACTAACTTGCTTACGTGTATGAGTTCTTTGAGCCCGCGTGATAATTTTAGTTCCTTTAATAAACTAAATTTGCTAAAGTTGGCCGAAATGTATCCGTATGATTTTACTTTTGATGAAAAAGATAAGCTTATCGATGAACTCGGCCACTACATTTCTAATATGAAAAAAGATAGTCGGTTTGATAACATGAATGGGGTTAGTGATCTTGCCAAAAGGATGGTGGAAACAAGGAAACACATTGAGTATCAGTTGGTCTATCGTTTAATAAAGTTGTCACTAGTTTTACCGGTTGCAACGGCTAGTGTTGAAAGGAGTTTTTCTTCAATGAAGCTTGTGAAGACAGAATTACGTAATAGGATGGGTGATGGATACATGAACGATTCTTGCATTTGTTACATTGAAAAGGAGTTCTTACAAAAAGTTTCCGTTGAGAGTGTAATGCAACGTTTTCAAAAGATGAAAACTCGTCGTCAACAACTTTAGGTAGTTTTTTTTATTTGTAAAGACTATCGTATTTTATATTATGTGATTTTAAATTTCTAATGACGATTTTCTTTTCATCATTGTATCTTACTTTTATTATGTGGTGAACCTTACCCGATCCGAACTATCGAACCGACCCGAAATTCTTTATGTTCAGTCACATGAAATTGGAGTATCTAAAAAAGTGAACCCAGTCAAAAATATTCCTGGATCCGCCACTGGTTGAAGTTACACGTTAGTCAGGTTGATCTTATCTGTATCACACACGTAAATATACAAACATTTATGATATATAACCAAAAAGATGCCTCTCTATCATAATATGATCTCCAACAATTGTTGCGGTGTTTTCTTCTACCTGTTTTACAGTTCTAAAACCACTGCCTCTGCCAAGACGGTTAGATCATTGCGGCCAACCGTCATCATCTTCATCCGTCATGCGCCACCATCGGTCAATGCAGTCAGCGTCGGCCCGTTAGGGTTTCCAATTTAGGCACGAGCCTAGGGCCACCAAACTCAATGGCCTCCAATTTTTAGTAAATTTTATATATTGTTTATGTATTAGGTAATTAGACCCAAATAAAAGCAAAACTAAACCAGTTTTTTTTTTTTACATAGGAGTCCAGATAAATATTGTTTAGGAAAAAAGCCTACATTCAAGGTCCAGTTTCGAAATTAAACTATAGACATAACTGCAGCAAATATAGACCATTCGATCCACCCAAAGCTAGAAAAAATATATTTTATTTAAACATATACTATATCTATCCAATTCATATAACTTTTGAAAAAAAAAAATTAACTTCATCAACTATAAACTTTTTAGTTTATAATTGTTGGTCCTAACTCCAAGTAAAGGAGGATGGTTTTTTTACTAAATATGTTGAAAAGAATAATTTTACAAAATGACCTCTATTTCGTAGTTCGCTTAGGGTCTTAAAAACGTAGAAACAACCCTGAATACGGTCCTATGACGCCAACAACCGTTGTTAGCTAGTTATTTAAACATCTATCATATGGTTTTTAGATATCTAGAGCTTCAATATGGTGTTAATTAGGATTCTAACAAATGTTCAGGGCCGGACCTAAAGCCTTTCAAATCTAGGCAACGGCCTAGGGCCTCCAGAAAATAGGGCCTCAAATTTAAAAAAAAATATTTATATAGTATATGCGTATTACCGTATTAGGCCCAAATGAACAAAACAAAAACTATATTTATTGCATTGCTCCATTGAAAAACTGAATTTAAAATAAAAGAGGCAGAATTTCAACTCCAAACAATATGTAATTCGTAATTAATTTAGGCCGACATCGTCATTTTAGCTTACTGTAACGTCGCATATGTTAATTCTGCTGAATGATGTCGCTGACTAGGGAGAAATTTGAGGTGAAATTTGGTGTCGCAATGGTTAACGGCTGTTTTTTTTTATAATAATATCTATATAAAATTAGAGGTGAACTTAGGAGAAATTATTGGGGAGAAATCACTATTTGCCCTAAAACCTTAAATGATACCTTGAATCTTTGAATTTTGATATTGGTTTTGCGATTGAGACGTTCGATGTTTTCTTTATACCAATTCGAAGAGGCCTCGCCTTTGTAGTTTGATTAGGGTCTCCAGAAACGTTAGAACGGCCCTCCAAATGTCTTTTGCGATGACCGATAGGTATATATTTTGGAGGTTATGTTTGTCAGCTTTTTCGTTAGTTATTCTAACGGAACCCACACATATGGTTTGATTGTAAAGTATGCAAACCTTAGTGACCAAATCGAAAAAAAAAAAAACTAATGGTGACAAATTGTGTAATCAATTAAGCTTAGTTGTCCTACTTATATAAAATGCTTACGTTTTTTCAAAGATTCTTTTAGGTACCTCCCACCTTTTAAATATATTTTCTAGAGATACTTTGATATTCATATCATTATTTTTAATTAAACTTGACAAAATCTTTGTCATTATAATAACTGATTTTTTTTTCCTTCATAAATCAATATAACACCCCCCCCCCCCCCCCCCCCCCCCCCCTATAAAGAGTTGTGATAAAATGTTTGATAGCTAAGTTGGTAGGATGACGTATAAAAAAATACGAGAAAGTGATGGAATTATCAAAAATCAAAATATTCGAGATGGTGTCACAAACCTTAGCGAGTACTATGAATCCGGAGTCCCTAAAAGGGGGTGGGGAGGGGTTGTAACACCTAAAACAATCTAATGTTCAGTGTCTTTTAAGATGGCTGAACAAACCTCTTGAATGACTGTGATCCCTAAGATGGTGTCTTAACACCATAGGCGAACCCCATATTCCTTTGTCGTTTGGGATGGTGGGTAAAACTGCGTCGAGCACGATGAATCTTGAACTGTAGATGTTTGTGGTGTAAATATTAAATACAAATGAGTTTTAACATACAAAACACCCTTAACCTAAGAAGTGAAGGAGAGATTTTTTTTTTTTTTTGAAAATTTTTTTCTACTACTTAAGAAAGATGTTTAATTGCAAAATTTTTAAAAATATTCGTGATTTTACAGTAGTAGAATAATTATTGTAGGGTAATTATAAGGGTAATTATAAGGGTAGGGTAATTATAATTACCCTACAAATTACATAATTACTCTAATAGTATAAAATCAAATTTTTTTGAATATTGAACTAAAATGCGTGCTTAAAAAGATGGAAAAAAATTCAAAAAAAAAAAATTCTTCTTCACTTCTTACGTTAAGGGTATTTTGTATGTTAAAACTCATTTGTATAATAATTTAACCCGGTGTTTGTAACACCTTAAACAAGTGTCATATCATTTGTGGAAGTAAGTCATTTTAGTTTTTTTTTTTTCAATTTTATTTTTATCTGTAAAATTAAATGTAAGTTAAACATTTGAGAAAATTTTACGGATTTTAAAACGGGATTAGTGTTAGACCATAAAGATGATATAAAATAAACAACTACATATTTCATGCATCCAAGTTTGTAAAGTTAGATATTGAAGTAGTTATATTTAACTCCAAAAAGATATTGAAGTAGTTATAGGGTAGAATCTCAAAATAGTAGAGATGCAAAAAAAAAAAAAAAAGGATATTGAAGTAGTTATATTTAACTCCAAAAAGAAGGTAAAGAGTTACACTTAACAAGTCACAGACTATTTTTGTATTTAACTCTAAAAACAAGGTAAATAGTTAATAATAAAAGAAATTACTTTGATATGGAAGGTATATATTATTGTATTACAACATGGGTTTTTAAAATAGTGATTTAAACCCTCTCACTAGTGATAGATTTCTATCATTCTCATTATCCAATCAAATCATGCCATGTCATCACCCAATATTCTATCACTAGTGATAGAATTGTAGTGGGGATGGTATCACTAGTGATGAAATTCTATCACTCCCAAATTTTTTTAATTTTCATTTTAAAATTAGAAATTAACAATAAAACACTAAAATATAAATTTCATTAAACTTAAAAAATAAATTACATAGCAAAATAAAAAAACAACTAAACATTGGAAAAAAAAAAAAAAAAACTAAACGGGTGGCATCTCGCAACCCCACTTTGCGCAAATCTCGCGCTTTTGTTGAATGACAATTGACTTAAACGGTTCGTCGAGATGGCTGTGCTTTTCACACAAGATTTTTAAATCATTTTTTCTTTCAACCGTTTTCAAGTGTTTCTTGTACGCCTGCTCGCGTCCAACTTTTGCGGACATAATTATATCTTTTCTTTCTTCGGCCTTCTTGTATCGCGTGATTTTCTCCTCTTCGATTCTAAAGATCGACTCCGCCACCGCTTCCTTCCCTTTGCTTGACGATTCACCACCTCTCCTGCGGCGTGGCCTTGTAGGTGTATCTTCTTCAACGGGGTCGTCAACGGGTTGATCGGGTTCGTCAAGGGGGGTCGTCGTTTAAGTTCATTTCGGGCAAGTTATCCGACGCGGAAGTCGTGTAGTTCCTCGAATCGGATGTCTTTGACCTTTTCGAATCTCCTCGTTTTTTTGGAGCCGTAGGACCACGCATGTCAACCAACTCAACGGGGACCCACTTCGGGTGATTTCTCGCAACTTCCCATGCCGCCACGTGTGGAAAACTCCTCTTTTTGTAGACATCGCAATACATTTCGGTGGCTTGTCGCATGATTGTCGCCTCGCTCGCTCCACTTTGTGGGTTTCGGTTCTACAAAAAATATAAAAGGTTATGTTTTTAAAAAAAAAAATCTGTTTTTAAAAAAATAAACAGTTTTCTGTTTCTGTTTTTTTTTTAAATTGTTTCTGTTTTTTTTTTAAACTGTTCTGTTTTTTTAAACTGTTCTGTTTTTTTTAAACTGTTCTGTTTTTTTTTAAATAAAAACTGTTTCTTTTTTTTTTTAATAAAAAACAGTTTTCAATGAAAAAAGATTTAAACTTTAATAAAAAAGATACCTTTTGAATGAAACAAGCGTTGAACTTACTAATTTTCTCGTTCAAATCCGTCCACTTCGACGTCATTTGGTCCATGTTTTGTATCCTTGCACCGGGAAGTTGCCTAAAATGATTAATGACCCGTCTCCAAAACGCATCCTTTCTTTGCTCGTTGGCATGTTTCCTGCTCTCCGAGATGTGCAAATACGCCTGCACCAAGGACACCTCCTCCTCGCTCGTCCATTGTTGTCGGACGGTTGGGATGATTTCTTGAACGTCATCATTTTCTTCTTCTTCTTCCTCTTCCTCTTCTTCTTGTTGTTGTTCTTGAACGTAATCATCATCTTCATCGTCGTCAAGACTTTGTTGTGGTTCACGATACGCGTTTGTAAAATGATGGATGACGGTGTTGGTTTCTAGTAGTGGGTCGAGTTGGTGGGGTTGGTTTTGATACGTTTGGGGTTGAAATTGGTGAGGTTGAAACGGTGGGACGAACGGTTGGTTTTGATACGTTTGCGATTGAAAGGGTGGATATTGTTGGATTTGAAAGGGTGGATATTGTTGGGTTTGAAAGGGTGGGACTTGGTCGGGTTTGTCTTGCAACCTAAAGCGCGTCGGCTCGCCAAGATTCGCTCGAACCTTGGGTCTTACGGGATTTTTCTTCGTACCCGAACCTCTTTTTTTCGAACCCCCACCTCTCTTGCTTGAACCTTCCATGTTTCTTGTAAAATTATTTAGATTGAGTGTGTAATGGTTTTTAGAGAATTTGTTGTTTTTTTAATTGAGTAGTGAGGATTTATATAAAAAAAAAGCTTCAAACGGTCAAAAAAAATTACAAACGGTCATAAATCAACGTTCCAATTTCAAAATCAACGCGTGATGAGTTTAACGCGTTCAAAATATAACGCGTTATGACTAGGGCGGCGGCGGTGTTACGCTATAATTTAACGCGTGATGGGGTGGTATCACAGACCACCCCGCCTGCTCTTATTAGGGTAGAATCTCAAAATAGTAGAGATGCAATAGTGAAATGCTTCAAAGGGTGGTAAAGTGGTGAGCACATAACTCCTCTTTAGCATAGCTCTTCATTTTCATTGGTTTCCTGTTATATTTTTAAAAGTTCACATGCTTTAGTACAAGTGCAAGTTGTGATTTATCTAATCCAATCAGTTAGGGTGGTATTAATGTATTGACGAGGTCTTGTGAATTCTTCGATTACGCGTTCTCAGGTAAAAAAAATAGTAGAACGCGTTCTCAGGTAAAAAAATAGAACGTCATTTAATTTTTCTAGAAGGTATAATTTACACACTCATTAAAACGGATGATTCTATTTGCACCCAACTTTTTGCTATTTGCACCAAGTGATGTGACATTAACAAATTCATATTTGTGTTTTTTCTTTTATAACTTCCGATATATAATGTTTTATTAAAAACGGATATGACTTTGCGATTTGCTTGTTTTTATTTACGCTTTGATATAAATTTTATAAAAAACAGAGCCTTATCAAATGCACACGCGACTAAGCCCTCAACTACTTCAAAATACAATTTACACCCTACAAATATCAGCATCATCTAGAAGCTTGAATAATAGTCGTAATAGACTTGTATTTAACTGGTGCGTGATATACACGTACTTTTAGATCGTATTCAAAAGTATCCGTGAGAGAATCAACAAGTCGATCTGCATCTTTAAGTGAGGGAATCCACCAAGTCATCTATCTGCGTATTACTTTAGACTTTAGAGTCTCTAATGTTTAATAAGAGAACATAATAGCCCCCCTTCTTTTAGTAAAATGCATAGAAACCCTTGGAGATACAAAGTACTTTTTTTGCTCTCATTATTCAATTATTTCATTTCATATTAGTTTCTTTTTTTGAGTTAAATGCCATTTTAGTTTAAGTGGTTTCAACCATTTTAACAGTTTAGTCCAAAGGTTTTATTTTTTGTCTGTGGATCTAAAAATGTTTCATCGTTGCCATTTTAGTCAACTATGTTAACTTCATCTATTTTTTCTGTTAACGAGAAGGGCAATTCGGTCATTTTATATGTAATTCTGTTAACTAGAAGGGCAATTCGGCCATATAAAATGACCAAATTGCCCTTCTCATTAACAGAAAAAATGGATGAAGTTAACCTAGTGGACTAAAATGGCAACGGTAAAACCTTTTTGGACCCATAGGCGAAAAATGAAATCTTTAGATTAAACTGCCAAAATGACCCAAATCACAGGAACTAAAATGGTATTATGTTTTGGTGTAACCACAAATTCACATAAAATTACGCTTACCGTGGTTGAAACTTGAATAGACTTGGTGGATAGAACATCTTGTATACATCTGGAATATCGTTAAATCAAAGACCTGTTATTTATTTTATAGTTTTTGGGTTGTTAAGTTCGAGAAAAATGTAAAAAACAGAAGAAAAATGTATTATTACGTACTTATTAGTATATTTAATCATATTTTTCTTTGAACAATCAAATTGAATACAAATGATAGAACCCCTTATGTTATAAGGGAAAAGATCAAATAGGAAGTTTATTTTGGCTAGAAAGGATAGGAAGCAATAGGATTATGACATGTGGCAAACTGGCAACATTTAAAATAAAGAGCAAGGGTATTTTAGTCAATCGTATCCTTTCTTCTTTCTTCTTCTCCCCAGTAACTTCAAAACCCATCATTTTCAAAACCCACAATCTTCAACCTTTTCTTTACTTTCTATCTCAATAATCACTACATTATAGTGCGATTTTCGTCAACAATCAATGATTCAAACACCCGATCAACGTGTTCTTCAGCTTTTTTGAAGAAAACCCAGTTTAATTTCATACAAAATCTCGTTTTTTCCTCATGATTTTGGAGATAATCACTCGATCCGTTCGATTCGATCGCTGATAAGTGTTTCTATCATTCAAATTTCGTCAATCGTTGAAGAAATCGGCTTCGATCCATCCATGTAAGAAATTCTTTAATTTCAGTTTTATGATCTGAGTTTTTGATTTAGTCGTTGCGTTTTACGATCTTGGCGGGGGTCCGAGGGCAGCGCCTATGGTAGCAGGGTCCAAGGGGCGGCAGCCCCTGGCAGGGTCCAAGGGTCCAAGGTCAGCTCGGAAATTTTTTTTTTCCGATTAAACTGCTTTAATAAAAATGCATTAGAAAATTTAATTTTCTGTAAATTGCCTCCGGAAAACTGCATTCGTAGACAGTTTTTATCTCTTGCTTTCTGGTTCAGACAATTCACATACAAAACTGCATTCGTAGATTGTGTTTCTGGTTCTGTGAACAACAGGTTCTGGTCATTGCGTTTTAGACAAATTCTGGTTCTGTGAACAACAGTTTCTGGTTCTGTGAACAACAGTTTCTGGTCATTGCGTTTTAGACTGTTTCTGGTCATTGCGTTTTAGAAATAAAACATTTTTGAAGTGTTTTTACTCATTGCGTTTTAGGTAAACACATTTTTATGTGTATTCAGTTCATTGCGTTTTAGAGAGAACAGTTTCTTTTGTGTTTTTAGGCCATTACGTTTTAGAAATAAAACATTTTTATGTGTTTTCTAGGCATTGCGTTTTAGAAATAAGACATTTTTAAGTGTTTTCTGGCCATTGCGTTTTAGAAATAAGACATTTTTAAGTGTTTTGGGTGCATTGCGTTTTAGGTAAAACACATTCAGTCCATTGCGTTTTAGAAAGTACACTTTCTTTTGTGTTTTTAGGCTATTACGTTTTAGAAATAAGACATTTATTTGTGTTTTCTGGTCATTGCGTTTTAGAAATAAGACATTTCTTTGTGTTTTTTGTGCGTTGCGTTTTAGAAAAAGTCATTTTTTTACGTTTTTTTTTCATTGCGTTTTACGCAACTGGGTTTTCTCCATTGCGTTTTACGCAACTGGGTTTTCAAAAAAAAAATTCGAAAATATAGCAATAGTATACTCGTTTTAAAGATAAAAAACGCTCGTTTTTTTGGTGCAATTTTTATAAAAAAAATAATGTCGTATGAAAGAGTTATTAACGTTTAAAAAATGGGGGGGGGGGGAATTGGAGGAGAGAGAAACTATTGGCTTGGATTGACTACAATGCCCCTAAACAAACTCACGCGCCTCTTTTCTTCCCTTCAATTTCCATCATTTAATCTTAGCACTTGATTAACTAAATGGATGGTCAAGATCACTTCCTAGCCTTCCTAGCCAAATAAACTTCCTATTGTATCTCCACCCTATGTTATAATACCTAAGTTACTTATATGAATACAAATTAATAGTTACCAGGGCCGGCTTTTAGGTTTACCAATCTAGGCACGGGCCTAGGGCCATAAAAAATCAAGGGCCTCTAATTTTTTGTAAATTTTATATATTGTATATGTATCATGCTTAAATAAAAAGCAAAAGTAAACCATGTTTTTTTAATAAAGTTACACATATTAAAATTGTTTAATAAAAACCAAAACTAAACCATGATTTTTTTTAATAAAGTTATAAAGATAAAAATTATTTAGGCAAAAAGGCCCATATTTAAGACCCAGTTTCGAAATTAAACCACAAACATAACTGCAGTCTGTAGCAACCATCTACCACCCGACCTCATCCGAATTCCGTGAATCAGCGCCAAAAATCCCTAAAATTGAGCCGCAGTCATCATTCCTACCTCCTATTGCAACCTGCTCTTTTGATTTTCTAGGTTATCGTCTATCACTAACGGTAATCACTCATGGTGTCGGGTCTGTCGGGATTGGAGGAGAATTTATGGGAAAAATTAGGGTTAATTACTAAACGTAGGTTAACTTTAGCAGCTAATTTTTCTATTAATCTCTATATGTTTTGCAAAAGTGCCACCACTTCGTAGTCCGCTTAGGGTCTACAAAAACGTTAGAACGACCCTGATAGTTACTCTTTGAGTAATCTCTTTTGGTTGCATAAAGTACCTTCTAAGTGCATGATTTTTGAATCATTGTATTTATAATTTAGTTATATAAGATTAAAGATTATTTGGTTAGAAACCGAATCCAAACACAATGAAGGTGATGAAGTCGTGTAATCTAGTTCTAGAAATTAGAAAATGGGAAAAAAAGGATGATGGTTTAAGCTTATTTCGTTATAACATCGTAAAACTTGTAATATTTACATGTCTTATATAAAAATAGATGTACGAGGTACATATTATTACTATATATTAAAATTACTATTCAAATGAACAGTAATTATAATATATTATAATATAATCATATATTAATTTATTAATAATTATTATTATTTTCTTTACTTTTAAGTTGGATAAACTTGGTGTCAATCAATACTGGTATCGAATTTTCTATGAACAACTAAAACCTAGGGTCCTAACTTGCTATTTAATGGGGTTACTTGGACTAATCTATACAATTTTACACATTGAAAATATATGTTATTTGCTACCGTTGAGTAAAACTATGCTAAAAGTTATGTCGGCAAGAAAACAGTTTTATGTAGATTCCGAATTGCCATTTTTGACTATCACTTACTCTTTAATATTGTTATTAACATTCTTTATATTTCTATAATCTACAAGAACCATGATTTATAACTATAGGATTAGAATCAAATACAAAAAAAATGATATAAATAAGAAGGGTAAGAAGGATTTTAGTCCATTGATCTTAAATTTAGAGGATTGAGATTAGTTTTAGAGAAAAGAAGAAAATGGAAGTGTGACAACTGTCAAAAATCCAGGTATCTGTACAATTAATTAATCTTGATTAGTGCTTAATTACTGTGCTGGATTATACTTAATTGCTTTCTGATTACAGCATCACACTTACATGTGCATCACATATTGCATAATGTCACATCATTATTACATGCAAACCATATTGACAAAAATGATGCACAAAACACAGTTAGCACAGTTAGCGGATAACTCAGAAAAATGCTGACGAAGTTCAGTACATAGACAGACAGTGATTTGAGACCCAGTATGGGCCAGAGACTAAGTATTACACTAGTATGGTGTGTAGGGAAGTAAGTACCACAAAACTGCATTCCTAAGTGATAGTTTAAGTGCCGGAAAGTGCCTAAAACTCACCCAAAGTTCTGAATTCTGCATAAATCAGCAAAAATCGGCATTTTAACAAGCTACTAACATGTAAAAATATGACTAAATGGTCCTGAATGCTTTCCTAAGTGTCGGGAATTAAAAGTGTCGCAAAAGGATACATAAAGAACACTAAACGGTATAGTTTAGCACTTTAACGAACCAGTATCTAACCGGACACTACCCGAAACACCAAAATTACACTAGAAGCATTGTTTTAATGTTTCCAAGCTAGTTATGGGCCCCGAACACCCTAACACACTATATAACACCATATTAACTTAAACAGTAAACACCACACTTAGAATCTAACTAATATCTCTAATTATCCATCACAACTCAACCAATACCCCCCACCCCCTTTGTGTGGACGGTTACAAGGGTGGACCCACCCTTTGGTGGCTTTGGAACTTCAAGGACCTTTCTCATTTGCTATTATCCATCACATTCATCATCTTCATCTTCAAGAGTTCATCCCTAGCCTTGAGCTAGTAGTAAGATCTTCTACACACCATTTTACTTCTTATTTAGTTGGTTAAAAGATGATATGTGATGAAAATCATGAAGAACATCAAGAACCATGAACTTAAAACTTTAACATAAGCTTAATAACATAAGAATACATATTTTTTAGGGTTGTTTTGCTTCTTGATGATTGATTATTTGTGATTATGATGTTAGAAATCATATGAAACCTACTAGATTGTGATTAAACACATGATCTAGTAAGTTAAGATGATGATCTTGTAAAATACCAAGATGATCATACTTTATGTAGACATGAACTTGAATGATAAAATTTGTTTTCATGTGTGATGATGATTTAAACAAAATACAAGTCTTGTAAGTGGATGATTTCCAAAATAGTTTTCCCAAGAAACTAAGTTAAATAACAAAGATGTACATAGACTTGGTTCTTACATAAACCGAACTTGTTTTCAAGGGTTAAACAAGTGTAGAAACACTTGTGTAACAAAAAGATTACATAAAGAAGCATTTTTAGAAAATGTGTTTGGAAGTTGTAAACACCCAACTTCTTTACAAATGAAGTTTTTAAATAAATAACTATATTTTTAAGGGTAACAAGGCTTACTTAACAACATAGTAAGTTACTACAAGTTTTCATAAAAGTTCAAGTTCATGTTGTTGTATAAATTGCATAATTTTGGCACTTGGTAAGTGTTGATTAAGTTGTTGATTGTTTGTGATGATTTTAAAAGAAAATGATATGCTTTGATAGCATGGACACCTTCATTTTTAGGGGAAACTATGACAAAATTTTCTAAAAATGTAAACACTTAGAAAAATATTTTCAAACAAATATTTACAAGTATATATTTTAACCATGAATGTTTCCCACCGGCAACGGTAATTTCCGGCGACCAGGTACAACCCTCCGAGCAGGTAAATCTCCGGCAACAAGTATCCTCCGAGCAGGTAACTGTACAACCCTCCGAGCAGGTAAATCTCCGGCGACGACCAGGTAAATCACCGAGCAATCTCCGGTCAGTATTAAGGTTTGTTGTGAAAATCTCCGGCGACAACCAGGTAAATCACCAAGCAATGTCCGACCCACGACTCTTGTTCTTCGATCAGAACCTAGTTAATCGTAGGTTTGTTCAATCAGGTCGTATTCTTCCACTTTTTTAGTTGTTCAATTCACTTCTGATTGATTTTATGTGCTGATTTTGTGATTTTAGGCAGAAGGTTGAACGTTTTATTATTGTTGATCCATTATCTATTCAGTTTTAGGCTAAAATTAGTGAATATACAAGAAGCTTGTGATATTTTGTTGGATTTTTGTTGCATGTGTTGTTTCTGTTAACTGTAAGGTTCATGTAATCATCAAAAAAAAAAAAAAAAAAGAAAAAGTCAAAAAAAAAAAAAAAAAAAGAAGAGTAGGTAGTTTTGCCCTTTGTGTACTTTGTGTTGCCGGCTGTTTGTTACCTGTTGTTACTTGTTAGTTGTAAGCATAGACAATAGAAACCATGACTTTTACTTGAGATCATGTCCAAGGACGAGAGGTGCAGGTAAGGGTAAAGTTAGAGGCTGTAGTTTACGGGTGGCGTCTTGGAACGTAGGAACTCTTAGTGGTAAATTGTTGGAAGTGATAGACGCACTTAAAAGACGTAGGGTACATATAGCGTGCCTTCAGGAAACTAGGTGGAAAGGACAGAGAGCAGAAGAGCGCAATGGGTACAAGTTGTTATATTCCGGGTCGGATGGGGCCAAGAACGGAGTAGGATTTTTGGTATCTATAGAATTGCATAAGAATGTAATTGAGGTGATACGACACAACGATAGAATTATGGTGTTAAGATTAGCATTAGGTGAGCAAGTAGTGACAGTAGTATGCGCATATGCACCGCAAGTGGGACTAGGAGACCAAGAGAAAAGAGAGTTTTGGGATTGTCTTGATGTAGTAGTAAGGGCCATACCTAGGGAGGAGAAAATTTTTATAGGAGGAGATTTTAATGGGCACATTGGTAAGGATCGTGATGGCTTTGAGTTGGTACATGGGGGTTTTGGTTTTGGCGATAGAAATGACCCTGGTAGAGACCTTCTAGACTTTGCGGCAGCCAACGGCCTAGGTATTTTAAACTCGTTCTTTAGGAAGAGAGAATCTCATTTGATCACTTTTAGTAGCGGAGGACGCAACACGCAAATCGACTACCTTTTGATGAGGCAGGAAGATCGACGGATGTGGATGGACTGCAAGGTTATACCAAGGGAGGCTGCAGCGGCTCAACACCATTTGCTAGTAGCAGATATAGCCCTAAAAGTAAGGCTAACTGAGGGGGAGAGGAAAACCCGACCTAGGATACGTTGGGGAAACTTGAAGGGAGAAAAAATTATGATGTTTAGAGATAAAGTTAACTCGATGACATCGATGCAACTAGGTGACGACACAAACCGGATGTGGGAGACTATGGCGACTACTATCACAACAGTGGCGAATGAGGCGCTAGGGGTCACAACAGGAAAGACTAGTGGGCATAAGGAGTCTTGGTGGTGGAATGAAGACGTGCATAACAAAATAAAGGATAAGCAACAGAGTTTTAGAGATCTTTTGAGGTGCACAGATGAGGAGGAGCGGCTGAGGGTAAGGGATATATACAAGAAGGCAAAAAGGGAAGCGAAAAAGGCGGTGACCGAAGCAAAAAACACAGCATATAAACAAATGTATGAACGTTTGGAAAGGAAAGAGGGGGAGCATGAGATGTTCAAGATTTCTAAAGCTAGGGAGCGAAGAAGGCAAGATCTAGGCGTAGTAAAGTTTATCAAAGGGGAGGATGGACGTGTTTTAGTCAAGGCACAAGATATTAAGTTGAGATGGCAAACCTACTTCCATAATCTTTTCAACCACGGTAGGGCACACCAACATGATAGCAGCAATCCCAGGATTCAAAGACGACAACAGAATAATGTCTACTGCGGGAGGATCACACATGACGAGGTGAGGATGGCACTTAGGAAGATGGGAAGAGGCAAGGCAGTGGGTTTGGACAACATTCCGATTGAGGCGTGGAAGTGTTTGGGAGAAGAAGGAGTCCGATGGTTAACACTTTTGTTCAATTGTATTTTCAAGACTGGGAAAATGCCAGATCAGTGGAGGAGCAGCGTCATGGTGCCTTTATATAAGAATAAAGAAGACGCTCAATGTTGTGGGAACTACAGAGGAATCAAACTGCTAAGCCACACTATGAAGCTCTGGGAGAGGGTAATTGAAACTAGAATTAGAAGAGAAACTCAGGTTTCAGTAAACCAATTTGGATTCATGAAAGGGAGGTCAACTACAGAAGCGATACATATTCTAAGGAGGCTGATGGAGAAATATAGAGCGAAGAAGCAAGATTTACATATGGTGTTTATCGACCTGGAAAGGGCATATGACACTGTCCCACGGCAACTGATTTGGGATAGTTTGGAGGGTCGAGGGCTACCGGGGAAGTATATAGACATAATTAAGGATACGTACGATAGAACAGAGACTACTGTCCACGCGCCTGTTGGAGATACAAACTTCTTTCCTGTGGAGGTAGGACTCCACCAGGGGTCTGCGTTGAGCCCTTTTCTTTTTGCGGTTGTCTTGGATGAGTTGTCCAAGTTGATTCAGGAGTCAGTTCCATGGTGCATGCTTTTTGCGGATGATATTGTGTTGATTGCAGAGACTAAACAGTGCCTGAACGAGAGGATAGAAGAGTGGCGAGTAGCTTTAGAGGGCAAGGGCCTAAGGATTAGTCGATCTAAGACTGAGTATCTACACTGTGATTTCAGCGGTGTAGCCGTTGACGATGAAACCCAAATCACCATTGAGGATCAATTGGTCCCGCAGGTAACTAGATTTAAGTATCTAGGGTCGTTTGTTCAAAGGGACGGTGACATAGATAGTGATGTAACCCATCGCATACAGGCTGGCTGGTGTAGATGGAGGGCAGCCAGTGGGGTATTGTGCGATAGGAGGTTCCCAATTAAAGTAAAGGGGAAATTTTACAGGGTAGCAGTTAGGCCAGCTGTAACAACTCTCATCAAAAGTGATATTTATTATTTTAATTGACCAATAGGAAACCCTAATTAAGAAACCCAAGTGATTCTGCTTAATCCCTAAAAATTTTCAGAACAATCAGAATCATGAACAGGGCCCCTAAAACTCAGGGGGGGTAAACCCTATTCGGTAAAATCCATACAGTTTAACGTGTAAATCGATTTTTCATACAAAACCAACTCAGCAAGCCTACCGGGACACGCACCTACCCTACTCTACTTTGTTACCTGTCGCGCCACGCGACAGGAACATATGTCCCTGTCGCGACACGCGAGGGGGGCGATTTTTCAGATATAAATAGGTTGCTGTGGGACTGGATTCAGGGCGCTTGAACGACGAATAAAGTCGAATTATACACGGAGTTATGCTCTGTATACTACAATTAACACACACGATTCACTAATCGACGCCGCAATCAGGGTATTAACTCGATCGCTATTACGATTCATTTTCCGGTCGATCAATGTACTCAATGGATGTTTAAGTGCTGCCCACATTAGGGTGATGCTTTGTCATTAATCGTTAATTCGATGGATGTTTAAGCATAGCACTTTGTCATTCGTTGTGATGGTTGATCTCGTGAGTTATCGTAAATGCTGTATTGATTACTAACCCAGAATTGTGTGCCTGTTATTAAATTTAGGTTAAAAAGGCTAATCAGTAGGCTAAACTCTGCTCAAATTAAATCTGCAATGTGAGTCATTCTCTTTTTATCAAATTACTTTCAAAAGAATGTTTATTTCAAAGTTATAGTTACAGGGATTAAGTCTTTGTTATCTGAAATTACTGCCAGTATGTGGGGGGATGTGCACATAGCTACTAATTATTTATCACTTGTGGGTGAAAGGACCCAGCAAGTGATATGTCCACAGTCACAGTCCGGTAAAGTGACAACTGGATCAGTTAATTAAAAGATAGAGGCAATTGTAATCGCTCTTAATACTGTAGACTATAACAACTGGTTATTTCATAAATAGAATGATTCACTCAGTATTTTCCACTGACAAAACCTTTTTCAAACATGTTTCAGGTGATCTGTTATGATCCAGAAAAAGTGCCGTGAAGCACTACAGGCTTAAGAAAGTGGCTCAGGATAAAATAAAGAAACATGTTTTGTAGAATAACAGATTTCTTCGTGAAATCATAGTATTGTAAATTACCGGGTTTTATTCCGCATTGTGAAATAAAATAATCATTTCAGTTTTTAAAAGATCCTGATGAAAACTTCCGCTGTTAAACTCAATTAAATAGATACCACGGGATTTTCTGTCCCGCGGCTCCTGAAACGGGTCAAACCGGGTCGGGGGCCGTGACAGAAAAAGGTGGTATCAGAGCCACTGATCAAGCCACTGATTAAGCCAATTAAGTATTTAGAAAATACTTAATTTGTATTAATTGCTATTTTATGATTATGTGTTTTATTATTTGACTAATTGTGTACAGTATGGGCAGATCTTTATAGGCTAACCACTATAGCAATAAATACAAATCTTTAAATATTTTAATTTAAGTTTTAGCATCCTTATTAAATATAAGCCAGAAATCTGATTTAGTAAATAAATAAATTTACAAATAAAACCTAGTATGTTTTCATATTCGATTGTTTCATAGTTACCCAATATGAAATAATATTTAAAGGTTTTCTATGAAATTTGATATAATTTTTAACTTAGTATTTGTGGGTATTTTGCATAACAGCATGAGTGACTTGTCGGAAGCCCTTCAGAATTTAAATCTCTATCCGGTAAGAATAGAGGTTTCCAGAGATTTCAATAGGTATATACCAGACATAGAAGAACCTATAGAATTCAATGCTTTACCTTTCAAGAAACCCAAGCCTAAGAAAATGGAAATTGGGGAAAGCTCTAGTCAAATTGAAGGGTTACCATCTCAAGAAGAGCTAGATTTTATAATGGCAAGCTATAATACTATTAAGCCTGGTAAGGAAAATGTTTTTGAAACACAACTACCAATGAACTTAGAATCAGATATTCCAAACCCTTCAATCCATTCGCAAATAGACGAATGGTTGACTAATGAAATACAGTTACAAAACAATCCCTATAAGCTTTTTCCTCAGTTCAATCCAGAACCTTTACCAAATCCACCAATGAGTAACGAGAAAATAGCTAAACTCCGCTATTTTGACAAAGAACTAATGGATGCTGAGAATAGGATTCAAGAGATTGGAAGACAGATCTCCTGGAAATAAGATGATAAGGGAACGTTGTTATTAGAATATCATCTGACAAAGGATAGGGAATTTATGAAACTATGGTTGTGTAATAGCAATAGTAAAATCAGTATGTGTAAAATAAATAATAAAACGGTTGTATATAGAAGCATGATATAATCTATAAAACAAATGAAATTTTAGAAAATTTACAATTTTGTTTGTATATTCGTTTACGTGATTATGTGTAATTAATTATGATATTGGATTATTTCTTTTATACTAATTATTTATCTATAAATTAGATATCAGATGGAAAACGCTAATAATGAACCAGTTAATGAGATTAATCAATCTGAGCAACAACCGGGGAATCAGTATATGACTAGGCAGGATATAGAAAATATCGTTGCTCAAGGGATAGCCAACGCTATTCCAGAAATAGTTGCTCAAGGGATAGCCAACGCTATTCCAGCCATCGTTGCTGCTTTTAAAAATCCAATCGAACCGCAACAAATAGTTCCTAGCAAACGTATTTCTGAAGATAACTTCAGTAATAGCATAAATGAAGGCGGTAATCATGTTAATCATGATAATGAACCACGACAAGCTCCTCCTCCTAAGAAAATGAAAGCTGCAACGCCTGGTTGCACTTACAAAGAATTTCTTGCTTGTAAACCCACTGAGTTTGCAGGCAATGAAGGAGCAACTGCGGCACTGCGTTGGTGGTGCGGTGCGTTTGTATGTTATTTATACAGTTGATTTTACGCACTATTTTAAGTTTTAAATTTATAAACATGGTTTATACCTTAACATTAAAACACACACAACAAAGGACAAGTGTATCCCGTCACATATGCAGTAAAGTATTGGTAAGATCCAGGTATCGTTCAGGGTCAGACAAAAGTTGACATGGACATAAGTTTAAATAAAAGGTAAGATGTTATAAGTACTGAATCTTTATTATTATTTTACCAGAGGAAGAAATAATTGATTGGTTGTTTAACTAAATTGACTGAAAATAAAAACATAAATATAACACATATCTTATTTCACAAATAATCTAAACATGTTATCTATCATGTATGTCACAAAAGCACTTTATCAATTTTCCTATTTCAAGACAACTAGTTACCGGGTCTGGATTTCTAGCATTATGATTCTTCAGAAAGTTAACACGATGGTCACATGTTAACCACCTAAAATCATTCATTAGCGAACTATTGATATTTATTCATGTGAACCTTTAAAGATAGGTTATTTACCGGGTCTGGATTCCTAACCTCACTTATCAAAGAAAGCAATATCGATGGTCACAATACAGCCACGAGGATAAGCAATTATGTAGATCATATAATAAACAATTTCACCTTTACAAGTCTTGAACACAAATCTACCAAGTTAGCAATTTCAGACAAAAACTACTAAGCAAGGATCATAAACCGCATACAAGAACATGTAAACAACACCATATAATTCGTTAGAACCCTTACGTGCAAGAAAGTATTCTTTATTAAAATAAGATATATCTTGTGTAAAACCAATCTCCTGGTCCGGTTTCATGGTGTAAACAAAGTCTACAAATAAGTGATTAATCAAGAAATAGTTACCATCCCACTAACCACATATTCATTACCCAAGATAATCAAATATAATCAAGAACACAACATCAATGAAATATTTATTATATAATCATGAAGATTCAAACATGAAAAAGTACTTAAGTTTCATACAAACAAAATTACAACATAAAGATTATTCAAGAAACAAGCTTAAAATTACAATTACACAAACTAATATAAACATAAACTAACATCAACTCAATACTTGCACAATGATTAGAATACATGCTCAAGAGCAAGAAATCGAACCATAAACATGCACTGAATTGACGGGATGGATCGGTTATGCTTCCACGTGATCTCGAGGCTTCAAAATGGCTTGTTTAGAACTGTTTCGGACCTTAGAAATCGCCTAAAAACATTGTAAAAAATCCAACCCCCGGACTTGTGGCGAAATGGGCTATTTATAACAAAATTTTGAGTTTACTGTTCATCTTTACGGACCGTAAAGGTCATCCTTTACGGACCGTAAGTCCGGCCCAATAACTTCAGTGCTCCACTAGCTCCTGCGCACTCAGAACGCACTTGCCGACAACCCTTTACGGACCGTAAGGTCCAAGGCTTACGGTCCGTAAGCCGACACTTATTGAAGTCCGCCAATTGCTCCTTTGCGGACCTGACATCAGACCTGACATCACATATTTACGGACCGTAAAGCTTAAGGCTTACGGTCCGTAAGACTGACTGATTTCTTGATTTTTGGCCCGTTTGATCAGGAATGCTTCGGAAGTGTCCGTTTCCGTCAGATTTTCATTCTATGCTCCGTTTAAGACCTGAAATTGTATAATTACTGATTTTAGTCCTTAATATTGCTATTTCGGTCAAAAACACTTAAAACGGAAGTGTTTTGGGGTGTAAAAACATGTATAATTTATTGTATATCAAACCTCCCCACACTTGAACTTTTGCTTGTCCCTAAGCAAAACAACTGTACAAACAATTAATTTTAAGGTATAAAAATTAAACACACAATAATGTACATAAGCGTTTTAAAATTAACTAATAATGATAGCAATGAGAAAATTTAATGTAATTTTTCAAAAATAAATAGCGTTTTTAACATCAATTATTCACTTACTTGCATCTTTGATGTACTTCCCTCGGCTCACTGGTGTAAACTAGTGAATTGTGCACTAGTAATTTTCTGTGATCACTCAAAAGCCGGGCCATATAGCAACATTTTCATAAGCTTGTAATGAAATCTCATCTCTACCAATTAACATATAAAAATCATACAAATCAAGAGGACTTTTATTGTGGGTTGTAATTTGGCTAGGGTTTAAAGGTAGGAAATTGTGGTTATTTACTGGGTGAAGTGCTTCAATCCGGTCTAGCAAATTATCCTATCAAACCTCACACAAAAGTAAATTCACTCTTTTTTTTTTTTTTTTTTTTTTTTTTTTAACATATTCACAAACCAAGTGACTCTTTTAAGGTCAGATTGTCAAGACCGGTTTTATCCTTGATGTAGTTTAACTCTTCCTGTATCCTATAGTGAACATTACTTCCAACTCTAACGGATCGTTCAGCATCAAGCCTAATAGCACCCATCCTGATTAGAAGCGTGTATTCATATTGGGATTCAGTTTGACTTTTTCTACATCTTCCTTCGTGAGACCAGTTTCCACATCCCATACATTTGTCGTATCGTTTTGCTCTTCTTTTCATGGCACTTTTGGATGTCCCACAAAATGGTGGCGTTTGTTCTTGTTGTCGCCACTTTTTTCTAACTTCTCCAGTTTGTTGAAATATTTTCTCTCTAATCTCCGTCGGTAAGCTTGGTTTCGCGAATTGTAAGCAGCAAAGCAAATTTAAATCGAATGAATGCATGTCCAGTTCTTTTCGGTCTGCCGGTAAAAGACCAAACTAAATTCCTATGAAAGGAAAATTATACTAAACCGGAATTCACACTTGGGTTAAAAAGGTAAAACAAAAAGGTTTAAAGGGTTTAGTATAGTGGTTTTATAACAAACGAAAAAGAAAAGGCTCAACTTTGGTTTTCTACTAGATAATATTTTTTTTGTTTTTTTTTTTTTTTTTTTAAGAAAGGGTAAACACATGGGTGTATCCTAATGCCTCTATCATTTTTATACAATTTTTATAGTTTTCAGATTTCAACAAGTATATTCAAGACAAGTTCTGAAATGTATACTATATGCGGCACACTCAATTAAATGAAATCTTAAGCATAAGATGAATGCTTTTCAGAAAGGCTTAAAAACTCACTGGAATTGGGTGTGTATTTAAGATGCAAATTTATGAATAATTGCGAATCAAAAATTTTTATTTCTGAAAATTACTTTAACATTTTCTCATTTGTAAAATTATTAGTTAAGAATAAATCAAATATGTACAAAACTAATTATAAACATTCTAAAAATTTTTTTTTTTTTTTTTAGGTTTGTACAGAATTTAAAGCAATTAAGGACAAACAAAGTTTAAGAACCTTAAACCCCTCCCCACACTTGAACTTCACATTGTCCCCAATGTGAAACACGTCTTAGTTAAGCGATTATGAAGAGCTAAACTAAAGTGTGAAAAAGGATAGAAGTACTCCCTTTAGAGTTGAAGTAGACTTGTATGAATAAACTTTGAATAAAAGTCTTTTCCACTCAGTGTGCATTCCTATATATCTGCCACGTATTCCACTTACCAAAACAACAATACTACTGATCAAGCTGATTAGAAAACCATAACCAAATCCATTATTTAAACAAAAACAAGCACACAGTAAAAACAAATAAGGAACAATGGAAATAAATGCGATAAATGTAATATTTACAAACAATACCCTTAACGTGTGAAAACACGCTCGCTAAATTTGTCAGCAAGTCGATAGCTAGACTCATTCTCCCCACACTTGTTTTAAGTGTGCGGGTTGTGGAGTTCGAGAATTTCCTCCACCAGATTAGTCGGTCCATTGATGTAGAGTTTTAAACGATGACCGTTGACTTTGAAACTCACCCCGGTTTGATCCTCTATCGTGACGGCTCCGTATGGAAACACTTCTTTAACTTTGTATGGACCCGTCCATCGTGATTTCAGCTTCCCAGGGAATAAACGCAGTCTTGAGTTATATAACAAGACAAGATCTCCTGTACGAAGATCCTTATGGTCTCTCAACCTCTTGTCATGAAACCTCTTGACTCGTTCCTTATAACTGCATGAACTTTCGTAGGCATGGTTTCGTAGCTCCTCGAGCTCGTGAATTTGCAGAAAACGGGCTTCACCTCCGCTTTTTAAATCCATGTTTGCCGTCTTTAAAGCCCACAATGCCTTGTGTTCTAGCTCGACAGGTAGATGACAGGCTTTTCCGTAAACCAACCTAAAGGGAGTGGTCCCGATAGATGTCTTGAATGCTGTTCTAAAAGCCCACAGAGCGTCATCTAGCTTGTCTGACCAATCCTTGCGGTTGTTATTAATGGACCGCTCAAGGATTCTTTTCAAACCCCGATTCGTAACCTCTACTTGCCCGCTCGTTTGGGGGTGATATGGTGTAGCCAATCTATGATGAACACCATAACGGGACAAGGCTCGTTCTAACTGCGCATTACAAAAATGCGTTCCTCGGTCACTGATTAGTGCTTTTGGAGCACCAAATCGGGCAAATAAACTCTTCAAGAACCTCACAACTACCCTGGCGTCGTTTGTTGGCAAAGCTTGAGCTTCGGCCCATTTTGAGACATAGTCTACAGCAACCAGGATGTATTTGTTACCTCGTGAGGCTGGAAATGGTCCCATGAAGTCGATACCCCATATATCAAAGACTTCACAGACTTGTATCGGATGCTGAGGCATTTCATTGCGTGCAGAAATATTTGTTGCCCTCTGACAAGCATCACATGATCTAACCCATTTATGCGCATCACGGAAAATTGTGGGCCAGTAAAACCCAGAATCCAACACCTTCTTTGCAGTGTAGTTTGCTCCATGATGACCTCCGGTTGGCCCCTCGTGACAGTGGCGCAGAATGCTAGCTGCTTCTTCTCCAAACACACATCTTCGGATCACTTGATCGGCTCCGACTCTAAACAAGTATGGTTCGTCCCAAATGTAATACTTCAAATCTGCAAAGAACTTCCTCTTTTGTTGATATGTCAATCCTTTGATAAGGATTCTGTCACACCCTGGCTTTGCGGAAGCGTGGTAAATTTTGGTGTGACTTCTTAATACCATAGCTTAATCATAACAAGCTATATGAATTTAAAAACCATGCAAGTCATCCATTAAGTTTAGAAAACAACATACATTACCATTGTTTTTAACATGCAACCATAACCTTGTTCAACAACATTACAAACTAAAACATAACATAAACGTGGTTTAGGGATTGTGTCTTTTCCAGGTAAGAGACACAACCCTAAACCCTGATGACTTCATGACAAGTGCAGCGGAAAACGTTCCATACCGTGCCAGATCCGTTTAATTTCCTGAAATACATGTGAGTTGAAAAATCAACAATAATGTTGAGCGAGTTCATGTGCAAGTGAGTAAGTAAAACACTTGTAAGTATAAAAGTTTCCTGGTATGTAGCAGTGTAAGAGGACTTGTGATCACCAATGGTTTGCAAGGCCATTAGCATGTTGTGAAATGCAAGTAGGAAGACACAACCCTAGCTGATTTTTGCGTTGGGCAACCAAGTCACTCCAGGTCCGTTTTGGTTAGCCTCAGAGAGGTCCGTTTGGCCTAGAGCTGGGCTCGCTACACCCATATAGATCTACCGCTTAAGTCCCTCGGTGTTCTAACTACCCATTCACATGATCTAAACCTCCTTACGTTATTCATACCGTGTATAATAGTACTTGTAAACAAAGTAACATGTATTTCACCCCCGCAGTTAAGAAAACTGAAAACAGTTAGAGAAAAGGGGGACATGAACTCACAGTGAATGCGTATCTCTATCAAGCGTCTCCAATACAGTAAGCTGCGCAACGACCTACAAGTGCTAATTCTATTAGACGGACGGCCGTGCTTTAGCTTTACAGTTTATGTTTGCGGGAAATAGTTAGACAACTATTTCGTGTTACATGTCGTATATACTTGGTAGTTATCTTCCTTCCCAAGGATGGGGGATTTAATACATGTGCGTAAGTTACGTTTTATCAATCTTGTGGTAATGTAATTACCGGCGTAACTTATATGTTTGTGGAAGCGTTCGTAAAGTTTTGGAATCATTAACGCTTGTAAATATTATTTTTACTCTAAAATAATATTTATGTGTTTTCACAAAATAATCATAAACAGTGTTGTGACAAATATATTTATCACGTTAATCTTTGTGAAAATCCCACCTCCGAATATTTAGTAAAATATAGTGCTGGCGAGATTTATGTTTCGAAAGTATGTCCAAAGATAGTTCTAACACTTATTGTGTAAAAAGTCTAAGTGTTAGGTTTTTAGAAAATTTCGCCAGAGTTTCCTCTGTAACTGGAGGTGGCCACGCTTTCAAGCGTATCATTTTCTTTTGACAAATCAATTCAACAACTTCTTTATTCAATCAAACAATTTCCGACACATCAAACTAGTCGACAAGTATGTAAATTTGCATAATTGCATGAACTTGCAGTTTTTCCGCATCTTTAATGTAAATGACCTTTATATATGTAGATCTTTGTATAAAGTAGCTTTAATCTTGTAAAAACCTCGTGTTTAGAGAAACCCGTCTTTACAACTTCTAGTCATTTTTCCCAAAAATAGTTATTTGTCGGATCTTTTCATTTCACAAGTGTCTACGCACTTGTGGTTTACAAAACCATATTTATTAGTGTAAGATTCATCTTTAGAAAAATATGATTTCTTTAAAGTGTGGTCTTTCAAAAATACCACTTGCGGATACGTAGATCCGCTAGTTTTAAACACCATCTTACCGGTTAAACCACTTTTACACAAGTAAAATATTTTTACACAAGTTCATGCTCTAAATGTGGTAGTGTTTCACCTTTAACCCTTGTATCTTTCAAAAACAAGCTTATGTGATGATACATGATTTTACAAAGTCGGGTTAAACGAAGATTTGAGCTACCACATCATAGATCGGGTCTAGATAAACACAAATTTCAAGTCCTACGACTTTTACACAAGTTATATGCTATTAACCTCCATTTTAGTGATTTTTCTAGACTTTAATGCATAATCTTTCAATATAACAAGATTCAACCGACAATAATCCTTTTAACCACTTTAGACAAGCTTAAAAACAAGTTTTAAACAATATACCTCTAGCTCGGGGCTAGGGAAGAATCGTGACGAAAAACGCGTGGATAAAAGCCAACGGTTGAGGTCCTTCGTGTTCCGCTTGCACCGAAGCTCCTTATACGTGATCCTTAACGCGTGGATGATCTTGGAATGTAGTGAACAAGAGCCGAAAATATGGTGGTGTAGTGGAGGGGGTTCGGCCGAGAGCTAGGTGAGGGAGGGAGAGAGTAATTTTGTGGTGTTAAGTGTGTTATGATAACTCTCTAGATTAGTGTGTATTTATAGGAAAGGTTAGTGTTATTGTCCAAGGGTTAAAGTGTCTTCAAGATACTTAGCATAAGAGATTATCCAAATCACAAGTACAAGGGGTGTGTCCCCTAGATATGGGGCCGGTCATGGCATGGGGTGGGGGGTTGGTTCGATTTTAAGTAGATAGTTAGGATGATTAGTTTAGTTAAATAGGTTAAGTTAAGTGTCTAACCTTGTTAGTTTGTATGTTACACATTATGGCGGGTGTTAGGGTAATCAGGGACCCTAACTGGCTCAGAAAAAGAGTAATAATAAAAATAGTATTGTTTTCATGTTCCGGGTAAAGTCCGGGTGTTCGGTTGGGTAGTAATCCGTTAAAGCGCTTAATAAAGCTTTAAAGTGTCGTTATTACATTTTTAGTGACACAATTGTTTTCCCAACACTTTAGAAAGTGTCTAGTAATATTTTCTCATGTTCTGGCACTTTACTAGTCAGCTAGAAGCCGGATTAATTTTTAAAGTGCTGTGTTTGGTACTTAAAGTACGTTTTTGGCACATCCGAATCAGTGTATCTTATCCCAAGAGACGCGGTAACACAACCCTTATATCCTACACTCACTACCAGTGTAGCCAAAATATATGAGGCTCTTAACAGGCCTTAGAGGCAGTATTTGCCTGATGCTGGTTATATCAGCATGTTCACTATGTATCCGTTTAGTGCTACTGTGCCTTTTGTGCATCATGTTTGTCACTAGGGTTCAGTATGTAATCAATGTAGTGACAGTAAATAAAGTATGATGCAAGTAAGTGCATGTATCAGTATGCAGGTAGCAGTTTATCAGCTAGTTCAATCAAGCACAGTAATCAAGTAGTAATTAATCATTAATTAAGTTGTACGGATACCTGGTTTAGTGCGGGTTGTCACATTCTCCCCCTGTTAAATAAATTTCGTCCCGAAATTTAAGTTCTGCTTGTAGAAGCATGGTTCTTAGGAAATAAGTTGGGGTATTTCTCTTTCATCCGGTCCTCACGTTCCCATGTGAATTCAGGACCATGTCTGGCATTCCAACGAACCTCGACGAGTTTGACACTGCTCCGGCGGGTCTTGTTAACTTTCCAATCCGTGACCTCAACAGGTTCTTCAACAAAGTGGAGCGTGTCGTCAATATGTATCTCGTCGATAGGAATGGCAACGTCAATTTGAGTTGGACTTTTCTTTAGATTGGATACATGAAATGTATCGTGAACACCATTTAGTTCAGCAGGTAGGTCCAACTTGTATGCTACTGTCCCAATTCTTTCCAGAATTCTGAAGGGACCAATGTAGCGCGGATTTAACTTTCCACGCTTTCCAAAGCGTGCTACCCCTTTCCAGGGTGAAACTTTTAACAATACCATTTCTCCGACTTGGAAGTCCACATGCTTCCGATTTGGATCCGCGTAGGCCTTTTGTCTGTGGCGAGCGGCTTCGATGCGTTTAAGAATTTGCGCGATCTTGTCTGTCGTCTCTTGGACGATCTCGGGACCAGCAAGCTGCCTGATGTGTGCTAGGGGTATGAATAAAAAACAGCTAAAAAATGTATAAACTTTTGGACATGCTTTGGCCTAATAGGTATCGGTACTCTCAATTAGGATTGTCCCCAGGTAGGCAATCGAGTCGTACGAAATGCCAGCCTAGACAGGAGTTCCCAATATCACGGTACTTAACCCTTCCAGTTACTACATGTCCGACACGAAAAAATACATTTTTACAAGTATTTATACAAAAAGTTAAACTTTAGAAATAACTTTAAACTAGACACTCTAAGCTTTAAATTTATACTTAGACTCGATTTTAGAAATAAAACACACAACCGGCAGTGTACCGATCAGTGTAATATAGTGAAAATTAAGTCCGGATATCGAACCCAAGGGAAAACAGTTTGAACTACGTTAATTAGTTTGTTTATACTAAATTTTATACACAAATGATTGTTTTTGTATTTTTGGTTTAAAAGGGGGGTTTTTCGCTTGAAATGTAAATTAACTAAAAACTAATTAAAGATTAACTACAAACAACAAAAATAAGACAAGAAGCGTCGAATTAAAGAAAATAAACACAAACACAATATAACAAGTAACAGATAATAATTAAGCAATCAACAGGTAACAATTACAAAAGCGACAGTTTATAACAAAGTTTTAACGAAAATAACAAAGATTTAACAATAATGATAAAGGACTATCCAGGTTAGAATCCTACTTGTTAATAACATGCTTTCTACCGGGCAATTGTGTGATTTGAAACCGGGATCTTTAGATGTTAAACCTTTAAAGACGACTTAGGATTCCTAATCATTCTCGGGAATACAACTATGTGACTTTGAAGGTTTAAATTTATTACCAATTTTCTAAACTACTTTACAGTTGTTTAGTGTTCTTGATAAGTGTTTGGAACTTACTTCTTAACAGTTATAAGTCTAAACAATCTAAGAAAACTATGTTTGGTTTAATAGATAAATTAGTGATAATTTAACTAAAATGATTTCTTACAAAACTCAATTTTAGCAATACACTATATTTAATCTATTGATATTTTTATACCTTACAGTGCTAAAAATAGTAGAACATTAAAACTGGATTAATTTGATCATTGATTCTATGGTTTATTTTACAATATCACCACATGATTACCCAACCCTTTTAGGAATTTGAATATCAACAGAATTCATGTATGAAATTACTTTCACTAGAATTGATGTGAAACTAATGATCAAAGTAAAAATCAAGTTAAAACATTTGTATACACCAAACATGCAACTTAGATTATTTACTTAACAAGAACAATAACAATCACACAATACCCGGTAAAAATCACATATTAACAAGCATTCATCATAACCCAGATAGTTTCAACGTTTAGCTACACATATTATTAAACATTACAACTACACAAAGTTTGGAAATAAATACAAACATTATTACAAGACAAATTGAACTTACAAACGAGAGGTTATAGAATTCGGATCAATTGGAACTCGGACAGAGTGACTTTACGACTCCCGATAGCTCCGAGATTCTTCACCAGTACTTCTAGTGGAACGGATATTATGAGATTAACCCACTCGGGTCGATTAGGGTTAGAACCGACAGCCTCCGGACGTCTCGAGAGTTCCGCGGTACTTCACCGGCACTTCCGGGTGTTTAAACTCGAACTATAACAGAATTATAACAGAGATTTTGGAGAAGAAATGGTGTAGTTTTCGGGTTAGGGTGCACGGGTATTTATAGGTAACAAATTTGGCTCCTGTTCACCCGTAGCGCACCGCTAAGGTTTTTGGGTAGCGGTGCGCTACCGCTTTATGACCTAATCCCCTTACCGACAGTAAAGGCGTAGCGCACCGTTATGGTTTCACTGTAGCGGTGCGCTACGGCTTTCTGACCTAACCCATTTGCCGTCAATAAAGGTATAGCGCACCGCTATGATTTAACTGTAGCGGTGCGCTACCGTTGACTGAGGTCAAATTTTGACTTTTCTTTGGCACGTATCCCGAGGCATCGATTCCTTCTTCGATCTTGTACTGATTTCTCACATAATCTACAGATAATTCACCAATTCCTGCAGATTCATAATTTAATCGAATCAGTATCGAAAACAACGGATAAACGTGCACAATCTATCTGAAACAGGGGCTATCTGATATAAAAGATATGTATAATTCTATACATATTAAATATCCCCACACTTAAGTTTTTGCTTGTCCCTAAGCAAAAATCCTAAACACATATCAAACTTAAATTATTAAACAGAAACGTATGTTTTAAACAAATCTAAATATGAATTACAAAATTGTTGAATACAGAGGTTTCACAAGACTTACAACGTTCAAAAGGTTAATAAATCAAGAAAATGAAACGAGCAACCGAGAATACTTAATCAAAATTTTCTTACTTCTAAGTAATTAATTATGCAAAAACAATACCACTCACTGAATTCACTCTTCTCTCGGATGATATGTATGTAATTTTTAGTGAACTCTCAAAACCAGACTATGTAGCATTACTACTATAAGCTTGTACGTCAATCAAATCTCCACCTAATTGTTAGAAATTAATACAGATAAAGAGGACTTAAAATGGGTAGATGGGGTTTTAAAGGTAGGCTGTATATTTACAAAGATGTGACTAACTATAGAGTTTCATAGTTAGTTTATTGGACATATATACAAATGAAAACTATGAAATGAACAAGATCAGGCCTTAGTCCAATGGTTAGACTCTGGCGCGAAAGAGTGTGGAAGCACAGACCCGAGTTCGAATCTCGGGGGCTGCTACCATGCTTTATTTATACCCGACCTTATCTAGCGCACCGTTACAATATGAGACTAGCGGGGCGTGATTGCAAATAGTAATATTTTTTTTTTTTTCTTTTTTTCACACCACTTTCATCCTAATGGCTCTTTTTACGGTCAGATCGTCAAGACCATTTTGTCGAAGAAGTAAACCAAGTCTTTCTCAATGTAGCGAATATTACTTCTAATTCTGATAGATTGTTCGGCATTGAGCCTAATAGACTCTACCTATATTAGAAGCGTGAATTTGACTTTTTTACATCTTCTCGTATAAGATCAATTTCTGGTAACAAAGGAATGATTTTAGGCTCAAAGTGGTAACGAATGGTAATGGTGAATATTTACAGAAAAAGTGATTCTAAGGCCTCTTTTATACTTGTATTAATAACTAAACCAAGGTCTTGAAATGTATCAAAACGTACAAGTTCTAAAGTAATGCAACACGTCGGTACACACATGAAATGAAAATAGTGTTTTTGTAATAAACACTTTTAGGCTCAAATCTTAAAGGTTGTTATTGCATAGTTAATTTACTTTAAAGTTAGAAAATTTATCTTAAGTATCTCGTAAAAATTTTCACAAAAACTTGATTTAGAAACCTACTATCCCGCAACTTAAAGAAACATGTATTTTCAAATTTTAAAAATTACACATTTAAATTGTTAAAAACAGACGTTTTCGAAAAAAATTTCAAGTTTTCAATGTGTTTAAAGGATCGGGACAAGTTTATTTATTTATTTATTTATTTTATTTTATTTTATTTTATTTTATTATTTTTATTTATTTTTTTTATAATAATATTCCTCATCCCCACACTTGAAAGACACATTGTCCTCAATGTGTGAAAACAAGAAATAAAATTAATCACACTTGCAAAAAATTAAACACACTTGCTGAAAAATAAAAATGTTACTTCCCTGATGTGTTGTCTCGTTTCCGACTATGTGCTGCCTCGTCGTATTTTATCAACAACCTGTATACGATGCTTGCAGAAATAATGAGAAACACATTAACAAGAAATAACATAACACACATAAATTAAAACAAACCAAACTGAATGTAAATATATACAAAAATTCTAAACTTATTTACAAACCAAGGGATTTCCGTAACGTTTTCTTGTCAAGACCAGTTTTATCGAAAATGTGCACAATGTCATCCTTAATCCTGTAATGTACGTAACTTCCAACCCTAGTGGAGCGCTCGGCATCCAGCCTAATCGCACCCACCCTCATTAATTGAACGTACTCACTTTGAGATTCAGTCTGACTTTGTTTACATTTTCCGGTGTGTGTCCAATTCCCACATCCTCTGCATCTATCGTAGCGTTTTGCTCTACGCTTCATTGCACTTCGGGATGTGCCACAGAATGGTGTTATCTGTTCTTGACGTCTCCATTCCTTCCGTACCTCAGCAGTTAGGAGAAAGATTTTCTCCCTAATTTCTGTAGGTAGCCTTGGTTCTGCTAATTCTAAGCAACAAAGAAAATTAAAATCGAAAGGATGCATATTAAATCTAAATCACACGCTTGGATAATTTGTTAAATTTGTCAGCAGCTTCGAAATCACCCGAATGGAGATTGAGTACGGGTGGTACGATTCAAACCTGCATATACAACAAACAGAAAACCCAAGTAATATTTAATAAAAACGACTCAAACACTAAATTAGACTCCTGTACAATAAATTAAAACACACATTAACTATCTATCTACCCTAATCTTGAGTTTTCACTCAAGATTCTAACCGCTGGTGATTGGTGTGACATCGAGACGAGTTACCTCCGCCTCGATAGTGTTAATTGGCCCTCCCAGGTAATGTTTCAACCTGTGTCCATTCACCTTCCAAGTGCTTCCATTTTCTTCGTTCTGTAACTCAACTGTTCCGTATGGGAAAACTTCTTTCACTATGTACGGTCCTGACCACTTTGATTTAAGCTTTCCTGCAAACAGTTTTAAACGTGAGTTGTATAGAAGCACTTTATCACCTGGTTTGAATTCTTTCAACCCCTTTAACTTCCTGTCATGTAATGCCTTTGTCTTTTCTTTGATATTCCATGATCGTTCATACGCGGCGTCTCTCAAGGCTTCCAATTCATGAATTTGGAAGTATCGTCTTTTGGCGGCCTCCGTTAAGTTGAGATTAACAGTTTTAAGAGCCCAAAGTGCTCGGTGCTCTAACTCAACGGGAAGATGGCAAGCCTTGCCATAGACGATCATGAATGGTGTAGTACCAAGGGGTGTTTTGTAGGCGGTTCGAAATGCCCACAATGCATCATCAAGCTTTTCTGACCAATCTTTCCTGTTTTTCCCTACTGTTTTCTCGAGGATTCGTTTCACTCCTCGATTCGCATTCTCGACTTGCCCACTAGTTTGTGGATGGTAGGCAGTGGAGAAGCGATGAGTGACACCGTAACGAGCTAATGTCTTTTCCATGATTGCGTTGCAGAAATGAGTGCCACGGTCACTTATAAGAGCACGAGGAGTACCGAATCGTGTGAAGAGTTTCTTGAGGAATTTGACCACTACTCGGGCATCGTTTGTAGGAAGAGCTTGTGCCTCTACCCACTTTGAAACGTAGTCTATTGCCACAAGTATGTATCTATTTCCTCGAGATGAGGGAAATGGTCCTATGAAGTCAATGCCCCAAACATCGAAGATTTCGACAATTTGAATTGGGTTTTGGGGCATCTCATCCTTGGATGAGATATTACCAGTACGTTGGCAACGATCACAGGTTTTCACAAACTCTACTGCATCTTTTACTACCGAAGGCCAATAAAAACCACAATCAAAGACCTTTTGGGCGGTAGTGTGTGGACCATGGTGGCCTCCTGTTAATCCTTCATGTACATGCCTCAGAATCCCTAAACCTTCCTCTCGGCTCACACATCTCCTCAGAATTCTATCTCCTCCTATCTTGAAAAGATAGGGGTCATCCCAAATGTACCTCCTTGCATCCCGGAAGAACTTCTTCTTTTGTTGGGTGGTCATACCTTTGAGCACCACCCCTCTCGCTAGGTAATTTGCCAAGTCTGTGAACCATGGCATTCCCTCCTTCTCAGCTGAAATGAAATCTATGTGCTCATGAGGGAATTTATCTCCAATTTCTTCCTCTCGAATCTCTTCTCTCTCAGGATCCTCTAATCGTGATAAGTGATCTGCAGCCGTGTTTTCTGCTCCCGTTTTGTCTCTGATTTCTATGTCAAATTCGGAAAGGAGTAGAATCCACCGTATGAGACGGGGTTTTGCGTCTTTCTTTTTGAAAAGATAACGCAAGGCTGCATGGTCAGTGAAAACGATAGTTTTGGATAAAACAAGATATGAACGAAACTTATCGAATGCGAATACTACAGCGAGAAGCTCTTTCTCAGTGGTGGTATAATTCTCTTGTGCATCATTAAGAGTCTTGCTCGCGTAATAAATCGGATGAAAATGTTTTTCGATTCTTTGACCCAAAACTGCTCCTACAGCATAGTCACTAGCATCGCACATGAGCTCAAAAGGTAAGCTCCAGTCGGGTGAGATAAGAATCGGTGCACTTACAAGTTTTGCTTTCAAAAAGTCGAAGGCTTTCAGGCATTCCTCGTCAAAGACAAATGATATGTCTTTTTCAAGGAGACGTGTTATGGGACGCGTGATTTTAGAAAAATCCTTGATGAAACGTCTGTAAAAGCCCGCATGACCAAGGAAACTGCGAACGGACTTAACATTTGTCGGTGGAGGTAACCTACTGATGGTATCAATCTTTGCTCTATCAACCTCTATACCGGCTCGTGAAATTTTGTGTCCTAACACAATTCCTTCTGTCACCATGAAGTGACATTTTTCCCAATTCAGCATCAGCTTTGTTTCAATGCATTTCTTCATCATTTCCTCAAGATTTGCTAAACATTGCTCAAAAGAGTCTCCATACACCGAAAAATCGTCCATGAATACCTCCATGGACCTCTCAATCATGTCTTGAAAGATGGCAACCATACACCGTTGAAACGTCGCCGGTGCATTGCATAATCCAAAAGGCATGCGTCGGTATGCATATGTGCCGTATGGACAAGTGAAAGTGGTTTTCTCTTGGTCTTCCGGTGCGATTGGAATTTGGAAATAGCCGGAAAAACCATCGAGAAAACAGTAGAACTGCTGGCCTGCAAGGCGTTCAAGCATTTGATCGATGAACGGGAGTGGAAAGTGGTCTTTTCGAGTGGCATCGTTAAGCTTGCGGTAATCAATACACACTCGCCAACTGGTGACTGTACGTGAAGGTATAAGCTCATTTTTCTCATTCATGACAACAGTCATCCCTCCTTTCTTAGGAACGACTTGGGTTGGACTAACCCACGCAGAATCAGAGATAGGATAAATTAGCCCGGTTCCCATCAACTTGATTACCTCTTTCCTAACCACTTCTTTCATGTTAGGATTTAAACGCCTTTGAGGTTGCACTACCGGTTTGAATTCATCCTCCATGAGAATCCTGTGTGTGCAAAAAGTGGGACTAATACCCTTGATATCAGACAACTTCCATGCTATGGCATCTTTGTGCTCTCGTAGCACCTCAATCAACTTGCTTTTCTCATCCTCCGTCAATTTAGATGATATAATGACGGGCAAACTTGAATCATCTCCCAAGAAAACGTATTCTAGGTCGGAAGGAAGGATTTTTAGCTCTAGAGGTGGCTCTATGGGCTTGCTCTCATTCTCTTCCTTGATCTCGCACAGCTCCAATGATTCCGGAATCGGCTCCGGATCATTTTCTATCTCAATCTCATCCTCTTCTTCATTCTCGTCTTCAACTGGACCGGATCCACAAATGCATGAAATGAAGGAATCTAGAAAGTAAGCAGAATGATAAGTATCATAATCATCATTATCAAAATCCCTGGGATGTTGCATGGCTCTTTCTATCTCGAATGTGACAATCTCGTCACCTGCACGAAGTGATATTTTACCGTCGTAGACATCAATGACTGCTTTAGCGGTTCTAAGGAACGGACGGCCTAGAATGATTGGAACTTTTTCGTCAGCCTCCATGTCAAGGACAACAAAATCAACGGGGAAAACAAATTTATCGACTTTGACTAACAAATTTTCTATAATCCCCCTAGGATATTTAACTGAGCGATCGGCCAATGACAGTGACATGCGTGTGGGTGAAAGTTCTCCTAAACCTAGCCTCTCGTAGAGTGAAAATGGCATCAAATTAATGCTTGCACCTAGATCAGCTAACGCATTGGCGGGAGCAATGGTTCCTCCGAAGAAACATGGAATTGTGAATGTGCCTGGATCGGTTAATTTCTCAGGTAGCTTATTCAAGACTACCGCAGAACAACCTCCAGTCAATGGAATGTTTGAAAGTTCACCTAACCTGTCTTTTCTCTTAAGAAGGTCCTTAAGAAATTTGGCATATTTAGGCATGGTTTGAAGTGCTTCAATGAATGGAAGATTTATCTTTAATTGCTTAAAGATCTCTAGGAAATGTCCATATTCCTTAGCATACTGTTGTTGCTTAAGGCGAGCTGGATATGGGACACGTGAATGATCAACCAAAGGGGATGGCTTAACTCCTACTGGTTGATTTTCTGCTTTCTTTTCAACTTGGGGCTCTCTGGTTTGTGAGGTACTTGTTAGATCTGATTTCTCTTGCACCTTTCCGGGAGTTTCCATTATAATTTCTTCATCGACTTTATCTTCATCCTCTGTTTCTGATTTCTCTTGAGTATCCTCTCCTAGAATCCTGCCACTACGAGTAGTAATAGCTTTAGCTGTTTGATTAGCTGGATTCTGGTAGGTGTTTCCTGAAAACTGACCAGGAGGTTTCTGGTGTAGTTGCTTGGAGATATCACCTACTGTTCTCTGAAGATCTAAGAGAGAAGAATGTTGATTTTTGTATTGAAGTTCTAGGTTTTTGTTGATTTGTTCTTGATTTCTAGCGAAGTTCGTAATTTCGTTTAGATTTTTCTGAGTAACCTGATCTTTCGCTATTAATTGGGCAAGCATCTCCTCAATTCTTCCTAGACTTGGTTCTGAACTTTTTCCATTATCTTGACCTCCTTGATATGAATTTCCTGTAGCAAATTGATTACCTGAACTTGAGCTTCCAAATTGACCTCCTTGACCACTAAACTGACCATTCTGACCCGAACCACTACTCGTGTAGAGACCCGGCCCCCTATTTTGATACTGACCGGATGGAAAACCAGGGGGATTGCCAGAAGAACGAAAACTACTATTGTTGCCACTACCGCGCCAGTTGGAGTTGTAATTGGAATTAAAAGGATTTGTGGGACCCCTAGACTGACCAGCTATGTACTCTACCTGCTCAAGTGTAATAGTGGGATAATCGATCGTGTCGTGACCTCCTCTACAAACCTCACACCTATCAACTTTCTTCTTGATCTCATTCAACTCTTGCCTCATTTCTTGCCTCAAACTCTCGACTATAGCAGCTACCGATGAATCCAAGTTAACTTGGTTTACCCCTCGACCGGCCGAGGTGGGTTGAATAGGAATGGAATTCCTACGGGTAGAACTGTAGTCCATATCAGAATGTGCAAAACTCTCGAACAATTCATTACACTCATTCACCGTCTTCTTTCCCATAAGTTGCCCTCCTGCTGAAGTATCGAAACGAGCTCTAATCTCAGGAGTAAGACCATTGTAAAACTTTTCAACTAACGCCCAATCAGACAAACCATGCTGTGAACAACGAGAGAGAAGCGTCTGAAAACGCTCCCATGCTAAGTGGTATGGCTCGTCAGGTTCCATGTGGAAGGAGTGAATCTGATCACGAAGGCGAGATGCTTTGGCTGGTGGGAAGTATTTAGCTAAAAAGGCGTCTCGAAGACCTGCCCAAGTGGTGAAAGTTCCTGCTGGCTGCGAATCGAACCAGATGGCTGCACGTCCAGCGAGAGAGAATGGAAAGACTTGAAGGTAACGGGAATCAAGGTTTACACCTTCGATAGAATAAGTGGTACAAAGACGTGTGATACGGTTTATGTGAGCGGGTGCATCTTCATCGTCACGGCCATGGAATTGGCAAGAGTTAGTGATAGCCGTCATGATGTAGGATGGGATTTGCCAAGATCTATCATTTTGAATTGCGGGAAGGGTGATGGGTGAAATTTCACCGGTAAAACCGGTTGTGGCTTGTTGGTAAACAGTGCGGTTAGCCATTTGTGCTTTGGTTTCTGGACTCGGAGAGCGTGAAATTTCGAAAGAATCGGTTTCTGTGGTTGTTTCGGATTCAAAGTAAGGATTTCTAAAAACTTGGTATTCACTTGTTTCTCCTTCCTGATTAATTGTACGTTGGCTGAACAGATGTTCAGGATCGTCTTGTGGTTCGTATTCAGGTGGTCCTCGGGAACGTGTATGTCGCATAAACTAATGAAAACTTAAACTAGGAATTGGAAATAAACAAGTAAACACAGAATTAATTACAAGATAAAACAAAAATTGCACTAAAAATAAAATAAACAAACAAGATTACACTGATGTAAAAAAAAAAAAAATTTGTTTTTTTTTTAGATAATTTTAAAAAAAAAAAAAATAAATAAATAAACAAAGTAATTAACGCGATTGCAAAAGTGAGATCCCCGGCAGCGGCGCCAAAAACTTTGATGTGTGCTAGGGGTATGAATAAAAAACAGCTAAAAAATGTATAAACTTTTGGACATGCTTTGGCCTAATAGGTATCGGTACTCTCAATTAGGATTGTCCCCAGGTAGGCAATCGAGTCGTACGAAATGCCAGCCTAGACAGGAGTTCCCAATATCACGGTACTTAACCCTTCCAGTTACTACATGTCCGACACGAAAAAATACATTTTTACAAGTATTTATACAAAAAGTTAAACTTTAGAAATAACTTTAAACTAGACACTCTAAGCTTTAAATTTATACTTAGACTCGATTTTAGAAATAAAACACACAACCGGCAGTGTACCGATCAGTGTAATATAGTGAAAATTAAGTCCGGATATCGAACCCAAGGGAAAACAGTTTGAACTACGTTAATTAGTTTGTTTATACTAAATTTTATACACAAATGATTGTTTTTGTATTTTTGGTTTAAAAGGGGGGTTTTTCGCTTGAAATGTAAATTAACTAAAAACTAATTAAAGATTAACTACAAACAACAAAAATAAGACAAGAAGCGTCGAATTAAAGAAAATAAACACAAACACAATATAACAAGTAACAGATAATAATTAAGCAATCAACAGGTAACAATTACAAAAGCGACAGTTTATAACAAAGTTTTAACGAAAATAACAAAGATTTAACAATAATGATAAAGGACTATCCAGGTTAGAATCCTACTTGTTAATAACATGCTTTCTACCGGGCAATTGTGTGATTTGAAACCGGGATCTTTAGATGTTAAACCTTTAAAGACGACTTAGGATTCCTAATCATTCTCGGGAATACAACTATGTGACTTTGAAGGTTTAAATTTATTACCAATTTTCTAAACTACTTTACAGTTGTTTAGTGTTCTTGATAAGTGTTTGGAACTTACTTCTTAACAGTTATAAGTCTAAACAATCTAAGAAAACTATGTTTGGTTTAATAGATAAATTAGTGATAATTTAACTAAAATGATTTCTTACAAAACTCAATTTTAGCAATACACTATATTTAATCTATTGATATTTTTATACCTTACAGTGCTAAAAATAGTAGAACATTAAAACTGGATTAATTTGATCATTGATTCTATGGTTTATTTTACAATATCACCACATGATTACCCAACCCTTTTAGGAATTTGAATATCAACAGAATTCATGTATGAAATTACTTTCACTAGAATTGATGTGAAACTAATGATCAAAGTAAAAATCAAGTTAAAACATTTGTATACACCAAACATGCAACTTAGATTATTTACTTAACAAGAACAATAACAATCACACAATACCCGGTAAAAATCACATATTAACAAGCATTCATCATAACCCAGATAGTTTCAACGTTTAGCTACACATATAATTAAACATTACAACTACACAAAGTTTGGAAATAAATACAAACATTATTACAAGACAAATTGAACTTACAAACGAGAGGTTATAGAATTCGGATCAATTGGAACTCGGACAGAGTGACTTTACGACTCCCGATAGCTCCGAGATTCTTCACCAGTACTTCTAGTGGAACGGATATTATGAGATTAACCCACTCGGGTCGATTAGGGTTAGAACCGACAGCCTCCGGACGTCTCGAGAGTTCCGCGGTACTTCACCGGCACTTCCGGGTGTTTAAACTCGAACTATAACAGAATTATAACAGAGATTTTGGAGAAGAAATGGTGTAGTTTTCGGGTTAGGGTGCACGGGTATTTATAGGTAACAAATTTGGCTCCTGTTCACCCGTAGCGCACCGCTAAGGTTTTTGGGTAGCGGTGCGCTACCGCTTTATGACCTAATCCCCTTACCGACAGTAAAGGCGTAGCGCACCGTTATGGTTTCACTGTAGCGGTGCGCTACGGCTTTCTGACCTAACCCATTTGCCGTCAATAAAGGTATAGCGCACCGCTATGATTTAACTGTAGCGGTGCGCTACCGTTGACTGAGGTCAAATTTTGACTTTTCTTTGGCACGTATCCCGAGGCATCGATTCCTTCTTCGATCTTGTACTGATTTCTCACATAATCTACAGATAATTCACCAATTCCTGCAGATTCATAATTTAATCGAATCAGTATCGAAAACAACGGATAAACGTGCACAATCTATCTGAAACAGGGGCTATCTGATATAAAAGATATGTATAATTCTATACATATTACTGCCTATCACCTACGTCAGACCAACATAGTGGTGATCGGCACTTGCGTCCGTATAGGGCCTCAAATGGCGCGACACCAATACTGGTGTGGTAGCTGTTGTTATATGAAAATTCGACCAACGGTAAATGTTTATCCCAGCTACCTCCCAAATCCATAACACATGCTCTCAGCATGTCTTCCAAAGTTTGTATCGTTCGCTCGCTCTGGCCGTCAGTTTGCGGATGGAACGCAGTGCTCAGATTCAATTGTGAGCCAAAAGATTCTTGGAAAGATTGCCATATTCTTGACACAAATCTTCCGTCTCTATCAGAGATGATCGAGAGTGGTACTCCATGACGTGCTACGATCTCTCTCAAGTAAATTTCCGCAAGTTTACTAGTACTGTCTTTCTCCTTGATTGGCAGAAAGTGTGCGGACTTTGTTAGGCGGTCAACAATTACCCAAATCATATCATGGCCTCTTGGCGTTCTTGGTAATTTTGTAACAAAATCCATCGAGATTTGTTCCCATTTCCACTTGGGAATCTCAGGTTGTTGCAGCAGTCCCGAAGGCTTCTGGTATTCCGCCTTGACCTTAGCGCACGTTAAACATTTGCTCACGTAAACAGCAACGTCGCCTTTCATTCTAGGCCACCAATAGTAATCCCTGAGATCTTGATACATCTTATCCGATCCAGGGTGGATAGAGTACCGTGACTTGTGCGCTTCGTTGAAAATAACTTCCCTTAATCCACTAAACAGAGGAATCCAAATCCTTTTCTCAAAACATAACGTCCCTTCCTCGTTTGGTACCAAAAGCTTCTCCATTCCACGGAGATATTCTTCCTCAAGGTTTCCCTCCTTGAGAGCTTCTTTTTGTGCAGCACGAATGCGCAAGGAGAGATCGGTTCGTATGATCATTTCCAAAGCCCTAACCCTTATGGGCTTGATTCTTTCTTTACGACTTAGGGCATCGGCGACCACATTCGCCTTCCCTGGGTGATACTTTATCTCGCAGTCGTAGTCGTTCAATAATTCAACCCATCGTCTTTGCCTCATATTCAACTCCTTCTGGTTGAATATATGCTGTAAGCTTTTGTGATCTGTGAAGATTGTGCATTTCGTACCGTACAGGTAGTGTCTCCAGATCTTCAAAGCGAAAACCACTGCGCCAAGCTCTAAATCGTGTGTGGTATAATTCTTTTCATGCACTTTCAGTTGGCGTGATGCGTAAGCAATGACCTTTTGGCGTTGCATCAACACACAACCCAATCCCTGACGCGATGCGTCGCAGTATACCACAAAGTCATCAGTACCTTCTGGTAGAGCTAAGATTGGCGCGTTACAAAGCTTATCCTTCAATATTTGAAATGCTTCATCCTGCTTGATTCCCCAATCAAACGTCCTTTCCTTCTGCGTGAGTAGTGTCAGTGGTTGAGCGATCTTTGAAAAATCCTCGATGAACCTTCGATAGTAGCCAGCCAAACCCAAGAATTGTCGAATCTCGGTTGGCGTTGTAGGCGTTTCCCAATTCTTGATTGCCTCGATCTTTGTGGGATCAACATGAATTCCATCCCCATTAACCACATGTCCAAGAAACTGGACTTCGCGTAGCCAAAACTCGCACTTAGAAAACTTGGCGTACAGTTGTTCTTTCTTTAGCAGCTCCAATATGGTTCTAAGATGTTGTTCGTGTTCAGCCTTCGTCTTTGAGTAAATCAGGATGTCGTCGATGAATACAATCACGAACTTGTCTAAGTATGGCTTGCAAACTCTATTCATTTGATCCATGAAGACCGCAGGTGCGTTCGTCAAACCAAATGGCATAACGAGGAACTCGTAGTGTCCATAACGAGTTCGGAAGGCTGTTTTCGGGATACTTTCCTCCTGTATCCTTAGTTGATGGTATCCAGATCGAAGATCGATCTTAGAGTAACAGCTCGAACCTTGAAGTTGATCAAACAGATCGTCGATTCTAGGCAGTGGATACCTGTTCTTGATCGTCAGCTTGTTCAATTCTCTGTAGTCAATACACATGCGGAAACTTCCGTCCTTCTTCTTGACAAACAAGACCGGAGCTCCCCAAGGCGAGAAGCTTGGTCGGATAAAACCCTTGTCTAACAACTCTTGGAGTTGCGTCGACAACTCCTGCATCTCAGACGGAGCAAGTCTATATGGTGCCTTAGCCACAGGCGCTGCGCCTGGAACTAAGTCGATGTGAAACTCCACTTGCCTCTGAGGTGGCAGTCCGGGTAAGTCTTCTGGGAAGACTTCGGGATACTCCCTTACGACAGGGATGTCTTCGATTCTTGGCTCGGCAGCCTTCTTATCTACGATGTGTGCCAGAAAAGCAACACATCCTTTCTGTAAACACTTCCTTGCCTTCAAACAGCTGATAATCCGCAACGGCGTCTCACGCTTCTCTCCATGAACAACAATGGTCTCACCATCCTCGGTTGGAATACGAACAACCTTTTCGTGGCAAACTATCTCAGCTTTATTGCCCGATAACCAATCCATTCCTACTACCACGTCGAAACTTCCCAATTGGACTGGTAGTAGATCCAAGGCAAACTCACGTTCTCCTAATTCAATCACACAGCCTCTGATAACATCATTGGCTTCTACCAACTTTCCATTAGCCAATTCAATTGCGTAGGGAATGTCTAACTTATTAGCGGCTAGCCCAAGTATATTCTTAAATTCTAGTGATACGAAGCTATAGTCGGCACCAGTATCAAACAGAACAGATGCATAGCGTTGATTGATAGGGAACGTACCCGTAACAACGTTGGGATCCTGGCGTGCTTCCCGCGCACCGATCTGGAACACCCTTCCACGGGCTTGGTTCAATCCCGGGCAATCCTTCTTGAAGTGCCCAATGTCACCGCAATGAAAACATCCAAGTCTTTTACCACTTCCTGCACCATCCCCAACTGGCGGGTTGTTCTGATTGGCATTTCCGGCTTGATTGGCATTGTAGCCTTGATTATTCCCTTGTGGGCGACCTCCAAAACCACCACGGTCGTTATTCCTATTTTCAGATCCTCCCTGACCTCCTCGGCCAGTACCAACCCAACAGGTGTCCTTCAAATGACCACGTTTCCCACATACCTCGCATACTTTTAGCCGACATTGACCCGAATGGTGGCGTTGACAGGTATTGCATCTGGGCTGGGTGCCCATGTATCCTCTTCCTTTCCTTCCACTGCCAGCTGCACCCTGAGCTGGCGTGCTTGGTGCTCCTCTCTTACCATCACCGCTAACACTTTGTTTGAAGTTCGAAAACTTTCTTTTGTTACCTCCTGACGACTCAACATGAGTCTCTTTCTCCTTTGCCTTAACATTACCAAACTTGTTTAGACGAATCGCCTCTTCTGTGAGAGCCACGCTCAAATCAATGGCTTCTGTGATAGTTGCTGGTTTGGAGGAGGTTACCATGCTTATTATTTGGGGAGCCAAACCCCAAATGAAGCGCTCGATTCGCTTGTATTCTGGCGTAACCATGTAAGGAACCACTTGAGATAGGTCATGAAACCTCTGAACGTACTCTGCTACTTTCGGACCATCCATCTTTAAGTGCCAAAATTCGGTCTCCAACCTTTGAATTTCTGCGCGTGAACAGTACTTCTTGCGCATCAGCTCTTTCAATTCGGCCCAAGTCAGGGCGTAGGCGGCAGCTTCTCCTAGAGTTTGTACTTGTAGGTTCCACCAAGATAGGGCTCCGTCTAGAAACAGCCCTGAAATGTATGTGACTTGCTGATCCTCTGCACACTTGCTCATGCGTAAGACGGAATCGGTTTTCTCAGCCCAGCGGGTAAAGGCAACTGCACCTCCTGTGCCATCGAAGTTAACTGGTTTGCAGTCTAAGAACTGCTTGTAGGTGCATCCTGCACGTATGTTAAAACATGTGTTTGGCATTAGCATCACCGCTAAAATCTCCAATTAGTTCATGGTAGGTTCGAATGGCGTGGTATTACCGTGAGGTGGATTGTTATTGCCTTGATTAACACTTCCGCTCCCTCCTGGCTGAGAAGCTGCGTACTGCGCTATGGCAGCAGCAATGATTTGTTGTAGCTCTTCCTGAGTGGTAGGCATAGGCTGTTGTTGACGTCTTGGCGGCATCTTTCTAAAAGATGTTTCACATAGGTTAGTGAAGTGTACGTATGCATTCAACAATACCAACACATAACATTTCATGTTATCAACAAGTCAATCACATAACCTCTTATATTATAAGACATAAACAATTGATTGAACATCGCATGTGATGAGAATACTGCGATTGTATTGCCACAATTCGAGACCACAATGTAAAGCTCACAATTACACTACTATATCATACTACATCAATGACTTAGTAGGGGACGACCCTAGACAAGTCGTGCGATTGCTGGTCATGTTCAGGAGTCTCTGGTTCGTCCTTTCTCAAATTTCAGGACTCCACGTTAAGTTTCTGAATTTCCGTCCTAAAACAACATTTCTTCTCAATCGTTTCCTTGAGCTCGTCCCAGCTCAGTGCATAAGCAGCGTCTGTGCCAAGGGTTTGAACCTAGAGGTTCCATAAGAGAGTGTGCCATCTAGCAACATCCCTGAGATATAGGTAACACTCTGTTGGGGCGAACAGTTACTCGTTCTTAGAATGGAGTTGGTCTCTTCGGACCAACGAACAAATGCAACGGTGCCTCCTCTTTTATCAAAGTTCAAAGGCTTGCAGTTCAGGAACTGTTCATAGGTGCAGCCAGTTGGATGGTTATTCCCAATAATGCCATCGTTGTACTTAGAGCGGAGGGCTTCATGTCGTGCATTTATTGGTGAGATGCGTTCTTGCAGCTCGGCTTCTGTCCTTGGCAACGTACTGGTGTTTGTGTCACGTCTGGGTGACATTCCCTTTTGTCGAAGTGGTGTGAAGCGGGTTAGACAACGTTCCAATTGTCTATGAGGTATATAGCAACATAAGCCATCATGTAATCGTCCAACTTCATACGCAAATATACTCAATGTGTGAGTGGGGAAATAAATTTCTGAGCCTCCACATAGGCTTGTCAATTTGGCTTGTTGCTTGTAATAGAACGAACTCGAGGCTACATCGCCTTAGTCATTCGTGTTTAAGATTATTTCCTGCTGCACGGGTTACCATTAACTTGGCCCGCAGAGTCCACCAGGATTCCTGTGCACTACAAGTCGTTATTACGTGGGCCCCCGTAATAATAAATTGTCTTGCACAGTTACCCCAAATTTCCTCTCGTCCAAGCAGATGATCAATCAAAGAGCAACAGCAGGTGCATTGACATGAACAGGGTCATGCTCCAATGCGGGGTCGGGAGCAATGCCTGGCTCAGGGGCCACGGCTAGCTCTGAATCAAAATCTCCATCTCCAATTTGGTTGGATCAACAATCACAGGGGTTACAGGATCCCCCAAGGGCTGGTCTAAGTGCATGAACTCAATGTCATGGTCTGGATCACACCAGGCGGAAAAACAGGATTGTCCTCAATATCGCGACCATACCCAAAATTGTGTGCGGGATCCGGTGCAGCTAATGATGCCCTATCAGGGTTGGCGTCGTGTAAGTAGTGCTGCATTCCCTGTATGTGCGAAGATGCGGATGTAGAAACTCAAATGAGTCTGGGGTAGGGGAATGGACATGAGTTTCCCCTACGGAGCGTCCGCGTGCAGTAGTCTAATACCAGCAGTAATAGGGCCTCGCCCTCAAGTGGGTCCTCTTCTTAGTAGTTCGACATCGTCTTCAGAGACAACGTCGGGGGCATATCAACAACGAGATAAGCGGCAGGGGCAAATTCCCAACAAGGTAGCCATTAGTAGGCTCTGCTACGACTTCAGGCAGTGCACAAAGGGCTGAAAGTCGTCATTGTCTGTGCCGGTAGTATCAGAAATGTACACCTCGTGCTTCGTTGAACTATGTCGTCTGATACTATGGTCATGGGGTTCGTAGTGCCCATCCTTCTAGTACTTGATGAAAGCATGACGTTTGTAACACAAGCACATATACGTATAATAATCAATCATATAGTCATATAAACATGTAGTCACCACGCAACATTCAAATTATCCTTCTAGTCCCACTAGCCAACACTTCTAGTCCCACTAGTCAACACTTCTAGTCCCACTAGCCAACACTTCTAGTCCCACTAGCCAACACTTCTAGTCCCACTAGCCAACACTTCTAGTCCCACTAGCCAACACTTCTAGTCCCACTAGCCAACACTTCTAGTCCCACTAGCCAACTCTTCTAGTCCCACTAGCCAACACTTCTAGTCCCACTAGCCAACTCTTCTAGTCCCACTAGCCAACACTTCTAGTCCCACTAGCCAACTCTTCTAGTCCCACTAGTCTCCTACCTCAGCCTCCCAGACTGAGTCTAGAATAATAACTAAAATGTGCTCAACATTTGTTTGTAAAAAGTTGTGGATCTGGACTTAAGTGGTATGCAGTAAAAATGTTTTCGTGAGAGCCCTAGTGATCATAGTCTAGACTCGAGAGAGAATCCTAGTTCGCTATGATTAGAGCTCTGATACCAAGCTGTCACACCCTGGCTTTGCGGAAGCGTGGTAAATTTTGGTGTGACTTCTTAATACCATAGCTTAATCATAACAAGCTATATGAATTTAAAAACCATGCAAGTCATCCATTAAGTTTAGAAAACAACATACATTACCATTGTTTTTAACATGCAACCATAACCTTGTTCAACAACATTACAAACTAAAACATAACATAAACGTGGTTTAGGGATTGTGTCTTGTCCAGGTAAGAGACACAACCCTAAACCCTGATGACTTCATGACAAGTGCAGCGGAAAACGTTCCATACCGTGCCAGATCCGTTTAATTTCCTGAAATACATGTGAGTTGAAAAATCAACAATAATGTTGAGCGAGTTCATGTGCAAGTGAGTAAGTAAAACACTTGTAAGTATAAAAGTTTCCTGGTATGTAGCAGTGTAAGAGGACTTGTGATCACCAATGGTTTGCAAGGCCATTAGCATGTTGTGAAATGCAAGTAGGAAGACACAACCCTAGCTGATTTTTGCGTTGGGCAACCAAGTCACTCCAGGTCCGTTTTGGTTAGCCTCAGAGAGGTCCGTTTGGCCTAGAGCTGGGCTCGCTACACCCAGATAGATCTACCGCTTAAGTCCCTCGGTGTTCTAACTACCCATTCACATGATCTAAACCTCCTTACGTTATTCATACCGTGTATAATAGTACTTGTAAACAAAGTAACATGTATTTCACCCCCGCAGTTAAGAAAACTGAAAACAGTTAGAGAAAAGGGGGACATGAACTCACAGTGAATGCGTATCTCTATCAAGCGTCTCCAATACAGTAAGCTGCGCAACGACCTACAAGTGCTAATTCTATTAGACGGACGGCCGTGCTTTAGCTTTACAGTTTATGTTTGCGGGAAATAGTTAGACAACTATTTCGTGTTACATGTCGTATATACTTGGTAGTTATCTTCCTTCCCAAGGATGGGGGATTTAATACATGTGCGTAAGTTACGTTTTATCAATCTTGTGGTAATGTAATTACCGGCGTAACTTATATGTTTGTGGAAGCGTTCGTAAAGTTTTGGAATCATTAACGCTTGTAAATATTATTTTTACTCTAAAATAATATTTATGTGTTTTCACAAAATAATCATAAACAGTGTTGTGACAAATATATTTATCACGTTAATCTTTGTGAAAATCCCACCTCCGAATATTTAGTAAAATATAGTGCTGGCGAGATTTATGTTTCGAAAGTATGTCCAAAGATAGTTCTAACACTTATTGTGTAAAAAGTCTAAGTGTTAGGTTTTTAGAAAATTTCGCCAGAGTTTCCTCTGTAACTGGAGGTGGCCACGCTTTCAAGCGTATCATTTTCTTTTGACAAATCAATTCAACAACTTCTTTATTCAATCAAACAATTTCCGACACATCAAACTAGTCGACAAGTATGTAAATTTGCATAATTGCATGAACTTGCAGTTTTTCCGCATCTTTAATGTAAATGACCTTTATATATGTAGATCTTTGTATAAAGTAGCTTTAATCTTGTAAAAACCTCGTGTTTAGAGAAACCCGTCTTTACAACTTCTAGTCATTTTTCCCAAAAATAGTTATTTGTCGGATCTTTTCATTTCACAAGTGTCTACGCACTTATGGTTTACAAAACCATATTTATTAGTGTAAGATTCATCTTTAGAAAAATATGATTTCTTTAAAGTGTGGTCTTTCAAAAATACCACTTGCGGATACGTAGATCCGCTAGTTTTAAACACCATCTTACCGGTTAAACCACTTTTACACAAGTAAAATATTTTTACACAAGTTCATGCTCTAAATGTGGTAGTGTTTCACCTTTAACCCTTGTATCTTTCAAAAACAAGCTTATGTGATGATACATGATTTTACAAAGTCGGGTTAAACGAAGATTTGAGCTACCACATCATAGATCGGGTCTAGATAAACACAAATTTCAAGTCCTACGACTTTTACACAAGTTATATGCTATTAACCTCCATTTTAGTGATTTTTCTAGACTTTAATGCATCATCTTTCAATATAACAAGATTCAACCGACAATAATCCTTTTAACCACTTTAGACAAGCTTAAAAACAAGTTTTAAACAATATACCTCTAGCTCGGGGCTAGGGAAGAATCGTGACGAAAAACGCGTGGATAAAAGCCAACGGTTGAGGTCCTTCGTGTTCCGCTTGCACCGAAGCTCCTTATACGTGATCCTTAACGCGTGGATGATCTTGGAATGTAGTGAACAAGAGCCGAAAATATGGTGGTGTAGTGGAGGGGGTTCGGCCGAGAGCTAGGTGAGGGAGGGAGAGAGTAATTTTGTGGTGTTAAGTGTGTTATGATAACTCTCTAGATTAGTGTGTATTTATAGGAAAGGTTAGTGTTATTGTCCAAGGGTTAAAGTGTCTTCAAGATACTTAGCATAAGAGATTATCCAAATCACAAGTACAAGGGGTGTGTCCCCTAGATATGGGGCCGGTCATGGCATGGGGTGGGGGGTTGGTTCGATTTTAAGTAGATAGTTAGGATGATTAGTTTAGTTAAATAGGTTAAGTTAAGTGTCTAACCTTGTTAGTTTGTATGTTACACATTATGGCGGGTGTTAGGGTAATCAGGGACCCTAACTGGCTCAGAAAAAGAGTAATAATAAAAATAGTATTGTTTTCATGTTCCGGGTAAAGTCCGGGTGTTCGGTTGGGTAGTAATCCGTTAAAGCGCTTAATAAAGCTTTAAAGTGTCGTTATTACATTTTTAGTGACACAATTGTTTTCCCGACACTTTAGAAAGTGTCTAGTAATATTTTCTCATGTTCTGGCACTTTACTAGTCAGCTAGAAGCCGGATTAATTTTTAAAGTGCTGTGTTTGGTACTTAAAGTACGTTTTTGGCACATCCGAATCAGTGTATCTTATCCCAAGAGACGCGGTAACACAACCCTTATATCCTACACTCACTACCAGTGTAGCCAAAATATATGAGGCTCTTAACAGGCCTTAGAGGCAGTATTTGCCTGATGCTGGTTATATCAGCATGTTCACTGTGTATCCGTTTAGTGCTACTGTGCCTTTTGTGCATCATGTTTGTCACTAGGGTTCAGTATGTAATCAATGTAGTGACAGTAAATAAAGTATGATGCAAGTAAGTGCATGTATCAGTATGCAGGTAGCAGTTTATCAGCTAGTTCAATCAAGCACAGTAATCAAGTAGTAATTAATCATTAATTAAGTTGTACGGATACCTGGTTTAGTGCGGGTTGTCACAGATTCCACATGCGAGGTAGTTTGCAAAGTCGGCGAACCATGGTGACTCTTCATTCATCTCGATACTTAAGAGAGATTCGTGGGGGAAATTGTCGTTTATTGGCTCCTCCACTGAATTATTTGAATTGCCGTGATCAAGTCTCGAGAGGTGGTCGGCTGCAACATTTAAAGCTCCCTTTTTATCTTGGATCTCTATATCAAATTCTTGTAATAACAAGATCCATCGAATAAGACGCGGTTTTGCGTCCTGTTTGCTAAAAAGGTATTTAATTGCTGCATGATCCGTGTACACAATTGTTTTGGACAACACAAGGTACGATCTGAATTTATCGAATGCATATACTACTGCCAAAAGCTCTTTCTCTGTAGTCGTATAATTCTCCTGAGCATCATGTAGAGTTTTACTGGCATAGTATATTGGGTGAAAATGCTTCTCCCTTCGTTGTCCTAACACTGCTCCTATTGCATAATCGCTTGCATCGCACATTATCTCAAATGGCAATGCCCAATCTGGTGCAACTAGAATGGGGGCTTCGATAAGCCTTTGCTTCAGCTGCTTGAAAGCTTTCATACATTCGTCTGAAAATACAAATGGAGCATCTTTTTCTAACAAACGGGTCATAGGTCTTGCGATTTTTGAAAAGTCCTTAATGAATCGCCTATAGAACCCTGCATGACCCAGGAAACTTCTGATTGCTCTTACCGAGGTAGGTGGAGGAAGTTTAGAAATGGTATCCACTTTTGCTGGATCAACTTCCAACCCGGCTTCAGAGATTTTGTGCCCAAGAACTATCCCTTCTTTCACCATGAAGTGACATTTCTCCCAGTTAAGCACAAGATTAGTTTCCTCACATCTCATCAACATTCTTTTCAAATTTCCAAGACATTGATCAAAAGAACTCCCGAATACAGAAAAGTCATCCATGAATACTTCCATGGAGTCCTCAATCATGTCATGGAAAATAGCAATCATGCAACGCTGGAATGTAGCAGGTGCATTACACAGTCCAAAAGGCATACGCCTGTAGGCAAATGTGCCGAACGGACATGTGAAAGTAGTCTTCTCCTGATCTTCAGGAGCAATTGGAATTTGAAAGTACCCTGAGAACCCATCCAAGAAACAGAAGTATGACTTCCCCGACAGTCGTTCCAACATTTGATCCATGAATGGAAGCGGGAAGTGGTCCTTACGGGTGGCATCGTTGAGTTTGCGATAATCAATGCAAACTCGCCATCCTGTGACGGTACGGGTAGGAATAAGTTCATCTCTATCATTTGAAACTACAGTAATACCACCTTTTTTAGGTACTACTTGCACTGGACTTACCCAAACTGAATCAGATATGGGGTAAATCAGACCTGCGTCTAGCAGCTTGATTACTTCCTTCTTCACCACGTCTTGCATGTTTGGATTCAGGCGCCTTTGATGCTGCGCTCTCGGCTTGTAATTGTCTTCCATCAGAATCTTATGAGTACAAAAGGATGGATTGATGCCTTTGATATCCATAATCTTCCACGCCATGGCTTTCTTGTGGAGCGTTAGAACCTCAAGAAGCTGTCTCTTCTCCTCTTTTTCTAAGGTTGCTGAAATGATGACTGGCAATCGACACTCCTCGTCTAGGAATGCATACTCGAGATGTGGAGGGAGTTCTTTCAACTCCAAGGACGGTGGTTCTTCAACTGATGGCTTTGATTTTTCTTCAACTTCACGATTTAGTTCCACAAATTGATTTGGGCATTGAGAATCATTTACATCAGATGGTTGCTTCATTTTTGGATATATGTCCGAATCAATTTCTTCAACAGTGCTTTGAAAATGAGAGCTTACACATGTATCAACAATGTCAACACAGTATAGTACATCATCGTGACTTTGCGGATGTTGCATTGATCGTTTAATATCAAAAGTCACGTGCTCGTCATCTACTCGGAGCGTGATTTGGCCAGCTGCCACATCAACAATTGTCCTCGCAGTGTTGAGGAATGGGCGTCCGAGTATCAATGGCACTTTTGAATCTTCGTCCATATCAAGAATTACAAAATCCACGGGAAAAACAAATTTATCAATTTTAACAAGCATGTTTTCTACGAATCCCCTTGGATATTTGATTGATCGATCTGCAAGTCGAATGCTCATTCTAGTGGGTGTAGGTTCCCCCAGATCTAACTTAGCAAAAACTTTATAAGGCATAAGGTTTATGCTTGCTCCTAGATCTGCCAATGCATTACTAACTGACATGTTTCCAATGAGACATGGAAGGGTAAAACTGCCCGGATCTCCCATCTTTTCAGGTAGACGGTTTTGGAGAACGGCTGAACAGTTTTCATTCATCAACACACAAGACAAACTTTCGAGTTTCTGTTTGTTTGTGAGGATGTCTTTCAAGAACTTTGCATATTTAGGCATATGAGCCAATGCTTCAACAAATGGTATGTTTATGTGCAATTGTTTAAACATTTCTAAAAACTTACCATGTTGTTCTTCGTTCTTTTGCTTCTTCAATCTGCTCGGATATGGAATAGGAGGGACGAATTCTTTAACTGGCTCCTGAAACTGTGCTGTACTTGCTGGGACTCGCCTAGCGTGCACCTCGTCTGAAGCGTCAGTTTGAACAGGTTCAGTAATCGGTGATGAGTCCGATTTGTCAGGTCCTGTTGTTCTACCACTCCTCGTCATAACTGCATTACATGTTCCTCTCGGGTTTGGTTCTGTGTTACTTGGAAGACCACCTTGTGGTCTCTCTGATAGCATCTTTGCCAATTGGCCGACTTGATTCTCAATGGTTTGAAGTGATGCCTTCTGGTTCCGCAATTCCCCTTCTTGTGCCATAAAACGCTCCTCATGCTGTTGATATCGCTTTTCAGATAATTGATTAGCATTGTTGGAGTTGTTTAATAGCTGCGCCATCATTTCCTCTAATTTTGAATTGGTTTGAGAGGTTTGAGGCTGTTGAGACTGGGAAGTGCTTCCTAAACCTGAATTGTTAAAACGTGGCTGAAAGGTTTGCCCTGATGGCTGAAAAGATTGATTTTGGGGCTGATAGAATTGATTTTGGGGCTGAAAGGATTGCCCTTGAGACTGTTGTGGTGCGGGAGCGCGTTGAGCGTATCCGAGTGGATTTTGGTTATTGGAATTGGATTTCCAACCAAAGTTTGGATGATTCCTCCAACCCGGATTGTATGTGTTACTATAGGGGTTATTTTGGGGCCTGATTGGATTGCCCAAATAGTCCACCTCTTCGTGGCCTGTAAACATAACACCCTGCTCACATGTACCTGGCTCGTGTGACACTCCACATAGCTCACATGATGATTGAACTTTTTGTACTTTTGAAGCGTTTTGAGCTTGATCAAACCTTGCTGCCAAAGCTCCAATCTGTGCCGAAAGAGCTGTATACGTATCTACTTGATGGATTCCAGGATTGGATTCAATTTTTGCTCGTACTCCACTATGACGTGAACTTGACTTCAACGCAGCTTTCTCAATGATTGCATAAGCTTCATTGGGCGTTTTCGTTCCCAAATCACCTCCTGCATAAACATCTAAACGTTCTTGTGAATTGTAGCTGAGTCCTTGGTAAAAGTTCAAAACAAGTTGTCTTTTGGAAAACCCGTGATGTGGAACATCGATCAGAAGATCTTTGAACCTTTCCCAAGATGCGTGTAGAGATTCTCCTTCATCCTGTTTGAATGTCACAATACGGTTCTTCAGTTTAACTGTCTTTTCTGGCGGAAAATATTTTTGCATAAAAAGTTCGGCCAGCCCATTCCAAGTCGTGATGGATCCTGCTGGAAGTGACAAAAGCCAAGATCGGGCTTTGCCTCGCAAAGAGAATGGAAACAGGCGCAAACGAATTGCGTCTTCAGAAACGTCTGTAATCTTAAATGTCGAGCATACTTCGATAAATGATGCGATGTGTTGACCAGGATCTTCGTGATCCTTGCCATCAAATTGCACAGAATTTTGTATCATATTAATTATACTAGATTTGATTTCATAACTAGGTGCTTCTATCTCAGGTCGATTAATGCTCGGTAACAAGCCTTCTCTTCCAGGACGGTCAGTCTCATTCAAAGGCTGGTCGTCGTCTGCCATAATGCCTTCTTTGTCGTCCTCCGAACTATCGCTGTCAGAAAGTGTCACTGGTTCGTCGATCGCGGCCGCAATCCTTTGTGCAACAACAAGTGCTCTTTCGTGTAGCCGCCTACTTCTTCTAAGATTAATTACAGGTTCGTTGGCTGGCGTAGGGGGCGTGGACATTAGCCTGCATGTGAAAAGGAAAGTATTATACAGATAAAAGAAAATTAATAATAATGTACAAAATATAATTACTAAGACTATAATATAATATACAAATATATATACAAGTTATTATACAATTCTAATTAATATTTACTCTATATATAAAAAATGTACATATAAACAAATGAGAACTATGAAATAATCAATATCAGGCCCTAGTCCAATTGGTTGACAAGGGCGCGAATGAGTGTGTGGGCGCACAGACCCGAGTTCGATTCTCGGGGGCTGCCTCATGCATATTTTTTTTTTTCGGTTTTAAATGTTGCTAAAAAGTCATACACGGTATCAACCTATGTAGAGCGGTTCGCAACGCCATGATTTTGTGCACGGTAGTGTACCCGGTTCCCACAATATTGTGTGTCCGACAACTACCTTATGCGTGTATTAATAAATGAATAAATAATAATTAACTTAAATAAATAAATAAATGAATGAAATAAATAAATAAATAAAATTCCGTATGTAAGCGGTTCGATTTCGAACACTGCTATCAACGTACTGTACAGAAGTAAAATAAATAAATAAAATGACAGAAATAAAATAACTGAATTGAAGTAATGTAATAACTGTGCAAAAATAAATAAATAACTAAAATAAAAAAAATAAATAAATGACTGAAATTAAAAGTGCAGAAATTAAATTGCGAGAATTAAATTGCAGAATTTAAATGTTAGTTGACAATAAATAAAATGTTAGATTGTTAGTAAAGTTAGTGTGTGACTACTGAGAATTAACCCAGGTCTCCACTGTTAGTAAAGTTAAAAAGTTAGTAGTCCGTAAAGTTAGTAGTCCATAAGTTAGTAGTCCAAATAATTAGTAAAGTTAATTTAGTTAGTATAACCAAAACACAAATCTTATCACAAGAATTATGGTAGACTCGGCTGGTTTAACCAAACACTTGCCACCACAAAGAAAAATATGAGAGATTTGGATGGTAAAAATGTTAGTAAGTTAGAATGAGTAGAATAAATAAATAAATAAGACAATAAATAAATGGTTAGCGGTTAAAATGAATAAATAAATAAATAAATAAAAGGTTAGATAAACAATAAATAAAATGTTAGTCGTTAGTGGTTAATAATAAAAAGAAATAAATAATTACAAAAATTTACAAGTATTTAACAGTTATTTACAGTTTATACATTGGTAAAATAATAACTCGGATTGTTCCATTATTGACACCTTATCTTTTATTTTAAAAAGTTATGTCTATCCCCGGCAACGGCGCCAAAAACTTGGTGCGGTGCGTTTGTATGTTATTTATACAGTTGATTTTACGCACTATTTTAAGTTTTAAATTTATAAACATGGTTTATACCTTAACATTAAAACACACACAACAAAGGACAAGTGTATCCCGTCACATATGCAGTAAAGTATTGGTAAGATCCAGGTATCGTTCAGGGTCAGACAAAAGTTGACATGGACATAAGTTTAAATAAAAGGTAAGATGTTATAAGTACTGAATCTTTATTATTATTTTACCAGAGGAAGAAATAATTGATTGGTTGTTTAACTAAATTGACTGAAAATAAAAACATAAATATAACACATATCTTATTTCACAAATAATCTAAACATGTTATCTATCATGTATGTCACAAAAGCACTTTATCAATTTTCCTATTTCAAGACAACTAGTTACCGGGTCTGGATTTCTAGCATTATGATTCTTCAGAAAGTTAACACGATGGTCACATGTTAACCACCTAAAATCATTCATTAGCGAACTATTGATATTTATTCATGTGAACCTTTAAAGATAGGTTATTTACCGGGTCTGGATTCCTAACCTCACTTATCAAAGAAAGCAATATCGATGGTCACAATACAGCCACGAGGATAAGCAATTATGTAGATCATATAATAAACAATTTCACCTTTACAAGTCTTGAACACAAATCTACCAAGTTAGCAATTTCAGACAAAAACTACTAAGCAAGGATCATAAACCGCATACAAGAACATGTAAACAACACCATATAATTCGTTAGAACCCTTACGTGCAAGAAAGTATTCTTTATTAAAATAAGATATATCTTGTGTAAAACCAATCTCCTGGTCCGGTTTCATGGTGTAAACAAAGTCTACAAATAAGTGATTAATCAAGAAATAGTTACCATCCCACTAACCACATATTCATTACCCAAGATAATCAAATATAATCAAGAACACAACATCAATGAAATATTTATTATATAATCATGAAGATTCAAACATGAAAAAGTACTTAAGTTTCATACAAACAAAATTACAACATAAAGATTATTCAAGAAACAAGCTTAAAATTACAATTACACAAACTAATATAAACATAAACTAACATCAACTCAATACTTGCACAATGATTAGAATACATGCTCAAGAGCAAGAAATCGAACCATAAACATGCACTGAATTGACGGGATGGATCGGTTATGCTTCCACGTGATCTCGAGGCTTCAAAATGGCTTGTTTAGAACTGTTTCGGACCTTAGAAATCGCCTAAAAACATTGTAAAAAATCCAACCCCCGGACTTGTGGCGAAATGGGCTATTTATAACAAAATTTTGAGTTTACTGTTCATCTTTACGGACCGTAAAGGTCATCCTTTACGGACCGTAAGTCCGGCCCAATAACTTCAGTGCTCCACTAGCTCCTGCGCACTCAGAACGCACTTGCCGACAACCCTTTACGGACCGTAAGGTCCAAGGCTTACGGTCCGTAAGCCGACACTTATTGAAGTCCGCCAATTGCTCCTTTGCGGACCTGACATCAGACCTGACATCACATATTTACGGACCGTAAAGCTTAAGGCTTACGGTCCGTAAGACTGACTGATTTCTTGATTTTTGGCCCGTTTGATCAGGAATGCTTCGGAAGTGTCCGTTTCCGTCAGATTTTCATTCTATGCTCCGTTTAAGACCTGAAATTGTATAATTACTGATTTTAGTCCTTAATATTGCTATTTCGGTCAAAAACACTTAAAACGGAAGTGTTTTGGGGTGTAAAAACATGTATAATTTATCGTATATCAGTTGGTTAGAGAAAACCGAGGCAGTAATTGCCATAAGTAAATGTGTTCAGGATGATCAGGTCATGTACGCGTCAAATCTTTTCAAAGAAGGGGCGCTAGAATGGTGGAACACGGTACTCCAGGCTAAAGGAAGAAATAGGGCTTATGCCATGAAATGGGAAGAATTTAAGAGTCTTGTAGAAAGAAAATTCTGTCCCGAATATGAAAAAGATCAAATGGCAAATAAGTTTTTAAACCATAGAATGATGGGTGTAGATTGTCGCAGTTATACTTCAACATTCTTTGAATATGCTAGAGTGGTACCAACACTGGCTTCGCCAGAACCGGTACTCATTTCTCGCTATATTTGGGGACTAATTAGTGAAATCCGCAATATCGTTAAAGCTGCGAGACCTCGCACTATTGACGATGCTGTGGAATTAGCTAATACCCTAACTGATGAATTGGTGCGCACAAGAGATGAAGACAGAAAGAAGGAACTAGCTCAGAAAATTACCCAAGGATTTAGTATGGGTAATAATAGCAGCTTCAAGAAAAGAGGAACAGGGCAATCTTCAAATTCGCCGTTTTGTCAAAATTGCAAAAAGAAACATTTTGGAAGATGCAAGGGATATTGCAATTTTTGCAAAATTCCGGGGCATCAAGAGGAGAATTGCAGGAAGAAATCCTTAATCTGCTATAATTGTGGAGAAGTAGGGCATTTCAAAACAGAATGTCCTAAATTGGTCAAACCAGATGATAACAAAGCCAAACCAGTTGATGAAGCTACCAAGAAGAATGTTCGAGCCTTTCAGTTAACAACTCAGGAGGCTGAGTTAATTCCAGATGTGATAGCTGGTACGTTCTTAGTTCACAACATTTACGCAAAAAGTATTATTTGACTCTGGTGCAAACCAAAGTTTTATCAATACTTCATTCTGCCAAGCTCTTAATTTACCTTTAACCAACCTTAGGCAGATTTTTACAGTCGAAACCGCAGATGAGAATTCAGTTAAAATAGATCAGGTTTTGCAAAAAGTAGAAATAGAACTTTCAGGTCATAAATTTGCTGCAAATCTGTTACCTATGAAATTAGCGGAATTTGATGTTGTGTTAGGAATGGATTGGTTAATAGCCAACCATGCTCAAATCAATTGTGATAAAAAAAATTCAATAGAAATTCAAACACCTACTGGAGAAGTCATTACAGGAGATAAACCACGTAAGCCCATAAAGCTCATATCAGTAATGAAAGTTGCTAATTATGAACGAAAGTAAGGAATAGTATATATGATTTCAGTAATCATTAATACTAAAGATAAAAGACTTAAGAAAATTTCTGTAGTTTCAGAATACCCAGATGTATTCCCAGAAGAGTTACCAGGATTACCACCAGATAGGGAGATAAAATTTAAGATTCATCTAATTCCAGGAACTATACCGATAGCTAAGGCACCTTATCGGTTAGTACCCACAGAAATATTAAAACTGAAAAAGAAATTAGATGAATTATTAAGTAAAGGTTTCATATAACCTAGTTTATCCCCGTAGGAGGGCACCAGTGGTATTTGTTAAGAAAAAGAATGGTTTAATGAGAATGTGTATTAGAGAATTGAATAAGGTTACAATTAACAATCAATATCCATTACCTAGAATTGATGATCTATTCGATCAATTCCAGGAAGATAGATATTTTTCTAAGATCGATTTACATTCCGGATATCATCAATTGAAGGTACAAGAAGAAGACGTACCTAAAACTGCTTTCAGAACTAGGTATGGTCATTACGAGTTTACAGTCATGCCCTTCAGATTAACGAATGTACCTGTAGCATTCATGGACAGGATAAATAGGATCTGTAAATCATATTTGGATAAATTTGTAATTGTCTTCATAGACGATATACTTATTTATTCCAAAAGTCAGGAAGAACATTGTCAGTACTTGCATGCACTCTTAACTATGTTAAGAAAAGCGAATTGCGCCAAATTTTCGAAGTATGAATTTTGGCTGCCAGAAGTACAATTGCTATGTCATATGGTGAATCATGAAGGTATTCACATAAATTCTGCTAAGATAGCAGCAATTACCAAATGAAAGGTTCCGCAATCCGCAATGGAAATTAGAAGTTTTATAGGTTTAGTCGGATACTATATTAAGGATTTTTCTAAGATAGTTGTACCATTAACTAAGCCAATTTGTAAAACAGTTAAGTTTGAATAGGAACCTAAACAAGAAGAAGCTTTTAAGATCTTAAAGCATAAATTAATAAAATTCTAGTTTTACCAGAAGAAACAGAAAATTTTAAAGTATATGGTGATGATTTAAAGCTAGGATTTGGATATGTGTTAATGCAACGCAAAAAGGTAATTGCGTATGCATCAAGGCAATTGAAAAAGCACGAAGAAAACTATACCACTCATGACATAGAAATTAGAGCCATAAATTTTGCCTTTAAGATTTGGAGACATTATCTGTATGAAAGTAAGTTTACTATCTATACGGATCATAAGAATTTAAGATATATATTTTGGGCAAAAAGAATTAAACATGAGGCAAAGGAGATGGATGAAAATCCTAAGTGACTACGACTGTGATATTCAGTATCACGAAGGAAAGGCTGAAGACGGCTAAAGATCGTCAGAAAAAGTTATACAGATAATAGACGAAAGCCGTTGGAGTTCGAGTTGGAAACAAAATGCTATTGAAAGTATCTCCTTGGAAAGGAGTTGTTAGATTTGATAATAAAGGAAAGCTAAGTCTAAGGTACGTAGGACCATTTTCAGTGACCCAACGTATAGGATTAGTTGTTTATCATTTACAACTACCAGGAGAGTTAGCTGGGATACATGATGTATTTCATGTATCCAATCTCAAGAAATGTCTATCAGACGAATTTTTGGTAATACCTTTCCAAGATATAAAGGTAAACGATTAGTGTTAGTTCAAGTAAAGTGGTATTCAAAGATAGGACCCTAATATACTTGGGAACGGGAATCAGAGATAAAGTGAAAGTATATTCATTTATTCTAGTAATCTCGAGGACGAGATTTTTATTAAGGTGGGAAGAATGTAACAACTCTCATCAAAAGTCATATTTATTATTTTAATTGACCAATAGGAAACCCTAATTGAGAAACCCAAGTGATTCTGCTTAATCCCTAAAAATTTTCAGAACAATCAGAATCATGAACAGGGCCCCTAAAACTCAGGGGGGGGGGGGGGTAAATCCTATTCGGTAAAATCCATACAGTTTAACGTGTAAATCGATTTTTCATACAAAACCAACTCAGCAAGCCTACTGGGATACGCACCTACCCTACTCTACTTTGTTACCTGTCGTGCCACGCGACAGGAACACATGTCCCTGTCGCGACACGCGAGGGGGGCGATTTTTCAGATATAAATAGGTTGCTGTGGGACTGGATTCAGGGCGCTTGAACGACGAATAAAGTCGAATTATACACGGAGTTATGCTCTGTATACTACAATTAACACACACGATTCACTAATCGACGCCGCAATCAGGGTATTAACTCGATCGCTATTACGATTCATTTTCCGATCGATCAATGTACTCAATGGATGTTTAAGTGCTGCCCACATTAGGGTGATGCTTTGTCATTAATCGTTAATTCGATGGATGTTTAAGCATAGCACTTTGTCATTCGTTGTGATGGTTGATCTCGTGAGTTATCGTAAATGCTGTATTGATTACTAACCCAGAATTGTGTGCCTGTTATTAAATTTAGGTTAAAAAGGCTAATCAGTAGGCTAAACTCTGCTCAAATTAAATCTGCAATGTGAGTCATTCTCTTTTTATCAAATTACTTTCAAAAGAATGTTTATTTCAAAGTTATAGTTACAGGGATTAAGTCTTTGTTATCTGAAATTACTGCCAGTATGTGGGGGGATGTGCACATAGCTACTAATTATTTATCACTTGTGGGTGAAAGGACCCAACAAGTGATATGTCCACAGTCACAGTCCGGTAAAGTGACAACTGGACCAGTTAATTAAAAGATAGAGGCAATTGTAATCGCTCTTAATACTGTAGACTATAACAACTGGTTATTTCATAAATAGAATGATTCACTCAGTATTTTCCGCTGACAAAACCTTTTTCAAACATGTTTCAGGTGATCTGTTATGATCCAGAAAAAGTGCCGTGAAGCACTACAGGCTTAAGAAAGTGGCTTAGGATAAAATAAAGAAACATGTTTTGTAGAATAACAGATTTCTTCGTGAAATCATAGTATTGTAAATTACCGGGTTTTATTCCGCATTGTGAAATAAAATAATCATTTCAGTTTTTAAAAGATTCTGATGAAAACTTCCGCTGTTAAACTCAATTAAATAGATACCACGGGATTTTCTGTCCCGCGGCTCCTGAAACGGGTCAAACCGGGTCGAGGGCCGTGACACCAGCTATGCTATATGGAACAGACTGTTGGGCTATCAAGAAGACACAAGCACGCAAGATGGAGGTAGCAGAGATGAGGATGCTGAGGTGGATGTGTGGACACACGAGGTTAGATCGGATAAGAAATGAGGTTTTTAGGGAAAGACTAGGAGTGGCTAGTATATCGGAGAAGATTAAGGAGGGGAGATTGAGATGGTTTGGGCATGTGAAGCGGAGGGAAGCGACGACTCCAGTTAGAGTAGTGGAAACTCTTATTGTGCAGGGGAGGAGAGGAAGAGGCAGACCCAAACTGACATGGGATGAGCAGATTAGGCATGATTTACTAGAGTTGCATCTTTCTGAGGACATGGTCCACGATAGGACTTCGTGGAGGCGTAGGATTAGGGTTAAGGACTTCTAGAGGATATTGTAGTAAGGTCTTAGGTGGATTTTCAGTGACGTAGGTTTTTCTTATTCTTTAAGGGACCTTTCCAGTGTTTGCCTTACTGTATTTTTGCCCAAATGATGTTGTATGCTATTATACATGATTTACATTGTGTTTATGCCCAAATGATGTTGTATGCTATGATACATGATTTACATTATATTGTGCCACTCTGATCACTTACTTGCTAATGGGCGACTTATTATTTCTGTATTCTTTCTATATTCTTTGACTTGTTGTGTTGGTTTGCTGTTCGTTGTCGAGCCGAGGGTCTCTTTGGAAGCAGCCTCTCTATCCCTAGGGATAGAGGCAAGGCCTGTCTACATCCCACCCTCCCCAGACCCTATAAGTAGCTCTGCTATTTGTGGGACTTACTGGGTATGGTTGTTGTTGTTGTTATATTTTAACCATGAGTTTCCATATAAACTTTGCCATAATTTTTGTTACAAAAATACAAATATTTGAGGTTGGATTTTTATAAATAAAAATGGCTAGATATATATTTAGAATATATATACAATAAAGACACATGTGTGTGATTATTTGTATACTTTGTGTATTAGTTATACTATTTTAGGGCTTGAAGTAATATAACTTAATAAAATACCAAGAAATTTACAATCCAAAGTATTTACCAAAAATCTCATGGAATAAAAATACACAAGTTGCACACAAAATATTGGGAAACCGAACGCAAGAATGTAACTTACAAAATATTCCGGAAAATACATTTATAAATATATTTTTGGTAAATAATATTTTGGACACAAGAAATGAAAATATGAATTTTTTATGAATATCACAAAGTTATATTATATTTTTGACAAGAGGGAAACATATATTTTGGCGATTAAAAATATATATGTTTTCTTGGGAATTACTAGGAAATATAATATTTTTGGAAAAAAATATATATTTTCTTGAATAAACTTGAAATACAATATTTTTGGGTAAAAATAAGTTTATATATATTTTCTAAAGTGAGACTTGAAAATATATTAATTTGGAACTACAAATAGTTTTGCCAAAAGAAAAATTCTGAATAATTTTTCTAAGTAATATTCCTTAAAACATATGTTTTGGAAATATATATTGGATATTTATTTAATATTCCGGAATAATTAATTAGAAATTAAGTATAAGAATACTTAACAAATACAAATATACGAATATACATGTATGAGATACCCCCATCCTTGGAAATGAAATATAAGTATATATACTTGAGAAGTATTATTACAAAAATATTGTTTAACAATTATTCCAAAAATTTAAAAATATAATTTAAGTTGAAATATTAATTATTTTGACTATAATTATATAAATTGGAATGATATCAGAAACGTAACTCAAAAACGTTAACTCTAAGTCAAGGCACGGCCCGTTCGTCTAATAGACCCTAGTACATTGTAGGTAGTCGTGTTTGCTGAAGGGATTTGAGTTAAGAGTACCGAAGGCGCAATACAGTGAGTTCATGTCCCCCTTTTCTTTTAACTGTTTTCAGTTTTATAACTTCGGGGGTGAAATACATGTTACAATTGTTTACAAACGTTTTATACATGGTATGGTTAGCTAAGGAAGGTTACTGCTTGATCATGTGAGTGGTGGGTACAACACTTAAGGCCATTAATCCTCGTCGTAGGACCAAGGGACATGAGTGATAGATCTATTTGGGTGTAGCGAGGCCACACCCATGAGGACCAGGGTGGCCCATGTGCTGACTATGTCCACATACTAAAGCCGTGGAAAAATCCGCTAGGTTTGAGTTTTCCTGCATCACTTCACACATACCATTGGCCTTGCAAACCATTGGTGATCTGTTTTTCCTTATTGCTTCATACCAGGACTTACATACATACAGACATACTTTAAAGGTTACTCACAGACAAACACATGAACTCGCTCAACTTTTGTTGATGTTTTCAAATTACATGTATTTCAGGGAATTTAGTGGATCTGGCGGGTGTTTGCATGTTTCAAGCTGCGTCATGAATAAAAGATGTCATCCGAAGTCACTAGGGTTTAGGAGATGTATCTTAATCCTGGATGAGATACATGGTTCTAAACTCGGTTTTATTTAAGGTCTCTTGTCGAGTCTTCGTGAACTCATTTAAACATGTTGTGGTTTGTAATTTAAATTTGGAGTCTACGTTTCAGACAAGTATGTTGTGGTATTTTTCCAAACTTAATTTATGGATGAACATCTACTGGTTTTATCATATAGTGTTGTTATGATTGATTGCTATGGTATTAAGAAAGTCACACCATAATCACGCTTCCGCAAAAGTCAGGGTGTGACAGCTTGGTATCAGAGCTTCGATCGTAGCAAACTAGGATTCTTTCTCGAGTCTAGACTACGATCATTAGGGCTCTCATGAAAATGTTTTCATAACATATTTTCATTGCATACACAAAACGCCCAGATCCAGGAGACAAACATTTTTACAAACAAAAGACACGAAACACGTTTCAAAAATTTATGTTCATGATTCAGTCTGAGAGACTGGGAAGTTAGTCTGAGAGACTAGTTGGGGCAGTCTGAGAGACTGGGAGGTTCAGTCTGAGAGGCTGGGTAGTTCAGTTTGAGAAACTGGGAGGTTTAGTCTGAGAGACTAGGTAGTTCAGTCTGAGAGGCTGGGTGGGATAGTCTGAGAAGACTAGGATGAATACATGCTTACCTTGTTACTACTTACATGCTTATTTGATGATTGTTGACATATGTGCATATGTTGTGATTGTTTTGTTACAGACACCATGTCCTCATCTGAGAGTGGACTGTCAGATACTGTAGACCCCATGGCCATTGTTTCGGACGATGAGATTGTCCCAGACCCTGAGATTTTTACCTCCGACACTGAGAGTGACGATGACGATGATTTCCAGCCTTTTGCATTACCTGACTTTGGCGACGATGTACCGCATGCTGATGGTTTACCCGACGAGGATCCTTTTCTTGTTCCTATTCCTGACCAGGACCATCTCATCCTCGGACATCCTGACGATGAGCATGCCGTGGTTCCGATCCTCTCCCCTTTTCCTCTTGCGGCTTTTCCTCTCGAGGATTTGCCTTTTTATGAGCTGTCAGATGATGATGTCGATCTTTTCATTGATGGTCCCCCTGATGCTGGTCAGGGAGATGGAGTTCCAGCTGATGATGTTATTGTTGTTCCACTCATTGAGATTCCTATCGTTGAGGTTTCATCTGATCATTCTGGTCCGGATTCTTTCGAGTCTGTGTCATCCACCACTTTGCATGCACTGGGATTGCAGCGTTACCCCACTGATTCTGATTCTGACATTGCCCTATCTGTTGCACCTGTTATTCCACACGACTTTGATCATGACGTTGAGCCTGGACATGAGATTGACTTTGTTCCCGACGATCAGCCTTTTGATGCACCTGCTGATCTCGAGCTGATACCCGCTAATCCTGAGCAGGCACTTGCTCCTGAGCCTATACCTGCCCCTGATCCTCTGCTTGATCATGACCCTGTACCTGTTGACATACCTGTTGTTGCACCACTTGTACCCGACCTGATCCCTGCACCCGCTGACCATGCCGCTTTTGCCGATCAGGTAGACCCAGATACGCATTCACTAGCAATGGGTGGATAGAGGACGATGATGATATGCCCCCTTTTGTTGAGCCTGTTACTCCCCCACCTGCACCTACACATGCACCTGTTGATTTTGCCCCGTTTCACCCGCATGTGTCTGATATACACCGCACTGACCTGCCGATCACATTCTTGCAGGATATCCCTCCACCCCGTCCAGGGGAAGGTCCGTCCAGCCAGCAGCCTGGCCATGTTCCACCCGTGTCAGCCGCATTTCCTTTCATGCCACAGTTTACACCTGTTACTCATTTTGCTTCTGCACCATCAAGCGAGCCACTCATATGGTTTCCGCAGATCACTATGCCAGTTTCTGATCCATACCATCCCTCCCACTTTATTGGCTACACAAGGGATGAGCTACTCCTGTCCTTGCAGCTTCAGCAGGAGATTTTGTGTCGTAGAGTCATGGAGCTTGAGAGGATTCCACGTCCTCCACCTTGTACATGTCAGTCACCTTTCACGACTCCACCTGCTCCTCTTATGCCATACCCAGATTTTGACGTTCGATTTCTTACCATGGAGCAGCAGATTAGTTAGTTGTTGCGTCACGTTCACGCTCTTGAGGAGGAGTTAGCGCATGTGCGCAGTTTGCTTTTTGTTCCTCCGCCTCCTCCTCCTCCACCATCAGCATAGCCGGTTTTTGGTTTTATGCAGGTAGCTTACTTTTGATGAGAGTGTCGCTATTGAGCCCAGCTTGCACAGCCTTTTGAAGACCACTTTTTGATTTTATGAGTGTTGTAGTTTGATGGATATTTTGGACAAGGGTAGTGTGACCCTGTAGTCCCTTTTGATGTGATATGATACATTTGTAGAACATGTAAAACTGTATTTGTGGTCGATGATTTATACAAGCTCAATCGCAACATTCTCATTATATACATTGTTGAATTACTTGTTTATGTCATGATTGAGATGTTATGCGTTTACTTGCATTGATAAATGTTATTACATACACGTACTACATACTTATATGCATAAGACCTAACCTATACAATCTTCTTTAGAAGATGCCTCCTCGAAGAGACAACCAGTTGCCCACAACAGAGGCTGAGCTACAAGAACGGATTTCACGAGCGATAGCACAACACGAGGCCTTGCGCTCTGAACATAGCGGAGGTACCTCGGGAAGTAACTTCTTGGTAATGTTTAAGTCACTAAAGACACATTACGTTACATTTGGATATTCCATGTGCGTTCGCTAATGCTTTCTGTGAATGATGTTGCTTGTACAGGCTGTACCTATATGTAGTTCCTAGACTGTAAGCCTCTGAATTTCGACGGCACCGGGAGTGCTGTAGCTTTTGTTAGATAGACGGAGAAAACTGATTCTGTGATAAGAATGAGCAAATGTGCGCTGGAGCACCAGGTCACCTACATCTCTGGATTATCCTTAGAAGGAGCGCTATCATGGTGGAATCTCCAAGTTCAAACCTTGGGAGAAGAGGCTGCATATGCCATGACATGGGACGAGATGAAGGAACTCATGCGTAAGAAATACTGTTCAAGGGCCGAGATCCAAAAGTTAGAAACTGAATTCTGGAACCTCAAGATGGATGGTCCGAAGATTGCTGAATACGTGCAGAGATTTCACGACCCATCTCGCGTCGTTCCTTACATGGTTGATTCGGAATTCAAGCGCATCGAGCGTTTTATTTGGGGATTGGCACCCCAAATCATGAGCGTGGTGACGACGTTAAAGCCTGCCACGATCACTGAGGCTATTGATCTGAGCATAGCACTAACTGAAGAAGCGATCAGGTTGAACAAGATCTCGATTTCTGACCAAAAGAAGAAGGAGACTCACGTTGAGTCATCAGGTGAGAACAAAAGGAAGTTCTCAAATTTTAAGAAAGGTACCAGCAGTGCTAACAAGAAGAAGGATGTGAACCCACCAGCTGAAGTCAAGACTGGTGTTGAAAACAAAGGAAAAGGATATATGGGCACTCTACCCAAATGTGATGTATGCCAGTACCATCATACCGGCCAGTGCAGAGTTAGGAAATGTGAGTCTTGTGGAAAGGTTGGTCATTCGAAGGAGACGTGCTGGGCTGGTACTAGTCGTGGTAATGGTGGACACAGAGGTTATGGCAGCGGGAATGGAAACAATAACCGTGGTGGAAATGGGTATGGAAACCGCAACCAAGGAGGAAATGGCGGTAATGGTAATCGTGGTAATTTTGGAAATCAAGCTGGTAGTGGAAACCGTGGAGCGAATAACAATCAGGGTGGTAATGGGAATGGAAATGGTCGGGGACCAGGTTGCTTTAACTGTGGAGATGTGGGGCATTTCAAGAGAGAATGCCCAAAGATCAACCAAGCTCAGGGAAGGGTTTTCAACATCGGAGCTAGGGAAGCTCGCCAAGATCCGAACGTAGTCACTGGTACGTTCCCTATCAACCAACGCTTTACATCTGTATTGTTTGATACTGGTGCCGATTATAGTTTTGTATCCCTAGAATTTAAGAATATACTTGGGTTGGTAGCTAGTAAGCTAGATATTTCGTACTCGATAGAACTAGCAAATGGAAAGCTAGTAGAAGCAAATGAAGTCATTAGAGGTTGCATGATAGAACTGGGAGAGCACGAGTTTACGCTTGATCATCTGCCAGTCGAGTTGGGAAGCTTTGACGTGGTAGTTGGAATGGATTGGTTGTCGAGCAACCGAGCAGAGATCGTATGTCACGAGAAGATCATTTGCATTCCGATGGCGAATGGAGAAACAACTGTGGTGCATGGAGAGAAACATGATACGCCTCTAAGGATCATCAGTTGTTTGAAAGCCCGAAGATGTTTGCAGGAAGGATGTGTTGCCTTCTTGGCACACATTGTGGACAAAGAAGCCGCTGAGCCAAAGCTAGAAGACATCCCAGTTGTGAAGGAATATCCTGAAGTCTTTCCCGAAGACTTGCCAGGATTGCCGCCGCAAAGACAAGTCGAGTTTCACATTGACTTAGTTCCAGGCGCCGCGCCTGTAGCTAAGGCACCTTATCGACTTGCACCCTCAGAAATGAAAGAGTTGTCAACGCAACTTCAGGAACTTTTGGACAAAGGATTTATCAGACCAAGCTTCTCGCCTTGGGGAGCTCCAGTGCTGTTTGTTAAGAAGAAGGACGGTAGTTTCCGCATGTGCATCGACTACCGAGAGCTAAACAAGTTGACCATTAAGAATCGGTATCCTTTGCCAATGATTGATGATATGTTCGACCAACTGCAAGGTTCGAGTTTCTACTCCAAGATCGATCTTCGATCAGGTTATCACCAGTTGAGAATTCAAGAGGAAAGTTGTTGGAATTGAACCCTACCAGAGGAACAGATAATTAAAGCCAAAACTGGATCAGAGCAGTGGATCCAGAATAAGCAGATGTTACATACAAGTCTCTCCCCTTGAAAGTGGTTTCAACATCTGCTGACCTCCTATCTACTGATCGTACAAGCTACTGACCGTCAAACTGCTGCTCAAGTGAAGACCTGATGAAAGACTAAAGCTCTGCTGTTCAATCTACTACCTTGAGTCAAGCACTGCTGATCCGGACAAGTACTGCTAGGTTCACAGCAGTGGAGAGATGCAACAGCTGTTTATTATGTCTTTATGTAATGTTATGTAATAAGCAGTAGTTAGTATAGCAGTGTTTGTATAGATCAGAGGTTAGAGTTTGTTAGGAGGTTAGATGTCACTTTCATGGTGACGTCAGCTTAGATGCTCAGTCGTTTGCTAGTGCCTATAAATAGAACAGTGCTCTGTACTGTTCTATTAGCTCTTTGCAACAATTGTCTTCCTTGCACGAACAAACACTGAGCTCTGGCAGAGGGGGAGTTTGTATTAAGCATTGCATTGTAATCGTTGTTGAAATTAAATTCAATCTTTCGGTTCTCTGTGAAAAGTGTTTAATCAAAGCAATACTCTCGTTTGATTGTATGCAAAGTTTGTTTCCATCTTAATTCCGCTGCACAACTCATCCATTTCCATCTTAATTTCAAACGTAAAATACAATCAAAACCAAACTCAGATCCAACAATTGGTATCAGAGCTTGGACAGTCAAATTTGATTTAACAATCATTTTGACATAAATAGTTCAGCTCAAAATCGTTGATATCGATAGTTTGTTCGTTGGTTGAAAAACAGAGTAAGGTTTAATCACCATTAAAGTTGATTAATCAGTGCCTGTAAAACAACCAAGATGACGTCACAATCACAACATGATAAGAATAACATTGGCTCTCTTTTTAAACCACCTATGCTTAAACGAAATGAATACAACATCTGGGAGAGAAGGAAGGGTCATATTCTTGCTCAACAGAACACTGGATGTTGGAGGTCTGTTGTTTTTGGTCCCCATGTTCCTACGGTGCCAAGTGCTGAGGATCCAAAGAAGTTCGTACCAAAACCTTATGAAAACTATACTGAAACTGATTTTCAAAAGTTCGAACTCGATGCCAAAGCATTTAGCATCATAGCATCTGCATTACCAAATGAGATCTATGCTGGACTGTTACATTGTAACAGTGCCAAAGAGCTATGGGATGCATTGAAGGAATAGTTTGGGGGTACCGAAGAAGTTATTGAAAACAATAGGGAATTCTGAATCAGCAGTATGAAACCTTCTGTCACATTAAGGGTGAAACATTGACCCAACAGTTTGAACGTTTTAGTTGTCTCATCAGTGAGCTAAGGCTTGTTAAGGTTGAGTTTCCAAAATCAACACAAAATAGCAGGTTTCTTAGATCACTACCTGATAAATGGGACACAATTGCTTTTGTGACTAGAAACTCTGTTGAGTTCAAAGATCTGACCCTGACCCAACTTCATGGTAGACTCCTGACCTATGAGAGGGAGTTGAACCAGAAAAAGAAGTTGCAAGAGTCTGGAACAGCTACTGATGATTACTCATTCGGTAGCACAGCTCTTCTGGGTCAGGAAGAATCTGGTAGCAGTGGTAAGGAACAGGGTTATGATCACTTCATTGATATAACTGCTGGTGCAAATTTTAACAACCCTGATCCTCACTCTGCAAACTATGCATTTACTGCAAATGAAAACCAGATGTCAGATAATTTGTGTTTTGAACTCAATGATTTACAACATTTTAATCCCACTGACTTAGAAGAAATGGACATTTTGCATCAGTTGGCTTTGCTTAGTGTAAGAACAAGCAAATTCTACAAAAGAACAGGGAGAAAATTCCCAGGGTTACATGGGAATCTAAGGGTTGGGTTGGATAAATCGAAAATCAAGTGTTACAAGTGCAATAGGCTAGGTCATTTTGCTAGGGAATGCAGGAGTCAAACTACTGGTCCTATAATCACTCATCCCAGCTCAAACCCTAGACCACAAAACCAAAGCACTGTGCACTATACTCAATATACCCCTGCAGCTCATGTTAACACTGCTCACTATGCTGCTACCCCTGTGCCTGTGCATTATGTCCAAACTACTGTTCCACAAATTCAGTATGTTCAAACCCCTGTCCCCCAGGCACAAGTGCAACCAGCTGCACCTCAAACAACTGCTCCAGCAGTGGTACAACCAGATCAGCAAAGTTTTTTCGCTCAAGGCTTTGTTGACTGGAGCAGTATGCCTGATGAGCTTAGTGATGAAAATTTTGCTCTCTATGCCTTTAATGAACCTTCTAATGATGAATTTTGTTTGATGGCTTTAGAGTCAATACCAGAGGGGGTTGAAACTGAAGGTGAACAGCTAAGTGCTGAAACAGTGGATGAGGTGACTGAAGCAGTGGTTACTGCTGTGGCTGGTGAACTACTGCTGGGAGAAAGTTCAGAAACCCTGATTGAACCACTGATAGATCCATGGTCCAAAGAGGACAAAGAAGAAGAGGAAGAGAAAAGAGCAAGTGAGAAAGAAGCAAGAGCTGATGATGAAGAGGATCATCAATGTGACTGTGCAATGATGGCTGCTGCCAAGGTATCACCTCAAGTTCTTGAAAAACTGTGTTCAAACAATTGCATTATTGCTTTTGCTAACATCAAAGAGGTAAATGAAAACCTTAGAAACAAAGTCTTGTCTGATGAAGTCAAATTTGAAAAGTTGTTAAAAGAACTTAGAAACAAATTGGCTGAAAAAGATAAAGAGATCAGCAGTCTGAAAGAAAAGCAAAGCATAACCAAAACTCAACTCCAAACTATGGTAGAAAAATACCAAGTTTGCAAAAAGGAGTTAGAGTCCACCCAGATTACCTGTGAAAAATGGGTGGAATCATGCAAAGGGTATGAGGTTATGCTTGAAAAACAGATTAAAAGCAATGTGAAATTTGGGGTTGGTTATAGAAAACATGATGATGAAAACATTGTCTTTGAAAAATCTGTTCAAACCACTGATGTAACCACTGAGTACATTCCAACAAACAAGAAGGGCCAAGAAGTTAAAATCACTGATAAACTTGGTAACAAAATCACACTTGACAGACCAATGGGATCCTCTACTTTTGAGGAGCTTGAAAATTATCACTTTAAACCAAAATGGTCTGATGAGTGTGATATTCTTGAAAATTTCAAGCCCATGGACTTTACATCAACTGATGGTGTTAAAGCTCCAAAAGCTAAAGTCATTCCTCTCAAGGACATCCCAACAGAGGTTAAAACCTCTGCTGCAAAGGAGTCCGAAAAGAGAAAGAAGAAAGAAAAGATCAATAACTTGTTTTGTGAATTCTGTGAGAAAAGGAATCATCTAACAAAAGACTGCTTCCATTTAAAAGCCTATGATTTGAACAAAACAAGTGTCATTGTTCCAGCAGAAAGCTGCATTGTTTGTGGTAAAACAAACCACAAAACTCAAGCATGTGTGCATCTCAAAAACTTTTATGTGAAAAAGAATGAATACACTGCTAAAACATCCTTGAGTCCATCAACATCATCAGTCAAATTCACCAAAAACAAACCACTGTTTGTGCCAGTTCAAACAGCTGTCACAAAACAGCTGAACCAAACATCTGTTATAAGAGATGTTCAGGTTACTGATGCACCACCTGCCAATCAGTTCAAAAAAGGCAGAGAAAAACAGTCTTACCAGAGGATTCCACACGTTTATGAGGCCTACAAAAGGCCCTCTAAACCTAAAGTGAACAGGCATCCTTTTGGATACCAACAGGTGATTGGTCAAGACCCCCAACAGTGGTTAGCAAGAAACAGTACTAAAACTGTCCAAACCCCTGACCTAACCACTGTCCATCAATGTGCATCCATCCCAGACACTGTTGAGACCCCATCCAAAGCCTTGTTGGCTTTGGAAACCCTAATGAACTAATTCTTTTACTTCATGTGCAGGGAGCTTCTGCCTGTTTAGATAACCTTTGGTATGTTGATAGTGGAGGCTCCAGGCACATGACTGGATGTAAAGCCCTACTCAAAGATTTCAAAATTCATGGAGGGGGTGATATATCCTTTGGGAATAACAGTAAAGGAAAAGTTCTGGGGTCTGGTACAGTACAGTCTGGCAATGTTAAATTTGAAAATGTCAATCTGATAGACAATCTAAAATTCAACCTTCTTAGTGTTTCACAAATGAGTGACAAGGGGTATGGGTCATTCTTCACAAAGGAGTGTTGTAGGATTGTTGGACCAGAAATGGTCAAAAAGATTGAAGCAATAATAAAAACTGGTCAAACAAAACTTGTTGCTCAAAGAAGTGGCAATGTTTATGTTGTTGATATGTCAAAAGAGTGTCCCAGAGCTGATGCCTGTCTGTTCTCAGCTGCCTCTAACAAAGAGATAGAACTGTGGCACAGAAGACTGGGGTACACAAATCTTAAGACAATCACTGAAATTTCAAAAAATGGTTTGGTAAGAGGCCTACCACAAAAATTGTTTTCATGTCCTGAACATTGCATTTCCTGTTTAAAAGGAAAACATCATAAAAGTTCTTATAAGTCCATTGAAGAGTCCAAAACAACCCAGTGTTTGCAAATGCTACACATGGATTTGTTTGGCCCAGTTCAAGTCATGAGTCTCAAAAAGAAAAGATACTGTTTGGTTATTGTTGATGACTTTTCTAGGTTTACATGGACTTTCTTTTTACACTCAAAAGATGAGACTGCAGGCATTTTGCAAGACTTTGTGACACAGGTTGAAAAGCAATTTGACCTTCCAGTGAAAAGCTTCAGGAGTGACAATGGCACAGAATTTAAAAATAAGGAGTTGGATGCCTTCTGTGTGAAGAAAGGGATTGTAAGGCAGTACAGCATCCCTAGAACACCAGAGCAAAATGGGGTAGTTGAAAGAAAGAACAGAACTTTGATTGAGGCTGCCAGAACCATGCTTGCTGATTCAGGTTTGCCATTAACTTTCTGGGCAGAGGCAGTAAACACTGTTTGCTATGTCCAGAACAGAGTTTTAATAAACCCCAGGCACAAAAAGACAGCTTATGAAATTCTGTATAAAATTAAACCACTGATCTCATATTTCAAGGTGTTTGGTTGCCCATGCTTTATTTTGAACTTAAAAGATTCCATTTCAAAATTTGCAGCCAAAATTGATTGTGGTTATCATCTGGGATACTCAACTACTGCCAAGGCCTACAAAGTGTTTAATACACGGACCAAGGCAGTGGAGGAGACTTTAAATGTAAAGTTCAATGAACTTTCATCAATGAAAATTCCAGCAAATCCTGCAGATCTGTTTGATCTTGATAAATTCACTTTTGAAAATACTGCTATCAAGACTAACAGTGCAGGTCCATCAGAGGATTCAACACCAGACTATGGGTATGAAATCATCATCCCTCAAAGGCCTGCCAAAATGGGAAGAGCATCAGATGTGCAAAACAGCTGTCAAAGCTCAACCACTGCTACCTCAACAGTTGTTGATCAAAGTAGCCCATCAACCACTGCTTCCACATCCTCAAACACTGCTGACAAAAGTCCTCAAACAGTGGATAAAAGTCAGCTTGTGTCTTCATCATTACCACCAATTCCACCACCTTTTGAAGCCATTGCTGGGTCATCAAAGTCACCAGCAGTGGTTAGCTCAGATGATACATATCTGCAGCCTTCACAAACAAATGCCATTATACCATACCAAGGAGATTTAATCTTCTTGAGACCTCATCCACCTGATCAAATCATTGGCAACATAAATGAAGGGGTGCTCACAAGAAGCCAAACCCAAAACATTTGTCTTTTTGCTGGTTTTCTATCACTCCATCAGCCAGTCAAGTACCAAGAGGCACTGAAAGACAACAGCTGGGTAGAAGCCATGCAAGAGGAGCTCCAACAGTTCAAAAGACAACAAGTATGGGAGCTTGTACCACTGCCAAAAGATGTTAGTCCCATCGGCACAAAGTGGGTCTTTAAAAACAAAACTGATGAAAGGGGCATTGTTGTCAAAAATAAAGCCAGGCTTGTGGTTCAAGGTTACTGACAGGAAGAGGGGATTGATTATGATGAAACATTCGCCCCTGTTGCAAGATTGGAAGCCATTAGACTGTTCCTGGCCTTTGCTGTCAACCACAACATGAAGGTGTTTCAAATGGATATCAAAAGTGCTTTCCTCTATGGTACAATTCAAGAAGAGGTGTATGTCTCTCAACCTCCAGGTTTTGAGGATCCATTTTATCCAGATCATGTCTACAGGCTGAACAAAGCCTTGTATGGCCTGAAACAAGCACCAAGGGCCTGGTATGAAACTCTTTCCACCTTTCTACTCTCAAATGGTTTCAAAAGAGGTACCATTGATAAAACACTATTTCTAAAATGGAGAGGAAAGGATTTAATGGTTGTTCAAATTTATGTGGATGACATTATTTTTGGAAGCACATGTAACAAAATGTGTGAAGAGTTTAGGGAACTCATGACAGCTGAGTTTGAAATGAGTGCAATGGGTGAGCTGCAATGCTTTCTTGGTCTCCAAGTTCAGCAAATGCAAAATGGTACTTTCATTCATCAAAGCAAATATGCAAAAGAACTTTTAAACAAATTTGATATGAATGATTATAAACCATGCAGCACACCCATGGCAACAAATAAGCTTGTCATGTCTGATGAAAAGGATGAGCTGATTGACCAAACTCTATATAGAAGCATGATTGGGTCGTTGTTGTACCTAACTGCATCTAGGCCAGACATCATGTTTGCAACATGTGTTTGTGCAAGAAGTCAATCAGCCCCTAGAAAATCAAATCTCATTGCTGTAAAAAGGATCTTCAGATACATAAAAGGTGCTCCCACACTTGGTATCTGGTATCCAGCTAATGGGAATATCAAGCTTTCAGGTTTTTCAGACAGTGACTTTGCTGGATGTCACACCACAAGGAAGTCCACATCAGGAGGGTGTCAGTTTCTAGGTGATTGCTTAGTCTCTTGGCAAAGAAAAAAGCAAGCAGCTGTTTCAACATCCACTGCTGAAGCTGAATACATTGCTGCTGCAAGCTGTACAGCCCAACTCCTGTGGCTTCAAAACCAGTTACTGGATTTTGGTATCACTGCCTTAAAGACACCACTCATGTTGGATAGCCAGGCAGCAGAAAATATCATCAAAAATCCAGTTTCCCATTCAACCACCAAACACATCGACATCAGACATCACTTTGTGAGGGATTGCTATGAAAAAGGTTTGATTTCTCTGCATCATGTCCTAACTAAAGACCAGCTGGCAGATGTGCTCACAAAAGCACTTGATACTGCCACCTTTGAAAGCTTGGTCTCTAGAATTGGGATGCTAAACATGGAATAACAAGCAACATCTTGTTTTTCTATGAATAAAAGCACTAAAATGTTTTCAGAAAATCAAAAATTCATCCTTAAAAATAGCTAAAAATGAAATTTTCATTAAAATCCTTAAAAGTCTGCCATAACCACTGCTTGTTCAAAAGTCTGCTCTGCTTCAAAAGTCTGTCCACTGCTGAAAGTCAACCCCTGTTCTCTCATTTCTTTGATAAACACTGTTGTTCAAAAGCAGTGTCTTATCCACTGATATGCTATCCACTGATAGTGAAAATCATCCACTGCTTCCATAACCACTGCCTTCATCAGTAACTTTCATAAAAGTACTGTCCTTCATTTCATCAGGGGTTGTCACGTGGACAGTACATTGTGGTCAGACCTTTTGTAACCGCTGCCACGTCAGCCTTCACTTTTTCCTCTATAAAACCCCCACTCACCACCAAACCAGGGTTTTACTGTCGAATTGAATTCTCCAAAAAATCTCTTCTCAAAGCAGTTTTTCCATCTCATTTCTTCACAAATTTCTTTGATCATCATCTTCAAAATGACAAAATCAAAGCCATCTGCAAAACCCACATCCAAATCATCGTTGAAAGTGGCCTCTAAAAAGGCCAATCCCACTGAACTTCCGCACAAAACATCTCACAATCTTCTGGGTCTTCTCACAAAACCCGGCACCATAAATGCTTTCGACTCCATCATTGCCAAAATGGCTAAATCAAAGTACAAAACTTTGTTAACAGCCGATGCACCAATTTACTTGACAACCCAACGAGAGTTTTGGAAAAATGTAACCCTTGAAAAACAAGGAGACATAGTAATAGCCATCAACTCTTCTCTAAAGGGAAAAGCCGTCAAGATCACACCACAATCAATTTCAGAAGTCTTTCAACTCGAGGATCAGCAAGGTAAAACTTCTTTCCCTAAAAACGAGTTAAAAATTGACTTCATTGAGAGAGGGTATGCAGACACAATGATGAAGAAAGTTACCTTACAAAAAGGTTTCTTTCCTTCTGCAACAAGGTTTTTATTCCATACCTTCCTCATGTGTGTTTCAAACAAAACCACTTCTTTTAATGAAATACCATTAAAGATTCAAAATCTGGGATACGCTATTCTTCAAGAAGAAAATTTTAACTATTCTCGGGAAATCTTTAATGATTTGGTTAATAATGTTGAAACAAAATCATTCTTACTGTTTCCAAGGTTTTTAAGTTATTATTTTGAAAAGAAATTCAGTAAGGATGATATTGCTGCAATAAACCAAGGTGATTATCTTCAAATGAACAGTTTAACTGCTGAAACTTTTACAAGAATGTTAACACCTTGCAAAACACAAGCAGAGGTGCCTGAGCAAAATTTAGCAGCTACCACTGCTCCTCAGGTATCTGCTGCTGAGCCCACTACTCAAGGTGATCAAAGTAGCAGAACAACTGTTTTGAAACCCACACCTACAATCCACAAAAAGCCACACAAAAAGAAAAATCAAAAACCCCCCAAACCCATCAAAAAGGCAACTTTGGAGGATGAGATACCAGAGCAAATGCCAGTGACAAAACAAAAGTCACAA